>JAAXCT010000183.1:0-600000 GCA_012490785.1 Eragrostis nindensis
TGTCACGGTCAGGTGGCATTCCTGGTAACTTCATCTGGGAAGACATCTGGGTACTCACAACTACTGGTACTTCCTCCAAAGGTTTAGCCTCTAGATTGCACACCATAGGTGTTGTCTTTGCTTTTCTTGGCTCACATTCCACTTTGATTCCCTCATGGTTTATACTAGGATACTCTTCGGGTATCACAGGCTATATTGCCTTGATGCTTGCTCAACCAATCCATTCCAAGAATAACATCTATTCTTGTAGACTTGAGCACTACTAGGTCTGCTAGGAACACTACCCCACTTAAAAGACTTAACCCGGGGACATCCCACAAAACCTTAATTTCCGCCGCCCCAGGGGATTTTGTTATGAGGGGTTGTTTTGAGCAAAACAGTTGGAAAACCATGTGCAGCAACAAACTCGAGATATGAACGAATGAGAAGCTCCTGAATCAAACAGAACTGTTGCAAGAGTGGAGTTGACAAGGTACTCACCAAGGACAACGTCTGGTGCTTCTTCAGCTTCTTCGTGTGTTATATGGTTGACTTTGCCTCGACCGAAGGTCTGATTGTTCCTTCGCTGTGGTCCTGAGGATTGCTGTCCACCACGTCCAATTCCCTATGCTGCTGTCCTGGTCTTGCTGGGTTGTTGTGACTGAGCTGGTGCCTGGTTCTGGTTTCAGATATGGGCATTTGGCAACCATGTGGCCTGGTTCACACGCAGTGAAAGCATGTCCTCTTCTCGTTCTGAGCTGGCTGGGCAACACTGGGGCTGCTTTTCTGCTGGCTGCCTGCATTCTGATTGCGGTAAGAAGGAGCTGGCTTCTGTGGATTCAATGCTGAGGAACGGTACTGCATGTCGGTTGGTGCTTGGGCTTTTGGAAAACTGTTCCTTGACCTCTGGTTCCTCTCCTGTTGCTTGAACTTCTGCGCATTGAATTTGCGCTTCTTGTCACTCTCAAGGTGAGAACGAGCATCGTCCGGAGAATGGCACGGTTCATCAGAGTGTTGAAGTCCTGGATAGATGTGAGTGATCAGCTGTATCCTCAAACTGGGACTGAGTCCTTTCCTGAAGCGATCCTGCTTCTTCTTGTCAGTATTGACATCATCAGGTGCATAGCGTGCTAGCTTCATAAACTTCCTGATGTACTGGTTTCACAGTCATGGCTCCTTGCCTCAAAGAGCGGAACTCATCTGCCTTCATCTCCAGATACCTCAGGAATGTGGTAACACCTCCTGAATTCCTCCTGGAACTCATCCCAAGTGATAGCATCAGCATTCTCTGCGGCTTCACAGTAGTTATCCCACCACTCACTTGCTGCCCCAATGAGCTGGTGAGATGCCAGAAGAACTTTCTCTCTGTCGGTGGCATTGACAGTCTGCAGCTTCTTGGTGATGCCTCTCAGCAATCATCTGCAGCCAAGGGATCTTCTTCAACACCCTCAAAGGTCGGTGGCCTGAGTCTCATGAACTCTGACATCTTGTGCTGGGGCCGGTTGTACGATCTAGAATTCCTTGGGCAATGACCTCCATCAGACGGGTCTGGTTTACCATCACTGCCACTAGGTTAGTGACAGGTGGTTGAGTATTCTTCCACCTCGTCCACCACCTCTTCCACCACCTCTTCCACGGTTCTGTTTCCTCCACCTCGGCTCTGGTTGTTATTTCCAACCTCATCATGACCTTCCTGCTGATTCTGGCTGGCTTCATCCTCTTGATGGTCTTGATCATGGTTTCCACCTCTCTGCCTCCACCTCTACCTCTTCACGTTGTTTTGTTTATTTCTGCTCTGCCACGTCCACGTCCACTGCCCGTATCATGGCCATCATCCTCTGGCTCCTCATGTGCTGCTGCACGCCTCTGGCGCTGCTGGATTCTAGCGGACCTTTTTGGGAGGCATCTGTTGATTGATGGTTGATAGAGAAGGGTGAGATTGAGACAAGGTTAAGGTTATGAGCTCTAGCGAGGAAACAAGGTACACACTGGAGATAGCTAACACACAAACAGAAGATCCAGCATCATTACACATCACAGCATTACATAAACATCATAATAACATAGGTTCGATCACACATACCCAAATCCTTTCATATAGAAGGATTTGTCGGTTACAACTAGATACAGGACTCGACAACAAGGTACACTAGGATACAACGACACACAACTGCTGGACTACACAAACACACACACTGCTGACTAAACAAACTACGGGTACAAGCACTGCTGCCACAAGTGCTGCTGGTAGCTGACTCCATCACTGCTAACTGCTGCTCACAGGTCGAAGCCACGGTCCCTGCGCCACTCCTGGTACAGGTTGAAAGGGTCGCTCCACTGGGAGTGAGCACTGAGCAACTGGTAGTACTCGAAGTATCCTGTGTCACTGAGCATCTGGGGTCCAAGTGCCTGCTGCTGAACTGCTGGAAGGTACTGTGCTGGGGATGCAGCAAACACTGGCTGGTAGTGAACAGGGGGTGCAACAAGGGGTGACAGGTACTGAGCCTGTGGCACTACAACTGTGGGGTAGTACTGAGCTGGTGGTGCAACAGGTGCTGACGGGTACGGAGCTGGTGGTGCAACAGGTGCTGACGGGTACGGTGCTGGTGGTGCACAGGTGCTGACTGGTACGGTGCTGGTGGTGCAACAGGTGCTGACTGGTGCTGGGCTGGTGGATCAACAACTGCTGGCTGGGGGTGAGCTGGTGAATCAGCGACCGCTAGGTAATCCTCATCCATCGCATCATCGTCTCCTGTGAGATCGACGATCTGATCTGCCATGGAGTCCTCCGACTCCTCTGACTGGTCGTCCTCAAACATCTGGTAGAACTCAGGTGGTATGTTGTACACAAGAGGCTGTCCATCTGACGAAGAATCTGAGTACTCTGCCCAGTCACTGGCATACTCCAACTCGAAGAACGGGATGTTTCCGACGGCTCGTCCTCAACGGGCTCCTCACCCTGCGAAGGGTCCTCTGGTAACTCTGGCTCAGGGTCGTCCTCCGCCATCTCGGCATCCTCATCCTCCATGGGCTCCTCCTCAGTCCTCGCTGAGTCCTCCTCGGGTGCTGAGTTGTCGTCGTCGTCCTCTGAACTGTCCGTGCTCATCTGATAGTCAGAGCCTGCGTCTGGGTCGTCTCCTGGAACTAGTGTGATCCACAAGGTAGCCGAAGCTGGCTCATCCTCTGGAATGGCTGGGACTGGAACAACCTCGGTGGGAGCTGAGACTGGGACAACCTCTGTGGGAACTGCCTCTGGGGAAACTGGGGCTGCCTGCTGTGCTACTCCGGACGGTCCTGTACCTCCAACTCTCTCACTGTCACTAGAGTCATCCTCTGTGTCTGCAGTGTCGTCATCACCCTCTGACTCTGTAGGTGCTGCGTAGTGAGAGTGGCGGTGCAGTCCCTGACCCTCGGTAGAAACCTGCGACGGGGTCCTCCGTGGTGCTTGTGGCACTCCACATAAGTACTGTCCAACCTCTTGATAAGGAAGGTGGCATCCTCTCTCCAGAGCTTCTTGGTACGCTCTAGGGTAGCCTGGGTCTCTGTAAGCTGAGCCTGAACTGCAGCTAGCTGTGCCCGAGTCTCTGTAAGCTTGTCTGTGTCCTCCTGCCAGTGCTCTGCAGTGGTCTCGAGAACAGACTGTGTCTGTGCAAGCCGTGCCTGGGTCTCTGTAAGCTGTGTTGGTATTTCTTACACCACGAATAAATCCGCAAGCGCACGGAATACCGTTGTAGCACTTCACCCGGGAGTATTCCAAGGTATCGTATTTGTTTTCCCCAAGGAACGGTGATAATCTGCAGCAAGGTTAGTTTTACCCAAGGACACACAAGAATGGCAGTAGTATAGGATCGAGAGGATGAATAAAGATCTAGCTGTCCCGTAGGACGATCGCACTCTAGCTCTACTTGTTTACTTCGGGCACTGGTATAGACCTGGTCTGCCAAGTCACGCCAGCCTGTAGCTCTACGACGAACCCGAACGTGGAGGATTACAAGGGACGGACAGGGCTGTCACCACCTGCCGCCTACCTCTACAAACCGTGGGGCACGCTGCAAACAAAGGTAACCTCTAGCCTAGGCACCACGCCTATGCCGTCGATTACTACTCTAACCCCGGTCCTGGTACCAATCTGGAAGGCTAGAGCACCCCTCGCGGAGCGATGATCCCGTAAACAAGTATAACAAGAATAACGACTAGTATGTAAAGCTCGCTAGATCAATAACACCACGAATACTAATCTTACGAATAAGAACAAGGTTCGTACTATGAACGAACGACGAACGAACGACGAACAATGAACGAACTAAGAACGAACGACGAACGATGAACGAACGACGAACGAACTAAGAACGAACGAAGAACGATGAACGAACGACGAACGAACGAAGAACGAACGATGAACTATTAATAAGATAAATATCCGCCAAGGGTACAAGATAAGGAAATAACTAAAAGGAAAGCTATCCCTCTCTTGATCCTTCCCCTCTCCTCTATTCTACTACTGTACAAGAGGCCCTTGGCCTGGATGGGAGTGGAATGACTTGTGTCTTGTGATGTGCTTTGGAGGAGGGGGGTACCCCTTTATTTATAGCCCAAGAAGGTCGGCAACTTGAGGCGGTTCCGTAGGTCGGTGGCATTGATTGCAGGTGGAACCGACCTCTGGAAGGCGGTGGCGAACCGCATAGGAAGATGGGCCAGTGGGGCCACCACAGGGGGTCGGCCGACCTAGGGTTTGGGGTCGGCCGACCTGTGGCTGGCCCCTCTGGGCCTGGGCCTTCTCAGGTGGCTTCCCCTGGTCGCCTTCTCCTCTGATCCACCTGCTATGGGTGGACTTGAAGTCTTTTTATCGGGAGTTGGGCTTTATTTGGATAATTCTTTATGACGGGGAAAATTGGTGTTTCCAGGATGGGCCTTTTATGCTTCCTTTTCCCCGTTTTCCTGTGAATTGCAGCTGCACTCACAAATTCACCAAGACTCGTGGAAATCATTAGTTTAAAGACCTAAGTCTACCTTTGGTGATTGTTTCATTATAAAAAGCGCAGCTAGTTGACGGGTAAATATTGGGTCTAAGAGCCGTCAACAACTCCCCCACACTTAGCTCTTTGCTCGTCCTCGAGTAAAGTTGCGAGCATAAGGCGGGAGATACTCATCCTCATAAATGGGAGCCTGCACACAAGTTATTGCAAGCCACACTTCATACCTGTGAACTTTGAGGTGTCTAACATGCCTTCCTTGGATGATTGATAAGTGGAACGGTCATGTCTCAAATCACCTCGCCTTCCCTGTCAAGTACCTTGGGATTTTTGCATAATTTTCAGAAACAAAAACATAGTTTCATGCTCCTCAAATGACTCTCTCAAGTCGCTCATGGTGTTTATGTATTTTCCTCTCAAGGGCCATGATTTTGCCTCTCCCCTCCTTGTGTTTGATCAGGCTTTTGTGG
This sequence comes from Eragrostis nindensis, assembly GCA_012490785.1. Lineage (NCBI taxonomy): Eukaryota > Viridiplantae > Streptophyta > Magnoliopsida > Poales > Poaceae > Eragrostis > Eragrostis nindensis. The sequence continues at coordinate 5,423 of JAAXCT010000183.1, forward strand.
AGCTCAAGGTAGGGTAAAGTGGAGCATACTAGTGTCTCTTATTTTGCTAAGTCAAAGACTGGATCCAATGGAGAAAACAAGTCATACAATCTGATCAAGATGTGCATGTGTGGTGGTGGCATGAAGTGGAAAATTATTTGTACTCCTTTTTGTGGTGTTACCTTCTCTCTCTTTTGAACTTTTGAGGAGGACATGGCTATCATACTTTTTCTTTCCTTTTCTTTTATTTTTTCCCATCATCATTTTTTTTTTTTTTCATTATGCTCTACTTTTGTATGAGCAGGGATTATTCTCTTTCTTTTTGCATAGCCATGTCTCCAATGATATTTTTGAGAGAGAAAGGTGACAGAGATTTTTGGAGTATTTATTTGGTGGATGGATGATAGAATGTTGCTCAACTTCCAGTGTAGAAGTGTAGCATGTGAGGTGGAGTGTACGTGATCTTGATCAAAAGAGTATGACAAGCTTCTCACTAGGGTCCAAGAATTTGACAAAGCTCAAATCAACAACTAGCAGCTTATAGGCTATCAAAGTATTCATGTAGAGTTCTTGGCCTTGGTAGGAAAATATAAATCAAGTGAGGAGCATCATACTATGGAATTTTTGATTTTCATAAAGATAAATTCCCAAGGACTTGAAGGTTAAGCAAAGATCATTTCGACAAACCATATCTCACATGCCAATTATCTAGGAAGAACATGGGTTCCTAGTGATAAGGTGTTCACAAGCATTCAGTGATGAAGCGAGAAATAACAAGTGTGCAAGTCCATGAATGTGAGAGGTAGAGTTGTGGGCAAAAGATAAATCAATTAGGATTGTCCCAAAAGATTAGTGTGTCAAGTTTTATTTAATTTTCAGATTATCAGAAAGAACTTGACGGTGTAGCAGGCAAAAAGTGGAAGTGTGGTGCAAACTCAGGAGGCAGGAGGAGGCTGGAGCCTGGTGGGGACAACCAGGGGTCGCCCGACCCTCCTGGTGGGGTCGGCCGACCTGGCCTGGACCCCACAGGTTCTGATATTTCGCGTGTTGGCCATTCCTGAGTTGACTCGTATGGTTCTAGATGATTTGGTTGTGATTGTTCCAGATATGGCGATGTTCCCCCCCCCACACTTGCCTTTTTGCCTGTTTCCTTCAAAAACGACAAAGATATGGAAACACAAATATTGCTCTACCGGTATGCAAGCCCGGGGAGCACTATCATTGTTTGAATTATAAACTGAACTGATAGGCGCATTACAATTGGAAGGGAAATAGTTGATAAAAACGAAATAAACAAAAGCGCCTATTCTTATTCTATTTATTCTTTCTTGTTCCTTAGTTTTTCCTTCGCATCTTCTATCGCCTTCAAGGCCCTGCAGCACTCTGCCCCTCCAGAGGTGAGGCACATGGAGAGGTGCCTTGCTTCATCTCTTTCCATCTTCGCCGTAGCGATGTGAAGCTCTAGATCTAAGATTTTTTCGCAAGCCAAGTCAAGAGCCTTGACGTACTTGTTCACATGTTCTTCCTCGGAGAGCCAAGATAGGTTTCCTTCCATCCTCGAGCGTTTGGATGAAGGCTCATTAATTTCCTCCATGTTGAGGAAGTGGGAAGGGTTGTATAGGTTGCTCATAATTGAGGTGAAGGTTTTGGTTCAAGGAGTGGAGCTTGAAAGAGATGAATGGAGAGGGGGTGCAATGGGTTGTATTTATAGTGGTTCTCCCTCTCCCGGCGAAGAAACGAAGGATTTATTTCCAAAGCATAGGCGACCAAGGAAGGGAAAGGTTGGGTGGCAAAAAGAGCAAAAGATGGAAGGCAGAGGCTGCCAGAGGGCGTCGGCCGACCCAGGCAGCCAGGTCGGCCGACCTGCCTTAGCAGGTTCTGGCCTTACTATTTTTCGTGGAGCTTTGTTGGGAAAGGTATCTTCGGAATATACAGGGTATAGAAGGATATTTCAATGCATAGGTCAAGAAAAGATATTTAAATCAATTAAGTGCATGACATCGAAATCTTTATTTTCTTCGGGCTCAAGATAAATTTTAAGGCGCTGACCATTTACCTTGAATACATTACCTCCGTCGTCCTGGAGTGTGATTGCCCCATGAGTCGACGTGTCGATGATGGTGTATGGTCCGTTCCATTTACTTCTCAATTTTCCATGCCCGAAGAGCTTTACCCTTGAATTGAAGAGCAACACCTTGTCTCCCACTTTGAATTCTTTTATCTTTATTCGCCGGTCATGCCAGCGCTTTGTACGCTCCTTGTAGATGGCTGAGTTGTGATATGCTTTGTCTCTCCATTCTTCTAACTCAGCTATCTCCATTTTTCTTCTCCACCCAGCTCCTTTCATATCCATGTTCCAAGTTCTCATGGCCCAATATGCTTTATGTTCCAACTCGACTGGCAAATGGCATGTTTTTCCATAGACGAGTTGGTATGGTGACATGCCTATGGGTGTCTTGTAGGCTGTTCTATATGCCCATAGTGCATCGGGTAGCTTGTTCTTCCATCCCTTCCCCATTTCCAAGACTGTTTTCTGCAGGATCCGCTTGATTTGTTTGTTGGATGTTTCGGCCTGCCCATTTGTTTGGGGATGGTATGGAGTGGCAATGTTGTGCTTTGCTCCAAGCTCTCTTAGAAAGCTACGGAAGGTCTTATCAATGAAGTGAGATCCTCCGTCGCTTATCACCATTCTCGGAGTTCCGAACCTTGGAAAGATAAACTCGTGGAACATCCGGCGAGCGTGTTTGGAGTCGGCAGCTCGGCATGGCATAGCTTCTACCCATTTGGATACGTAATCCACTGCCACCAATATGTACTCACAATCTTGGGACTTCACGAATGGTCCCATGAAGTCAATGCCCCATACATCGAAGAGTTCGACTTGAAGGTTGTATGTGAGGGGCATTGCATCTCGTGCTGTGATGCCTCCAAATCTCTGGCATTGTGGGCATCTTCTAATGAATTCTTTTGTATCTTCATACATGGTTGGCCAGAAGAATCCACTTTGCCAGATCTTTGCTTGGGTACGGAAGGCACCATAGTGTCCACCGTATGGAGCTGCATGGCATTTTTCAATGATTTGTGTGCTCTCGGGAGTGGGCACACATCGCCTAAGCAGTCCATCGGCGCAGACACGATAGAGGTATGGTTCATTCCATAAGTGACGGCGACTTTCATAAATTAATCTTCTTTTATCCGCCCCTGGTGGTACGTATCCTGTGGCGATGAAGTTTACGATGTCGGCGTACCAAGGGTGCGAATCCGTCACTTTCAGCAGCATGTCGTCGCGTAGGAAGTCATTTATGGGTAACTCCTGCAAGTTAGTGAACTGCATACGCGACAAATGATCTGCTACAGAATTTTCTACTCCTTTCTTATCTTTAATTTCAAGATCAAACTCTTGGAGCAGAAGGATCCATCTTATGAGACGAGGTTTAGCATCTTTCTTAGCAAGCAAATATCTCAAAGCAGCATGATCAGTGTAAACGATAACTTTTGCTCCAGCTAAGTAAGATCTAAACTTGTCAAAAGCAAAAACAACGGCAAGGAGCTCTTTCTCAGTGGTAGTATAATTCAACTGAGCTCCAGTCAAAGTTTTGCTAGCATAAGAGATTGCATGATGCTTTTTGTCTTTCATTTGACCAAGAACTGCCCCCACAGCATAATCACTAGCATCACACATTATTTCAAAAGGAAGCGTCCAATCAGGGGGTTGAATGATTGGAGCAGAGATGAGTGCATTTTTAAGAGTAGCAAAGGCATGCATGCAGTCATCATTGAAATCAAAGGGTGCATCCTTAGCAAGCAAGTTCGTAAGGGGTCGTGCAATTTGAGAGAAATCTTTTATGAAGCGACGATAAAAACCAGCATGACCCAGAAAACTACGAACACCCTTGATATTCACAGGAGGCGGAAGCTTTTCTATAACTTCTATTTTTGCTTTGTCCACCTCTATTCCTCTCTCGGACACAAGGTGTCCAAGAACTATGCCCTCTTGGACCATGAAGTGGCACTTTTCCCAATTAAGTACCAGGTCCTTCTCATGGCATCTCTGTAAGACCTTGTCTAAATTTTCTAAGCAATGATCGAAGGTTTTTCCATAAACAGAGAAATCATCCATAAAAACTTCCATAATTTCTTCGATCATATCAGAGAAAATAGACATCATGCAACGTTGGAACGAGGCAGGTGCATTGCACAAACCAAAAGACATGCGACGATAAGCATAAGTTCCATACGGGCATGTGAAAGTTGTCTTACTTTGATCGTCGGGGTGGATGGGAATTTGATGATATCCCGAATACCCATCAAGGAAACAGAAGAAAGAATGATTTGCCAACCGTTCCAACATCTCATCGATGAAGGGCAGCGGAAAATGATCTTTCTTTGTAGCCTTGTTAAGTTTTCGGTAATCAATGCACATTCGCCACCCCGTGACGGTTCGTTGAGGAATAAGTTCATTTTTATCATTATGAACAACCGTCATACCTCCTTTCTTGGGTACCACTTGTACGGGGCTCACCCAATCACTGTGAGGAACAGGATAGATGATCCCGGCGTGTAATAGCTTCAAGACCTCTTTCTTCACAACTTCTCTCATCGCATTATTCAGCCTCCTTTGAGGTTCCCGTGAAGGTGTACTTTCAGGATCCGTGGGAATGCGATGGGTGCAGAGAGCGGGGCTGATCCCTTTTAGGTCTTCAAGTGAGTAGCCAAGAACGGAGCGATGTTTTTCAAGCACGGCCATGAGTTTGGTGGTTTCTTCTTCCGAAAGCTTGTCACTTATGATGACGGGAGCGTGCGGATCTCCGTGCAAGAAAGCATAGCGCAAACCGGGAGGTAGCGCTTTAAGATCAATGGGAGGTCGTGGCGGTGGTGTGGTTTGTGGTAGCTCAAAGGTGTCCTCCGAGTCGGCTTCTTCTAAGATAAAGTCTTGTGCATCTTCTTCCAAGGCTAACTCGGGGTCCATGTGAGGAAAAATAGCCATGACCTCCTCCACTTGATATTCCTCAAGTGGTTCATCGGAAAGAGTGTTTCGTGAGGTGGTAATTGGAATGGAGAATGACTCTTTTCCGAGGGTGAAATTGAGGTTTCCAAATGATGGGGCATCAATGAGGAATTTTTCTATGGGATGCCCGATCATTATGTCGAAGTCTGGGACCTCGAAGACGTAGAAATCCAGGATAACCTCAAGGTCTTCATGATAGAGAGTCACATCTCTGACAATCCCCAAACTCTCAAGAATATGGCCTGATGGGTGCTTGAGGAGTTTGTTTGTTGATGTCCATGGTCGGTTGCCAAAGATTGACAACGCGTATGTGTCGGAGAGGATATTGGCACCAACAAGAGGGTTGTAGAGTGCATCCACCTTGGTTCCTTTGATGGAGCAGCATATGTTGGTTGAGGGAGGGCAGAGCCGAATGGTATCCATGGATAGCTCATTCTCCCTCAACCATTCATCGCTCATGATTGAAGTAAGCTCCCGAACAGTCTCCACAAGATATTCTTTTTCAATTGGTTCGGGAGGTGGCAAAGGAACAGGCGGTCTCTTTTGAAACAAATAGTTCGAGGTGTTTCCAAAATCTTCAAAAATTTCTTCCTCAAACTCAAATGGGAACTCAAGAGGTTCATCATCCTCTGTCATTGTTCGGGAATCAGATGAGGACTCGGATGTTGGGTCTACCAAGGTAGACACCTTTTGTTGTGTTTCCACAATGAGTTCCTCATCTTTTGACTCCGGCTCCTCGGGTATTTCAGCGGAAAAAGGTGTATTTTCAACAATTCTTTCTAGCAAATCTTTTGCTTCCGCTATGGTCTTATGAGAAAAAGAACCACCGGCAGCCGTGTCAAGATAAAGTGCGGTGTCTTTGCTCAACCCTGAATAAAAATGTTGCAAAAGAACGGGTTCTGGGAGCAATAACTCTGGACCGGAATCTGTTAATGAACAGAACCGTATCCATGCCGCACTAAGGGTTTCTTCCTCCTCTTGGCGAAAGTTAATTATTTCCGCGCGTAGAGCAGTGATACGAGATACGGGAAAAAATGCTAGACAAAATTTGTCTCGCAATTCTTTCCAATCACCGTTCACTCTCTTAGCGGTGTAAATGTACCATTGCTTCGCCTTCCCATTGAGAGAGAAGGAAAACAATTTCCACTTTAAAGTTTCATGTGTCATGCCATTGATCAATCGGCATGCACACAATTGCTCAAACTCTCACAAGTGTTCAAAAGGATTTTCATTTTTAAAACCAGAGAAAGAAAGTCCTTTGATCAAAGAAATAAAACTGGGGCTGAGCTCATAGCTTGTTGAAACAACAAGTTGAGATGAACATGGTGGCTCTAAGAGCTCGCCCCGTGGAGTGGAAAAAGATTGGATTGTGGGTGATGACTCCATGTGTGTATTTTTTTTTTTCTAATTTAATTGAACGGGAAATGTAAAGATAAGTTACGAGGGCAAACCTGGTCCGCTACAGAATTAGCAACCGTTCCCCGGCAACGGCGCCAGAAATGCTTGTTGGTATTTCTTACACCACGAATAAATCCGCAAGCGCACGGAATACCGTTGTAGCACTTCACCCGGGAGTATTCCAAGGTATCGTATTTGTTTTCCCCAAGGAACGGTGATAATCTGCAGCAAGGTTAGTTTTACCCAAGGACACACAAGAATGGCAGTAGTATAGGATCGAGAGGATGAATAAAGATCTAGCTGTCCCGTAGGACGATCGCACTCTAGCTCTACTTGTTTACTTCGGGCACTGGTATAGACCTGGTCTGCCAAGTCACGCCAGCCTGTAGCTCTACGACGAACCCGAACGTGGAGGATTACAAGGGACGGACAGGGCTGTCACCACCTGCCGCCTACCTCTACAAACCGTGGGGCACGCTGCAAACAAAGGTAACCTCTAGCCTAGGCACCACGCCTATGCCGTCGATTACTACTCTAACCCCGGTCCTGGTACCAATCTGGAAGGCTAGAGCACCCCTCGCGGAGCGATGATCCCGTAAACAAGTATAACAAGAATAACGACTAGTATGTAAAGCTCACTAGATCAATAACACCACGAATACTAATCTTACGAATAAGAACAAGGTTCGTACTATGAACGAACGACGAACGAACGACGAACAATGAACGAACTAAGAACGAACGAAGAACGATGAACGAACGACGAACGAACGAAGAACGAACGATGAACTATTAATAAGATAAATATCCGCCAAGGGTACAAGATAAGGAAATAACTAAAAGGAAAGCTATCCCTCTCTTGATCCTTCCCCTCTCCTCTATTCTACTACTGTACAAGAGGCCCTTGGCCTGGATGGGAGTGGAATGACTTGTGTCTTGTGATGTGCTTTGGAGGAGGGGGGGTACCCCTTTATTTATAGCCCAAGAAGGTCGGCAACTTGAGGCGGTTCCGTAGGTCGGTGGCATTGATTGCAGGTGGAACCGACCTCTGGAAGGCGGTGGCGAACCGCCATAGGAAGATGGGCCAGTGGGGCCACCACAGGGGGTCGGCCGACCTAGGGTTTGGGGTCGGCCGACCTGTGGCTGGCCCCTCTGGGCCTGGGCCTTCTCAGGTGGCTTCCCCTGGTCGCCTTCTCCTCTGATCCACCTGCTATGGGTGGACTTGAAGTCTTTTTATCGGGAGTTGGGCTTTATTTGGATAATTCTTTATGACGGGGAAAATTGGTGTTTCCAGGATGGGCCTTTTATGCTTCCTTTTCCCCGTTTTCCTGTGAATTGCAGCTGCACTCACAAATTCACCAAGACTCGTGGAAGTCATTAGTTTAAAGACCTAAGTCTACCTTTGGTGATTGTTTCATTATAAAAAGCGCAGCTAGTTGACGGGTAAATATTGGGTCTAAGAGCCGTCAACAAGCTGCTCACTGAGGGCTCTCTCTCTAGTCTCCGCCTCCTCGGCTCTGGTGACACACCTCGACCACTGTCGCTGGTGCTGCTCGTACAGGTCGTCCAAGGCGAGAAGGTACTGGACGGTGGCAACCAAGGCGGGGTTGTCCTCTGTCTGGCTCAAACCCTGAAGTGCCCTCCACCTACGTTGCCATGCCGGGTGGCGGCAGGTGTAGAGCGGGAAGTAGCGGGACGGCGTGCCGCGCACGTCCTGCTCGTGTCGCTCGCAGAAGAGGAGCAGGGCCTTGCGGGCCCCTGCCTGGTAGGCGTCGGAGAGTGAAGCGCCGAAGGTCGTGGCTGTCAGCGGCTCCCAGTCAGGGTGCTCGGGTGACTGGAGGATAGTCACGTGAACCTCGCACCTCTGGGTGCCGTGCTGGACGGAGCGGCGGGTGCGGTACTCTGGACGGTCGGTGTAGCCGAACCTCTGCAGGGTCTCCCAAAGGACACTGGGAAAGCCTGCAGTGCCGATCTGGTAGCTGAAGGACCACTCACTGTCTACCAACTGGACCTCCATCTGTTCAACAAAAGTTGAAGATGGGTAAGTACACAACAACGGAACCAAAAATTTTATAAAGTAAACGTAGAACTGGAGTAAGATTTTGTAATATAGTTTGTATATATAAAATATCACTCTCTCACACTCGATCCAACCTAGGGTTCATCCTACGGTCAAGCATGGCTCTGATACCACTCTGTCGTACCCCATTTCTGGAGCACTAGTGCTAACCCGTATCAGTCCCTGGATCAGATGCTGATACGAACACTTACACAGAATGTCATCACAGAGTCATAACTTACATAAATATTACCAAGTCTCATACAAGCCTTCATACATAAAAGGTCTTACAACACTCGGCCAGCGGCCGTTTTATTACAACAGACATCACATCGGTGAACTACTACAACAGAACCACTTGAACACTACTACAGCGGAAAGCGGAGACGGGACCACTACAGGCATCTTGAGTGCGGACAGAACCCTACTCTTCGTCTTCACCATCCTGGAACTCGTACTCGGGCTCTTCATCTGAAGGATTAAAGCAAGGGTGAGTACATAAGGTACTCAGTAAGCCCTAACACAAGGGGTAAAAGCATGCAAGGGTATAACCAAGGATAGGCTGAGGTTTAAGCATAGCGGGTAAAGCTATCTTTATGCAAAGGTTGTTTTAAAAGCAAAGCCAGTTGCAACTACAGTCAAGATTATTGTTGACATTTAGTGGAGTGGTTTGGCCCTGGGGGAGATGCAATCCATCCCGCCAGTTCCCAAGTTTTAATGCTGGCAGGAAACCAGCCCACGGTTCCACACCGGAGTATTCCAAAAACACGCCAAGGAGATAACTCACACCGTTATACTAATCTTGTGTGGCCATAGCTTTCGCGTCGTCCAATACCGTGGAACACGGCTATCCAGATAGATTTTTACACTCTGCAGAGGTTGTACACGATTCCCCACAAGGTATACCAGTCCCTTCCACCGTCGTGGTTAGGAAAAGCATACAGAGGTCCCGTACCTACTTGGTGTCACCACGGCATCCACCCACGGAAAATCATCCGACCAGGGGCTTCATCACATCATATCAATATAGAAAGGCCTGAATAATCACCACATGCCGGGCTCGCGTCCCACTGTCGGCGAGTCTTCTCCTGGCTTCCGCTGCAACTCCTGCCTCCGAGTGGGTACCGGGTGAACACTATAGTAGGGTGTGGTTCCAACTCTTTCCCATACAAGACTTGTGGCTGTACGAAAGGTGCTAGGCCAGGCGGCACAGGAACCGGTCCTTATACGACCGAAGCAGGCATCTTCAATAGCTATCCTCACAGAGGAGTCGCATCCCAGAGATAGCCCTCCCCACTGAGGACTACCTCGCCTGCTCCCGCCAAGTATCCCCACTATAAGGTTGCACAAGTCACTAATTACCATCCCACATTATCATATTCACAACACACACCACCAAGCACTCACGCATTTAACACAAAAAGTATGTATAGCAAGATTAATTAAGTACTCATGTGTAACAGTCCTAAGCAGCATAGCATTCCAACTAATCATTAAATAATTAATGATGTTGGACCTTAAGTTTAACAATGGAAGCAGGGTAATCAATATCAAGGCATGGCAATCATCAAGTACTTAGGACATACTAAGCATTAAACATCATGCAATTTATTTGTAAACAGGCTCTAAGTAGGTAATTTATAAACATAGGATCGATCATGATCAAGGGGGGTTAGGACTTGCCTTCACCAAAGTCTTCTTCTTCTAAGTCCTCGTAATCCGGATCCTCAGCTTCTTCCTCGTAAGCTTGATTATCTAGCGATTAAAGGTAAATAACGACAAATAAATCTACCGCTCAAACAATTAGTTAACCAAGCATTAAACCAATTAAGATCCAAATAACATCAAATGGGGAAGTTTCTGAGAGCATTGGATAGATCATGAATTTAGATGAATTTTGGCGAAAGAATCGTCAAAATCGGAGTTAGAATGAAAAGATATAGATTTTAGAAGTTCGCGGAATTAAAATGAAATATGATTAAGCTTGATTAATTAAGTATGAGCAAAACTTAATTAATCTGGGGTGGTCAAGTATTGGAAGATGATTAGGGAGTAATCTAGTATTTTTGGAGAATTTACGGGATTTTTCTGATATTAGAAAAGTGCTCGAAAAAGATTCAGTGTACGATTGCGGTGTGGCGCTAGCAGTTTTCATGCGTGTGAGAGGCTGACAGATGGGCCCGTGGGGCCGGTGTACTGTGCGGTGACTGTTGGGTGGACTGGGTCCACGGGAGCTGTGAACCAGGGCGGTGTGACGGTGGTGCATCGTGCGCCGGGTGCACCACGCGGGCAGGGCGACCCGGTCGCGCGGGCCCACACGCCGACGTGGCGAGCCACGTCGGTCGGCGGCGGCGGCCTGGTCAAAATCGCCGGAGACAGGGGAATGCGGCGGCGCGTCGCCGGAAACGTCGCCGGCGGCGGCTACAGGGGAAGGAGCGCGACGAGAAGCGGCTGGCGATGCTCTACGCGGCGCGGCGGAGCTAGCCGTGCTACACGTTCACGTCGGCGGCTAGCGGGGCGGCGGCGCGGGCTCGCCGGAGGTGGGCGGCGCGGCGGCGTGTAAGGGGAAACGGCATGCGCGTGTGCTTGTGCGAGTGTGTGTTGCTCTGCGGGTGCACGGGTGAGCGGGGAGTGTAGCGCGAGCCTCAGCTTGGCCGGGCACGGCCGGGAAGCACGCCGGCGACGAGGTCGAGCGGCGGCGGGTGGAGGAACTCGGTGCGGGTGCTCGCGCGAGGGGAGAGGAAGGAAGAGAAAGGGCGCGGGAGAGAGAGAAGAGGAAAGTGGTGCTCACTGCGGGGCCGTCGAAGAGCGGAGGGGGTCGGGGATGAGCAGTCGACGACGCGTGGCGGCCGGAACCCTAACCCGCCGTGGATGCCATGTCTCCGCACTTGAGCTGCGAAAACAGGAGGTGCGGCGGGGTTAGCCAGGGTACGGTGAAGCTAAAGGAAGAGAAAAGGGGCAGCGAGCTTCACTGGTTGCCCGCCGGAGAGGTCGCCGGGGAAGACGAAGAAGGTGGCGGCGGCCGGTGGGGAAAAGTGGGAATGTGCGCGATTTCCGTGATGGCGGTGGTGTTTGAGCTCGCGGAAGAGGGAAGGGAGTAAGGGCGGAGCTCGACAGCTATTTATATGCGGCGAGGCGGAGACATTGGGCTGACCTTGGTCGCCGATTTGATTGAGGCGCCGGGCGCCGAAATTAGTGGCGGAAATTACGGCGTGCCAGGAGAGGACGGCGTCCACGTGCGCGTCGATGAGCGAGCTGCACGGCCACAGTTGTGACGAGCGAGACGGAGCGAAGAGGGCCCGCGTGGTGTTGACGCCGCGACGAGACGGCTCCGTCACTGAAAACCATGGCGTCGCGATGGAGAGGCGGAGAAGGACAGCGGCCACGCGCGGGTGACGGTCGCGCAGGACGGCCACAGTGGCGGCGACGCGATTTGACGAGCAAGCGGTGCCGTGTGGGAGTGATGTCGTGGAAAGGAGCTCGTCGGTGTCGGCGAGGTTGTCGGCCCAGGGCGGGGGCGCGCTCTGCGGGAGCTGGCCGAAGAGACGAAGCGATGGGACGAGGCGGGAAGGAGCGTCTGCGCGTTCACGTGGTCTCCATGCGGCCAGACGCGACGAGAGGCGGCGGGGAGCTCGCCGGCCAGGGCGAGCGGCGCGCGCGTCCGGGGAAGACGACGGCGTTGTCTCGCGCGTCCGCGGGAGAGAGAGAAAGGAGAGGCGGGCCGGGAGGTGCTGGGCCGGAGTGGGCCGCGGAGGAGAAAAGGAAGGGAAGGGGAAGCCCGGCGGGAAAGAAATGGTTTAACCATTTCGCAGGATTTAGATAGGATACAAATTTGAATGCAATTCAAATTTGAAAGAGGATCAAAATCAAATGAACACATAAATAAAAACAATAAAACCCAATTATGCTTATGATGGATCTTGGTGCACAAATAAAATTCGAAAATTCAAATTTTGGTATGGATTGCACTTCTAGTTTGATTGAATTTGTTCGAATTCGAAAAAGTTCAAATTTTTAGTGATTTTTACAATGTGGCAAAACACAGGGTGTTACATATATATAGTATAGAATCGCTTGAATGGGCTGCTTTTTCCAATGTAGAAGGAACAAGATATATATTGAACAACACAACAATTCAGTGCAATCCAATTCCAAAGTGATAATGCAACAAAGAAATGTGAATGTCCGCGTTTGTATGCACCAGCTTTGAACGCCGACGTCTCACATTACTATAGCACACCTGCGTGACGCATCAACGCTACCTATCGAATCTCAACGGAAATCAGGGACAATCCAGACGCGGCGGCACCCAACAATGGAGACCGAGGCTGAAGCGACGCCCTCCGGTTCCTCGTCGCCGGCTGCGTATCCTTGCTGGGTGATGCTTGCGCGCAACGACGGCGACGACGACGAGTACTCCCGCTTCGCCGGCGACAACGACACCGGGCACTCCCGCTTCACCGGTGACGCCAAGATCGCCATGGCGTGCTTCACCTCCGAGGGCCTCCCCATCCGCGTCTCCTTGAGCATCGCCGCGCCGCCCGAAGTCGCGCCTGCGCTTCCACTGCCCGGCGGGCGGGATCTCGGCCCGCCCCAACATCATCGCGGCCCACGGCGACTCTCTGCTCATCCAGATCTATTTCAGCAGAAGGTGGGCGGCGGATCCGCATCGCACCGTGGGCACCTTCGTCTACAGCGCCGGCAACTCGTCGCGGCCGCCGTCGCTGCGGCTGCTCCCGCCTTGCTACTTCGTCGACAAGACGATAGGCCGGTCCTCCGAGGATCGAAGAGGATTTTTCATGGAGGTTCGACGGGGCCACGCCGACACGCCGCGCCTGCATTATTGGTACAATGCCACCGGCCTCCTGTGCCGCGGCAGGGATGCCTTCGTTGTGGTGGAGCTCAAGATGGCGCCGAGCCAGCTGAGCAACCAAGCCGCCAAGCTCCTCCTGCTACGCTCTGGGAAGTGGAGCGCCACCCGGGCACCGATCAGTATGCGAGTGATAAATGCCGAGAGCTTCCCTCGTGGAACACCGAAACCGTCGTGCCCGTCGGCGACCGGCTTCTCTGCTGGGTCGATTTAAGGCTTGGTCTCATGTTCTCTGACGTGTTCGACGACAAACCAAAGCTACGGTACGTGTCGCTGCCGGCGACTCCCCGTTACTGCTTCGGAACGACTTTTCGGAACGTGTGCGCCACAGTAGGTGGCGTTGTGAAGTTTATCAACATCTTCCACACCCATCGTTGTGGATGCAGCGGTGGGAACGCCAGTAAGTGCCCTTATTCTTGCTACGCCTGCATCGTCGAGACATGGACGCTGAGGATGGACGACATGGTGTGGGTGATGGACGCCACAATCGACGCCACCGAGCTCTGGGCCCTGGATGCCTGGAAGGGTGTCCCGCGTGTCCAACTAGAGTGCCCAGTCGTGAGCATCGAGGACCCAATGGTCATCTGTTTTGTGGTTTGTAAGTCAAGAGAACAGTGGATGATAATGGTCGACACGAGGAGTAGGACGGTGCAAGCAGTCTCCCGTGGCCCTGAACTAGGAGAGATGCATTGTTGTCCTCAAACAACCATTTCAAGTGTTCTCGTACTACTTGAATTCTTTTCCATGAGGTGCCAGTGCTTCTTCGTTGAGTACCGCAGTAGAGCCAGGGTTCAGGAATGAAAAGGTCGGATAATGTATACAGAGTGTTAGTTTTTTCTTAAGATAATTCATTGCCGGTGAGGATTGGTTGTCCAACAGGACAACACCTTCCCGCTCTCAGCGTCGAAACATGCATGCCTCATCTATGGTCGTACCACACTCCACTCGTAGTCACCAAGCAGGAAGAGATCGGCCATCCCCGGCTTCGGCTTGTCCTTTCTCACCGTGCATTTTTCGGAAGACAAATGTAAAAAGAAATAAGACGATACGGATCCATATCTAATTTATGGTTGTAAAAATAAAATCAGAATATGATTGTTTATTTTAATTCCAATTGAAATGTTATATTTGTAATTGTTTTTCTTCAGGATCTTATTTCTAAATGTTGTTTGAGGCATCTTACACAATAGTAAGTGTGCACCCTATTTACTATCAACTCACCAAGCCCTAATTGTGTATCGGCGGATTCGGTGTTAACCATTAGATCACACACCCTACAATGGCAGAGTCAATCTCATTTGTTGACTGGGTGAAAATATAAGTAGTGTAGAAACGCTGGACCAGGATATTTGTGATGTAGAATGAATAAAACATATATTGAACAGCACAACAGATAATCATTCTCTCTTTATTTTTGTACTAATTTTCCTGTCTTAACTATAACAAAATAAAAATGAAGATAGTATACAACTTAGAAAGCAAGTTCCCCATGCACTCTCTCCGCGGCCCTGAACTAGGAGAGATGCAGTATTATCCTGAAACAACCATTCCAAGTAGGTTCTCGTACTACTTGAATTCTTGTCCACGGTTCTTATCCACGAGGTGCCAGCTCTTCTTCGTTGGCCAAGGAAGCAGAGCCAGGGTTCCGGAAGAAATGAAATTTGCGTTGTTGACTAGGGTCTCACCTGCAGTTTTAACCACATGGACAAAGTGCGCAGAAAAGACTTCTATTGGTCTGTGAGGACAGCCTTGAGATCCTAGAGAGCTGCCAGGTGTAAGCAGGCCCATCTCAGGGAGCGGGACGCGTCGAGAAACTAAGCGGTCGCAAAAACGCCTTCGCCATGGCAGAGCTCCAGATGGTCCTGAGGGAACATTGTAAGCCGGCGGTCGAGCTCCTCCTGCTCCGCTCCTTTTGGAAAGTGGAGTGTCAAGCGAGCTTCGATCTGTGGAGGACACACACCGTCGTCACTGTCGGCAACCGGCTTCTATCGACCTGTCTCGCGGCCTCATCTTCGCCGACGTGCTCGACGATGGTCCCGGTTTACTGTACGTGTCGCTTCCGGTGAAGCCCCGTTATAACAGCGAACCAAAAGAGGTCATGGAATGTGTGCGCCACAGCCAATGGCGCAGTGAAACTTGTCGACATCTTCAATACTCACCGTTGTGCACGGCTGTCACGGCGTGAGCGCTACCACCAATTCTTTTTTAGAAAATGGAAACAGTTCCCACCTCTGCGTTTCCGCACACAGAGTTCAATGTTTAGGCTTATTACATTTCTCCAGCTTCCTGGCTGAGATGAAAGGAACAAATGCCTGCGCTCTTGCTATCCCTGCACCGGGGCGATCCTAATCACCCCAATGAATGTTAAAGTTTCTAATGGTGTGAATTTTCGCATGTACGCTTACCTAATTTATTTTATAAGAATGTTTGCTTGATTCCCACTCTGAGTATTGCATTGTCAAACGTATTAGACTTGTTCTATGGGAGCATCTTGTTCAGTCCAAGTGAATCAGCATGAATCGTAGCTATCTTCACTGTGGTCAGAATATAATGCTGCCTCGTAATTACTGTATGATAGCCTTCCATTGGTCTGCCTTCAACCTAGTGGCCAAATATAGCGCAGTAGACGTACATAGACAGCCATTTAGGGAAGATGCGGTTGACTTCATATTGTAGCGAACCACTCAGATATACCGACACTGGAATTTGTTTTAGTTTATGGGAAAGAAAGTAAACTGATCTTTAATCTATGAAATCCTAGACGTGAGACATAGACAAACGTTCATCCCCTAGCTTGCTAGCCATTTAAAGATGACTAAATCATCTTTTAAACAGTCTAATCGCACTTCTAGATGGTCTTCGTCTTTTCTTTTTTTAAGGAAAAGATGGTCTTCGTCTTGCATCTAGACGTCTAGGAATACAGACTATATTGTCATCGCCCTGAAAGGGGCCCAAATAAAGGGGTCATATTTTTGTCTGGACTACGGTAGCTTAATGAGCGCATAAACTTAGCAGGCACAACAGGTAAAGACCATTGAATTGTACGCAAGAAGCAACACAACTATCATTCTCATCCTTCCTTTAGCCACCTACCGGAGTGGAATAAGAGGTCATGCTATAAAGCCACGTCCTTTGAACGAAATTAGCCACGACTCTCATGCTCATCCCTCCTTTTAAATTAAGGACAATTGTGTTCTTACTCTCACTTTGAACTATAATTGTGATTTTACTCTCAATTTTCAACTTTGTGATTTTATCTCTGATATTTCGACCTGAAGCCAAGTTTACCCTACTATAGTAAAATCGTAATAAAAATATTGCAATTTTACCCCAGTAGGGGTAAACTCTGGCTTCAGGTTGAAAAATAAGGGTAAAATCACAAAGTCTAAAAATTGAAGGTAAAATCACAATTAAAATTCAGAGGGAGGGTAAAAACGCCACCCACCTGCAAGTGATCAATTGATTAACAAGCCACATTGTGCCATTTGCAAAGAATTGGCACAGAGTTTTTTATATGGCCTGATGGTTGGTGGTAAACAAGGCACACGGATCCTTTATATTATCTGCATGATACAGTCTGTAAGGTAATCTAGGCATGCGAGATGAGAGGTGTGTTTGGTTGCCATCCTGAACAAATGTTAACCACGTAATGTGGATGTGTTTGGTTGCTACCCAGCAATAAATTTTGAGAAAATGCGTTGTATCCCATTGGAAAAGGTGCCAATTCCTTATGTCCCATCCATACTACTTCAAATTTATGTGGTCTTTCAAACCAATGCCGCCAATTGGACTGGTAATGGTAGGGGTGAAAACGGATGGGATATGGACGGATATTTCTCATCCTGTATCCTATCATATATTATTTTACTTGGATCCAGAGTCTGAGCAGATAGTACCAGACAATTATTTATACTGCCCATACTCTACCTCATATTCTTTGTTCATACTTGGAGAGGGACACAAATATTATCATAAAGTTTGCATGATGAAAAATCAAAAGATAGAGAAACAATTGGAGTAAGAGAATACATACTAACTATTTATATACATGATCAAGAGCAGTTTGACTTTTATTTATGTTAATCTCTTGATTTCACACCATATTTTTTGGTATAATGTTATAAACTTACTCAGATCACATGATATTCGGATTTGGAATGGATATCACTCGTCCCGTATCCTATCCCACTATAGCTTTTTAGACTCACATTCAGACACGGATAGCATCGGATAATCAATGATATATTTTTTACTTGCCCATGTTGACTTTTGCAGATTCGGTCAGTCGTCAATCGGATAATATCCACCCCATTTTCACCCCTTGTGATTATGATCTTATCTCTTTCCTATTGTGGTTATCTTCTCTTCCTATTTGGGCGATAGATGCCAGAAGGGGACAAAGATTGAGCTTAATGATCAAGATAAGTCTTGAGCGTGATGAGAAAGATTTATGAAGAGATGGGGAGAATGATCGAGCATAATGATCCAGATGTACATATGCCCCTAAAGAAGTGAAATTAATGGACAACAGGTGACCCATTGTTGTTCAGTAAAGTTGCGATCCTATTTAAATATACCAGTCAAAAACTGCTATCCTCTTCTTTGATCTGGAACTGAGCGTATTAATGGCCGTAAGAATTTTTTTAGTCACAAATACCTTGTTCATTCTTTCATCTGGGATGAGTTATCGTTGCATCATATTTCCTTGCAATATGTATAATATACTAGCATTTTGCCCGTGCGTTGCTACGGGTGTCGAACATTTCATTGTTTTAAGATTATTAATAGAAGAGCGATTCATATAGGTAGCACAAATTCATCTGACAATGTGTATTTAAGAAAGATTTTTGCAGCACAAATTATTTTCTTTGAGGTGATGTGTTTCTATAGAAATTAATACATCAAAAATAACTTGCAAAATAATAAATAAAAAAATAGAAAATAACCTAAGTAATTTTAAATGGTAAAACTTAATTTTATCATTAAGTAATTTAGAGCAAGAATTTCATTTTGATATGTTTCTTAACATGATTATGTAAGGAATAAAAATGCAAAAAAGTTCCTAGAGAGAAAAAATATCATGGCAAACAACCTAGACAAAATTTAGCCAAAACCATGAAGGAATAAAATATTAAAACTAAAACAGTGTAGAGCAAGAAATTGACATTACTGCTAAAATATAAGGAAATTAAATACAAAACTTGTTGAGCAGTTCACTAATACAAATATATATATGCATGCCAAATTTTAAGGGTTTTCTGTGCGCAGGAATGCACATGCATTTATCTTTCTTTCATTATTTTCATTGATTTATCAGAGAAATAAAAGAAGTTACCATACGTGAACAAATATGAATGGTGGCACGAAGGGTCACACTGGATAGCACACACGCCGCACCTGATCAGGCCCGAGCTGCAGCTTGGCTGTTGGACAGGCAAAGAAAAAAAGGGGGGGTTTTGTGTGGGGGGGGGGGGGGACTGCAGCTCGGTTGTCCATATGGACAGGCAAACAAAAAAAGGTAAAAAAAATCAAACAACGTATGCGTGATCTAGGAACCGAACCTAGCTCCACACGTTGGGAGCCAAACGCCCTTACCACTACAGCAGGCAATTGCTTATGATCAGAGTCGATTCGATCTGTATAAGATGAAACTGATTCGAAATCAAATTCAAATAAACTGAATTTGACACAGATTAGGATGGTCTGAACTGAAAAATCAGGCTGAAAATCCTGCTGACGACTTCTTTGAGACTTAATATGTAGTAGAGACAACCTTAAGAGTTTTGTCACCCTTTTCACATATACATAAAGTCTGGAAATAAGTGCCAAGCATTGATGTATTCTTTTGGAGGATCTAAATTCCGTGATTTTGTACAGTATTTTGGCACCTACGTTCTATTTTACAAGTTGCAAGCAGCGAAGCATGTTGTGTAGAAATTCCTATGGTGATTTTACAGTGTTTCTTCAAAAAAGGACTATAGCTATTTGACAAAGTAAAGTGATGCATTGTGTACGAACTGCTGCCTTAGATCTTTATCTATTTCTTCTCTGTTTTGGCAACAGATACATTGATGTGAACTAGGGTTCCCGATCTTCCCAAAGGTTCTGATAACTCTCGATTTGGTGAAGACTTGACACACGTCGATCCGGTTATCGATCGGCGGTGCACGGTCGACCTCGCCAAGAAGGCTTATCCTTACCTGCGAATCGAAGAAATGTTGAAAACTGATTATCGATCGGCGGTGCACGGTCGACCTCGCCAAGAAGGCTTATCCTTACCTGCGAATCGAAGAAATGTTGAAAACTGAATTAAGCTCACAAGTTGGGGTCTCACAAACCGATGAACTGCGAAACTATTCTTGACAGAATAATCTAAGCAAAACCCAACCCTAACTTGGGCGGTGGCTACTGATAATATAAGGTTTAGGGGCGTGCAAGACCCCTGGACGCGCCCCTAATGTGCTCTAACACGATACAAAGCCCAAAGGCCAAATTACGGTGGCGCAGCACCGAGACAGATTCTGGACGTCCATTTGTTTCGACGATTCCCGATGACTCCGGACGAATTTTGACATGAAACCGGTTCCATTTGAAATATGATCAAATTATCTTTCTGTCCATGTGTAGAACGTCCAAAACCGAGCCCGTTAGTGTTCTGGGCGACCGTTTTAGCGCAGACTGCTCTTGAACTCCGAAACTGACTCGAAGTCGACTTGACCTGGACCTCTACCTTGACTTGGACGCCCTTGCTGATCCTCTACGCCTCCAAGATCCTTTTTAATCATCTCCTGGTTCTCTCACTAGTTCCTAATCACAATATAATCATTAGGTAACAATCTATTCTTAAAACTTATATATAAAGGAGTATTTAGGAACGAGCTCACCTCTAAATTAAGTTGTCGCGCGCGAGCTCTAGTTATTGGACCTTATATATCCAGCGGAGGCGTGTCATGTGTATCCAAAGGAGTAATGTCCTCATCATACATATACGTAGCATGTGTCCTTTTTTTATGAGGAATTTACGCAGTATGTAAGGTTTACTCTCAATGTTATATTTTAGTTTTAAGAAATCCGTGGGACGCCAATTTCTAAGTATCATGCTGGCCTTGCTTCAGCCTGATCAACGACATTTTTTTTAAAGGCCACAACCCTGCACATGCACCAGTTGTTTACAAGACGCAGCTAGACATAATGTCGATGAGTAGGCAGGGGTAAGCTTTAGATATATATTCTGCAGAACAGTATACATTCGGATCGAGTGCCATTCACGATGCCTCATTATTAATGTGTTTTGCTATTGATGAATTCCCTAATCGATTTCAGAGCAATATATTTTCTCACGTATCTTAGCCCGGAATCATTGCTTGTAGGGCTCTTAAGTATTTGCTTCATGTGCTTCAAAGCTGAGATTCGTTCATTTTATCTAGGTTGAGAAGGTGTATGAATTCCTGGACTATTCATTTGCTTCTTCGGTGGAGAGATGAAAATTTGGAGTCTTCATTTTTCCTAATTTCATAGTAGCTTTTATCTTGTGATCAACTTTTCGCTCTCGTAGTAACATACGGGCCATTTCCTGTATATCAACTAAGATTAAATTTCATATGTTTTTTGAAGAAGAACCTGATGTTTACAATTATGCTGTATATATATTGATGAGATTTATACCTATTAAGGTTATTGTGTTTTTTTCAGCTCTCTAGGAAACACGGTGCTTGACCGCAAAGGCTTATCTTTGTAAGTCATTCTTTTATACTTGACATGGACCTTTCGCAGGCTAACAACACTGTCATGTGGACAAATTTGTCTAAAAGACTCTTAGCACTTAGTTGGCCTTTTGCGTCGGGCTGGTAGTGAGTGGTTTGGAAAAAGTGTGAAACGCAAAGACGTCGAGGAAGCCACTCTCGTTCTCTCCTACTTATATATTTTGCTGTCACCTATTAATAGTTGGTTAATTAGCTAGAACGGCATCTCTCTTTAATTATAAACTATAGCTAGTCGGATTCCACTAATGACAGTGGGTAGCGAAACAACCTCGGACGCTGGATTTCACTACCTACTCCACTACTGACAGTGGATAGCCAACAACCCCCCATTTTCAAAGTAGTACTAGTACGTAGTCATTGTTTATAGGAGGCAGTAGACTAGCCTTGACCAATTAGAACCAGCTAGCGCCTATATATAGATGGACTCCGCTGCTCTCTATATATGCCCATCTTCAGAAACTGAGATATACTAGAAGCTAGGTAGCACTCATCGTGGTTGAGCACTGATGGCAGGTGAGGCTCTTGTTTCCCCCTTACTTGATCTGGCCGGTTCTTTAGTTTCCCTCCCCTCCCGGTCATGAGCAGCACAGGCAAAAGTCCATTTTACTATCTCGAACAATCCACTTTGTATGTTTCATCCCCTAAGCAAAACGATGGTTCACTTTACTACCCCAAACAATTTCATTACGTGCGATTTACACCTTATTGAAGCTTTTTTTTTTTGTTTCTCGGCCTAAAAGTTGAATTTGAAGCTCAAATTTTACACGACGACAATTCACATGGCAACCAATGTTAAAAGATTATGTATATATAGGTGTACACTTGTACTCAAGCTAGCGTACACACAACTTACTTGGGTGAGTATATTCTATAGCCAGCCATAGAATAGCTTATTCTATGGTCACTTCAGTTTTATGATAATTTTATCACGGATTTACGATAAATTTAAACAAATTTACGACATCAGCGTTCACACATGTTTTGAAAAAAGAACCATGATAAAAGTGTAGTAAATCACGTAGCAAAATATCGTAAATCACTATACACAAATGTCGTAAATTACGATACAGAAGTGGCCATTGAATAAGTTATGCTATGGCTGTCAATAGAATAATAGGCCTAAACTTACCGTATATATATGTATGTATGTATTTTCTGTTTGTCTGATGTTGTTTGCTCTGGATCGATCGATCACTTGAGGCATGATCGGCGTGTGCTACGGGATGGCCGGCGATAACCTGCCGTCACGGGAGGACGTGGTGGGGCTCTACAAGTTGCACAACATCCACGCCATGCGCCTCTACAAACCGGACAAGGAGACCCTCACCGCCCTCCGCGGCAGGGGCATCGTCCTCATCCTTGACGTCGGCGGCGTCGACGAGGTTCGCGAACTCGCCAGCAGCAGCTCCGCCGCCGTCACCTGGGTCAAGAACAACGTGCAGGCCTACCACCCGGACGTCCGAATCAAGTACATCGCCGTCGGCAACCAGGTGCCCGCGGACAACGCCGGGTTAATCCTCCCGGCCATGCGGAACGTGTACGACGCCCTCGTGTCCGTCGGCCTCGAGAACGCCGTGAAGGTGTCCACGGCGGTGAGGATGGAGTCAGTGTTCACCGACACGTTCAACCAGCCGTCGAGGGGCGAGTTCCGCCACGAAGTGCGGCAGCACATGGTGCCCGTCGCGCGGTTCCTGGCCGAGACCGGCGCGCCGCTGCTGGCCAACTTGTATCCCTACGTCGCCTACAAGAAGGACCCGACCAAAATCGACATCAACTACGCGCTCTTCGTCTCGGAGCCGAAGGTGATTGACGTCAACCAGCTGGAGTACAAGAACTTGTTCGACGCCATGGTGGACACCATCTACGCAGCGCTGGAAAGGGCCGGGGCGGGCAAGGTCAGGGTTGTCGTGTCGGAGACCGGGTGGCCGACGGCCCACGGGATGGGTGCCAGCGTGCACAACGCGCAGACGTATGTCCACAACTTGATCAACCATGCCTTTCAAGGCACGCCAAAGGATCCCCGACCGTTGGAGATCTACGTGTTCGCCATGTTCAATGAGAACCAGAGGCAAGAGAATACCATGAGAAACTTCGGGCTCTTCTACCCGGACAAGCGACCCGTGTACCCGATCACCTTCCCCCTCAACTAGCACCACCATCTTATATAATAAGGTATATATACATACGGTACGTACGTTGTGTTCTGTTATGATGGATTTACCCTGCCTGATTAGGAGAGCTAGGACAATAAAGACTCTAGCTACAAGGTCTTTTCCTAGTCCTACTCCTCCTTGTGTTTGTGTGTGTGTGGACAGCTTTAGCGAATCCTATCATGAATAGGAGAGCGTCCAATATACTATATATACGTACGTGGAGTACCTCTGTTGTAATGGCCAGTTCATTATATTGAATAAATAACAAAAAGTGCTCCATCTACATCTTGTGCCTTTGTCTCTTGTCTAGCTACTGGTGTTCCATCTCTCACTACGGGAAACAGGTTGTATGCCGAGTGTCCCAATATTTGCCGAGACCATTTCATCGGGCACTCGGCAAACAGTCTATTTGCTGAGTGCCCTCATCGAAACTCTCGGCAAAAATGCTATTTCCCGAGAGCCAGTTGATAGGGCACTCGGCAAAATACATGTTTGCCGAGTGCCATACACGTTGCACTCGGCAAAGGAAAAAACACCCTCAGCAAAAGCCGTACTCTTGGCAAACAACTGCACGTGCCACGTGCAACGGACGCGAGTAACGGAGCCGCGATCCGTTAGTATTTTGCCGAGTGTCCGTTAGGGGTACTCGGCAAAAGTACCCGTTTGCCGAGTGCAGGGCTCAACACTCGGCAAAGTTTCAGCTTTGCCGAGTGCCTCTAGTTGGCACTCGGCAAAATACTATTTTTTTTCCTTTTTTGCCACAAATTTTTTTCCATCTTCCTTGTATGTATGCAACGTACTTCATGTCATAATTTGGCATTTTTCTCGAAAGCGTTGGCTATATTTAAGTAATTTATTTCCTGTAAAGTATTTATTGAAGATAAGTCAAATTCGAACTGCAAGTGATTGAAATAATGAAATATAGTGACTCGAAAAATGATATTCATGTTTCTATGTCAAATCTGAGGCTGTAACCATGAAATGGAAGGAAAAATAGCGTTTCTTGTACAAAAAATGTTACAGCGAACGTGGGGTCGAATTGTATTTTAATTCTATAAAATACAAACGAAGTGTGAAAATTACGAGACTCGCCCTGACATCGTGATATCATACATGGAGCCTGTGGTAAATCGAAGAAAAAGTTTCGCACAAGTTGCCATATACGTTGCTTACAAATCGGAGCTTCCCAGAAGAAGATCCATAGAGTTGAGAAGTGACCGTTTAGATTTCAGATCAAAATGACGGTCACATTATGGATTGACTCTAAATCTTTCTTGTAGGCAATAGAGCATATAAAATGTATCAGGACAAAGTTTGGTGAATTTTTGAATTTTTTTGTGATTTTTAAATTTTTTTTACCTTCAGTTTGAAAATGTTTGCCGAGTGCTGTGGTTACAGGCAAGGTTTTCAAAACCGCGGCTAACCGGACCGGAAACCGGCAAAACCGGACAAACCGGTCCGGTCCGGTTAGCCCGGTCGGTCGGTTTTTCGTTTTGAATTTGAAACAATTTAGAAAATTTGAAACATTTTGAAACAAAAAATTTGTAAAAAAACTAGATGTAATATTGGGCCTAAAGGTGGAAGAACTTCACGAAAATACGATTGTTTGGTTGGTCAAATAATTGATCGAAGGTTGCAGCCTGAAAAATATGAAAAGAAAAAATAATGGTGGCGCCCGGGGCGGCTAACCGGAAGTCCGGTCCGGTTAACCGCTAATGATGGGCGGTTACCGGCCGTGCCACGCACGCACGCATTGCAGAGCGCTATGGCTGTTTGTGGCCTGTTGTACTAGTTCATCTCTTTCCCTTGCTTAATTCACCAGAAATTCATGGTAGCTCTAAAATTCCTGAAACTTTGGTCCCTAGTGCTCTCTTGTCATGCTGTACCATTTAAAAATATCAGCACTGGTGAAATTTCTGTTAAATGACCTCAGATTAATTTGTTACCTTTCTTATGTGATAAATCATAATTAAATAATGCCCTGCTCAAAAACTGTGAAACCTTGTCAACAAATCTCAGAATATTCAACTCTTTACAGTAAAAATGTTTGTGCTAAACAATACACTATTTTAAATTTCGAAATGATTTAAATGCTACCATCAGTTTAACAAGGCTTTTCCTTAATGCAATTGCAACAGCAGGTTGTATCTTGAACATTTAACTGTCAAATCATGTCATTCCTTGTGCATTGCACTCCTAATATCTTGAGTATAGAATATCCACTGTTACATGTCATTTGCACCCCATATCTATATGTTGATGCATTGAAAAACTATGTCTAGGATTATGTTGTTGCTCTATGTATTATGTTGGACATTTATGTTTGAAATTTATGTTGGAACTTGGATCATCTTGTAATATTCTTTGTGTGTTTTATGCATCTATAGTGTCAAACTGTGCCTATGCATATTTACAAATTTATAGCAAAAGTCATGTCAAAATTTCCGATTTTTTCCTACCTTTTTTCCAATTTTCCTCACATTTTCCCGGTTTCCGGTTTTTAGATTCCGGTTAACCGGTCAAACCGGACGTCAAACCGGTAAAACCGTCCGGTTTCAGATTGCCGATCGAGCTTTTCAGTTCAAAATTTGGGAATCGAATTTTGAAGCGGTTTCCGATCGGTTTCACCGGTTTCCGGTGAAACCGGACGATGCGGTGCCATCCGGTCTCCGCGGTTTCTTCGGTTATGTAAACCTTGTCTCTAGTTACAGGTCTCGGCAAACATGTATTTGCCGAGTGTTGACCTAGGGCTCCTGGGAAACGATTGTTTGCCGTGCGCCTAAATCTTTGCCGAATGCTCTAGATCTGGCACTCGGCAAAGTTTCGAAAATAACCCCCCGGTGGCGCGGCCTCTCTCCCTTATCCTCTCCTTCTTCCACCTCGCGCCCGTGCCGCCGCCTTCCACCACGCCGAGCCGCCGCCTTCCGCCATCCCACGTCGCCGCCCTCCTCGCCGCCTCACACCTCGTCCACCGCGCCCACCCCGCGCCGCCGCCCTCAGCGCCGCCTCGCCCCTCCAACCCACCCCGCGGCGCCGTGCCGCCGTACTCCGCCGCCCTCCTCCAATGCCCCCTCCCCGACGCAGTCCGCCACCGAGCCCGCATCGATGCCGTCCGCTGCCCCTCGGTCCTCCTCCACCCAGCCCGCCCCTCGGCCCTCCTCCACCGAGGCCCATCCCGACGCCCTCCTCCACTACTCCCGCGGCGAGGGACGCCTAGGACGCCGCCGCGTCGAGGGCCTCGGCCCCGGCCACTGCCGTCGACCTCGTCTCCCTCCCCTCCGTCGACCTCCCCGACGCCCTCCTCCACTGCGCTCGCGGCGAGGGACTCCCGGGCCGCCGCCGAGGGGCTCGGCCCCGGCCACCGCCGTCGACCCTCCCCTCCATCGACCTCCCGAGCGCCACCCCGACCTCGTCTCCCTCCCCTCCTTCGCCGACGCCATCCGCAGGTAGGCTGTCCTCCCTTCTCCCTCCCCTTAACGATGCTTGCTGAGGCCGCTGCGGCTCTACTGCTTGCTTGCAACATGTACAATGTAGTCACTTATTTGCAATGTTGTAGAATTCATAATGAAATTGAACTAAGTGATGTGGTTGAAACTGAAATTATTTGCTAAACCAATGTGGTTGTCGGCCATTGTGCCGTTGATTTGTTGTTAGTGGTTGTCGGCCATCGTGCCGTTGTTTGTTGCAGTTTTTGAGAACCTCACCGTACAGGGGAGGTGCTGTCGAAATTTTCAATTGACGGTTTTTTGTTCTGTTCTTTGCAGGAGAGGCTTTTCCACCCTCTTCCACTCGTCACTTTGCAGGACAGCAAGGTAAGACATAAAAGACCTCTCTTTTCCATATCTTCATGTTTGTAGGTACGCGTAACCTAGGCGTCTCCCGTTCGAAAGAGATTCAGTTGGAGATATGCAGATCTTTGCATATCTATGCCCTTATTTGTTTCGAATTGTCCACGTTTTTTGGACAACCCGAGGATGCTAGGGAGTCCACGATCCAGAGTGGGACCCGAGCACCGAGACATTGATGGAGAGATCGTCATGAGGGTGGGTGGAGGTAAGAAGCATGGCCGCTACTGGATTGGAGACAGCACACTGGACACGGCCTCTACTCCCACCCTCTCCCAGATCCGAGCAAGAAGCTCGGCCTCGGCTCCGCCCATACGCCCATGGCAGAGCGCTTCACAGATCCAGCTTGAGCAACTCTAAAAAATGTCTGGTTGATTTATCCAAACATTCCCCTTTTTATTTGGTGGAAAGAAATTTTCGAAAACACACGCGAAGGAATTATGACCAAAATTAGGAGTGCTTAGTTTCAAGAGTACATCAAACCTTAACTAAACTCAATACATAAACAAATGCCTATGAGTGGGGGCTGTTTCGAATATTATGATATGGTTCTGGTAGGTAAATAAATCCTCACACTAAGAGAAGTGTGCCAAAACAGAAGGGTTTTAGGTACTTGCAGCAATTTAAAGAAAAACATCTCTGGATGAGACCATACTACGAAATTGCAACAAGTCCTAATCATGCCATATCACAATCCACAATGCTCGGACTTGGTGTAACAAATGCAACCCACGGAAATAAGCAAGACTCATGATGTGATCATGTTCAAATAACACATATGTCAGGAGTAGAGGTTGCATCTATGCGGCACATGGAAAGCTAATTTGTAACTCGGTCAGGGAGTTTATTACTTATTAAGAAAGTTAGAAATACTTACCTGAGGGTCCTCCCCAAGCTTGAATCTTTGCAAGACTCGAGCTAGTGTTGAACTCCTTCTTACCTGTCGGCCCTCCCCAAGCTTGAGTCTTTGCAAGACTTGCTTGATTAGAGCTTCCTCCTCCTTCTTGACCTACAAAAAAGAGTGAGGATGATACAAGTGGCTAGCCCCTAATGGACATCGCCGGGAACCTAATATTTTTGTTGTTTTTATATTTTTCTCATTTTTATTTTGTTTTTATGGTTTATGAAAGGAAAAACAAGCGCTAGGCCTAGCTAGGATAGCAATTGGGATGGCCTCCCCAATCGGAGGGCTCTCATTTTTACGTCTTGAGCTAGACGTTCTCCATGTCGTTTAGCTTGTCTGGACCTTGCTCGCTGGAGAATCTGGCGAGCTTGAGGCTCCTTCTTTCTTCCGCCACACTCTGGTTGTCTTCTTGGTGCTTGTGGCAGCGACTGTTTCTTTCTTAGGCGCCTTTGTTGTACTCTGCTCGGTCGATACCTTGGCTGCCTTCTTCTTTGAGCGCCTAGCTCTCCTCTTTTTAGACGATTTGCCTTTTTTCTTGCGGTGGAGGAGTGAGAGGGCCTTGCGGTGCCTTAGGCTGCTGGGGCATCCTCCTTGGAGTCCTCCAATAGTTGGCTGTCCTTCTTTCATTTTCCCTTGCCAGGTAATTTCTCATGTATGCAGTGAGCTTGTCTGGCTGCGGCATAGGTGGAGTAATCTCAATCTTCTCCACTTCCCTTGGGTCCTTTCTATATATGACCCTCACTTGCTTGCATTGCTCAACCTTGGGCCTGAAGTTGAACGTCTCTTCCCTGCCGTTGAAATCCAGATGTATTTCTTCGGGCCCTACGTCGAGGTTGGAGTTGCTGGTGCTCAAGAAAGGCCTCCCAAGAATGAGAGGGGTTCTATCATCCACCTCCATGTCGAGCACAACGAAGTCGACGGGACGAAGAAATTTCTGATCTGCACAGGAACGTCTTCGGCTATACCCGCAGGATGACGAACGAAATGATCTGTAAGCTGTAAGCACATAGCCGTTGGTGATAATGGACAGTTCAACCTATCATATACCGTCTTTGGCATAACGCTCACGCTTGCTCCCAAGTCACAGAGCGTCTGAGAAAAATGCTGGCTGCCAATTGAACACGGGATGGTAGGACACCCCGGATCCTTCTTCTTTTCAGGAAGGATGTTCAGAATGGCTGCACTACACTCGTCTGTAAGCTTTACCACCTCCATTGCTGGAATGGGGCGCTTGTTGTTGAGGATGTCCCGAAAATATCTAGTGTAAGTAGGTACCTGCATGGCATCAAGCAGAGGAATATGCACATATATATGTCGGATAGCCTCAACAAATTTGTCGAAGCACTCATCCACGGTGAGCTTCTTCCTGCGGTCGGGGTAGGGCAAGCCTGTAGTGTCAAAATATTCGTGAGGAGCTGCCTTGGGTGGATCCTGCTCAATGGGAGGATCTGTCGTTAGTTCCTCCTCGGAGCTCTCCTTCTCGGCGTCTTTCTTTTCAGGGACCTTCTTTTCGGAAACCTTTTTGCCAGGCTTCTCCTTGGGAGCTGCGTTTGGTGTCTTTCTCACTGCACCCTTGGGGTATGGTGGGTCCACAGTACCTCTTCCTCCCCTGGCGGTGATGGCACTAACACTCTCCTCTGCATTGATCTCCGGCTGTCCCAGGAGTTTGACCGTACGAGGAGCCTGCACAGCTGAAGCTATTTGCGCAATTTGCGTCTCTAGCATCTTATTATGGCTCAGCTGGTTTTGCAGCGCAGTGCTGAACAATTCTAGCTTAGCTTCAATGCTCTCCAAAACCTTGTCGGTAGTAAGAAACTTCTTACTAATACTGTCATTAATCTTGACCTGGCCGAGAACTAGATCCTTGATAGAAGGCTCATAGCGGGAAAGATTACCATTATTACCTTCCTGATTCTTGTTGAAGGAGAGGTCGGGCCTGGAGTTCCAGCCGTAGTTGTTCTGGGAGCGGTACCCATTGCCATTGTTGAGGAAGTTGCATTCCTCTCTTGCATTTGGGCAATTTATGCCCACGTGCCCAATGTTGCCGCACTCTTCACATGTCATGCAGGAATCCGCAACTTGCAGGTCCTGCGGAGAGTCCACCTAGCAGAGCAGCTGATCAAGCTTGATGGCGAGCATGTCCATCGTCTCCACGGGTCTTGGTGGTAGCCGTTTGGCGTTCACCATGAGTCTGGTTGGCCGCCACCTTCTCAATCAGCTTCTTAGCGTTCTTCACGCTAAGAGAGAAGAAGGAGCCGCCTGCTGCGGCGTCGAGGTGCTCTCGAGCGGACAGCTTCAAACCGTGGTAGAAGCTCTGAATAAGGAGCCATTCCTCCATGCCATGATGAGGGCATGAGAGAACGTACTCCTGCATCCTGTCCCAGGCTTCCGCGATCGACTCATTTGCGAGCTGTTGGAAGCCCGAAATCTTGTTCCGTAGGGCAGTCGCCTTGCCCGGCGGGAAGAACTTGGCAAGGAAGGCATTGGAGCATGCTGTCCATGTGTCGAGGGACTCTTGGTTCGCATAGAACCACTGGAGAGCCTTCCCCAACAGAGAGAACAGGAAAAGCTGCAGTCGGATGGCGTCCTGAGGTGCATCCTTCATGGCGAAGGTGTTGCACGTCATCAGGAACCTCTGGAGGTGAGCATTTGCATCCTCCGACGGCTTCCCACAGAAAGGACTGGCCAGGATCATGTTGATCAAGGCCGGCTTGAGCTCGTAGTCCTTGTTGGTGATGCGCGGGTTGGGTCCCACGCGGATGTTCTCCGTGGTTGGCGCAGAGAAGTCATCGATCGTCTTCTCGACTGGATTACCCATGTTGTTGTTCATTGATGAAGACTGAGGGCGATCAACGGTCGGTGGAAGGGATCCTTCAAGAGCCAGAACGTTCGATCGAGCGTGGGTGGGAGGAAGGGTAAGCCTGGCCCTCACCCTTCTCGCCAAAAATGCTTGTTGGCGGTTCTTATGCGAGTAAATTAAATTCATTAATTCCACAAGCGCATGGATCACCATTGTAGCATTTCACCCGGGAGTATTCCAGGGTTATCGTATTTATATTTCCGCGGGGAAGTAGAGCGAAAGGAGACTGTATAGTAACAATGCATTGCACAATTTGGAGAAAATCAATATATTAACTATACTTGAGACGGGGTCAGGTTTGCATGATAAATATGGGTTGGCACACACCATCTAATCCGAAGTGATAAAAGAAATAAAAACAAAGTATACATTTTGGAGAACAACGAGATAGAGTCAAAACTTCCTATGTGTTTATCTATTATTTACTCTTCCTAGCAGTCAAGTCTACAAAGATTATCTATTCTAGCTAAGCTCATACATATACAAGTCATGTCGTTTCGAGGCACGCACGTGCTAGGATATGTGAACCGATGCTGCTAGTTCATCCTAGGGAACCGTATGCTATAATTAAGACCCTGCCTGTCCAACCCGGACGTGGTGGATTACAGAGACCGGTGTAGCTGTCACATACACTCGCGGCTACCATCTCCGTGGGGTTGGGTGCCAAACGTGCATAGGCCAAGCTTTAAGCTCCATGCTTACAACCCGCCTAGAGGAACTACTCTTGATCAACGGAGGCAGTCCTATCTAAGAATAGAGCACAGATTTCACCAAGCGCGAACGTCATCTCCGAGGGCACTCTCTCGTACTCTTTAGACAACAATCACGAATCCCACAACAAGACTTCTACGAGCACTTACTTAACGGAATAAATAAACTAAATAGAAAAGAACTACTAAAAGAAATAAATAAAGATAAAACTAAATATAAATATATTGAATAAAAGAATATCCCTAAAAGAGTTAGGATACAAAGAGCTATACCAGAACTCCGAGAAGACTCCGGAAGCCCGAGAGAGCTCTCACTCTACTCTACTCTACTCTAACTCCCAAAGTAACTACTAAACAAGAAGTAAACACTTGGATGAAGAGTGGTGCGATTTGATTCTGAGCCGGCCAAGGGTATTTATAGCTTGATCAGGACCAGGGGAGCTTTATAGCGGAAGGTTGAGTGGCGGGGCCGCCAAGGCAGGCCGGCCGGCCAAGTAGGGAGGCCGGCCGGCCGCCCGATGTGGCGGTTCGCCACCGCCTTGCTCCTAAGCGTCTCTGATTGCCTCCTGGTGACGGTTGTCCAATCGGTGGTGTCATGGGGGCGGCACAGCTGGAGTAAGGGCCAAGTTTTGGCCCATTTAGCCCACCTTCTAGAATGGCGGTGGAATCTGCTGGGCTAGGCCTTCAATTATCCGTGGTGGAACAGTTTCCGGCCCACTGGAGGAAGCCTGGGGCCAATGGCCACCAGGTGGGGCCGGCCGGCCTATGGTGGAGCCGGCCGGCCTGGGATCTTGTCGTCGACGAGAGGTGCGGAAGTAGGAGTCCGTCGTGGAGGTGTCCGCGTTCTTGCGAAAGACGGTGGGGAAAAGTGCCGGGGCGGCGAGTCAGGCTGCGGGATTGAGAAATAAAGGGGTTAGAGGGGTGAGCGACCTTGTTGTCCAGCTGTGTATGCGAGGAATTGACGAGGGACTCACCAAGGAGAGGGGAATCGGTGGCGAGGTCGGAGGTGGTCGCCCGGCCGGACTTGGCGAAGACACGCCCAATTCGCGGTTCACGTCGGAGAAGAGGGGTTGGTGGCCATGGTGGAGTTGAGAGAGGGTCCGGGCGGAGCTTTGGGTGGAGCAGCTTGGCCGGGGATTGCTCAACGGTGGCGAACGGTGGATGGAGCTCGGTGGCCGGCAATGGAGGTGCGGCCGGTTTTTATAGGCGACCGTTCAAGGGCAGGTGGCAGCCGGGGGATGAACCGGGGTAGGTGAGGTGCGGGGAGGCGACGCGTGCCCCTGCGCCGGCTACGACGTGGTGGCAAGGCT
This sequence comes from Eragrostis nindensis, assembly GCA_012490785.1. NCBI lineage: Eukaryota > Viridiplantae > Streptophyta > Magnoliopsida > Poales > Poaceae > Eragrostis > Eragrostis nindensis. Next base: position 38,282 of record JAAXCT010000183.1, read on the forward strand.
CTGCGCCGGCGACCATTGCCTGAACTGGCAGGAGGTAGCAGACGGCCAGCTGCAGCTTTTGACCTTTTTTCGGATTTTTCCTGACACCTCATCCCTGCAGCCTTATCCGAATTAGGAGGACTATATACAGACCTCCAAAAATTCTGAAAATTCTGGGTAGATAGAGGGAAGAAAGGCCTTCGACTTTTATTTTGGGACTAAGTCGATTTGAGCTACGGATCTGGACATAAAATTTCCAGAACAGAGGGGTTTGATGAATTTGCTGAATTTTTCAGGGTGCTTCCCGAATTTATAAAATCTTGGAAAATTTGTTGTGGTTACAAGCCCACAATAGTAGAAGGGGGATCTTCCAAGGGTCTGCCACAAGTGAGGGACCCCTGGGAAGGACCTAGGAAGGGACCAAACAAGAGCCAAGAGAGGTAGGTAATTAAGAGCTAGTATTCAATGCCTTGTCTTGAGGGTGGTAGGGGGGTATTTATAGGCTGATACACCCCTACAACCCTAGGATTACAAGTACCATATTGCCCTTCCTCCAGGGCACTATGGTCATTTTCTTATTACAGGGTAGGATTTCCTAACCCTAGTGGGCCGGAGGCCAACATACATGGGCCTATTCTATACTATACATCATCTTGGGCCTTGATGGTCTTCATGGCAGGCCAGGCCTTTGGCCCAGGGGGAGGGGACACAGTGGGCCTCCCCCAACAGCTAGCCCCACACAGTCGAGATCCACCTTCGGTAGGGCCGAAACTGTGTCCATCCGGAGGTCCGCCCGTCGTCCCCTCTTTCGGCGCTCCGAAGGTCTGGTCTGCTTCGGTTGTGGAAGGGATGCCTTCGACATGATGCCGAAGGTCGCGACTCCGAGGGGGCGTGATTTCCGAAGGTGCCGTAGTCGCCGAAGGTAATCGCTGATGGCGCGGAGGTATGTGCCGGCTACGGTTCGGTGTTCGCCGAAGGGGCACGGTCGCCGAAAGTTGTCGCTGAAGGCTCGAAGGTAGCTGCTGGCTACGGTTCGGTGCTCGCCGACGGGGCATGGTCGCCGAAAGCTGTTGCTGATGGCGCGAAGGTAGCTGCCGGCTACGGTTCGGTGCTCGCCGAAGGGGCACGGTCGCCGAAAGCTGTCGCTGATGGCGCGAAGGTAGCTGCCGGCTACGGCGCCGTGATCGCCTAAGGGGCGCGGTCGCCGAAAGGTGTCGCGGCGTGGGGGTGGCTGCCAGCTACGTGTTGAAGGTGTCTTTAATGCTCGGCGCGGATTGCGGAGTGACTCCGTCTCGTGTACTGGGACTGAATCGGCGCGAATCGCGATGCGACACCGATTCGCTTGACGAGACGCGTCTGCTTGCGTGGCGTGATCTGCGGCCGTTGATCCTTCACCGGGGGCTATAAATTTACCGCCCGGCGTCTAGGATTTTCACCCCGCCATTCATTTCACTTTCACTTACGCCGCGCCGCAGCCGCTCGGTTAGCTTGCTTCGGCGTTCTCATTGCTTTAGCTCGTTGCTCCAAAGTAGTCGCCCTGGCTTCGGAGATGGCTCGGAAAGGGAAGACCAGCGCTTCGTAGCGCGTTCGCATCGACGACCGCTTCCCGGCGTCGCCGTTCGTTGATCGGAGCACGATCGACGCGAAGGCGCTGGACGAAATGGCCGCAGATGGGCTCCTGGAACGGAGCCGGGCCGAAGCGCCAAGGAGGGGGGAGACGACCCCTAGTCCGAAGGACGGGTACATCGTTCTGTACCGGCGGTTCTTCGAGGCTGGGTTTCGGATGCTATGCTCCCCCTTCGTGGCCGAGGTGTTGGATCTCTTCGGCCTTGAGATTCAGCAGCTCACTGTCAACGCACTTGTGCGGCTGAGCGTCTTCGAGTGGGCGTTCTGGCTCGAAGGGTCTCGGCCGCACGCTGGGGCCTTCGCGGCGACGCATTATGCGCACGCCGTGAAAAAGATCTTGAAGTTGGACGGGAAGGACGTCGTCGGCTCCATGGGAGTCATCTCCTTCGTCCCCCGCCCCGAGGCCGTCGTTCCGGCGAAGGCGTACAAGTTGCACTGGGGGCGCTGGACGACCGGGTGGTTCTACTACCACGTGGAGGACGATTGCCCCCTTCGGTCCACGATGTCGGAGGTGCTGTTCCATCGGTACCCGACGGTTCAGTTGGACGGGACCGGCGAGTCCCGGGTGCAGTTGCTGGCGACGGTGGCGCGGAAGCTCTCGATGCGCGACCTCTGTGAGGAGTTCGTCGCGCCGGGGGTGTGGCCTTTGCTCCGTAACTGGGAGCAGAAGTTCGTTGTTGAAGTTCCGGGCGGAGACCCGGAGGTCCACTGGAAGCCTGAGAATTTTCCAGGTATGTTTGCTCCGGTGGACACTTTCCTTCGGTTGTTTACTGTGTCTTGACGACGTGGTTTGTGCAGCTAAGACGCTGAGGGAGGTGGAGGACGGCGCCGCTGAGATTCTCGGCCCCTTCCTTCCGGACGAGGCTCGCCGGGCGAAGCTTGTCGGGGGTCCCCGCATCAATCGGGTGCTCTCCATCAAGTACCCGGAGCTCGAACTGCCGGAGCGAGAAGTGCTTATCGCTGTCGCTGCCAGCGGCGAAGGGGAAGACGAGGAGGCCAAGAGCGAGGCTCCCTTGGCTCCGGAGACCCTTGTCTCGGCAGGCTCGAAACGCGCTGCCGGGGATACCAGCAGGCCGGCGCCGAAGAGGTCTCGGCCCGCCGAGGCGCGCGTCGAGAGATCTACTTCCCGAGCCGGGGCGTCGGGTTGTCGCCGTGGACTTGGGTATGGCACCGATCCGGAGGAGTTGACCGACGACGCTGCCCGCGTGGCGATTGCCGCGGCAACGGCTCCGCGCGCAGCCAAGAAGGTGGTGAATCTTGAGTCCGACGATGAAGACGTCGGCTTCTTTGGGATGCCTTCCTTCGCAGCGGGCGTCGAGGGAACGATGGAGCCGGTCCTTCGGTCTCCCGGTATCGTTTTCTCTTCCCATCACTCTTGCTTTGCCGGTTGCGGAAGTCCTACTAACTCTGTTGCTCTAGCGGAAGGCCGTCGCGTCGAGAAGGAGACCTCCGAGGAAGAGCCTTCCGGGGAGAAGGGGAAGACCAGCCCGATGCCCAGTCATGGCCGGGGGAAGGGCTACTTCAGGAAGTCGCCCATCGAGGAGGCCGGAGCCGCAAGGGAGTCGGAGGGTCGCCTCGATTGGAGCGACTTCGTGGATCGTCCGGAGGCCGCCGAAGTCCTTCGAGGGGTCTATGACTTCAACGGGCTCGGTGAGCTGGAGGAGGCGATGGAGGGAGTTGCTCCGGAGGACGCTGCAGCGGCCCTCTCCGGGCTGGTGATGAAGGTTTGTACTCCTTGTGTTTCGCTTGGCGTTGATTACTGTGGCTGACTTGCTTCGCTTCGGCAGGCGGCGGTGCTTGCTCGACACCTCCAGTCATCACTCGAAGGCTTGACCTGGCACGGCTCCGGGCGCGTGTCGAGGTTGCGGAGGGGGCCGCTGAAGCTGCACAGAGGGCCAAGGAGGCGGTGGAGAAGGGTGGCGACGCTCTTGCCTCGGAGCTGGAGAAGGCCTTGGCGGCGGTCAAGGAATCCTCCGATGCATTGACGTCTGCGAAGAGCGTCTCGAAGAAGGCCTGGAAGGAGCTGGAGAACTTGAAGATCTCCTTCAATGCCTTGACCCGCGCGAAGGAGGCCACCGATAAGGAGCTGTCCGACACGCAGGCGCTGCTGAACGCGGCCAGGACGCAGAGGGAGGAGGACGCTGCTGCGGCATGGCAGGCACTTGGCGATTTCAACAGCCTGCTGGAAGGGCTGGGCGTCGAAGTGCAACCGGTCAAGCATGCCGCCGACGACCTTGGAGGGAGCATCGGGCGCCTTGTGCGTTCCGTGAAGTTGGCCTCCCGGGCCATGAAGTCCTTCGGCACCTTCTGCGCCGAAACCGCATGGACTGCGGCCTTCGGCTCCCTCGCGCAAGTGGGCTGCACTCACCTTCCCGCTGCTGCTTCTGCTTCGCCGCAGCTGGCGGAGATGGCGGCTGGTGATGGGGGCCGGTTTCGGGAGCTGGCCTCGAGGGTGCGGAACTTCGGGAACCAGCTCGGCCAACACTTCTGGCTGGCGGTGGGTGAGAAACTGGCCCGCCAGTCTGCACTCGCTGCTGCAGCATCCCGGAAGTCGAAGCCCGGAAGCAGCGCCTCTGTTCCCGCTCCGGCTCCGGCTGTCGCTTCCTCTGTGCTGACGCCTCCATCGGGCGAGATCCCTGCCGGGGCCGGGAGCGCTAGCACCTTAGTGGGTAGCGGGGGTGGAGGCTCGGTGGCGGCCCAGGGCAATGTCACAGAGGTTGACTCATCGGCCCAGCCTCCCCCCCAGGTGTGAGTTCTTCGCTGGCTTCGTGCCATGCTTTGGTGTACATAGCTTGTACTAGGTGCCCTTCGGGCTTTTTGAATGGAATTGTTCTTCGTGATGTTTATGTGCTTCTATTGCGGCTTATAGGTTTCGAGTGGGGCCGAAGGCAATCATGCCTTAACGTGCCTCGACGTCATTCCGGAGAGCATCCTGATTCCGGCCGGGAGTCCGTCCGCTCCGGAGGGTCGACCCTATTATGTGAAGGGCACGCAGTGGCGGCGGCGTTGGCTTCGGCGCAATCAAGGGGGGTCCTTCGGGGACTTCTTCCGGGATTTGCGCCTCCGGAACGAACGGTTGATGGCGCAGGTACCGAGGGTCCCTTCCGAAGCTTTGCTTCAGAGGCGAGTTCGTCGCGAAGCGCGTTGTTTGGACTTAGCGCTGAACTCTCCTCTTCTTGTTGCTCCTAAGGTAGAGGTGGTTGATGTGTCGAGCGATGACGAAGACGCTGCCGCCGAAGTGGACTTGGAGCAATTGCAGGCCGATGTTGCTTCTGCATCGACTCCGGCAGACTTCGCTTCGCTCCGGCGCACACTGGCGCGAGCCCGGGAGGAAATAGCTAGGGCCGAAGCGTCATTAGGGATGCGCTCTGGGAGTGGGCTGTAACGGGGGCCTTCGGGCCCCGTGTCGAGGTGCCGGTTGTCTGGTATTGTAATCCATGTCGAGCTGTTCAGCTCGACGTATGTTGAAATGGAGGCTCTTTCGAGCGTATGATAATGTTGTTGGCGTCATTCCTTGTTTCTTTTGAGTGGAACGAAAATTTGTTCGTCGAGGGTAGCCTCGAAGGTGTTCCGTCGCTCTGCTTTCGGCGAGGAAGTGAGCTCGTTTCGAGCGTCGTCCCCTCTTTACTCGTCGGGAGTGGAACGAAATTTTGAAGTCGAGGATAGCCTCGAAGGTAGTCCGTCGCTCTACTTTCGGCGAGGAAGCAAGCTCGTTTCGAGCGTCGTCCCCCCTTTACTCGTCGGGAGTGGAACGAAGCTTTGTTGGAGTCGAGGATAGCCTCGAAATTATTCCGTCGCTCTAACTTCGGCGAGGAAGTGAGCTCGTTTCGAGCGTCGTCCCCCCTTGGTTCGTCGGGAGTGGAACGAAATTTTGTCGAAGTCGAGGGTAGCCTCGAAATTATTCCGTCGCTCTACTTTCGGCGAGGAAGTAAGCTCGTTTCGAGCGTCATCCCCCCTTGGTTCGTCGGAGTGGAACGAAATTTTGTCGCAGTCGAGGGTAGCCTCGAAATTATTCCGTCGCTCTACTTTCGGCGAGGAAGTGAGCTCGTTTCGAGCGTCGTCCCCCGTTTGCTCGTCGGGAGTGGAACGAAATTTTGAAGTCGAGGGTAGCCTCAAAGGTAGTCCGTCGCTCTACTTTCGGCGAGGAAGTAAGCTCGTTTCGAGCGTCGTCCCCCTTTACTCGTCGGGAGTGGAACGAAGTTTTGAAGTCGAGGGTAGCCTCGAAGGTAGTCCGTCGCTCTACTTTCGGCGAGGAAGTGAGCTCGTTTCGAGCGTCGTCCCCCCCTTTGCTCATCGGGAGTGGAACGAAATTTTGAAGTCGAGGTAGCCTCGAAGGTAATCCGTCGCTCTACTTTCGGCGAGGAAGTAAGCTCGTTTCGAGTGTCGTCCCCCCTTTACTCGTCGAGAGTGGAACGAAGGTTTGTCGAAGTCGAGGATAGCCTCAAAATTATTCCGTCGCTCTACTTTCGGCGAGGACGTGAGCTCGTTTCGAGCGTCGTCCCCCCCTTTAATCGTCGGGAGTGGAACGAAATTTGTTTTAAGTCGGAGGCGTCCCCCATTGACTTAGTTTTGTCTCATGCACGTTTTGCAGGTTCTTTAACGGATGCCCCGCCTTCGACTATTACCGATGGGAGTTCCGGTTTATCGTGTCGGCATCGATTTCCCCTTAGGGTTCGGAATCTAGGACTTATGTGTGCCTAGCTTCAGCCTGTTCCGGCGTTTGCCTCCGGCTCCCGGCTGGATTTCTTTGTAATTGGGCACCGAAAGAAGATTTCTTATTTCATTCATCGGTACCGGTTACATGGCCCCTTGGGGAATGCAGCTAAGGGGATCATCGTCGCCCTACTGCCGAAAGGAGAAGGACACACCGAAACAAGATACAGGTATCTTGTAGCACGCAGGCCACGCGGCTTCGAAGGCCGGCAGATGCTAAGTCCTTAGACATAGTATCGGCGTTCCATGTCCTCGGAACCGGTGTTCCATCGAGCTCCATCAAATGAAATGCCCCCGGGCGAATTGAGTTGTAGATGATGAAGGGCCCTTCCCACTTGCTGTTAAGCTTGCCGACAGATGTCGGGTGAATGTTCTGCTTGAGGACGAGGTCGCCCGGAATGAAGTGTCGGGGGTTGACCCTTTGGTTGTACGAGTTCTCCACCGAAGCCATGTATCGCTTCAAGTTGACGACCGCTTGGAGTCTTGTCTCTTCGAGGAGGTCCTTGGACACGTCCTCGTCGTTGGCCGGCGGCGAAGTAGTATGAAGTGAGCCATTTTGCACTTCCTCCGGGGTGACTGCTTCGGCGCCGAAGAGGAGGCGGAATGGCGAGAAGCCCGTCGGCCTTGACTTAGTCGTGCGCAGCGACCATAGCACATTGGGCAGTTGTTCGGCCCACTTCCCCTTCGGCAGGCCGAGGAGGCATTTTTTGATGCCGTCGAAGACCGTGCCATTGGCTTTCTCCACCGCTCCGTTGGCTCGCGGATGCGTGACGGAGACGAAGCACTTCCGAACGCCGATGGAAAGGCAGTATTCTTTGAAGAGGTGGGATTCGAATTGGGAGCCATTGTCGACGGTGATGTGCATCGGCACCCCGAAGCGGCAGATGATATTCTTCCAGAAGAACTTGCGGACGGACCGCGCCGTGATGTTGGCGAGGGGCTCAGCTTCGATCCACTTGGAGAAGTACTCGTAGCCCACCACCGCCCATTTGAGGTTGCCGGGAGCGGTGGGAAGGGGGCCGACGATGTCGATGCCCCATCGGGCGATGGGCCAGACCGGAGGGATTGGCTGGAGCGGGGTGGCTGGGCGATGAGATTGTCTTCCCATCCACTGGCAGCTGGGGCAGGTGCGGACGAGTTCTTCGGCGTCGCGGGCTGCAGTAGGCCAGTAGAAACCTTGCCGGAATGCCTTGGCGACGAGGGCCCGGGGTGCGAGGTGCGATCAGCACAAGCCCTCGTGGATGTCACGGAGAAGCGCTTTGCCTTCGTCGAACGAAAGGCAGCGCAGGAGTGGCTCCGAAACACCTTTCTTGTACAGGATGTTGTTGAAGATGATGTAGCTTCGGGTGCGCAGCTTGACTCTTTTCTCTTCGATCGGATCATCGGCACAGTAGCGCCCTTCGAGCTGTGCTCGAATCGGAGCGCGCCAGTCTTCACCGCTCAGGATCATGACCGACCCCGGCTTCTTCGGAGCGAAGGATGCTTCTGATAATACCTCGTGGAAGGCGTCGGGAGGTACCGGAAGCTGATTTGCTGCTGCCTTCGCAAGGGCATCGGCCTCCTGATTGTGTACCCTCGAGATATTCTTCACGTCGAAACCGGAGAAGTGTTTCTCCATGCTCCGGACGACCTTGAGGTAGCTTGCCATCTCTGGGTCTCGGGCCATGTACTCCTTCGAGACTTGCTCGGAGATGAGCTGGGAGTCGGTGTAGATGATGATCCTTTGGGCGCCGAGTGCCCGGAGCTGTCGGAGCCCGAGGAGGACACCCTCGTACTCCGCTGCGTTGTTTGTTGTTGGAAACGTGAGCGAAGCCGAGTACCGAAGCTTCTGGTTGCTTGGTGAAGTGATGACGGCGGCGCATCCCGCTCCGGAGGAGCCCCAAGCCCCATCGACATGTACCGTCCAGAGCGGCTCTTGGGGCAGCGTCTCCGGGATCGGAGCGGGTGTCCACTCGGCGATGAAGTCGGCGATGATGCCGGACTTGATGGCTTTCCGGGCCACGAACTTGATGTCGAATGCTGCGAGCTCGATGGCCCATTTGGCCATGCTGTCCGACGCGTTCCTGTTGCCGAGGACGTCCTTCAGTGGAAACGAGGTGGGCACCGTGATCTCGTGGCCTTCGAAGTACCGGCGCAGCTTCCGTGATGCCATCAGCACAGCGAAGGCCAGCTTGGTGACGACATTGTAGTTGAGGCGGGCTCCGGAAAGAGCTTCCGACACGTAGTATATGGGCTGCTGCACCAGCTTGTCTCCGACGAGGACTTCATGCACGAGGACCGCGCTGATTGCTGCCGGAGCGGCCGATACGTACAGTAGGAGTGGTGCCTTCGGAGGCGGTGGACGAAGCGTGGTCGCCTTGACCAGGTAGGACTTGATCTCTTCAAATGCTTTATCTTGCTCGTCCCCCCAGCGTATCGGGCCGGAGCCCCGAAGGCATTGGTAGAAGGGGAGGCACTTTTCTGCCACGCGGGAAATGAACCTCCCGAGAGCAGCGAGCCTGCCGGTGAAGCGTTGTAGCTCCTTGGTGGTCTTGGGCGGCTCCATGTCGGTGGTGGCCTTGATCTTCTCCGGGTTCGGGTCGATGCCTCGCTTGGAGACGAGGAAGCCGAGGAGTTTGCCGGCGCGCACGCCGAAGGTGCATTTCGCTGGGTTCAGCTTGAAGCCCACCTTGCGCAGGTTCGCGAAGGTTTCGGCCAAGTCGCGGAGGTGGCCGGCGTTGGAGGTGCTTTTGATGACGACGTCGTCGATGTAGGCGGCGGCATTTCGGTTGAGCTGGTCCCCGAGGGTCTTCTGTATTGCCCTGGAGAAGGTTGCTCCGGCATTTTTTAGGCCGAAGGGCATGCGGACGTAGCAGTAGGTCCCATTGTCTGTCTTGAACGCCGTCTTCTCTTCATCTTCGGGGGCCATCCATATTTGGTGGTACTCGGAGTAGGCGTCGAGGAAGCTCATGAGCTCGCATCCGGCCTGGAGTCGACCAGCTCGTCGATGCGAGCCAAGGGGAAGTCATCCTTCGGCATGCCTTGTTGAGGGTGGTGTAGTCGATACACATCCGCCACTGGCCGGTGTGTTTCTTGACGAGGACCGGGTTCGCGAGCCAGGTGGACTTGTTCACCTCCCGGATGACTTGTGCGTCCTTGAGTTTCTGGATCTCCGCCCGAAGCGTCACCTTCTTTTCCTCCGACCACTCCCTCTTTCTTTGCTTGATGGGAGTCACCTTCGGGTCGCTGTCGAGCTTGTGTTCGATGATGCTGCGGTCCACTCCGGAGAGCTCGCTGGTTGACCACGCGAAGACGTCTTTGTTGTTCCGGAGGAGGTCGATGATGCTTGCTTCGAGTTCCGGCGGGAGCCCCTTGCCGATGAGGACGGCTTGGTCGGGGCGGTCTGGAGACAAGACCACGCTCTTGACCTCGCCGTCAACGCGCGCCTTTGGAGTTCCGGCCGGAGGTGTCGGTGTAGCTGCTTCGACCGTCTCGGGTTTCGGCTCGTGTCGGAGCGGGTGCACTTGCTTCTGGCCAGGTGTTTGACCGTGCTCGATGCGGCGGGCGGCGAGTTGATCACCGTAAACAGTGATGACGCCGTTCGGGGCCGGAAGCTTCATGCAGAGGTAGCCGTGGTGGGTGACTGCGTTGAAGGCGTTGATGAGCCCCCTGCCGAAGATGGCGTTGTAGGCGTAGGGCATGTCGACGACGTCGAAGGGGATCAACTCGGTGCGGTGTCCCGCGGGCCCGGAGAAGGAGACTGCGATCTTCACGCTTCCGACGGAGTGGATTGGCTCTCCCCCGAAGCCGACGAAGGGGCTGTGGGAGGTCCATAATTCAGATCGGGGGATGCCTAGTTGGTTGAAGGCGTCGGATGACGTCCGCAGAGCTACCGCCATCAATAAGCACACGACGGACCTCCGTCCCGCGCATGTTGGCGTTGATCATGAAGGCGTCCTTGTGCGGGTACTCCATCGGGCGAAGGTCGGCCTAAGTGAAGGTGATCGGCACGTGCGACCAACGGCATTGGGCCAAAGGCGGGTGGGCGGCCACGTGGTTGACCCTTCGCACGTGCCGATCACCTTCACACGCTGCCTCTTCGAGGCGTATGGCTGACTGGAGCCCCCAGTGATGGCCAGAATGACGTTGTGGCTGGTTGGATGTTCCGGAGGCGGGGGCAAGGCCTCGCCCGCTCCGGAAGCCCCATGTATGATGTTGACTCCTCGCGCGGCGTCGGCGTCGCGGCGCTCCCTCGCCTCACGCAAGGCGGCGATTTGGGGGCACTGCTTCGACGTGTGGCCCTGATTGACGCCGTGGACCTCGCAGTACGGGTCGCGAGAGCTTCGGTTGTTGTATCGGCGACCGTTGTCGGAGTGGCGCGAGTTGTTTCGCGAGCCGCCGGAACGACTGTCCGTCCTCTGCGGGCTCCGGCTTCGGGAGTTGTCGATGTTGTGGACCTCTCGGCGCTGGGAGCGGTGGCCTCGGCGGTCATCCGGGGGGTCGTCGCTTCGGTCGCTGTGACGCTTCCCCCGGTCGTTCTTCTTTTGACTTGCTCGCGCCTCCTTCTCGCGCCGGAAGTCTTCGTCGGCACGTGCATGTGCTTCCAGGATTTGCAGCAGGTGGGTGCAGGTCTTCGGCTCGATCCTTCGGATCTCGGACCGTGCCGGGCACAGGCTCATGCCCTTGGTGACGGCTTCGATGATGATTGAATCTGGTACTCCCTCCACCTGGCACTTGAGATGGATGAAGCGTCGGGTGTAGTCTTGCAGTGACTCGCCATCCTTCTGCTTGCACGCCTGAAGGTCGGCCGCCGTGACCTTCGCGGCGTAATTGCCTTGAAAGTGGATCTGGAGCTGATCCCGAAGCTGCTCCCATGAGTAGATGCTGTTCGCCGGTAGCTTGGTGTACCAAGTCTTGGCGATCCCGCTCGAAGCGAGAACGAAGGCCTTGGCCTTGATGTCGTCGTCCCCCCTGCTGACTCGATGGCTGTTTCGTAGCTTATGAAGAACTCGCGGGGGTCGGAGGTGCCGTCGAAGGTTGGCAACTTCGCCGAGATGAACTTCCGGGGCCATGCCACCGATTGTAAGCGCGCGGAGAGCGGTTGGTTTGTGTCGGAGGAGCTTGCGGGACGCTTGCTTCCGCTGGAGTGGGTGTGCCTCTCGTCGCGCTCTTGGCGGTGTTCCGGCGTCTCGGCCTCCCGGCGACCGGTGCATCGCAGGGTGTTCAGCTGCGCCTGGAGGTGAACTTGCTGTCGACGCGCGGCTTCGGTTCGAAGGCGGTACGTAGCTTCGTCTCGATCGAGGTTCTCGTGGGCGCGCTGCCTCAGCAGCCGTTCATCGGCTTCGCGAGCTTCGCGGATGTACGCCTCCTGGAGCTCCGCCAGACGCTGCTCCTCGGCTACGGCTTCGGCGAGCCCCCTCTGGCTCCGCGCTTAGCTTCAGCGTTCCTTCGAGGCGGTTCCATCGTTTCGTCGCGGCGTTCGACTTCGCCCGTGTCAATGTTCTCTTCTTCGTCTTCGGAGGAGCCTTCGGCTCCTTCGGCCACTTCCTCCACTGCTGGAAGGTCGACGTTGGTTGTGTTGTTGTTGGTCTCCGAAGGTGGTACCACCGACGTCGATGCCGAAGGCAGTGTCGATGCCGAAGGAAGTGTCGAGCCGCTGGGGAAGGTGCGGATTATCGTCAGCGGGTCGACTCCTTCGTCCGATGCCGCGGACCTGGTCTTCCGAGTACCTCCTGCCGGAAGGTCAGTTTTTGATTTTTCAGCCCTCTTGGTCATCTCGTCGTGGCTTCTTGTTCGATCCCCACGGACGGCGCCAACTGTTGTGGTTACAAGCCCACAATAGTAGAAGGGGGATCCTCCAAGGGTCTACAACAAGGACCGAGGAAGGGACCAAACAAGAGCCAAGAGAGGTAGGTAATTAAGAGCTAGTATTCAATGCCTTGTCTTGAGGGTGGTAGGGGGGTATTTTATAGGCTGATACACCCCTACAACCCTAGGATTACAAGTACCATATTGCCCTTCCTCCAGAGCACTATGGTCATTTCCTTATTACAGGCTAGGATTTCCTAACCCTAGTGGGCCGAAGGCCAACATACATAGGCCTATTCTATACTATACATCATCTTGGGCCTTGGTGGTCTTCATGGCAGGCCAGGCCTTTGGGCCAGGGGGAGGGGACACAGTGGGCCTCCCCCAACAAAATTCTCCAAAATTATCTTTTCTGATGTACTTTCAGAGGATTTTTGTTCAGGTCAAGTTGTCATTGAAAAATTTGAATTGCTTCATAAGCTTTGTTTTGACGTTTATTCGAACTTTGAAATTTTGATCTTTTCCTTTGAGTTTGATTTGAGTTTTGGAGTTTGATTTGCGAGGGGTTGAGGTTGAAGTGACACGGGGTGTCACAGGGTGCATATTATGACACCTGAGGAGAAGTTAGCAAAGAGAGACCGTAAAGCACGTCATGCTTTGCGAAGCAACAATTTAATTACATAAAGATTGTATCGCCACAATAGGGAACCCTCTAGGAATCATGTACGTGGGATCCTAATCACCAACGGATCCTTAAAAGTTTTTGATGGTGTCAATCACCAAACATTTTGTGAGATCGAATGTTTGCTTGATGCGCACTCTGGGTATTGCATGGTCGTTCTGGTCTCGATTAGCTCCAATTTGCATCGATCGTCGCTATTCGCTAGCATGCGTGGTTCACATAGGTTGAAGTGGAATAGAAAAGATCATCAAGCTCTGTTGGTACCGGTCAGCTGGACAGCGTCATGACGGAGGACGTACTGTTTCATCTGCATGGAGATTAGTCTACGGTCCATTGGTTCAGGATCCCAAAACCGATCTCGGCCACGGCACAACACGAGCAAATCAACCCTACCATTAGAGAAACGGAAAGGACGAAGGCCCACACGCGCGCCGCGGCGCCATGGAGACCGAAGCCACGCCTCCCTCCGGGTCGTCGTCGTCTGCCGCGTACCCTAGATGGGTGCTGCTCGCGCGCTACGGCGAGTTCGAGGACGACGAGGATGCCCGCTTCACCGGCGACGACAAAACCGCCGCGGCGTGCTTCACCTCAGCCGGCCGTCCCATCCGCGTCTCCCTCCCGAGCCGCCGGCGTTGTCGCGCCTGCGCGTCCACGCCCTGGACGGCGGCGTCAGGAATTACCCCCACGTGATCGCCGCCCACGGCGACTCTCTGCTCGTCCAGATCCTGATCTGTGTCGGTCGCAGCGAGTCGTGTTACTCCATGGACCACTTCCTCTACAGCGCCGGCGACGACGACGGCAGATCCTCGCGGCCGCCGTCGGCGTGGCTGCTCCCGCACTGCTACTTCACCGTGCGCAATATAAGCACTACTTTTGGCGTTGACCCTGCGTCACCACGAGGTTTCTTCGTCGAGGACCGAAGCGGCACGCCACGCATGCTAGACCGAGACGTCGCAGGCCTCCTGCGCCGCCGTGGCGGCGGCGGCAAAGACGCCTTCGTGGTGGCAGAGCTCCAGATTGCACGGGGCGAGCGGCACAAGCCGGCGGCCGAGCTCCTCCTGCTCCGCTCCGGCAAGTGGACCGTCAAACCGGCTGCGATCGCTCACGCGAACGACACATGCCGACGAGAGCTGGCCTCGTGGAAGACTGACGCCATCCTCTGCCCGTTGGCGACCGGCTCCTCTTGTGCCGTAGGATGCCTCGCTCTTGTGCGGCGCCGTAGGATGCCTCGCTCGTGTGGCGGCCCCTTTCTAATGGTCTTGTGTATACAATAGAAGGCTTTTTTTTTTTGAAATATTTCCCTTACAAATGTTGTATTTTATTTTGTTTAGAACCTGCATGTCAGGGTTCCTTAAACGTGGTTTGAGGTCATAGAACAGAGACCACCTGTAAGTATGTCACCTTGTTGAATATCATCAACTCGCCGAAGCTCCAGTTGATATACATTCTTCTTAGAGCAACTCCAAGAGCCTGGCTAAATTGATTAGATTCAGTAAAAATGAAAAAACTCCCGTGATAACGTGATCCAACAGCCTCAACTTCTTCCTCTCTTTTGTATCTCGCTCGGCATCCCCTCTCCTCCGCAGGGGCAGACCCACAGTGTATGCCATCTATGCCATGGCATAGACTAAGAATGGCCAGGCCCATTAATTAATTCTATTTTTACCAACTGATCGTCTCTTAGATTAATGTCTAGTCACATTCATTGAGAGAGATTTTTTCGAAGCAGATGAAGAACAAATATTTGAGAATTTTGTGTCCTCTAGAAACCGTAGGCCGGACAAGTAGTAGTATAGTGATCATCTTTTATGTTTCATCAATCGTATGTTTAAACTATTTATATTTTACACCTATATATACGGTTCTTGCACTTAATTGTTAGATTTAAGACTTGATATGTTATTTTTTTTCTTATTTACCGAGTTCCTCGACAAATTTAATTTTTTTACTATATTATATATGGATTATACCGAATTCTATTTGAAATTTTTTTCGCGACATACCCTTGGTAAAATCCTGAGTCCGCCACCGCTCCTGCGCTCATTTTTTTTTTCCCGAGCGCGTCCGACTCGCCAACTCCCTCCTCCCGCACGCGCTGGTCTTTCCCGCACCCTTCTCTGCTTCCTCTTCCCTGCCACTCTGCTGCGCCGCACTGCTTCCAACCGCCTGCTGCCGCCGTCAATTGCAGCCCGCGTGCTCGCTCTCGTGCGCGAGGCGCCGCCTGCCACCGCGCTCTCTCCCTTATCCTCTCCCTCCCATTTGGAGGCTGACGCCTTCTCTTTTCCTCCTCTTTTCTGGATGCCAACGCCATTGCTGCCGGCTTAGCTCAAGAAATCCACTGCCGCGCCGCCGTCGCGCAGTCTCCGTCGAGTCCATGCCGCACCAAGGTTGCGCAAGCCCGTCCGTACTCGAGCTCCTCCTGGCCTCCTCTTTCTTCCTCGCGCAGCACCGCCAGAGATCAGGCAACCTCGTCGCCATGGCCGCCGGTGGAACCTCCTCGGCGCCGCCGTAAAATACTCCACCGCCGTTGAGCCTCACCCTCGCACCCAAAGTTTCTCCACTCACTCGCGCATGTCCATGACCTACTTGTTCTCCTTCTCCTTAGCCCAGCTCACCGGAAATCGGCCATCTCCCCCAACGCCGTTCGCCGCGCCGAGGACCTCGCCGACGAACTCCTGCTTCTGACCACCGTAGAAGTCGATAAGGTCGACGGTGAGCATCCCCTCGCTCCGGTGAAGCTCATGCCCCCGCTATTTCGGCCTCTCGTCCACTCGTTTCGCCGGAACGCCGCCACCGCCGGCCATGCCCCGCCCGCCTCCGCCCGCGCCGCGCCGCGCCGCCGCCTCCGCGTGCCAGCCGCCCCGCCCGCGACGACGCCGCGCTGCTACAGGTGCCGGCGAAGCGAGCCCGCAAGAAGGCGAAGGAGCGCGCAGGGACACCCTCGTGGTCGGTGTCACCTGCGGCGCGCTCACTTCCGCCTCCCTCAGGCCTTTACCTCGTCTGGAGAATCGAAAAAAAGACCCAGCTGTGACGTGGCAAATTTGATTACAAAGAGGAGACCAATTTTTAGAGAGTGTGTTAGAATATTCAAGCTTTTTAAGAGGTGTTTTATTTCAGAGAATAGCTAAAATCAGGATTTAGCTAGTCGTTTTTAGCTAACCTTTGGAGTTGCTCTTACTCTTTGTACCTGTACTAACAGTTGGATCACACAACCTACAGCCCTGGAGTCAATCTCATTAGTTGATCAAGTATATATTCAAGTCTACATTGCCCTTGGCAAATATAAGTAGTATATATAGAATCGCTCGAATGGGCTGCTTTTTCCAATGTAGAAGGAACAAAGTATATATTGAACAACACTACAATTCAATGCAATCCAATTCCAAAGTGATAATGCAACAAAGAGAAATCCGCGTTTGTATGCACCAGCTTTGAACGCCGACGTGACGTTTCACAATATTACTAGCACACCTGCGTGACGCATCAACGCTACCTATCGAATCTCAACGGAAATCAGGGACAATCCACACGCGGCGGCACCCAACAATGGAGACCGAGGCTGAAGCGACGCCGCCCTCCGGTTCCTCATCGCCGGCTGCGTATCCTTGCTGGGTGATGCTTGCGCGCAACGACGGCGACGACGACGAGTACTCCCGCTTTGCCGGCGACAACGACGACGGGCACTCCCGCTTCACCGGCGACGCCAAGATCGCCGCGGCGTGCTTCACCTCCGAGGGCCTCCCCGTCCGCGTCTCCTTGAGAATCGCCGCGCCGCCGGCGAAGTCGCGCCTGCGCGTCCACTGCCCGGCGGGCGGCATCTCGGCCCACCCCAACATCATCGCGGCCCACGGCGACTCTCTGCTCATCCAGATCTATTTCAGCAGAAGGTGGGCGGCGGATCCGCATCGCACCGTGGGCACCTTCGTCTACAGCGCCGGCAACTCGTCGCGGCCACCGTCGCTGCGGCTGCTCCCGTCTTGCTACTTCGTCGACAAGACGATAGGCCGGTCCTCCGAGGATCGAAGAGGATTTTTCATGGAGGTTCGACGGGGCCACTCCGACACGCCGCGCCTGCTCCATCAGTACAATGCCACCGGCCTCCTGCGCCGCGGCAGAGACGCGCTCGTGGTGGCGGAGCTCAAGATGGCGCAGAGCCAGCTTAACAAGCCAGCCGCCGAGCTCCTCGTGCTACGGTCCGGGAAGTGGAGCGTCACCCGGGCGCCGATCAGTCATGCGAGCGATAAATGCCGAGAGCTTCCCTCGTGGAACACTGAAACCGTCGTGCCCATCGGCGACCGGCTTCTCTGCTGGGTCGATTTAAACCTTGGTCTCTTGTTCTCCGACGTGTTCCACGACAAACCGGAGCTACGGTACATGTCTCTGCCGGCGACTCCCCGTTACAGCTCCTCGTCGACTTTGCGGAACGTTTGCGCGACAGCAGACGGCGTGGTGAAGTTCGTCAACATCTTCCACACCCATCGCTGTGGATGCAGCGGTGGGAGCGCCACTAGGTGTCCTTATTCTTGCTACGCCTGCATCGTCGAGACCTGGACACTGAGGATGGACGACATGGTGTGGGTGATGGACGCCACGGTCGACGCCACTGAGCTTTATGCCTTGGATGCCTGGAAGGGTGTCCCGCGTGTCCAGCTTGAGTGCCCCGTCGTGAGCATCGAGGACCCAATGGTCATCTGTTTTGTGGTTTGTCGGGCAAGAAAACAATGGATGATAATGGTCGACACGAGGAGCAGGACGGTGCAAGCAGTCTCCCGTGGCCCTGAACTAGGAGACATGCATTGTTGTCCTCAAACAGCCATTCCCAGTAGGTTCTCGTACTACTTGAATTCTTTTCCATGAGGTGCTTCTTCGTTGAGTACGGCAGTAGAGCCATGGTTCAGGAATGAAAAAGGTCGAATAATAAATACAGAGTAATTAGGAGTTTTTTTTTGAAGATAATTCATTTCCCGTGAGGATTGGTTGTCCACCAGGACAACATCTTCCCGCTCTCAGCGTTGAAACAAGCTTGATCTATATATGACCGTGCCACACTACGCTCGCAGTCAACAAGCAGGAAGAGATCGGCCATCCCCGGCTTCGGCTTGTCCTTTAACCGTGCATTTTTAGGAAGACAAATGTAAAAAAGACAAGAGACGATATGAATCCATATCCAATGGTTGTGAAAAAGATCAAGTATTTCCTTGTTTATAGTAATCCCTTTATAATGTTTTTATTATAGAGTTTTGTTTTTCATGATCTTATTTTGAAATGTCATTTGAGGCATCTTATACAACAGACACGTAATTGTGTCCCCTATTTAATATGGACTCACCAAAGCCCTAATTGAAATAAATTCTTGCTACCCCTTGTACTGGTGCTAACCAACATCGATCCTACAACCGTGGAGTCAATCTCATTAGTTGATTGTGTTCAAGCCTACATTGCCCCTCAGCAAATAAGTATTGTAGAACCGCTGGACCAGGTTATTTCCAATGTAGAATGAACAAAACATAGTTTGAACAGCACTAACTCCCTCGGTTTGTACTAATTTTCCTGTCCTTCCTATATAACGAAATAAAATGAAAATAAATAGTACAACATAGAAAGCAAGTTACCAATGCAAACTTAGCGGGAGAAGACAAGTCAAGCTTCGCCAGCCTTAATCTCCATCAACAGCCAATCCTTCCTCAAACTTATCGGGAGCTCCAAAAGAGCTTTGAAACGGCGGCCATTGTCATGGCTAAGAAAATTATAAGCTTTCAGAATATCATCGTGAGCCAAGCCATAGCTAGTCGTCGATCTGTTGAAATTCCGTCAATATATCCGATGCTTGCATAGCAGGATCGACAGACACATTACAGGAAGCTTGTGCAGAAATTCCTTCATTGTTTGCTCGTATCCCTTTGACCGTCGGAGCTACGATGTGGATATTGCTTTCTATTGTCGACGATGAACCTTTGCTGCTACTGCTACTAGGATAAGGATTCAAAAAGTCAGAGATCCTGCTAGGAAAGACATCTGTTCCATTACTGGGCCCGTACCCTACATAGTGGCTGGGGCAGGTCGAGAGTAGAGCCTTGCTTCTCAAGTCAAGCATGATGAGCCACATGCCTCCATTTACCTTGTACTCGTTCACAGCGCAGAAGATGACATGTGTGGATTGTCCAGGCTGACGAACGGGATTACCGGTTGGACTCGAGGGAGGCTCTTGTAAGCATCTAGTGCCCAAAGCTCAGTGGAGTTGAGCATGCCGTCCACCACCCATGTCATGTCATCCATTCTCAGAGACCAAGTGTTGATGGTGTAGGCATCAAGAGAGCGATGAAACTTGGACGTGCCCTCACCGCCGCAACAGCAGCGAGGGAAGATGTTGACAAACTTTCACCACGCTGCCGCCAGCTGTGACGCACACATTGCCTTCGTAGGGCTCCACAGGGAGAGGGACGTACCGCAGCTCGGGGCTCTCGTCGAACACGTTGGACACGAGGAGACCATGAGACATGTCGACCCAGCACAGGACCTCGTCACCGACAGGAAGGACATTGTCGGTATTCCATGAGGACAGTAATGTTAGAATAGATATAGACATAGCTAACAGATTATAGTTAGTATCTATCATCGGTTGTAACTAGAATTCGTGTACTACACGACACATTGTTGTAATCTTAATGATCGTATCGTGAGAGATCGATCGTTCTGTTGTATTTGTTGTAAAACTCTTATTGGGCCAGGCCCACCTTCTAGAAGAAGGAGTCCTGGCCCATGTGGGCGACTTTATCGAATCCGGGCCCAACACGAAGTTAGGGTTTCCTCCTTATAAATAGTTGAGGAGACCCCCCCTGTAATCTGACACCAGAATTTCGCAATAAAGAATTTCGTCTCCTCTATTCCAGTTTTACTTTTCGTTATCTGTCGTGATCTACGTGCCGTCGTTCCGCCGATAACTTAACACGTTATCAGCACGCTCTAATCGAGGATTTCGTCCAGAAGATCGGTGAGCTGCGGTACGTTTTGTATTTGCGTTTGTTTTTGCTATCTTGACTCGTTGCAGCCAAGATCTGTCCCATGACTATTCAGTGGGCGTGCCTCGTGCTGCCCGGATAAGAGGATAGATCTTTCAAGAAAGCAAAAAGAAGAAATCGAATGATAGCCACGAACATGACTCGTTGTAGTCAAGATCCACAAGAAAGACCAGATTCGAGGGCCAGCTATGGCCGCCCGAAGATGATCTGGATCTACTCAGATCCGCATTGAATCGCAAAGAAAAAAGGGAAACGGGGTTCCAAACCCTAACCCTAGATCTATCTACTTAAAAACAGAAGCAAAAGGGTACCGGGTTATATACCCTAACCCTAGTCGCACAGATCGAGATTCAAAGGGTCCTACCCTAAATCTAGATCTACAACGACGCACAGATCCAGATCGAGATGAAATAGGGGCTAGGGTTTTCTAACACTAACCCTAGATCTCGAACAAGCAAAGAAAATCGGCGCGCACGCCCGACTGACGCCAATGAAGGCTACGCCGCTGCGGTCACGTCGTACCACATGTCTCCGTCCCGGATCATCACCAAGAATCAAAGAACAAATCGAAAAAAAAGGGAAAGAAACCATAGAGGGCCCGCCGTTACCTCGCCGAGGCGCGACGGGCCGCCGCATCTGCGCGCCACCACCGGGCCCAGGCCACCGCGAACCTCCGCACCGGCCCGGCCCGGCCTCGCCGAGGCGCGCCCCACCGCGATGAGCCGCCGCCAAGCCGCGCAGGGCTGGCGCGCGGGCCACCATGCCGCTACTCCGGGTCGACGGACCGCGGCCCACCACGCCGCGCGAAGTCGCCGAACCGGCTGCTGCCGAGCCGTGCCGTGCCCGCGCGAGCCACCGCGACGCGCTCCGAGTCGACGTGCCGGCCGCCGCGCGCCACAGCCGGACAGCCGCGGGGCAGGTGCTTGCCGCTCGGGCCGCCGTGCCTTGCCGCGCCGGGCTTCTCCCTCCCCACCACCTTGGTCTAGATCTGAGGAACGAGAAAGAAAGAAGAGAAGGGAGGGTGGCGGCCGGGTGTGGAGGAAAGAAGAGTGAAGAGAGAGTGATGAGATTAGGGTTTCACCCTGTATATATATTCTCTCAGTCGTCTTTTTATGAAAAAGGACCTCCAAAGATTCATAAATCACGAACAAGTCCATGCGCAGTTCTGAATATTACAAAAAAAATCTTCGGGACATTGAAAATCACGAACAAGTCCTCGGGCTGTTCTGAAATTTATTCAGGAAGTTCTGGAAATTACGAAGAAGTCCTCGAAGCCTCTGGAAATTACCAGAATATCCCTGGAAGTTCTGGAAATTATGAAAATATCCTCTGGACATCTGAAAATTACCAGAATATCCTTGAAATATCTGAAAATTACGAGAAAATCCCTGTTAATTACGAAAATTGACTAGGATACTCAGAAAATTGCCCAAAAATAGAAAAATTGCCGGATTGTGTTATTTTTGCATATAACACCCCAGATTTTGGTGATTTTACGCAAAAACACCAATCATATAACTTAAACACGCAGTTTTTGTTATGATTATGCTCCCTATTACTTGGATACATGAAATAATCCTTGCACCATGATATCTTGCAGATGTCTGACCTCGTGAAGAGAGAATTTGAAGTGTTGACTCCTCATGGAAGCAACTACCTGTCATGGGCACTTGATGCTGAGATACTCCTAAGTGGCAAAGGCCTCTTGAAGACGGTCCTACCCAAGAAGGGAGATACTGCTGTAACAGATGTGGAGATGGCTCAGGCTTTGCACTTCCTGCGCCACCACTTTAGTGCTACGTTGAAGAATGAATACATGACGGAACGTGATCCTAAAG
Organism: Eragrostis nindensis; assembly: GCA_012490785.1. Taxonomy (NCBI): domain Eukaryota; kingdom Viridiplantae; phylum Streptophyta; class Magnoliopsida; order Poales; family Poaceae; genus Eragrostis; species Eragrostis nindensis. The sequence goes on from JAAXCT010000183.1 coordinate 59,926, forward strand.
TCTTGTGGGACTCATTGCGTGTACGCTTTGAGCAGATTGAAACTGTTTTACTCCCCAAGGTTGAGCGTGAATGGCAAAACCTACGCTACCAAGACTACAAGACCGTGGAGGATTACAATACCGCACTCTATGGGATTGTCACATGCATGAAGCTATGTGGCAAAGTGCTTGAGCAAAAAGATCTTATTAACAAGACCCTTTCCACCTTTTACCCTAAGTTCACTCACGTGAGCCGCCAGTACAAGAAGGAGAACTATGAAACCTATGCCGCCCTGAGTAATGCATTGCAGCAAGATCAGGGGGAGGACGAATTGATCATGGAGAATCATAAGAATCGTCCTACTAGCTCCTTGGCACCGCATGAAGCGAATGCCATCTCCTTCAAGAAGAAGAAGAAGAAGAATAAGGGTAAAGGTGCTCCCAAAGCGTCATCAAGCGCGCCCCCGAAGGCTCAAAACAACCCTAATACGTTCAAGAAGAACAAGAAAGGGAAGTCAAAGAAGAAACCTTCAAGGGGCGAGTACGGTGAACAGAATCAGGATTGCTACAAGTGTGGTCAGCATGGCCATTGGTCCAAAATATGTCGCACACCACAGAAGTATGTCGACATGTACCAAGACCTCAAAAAGAAGCTAGCTCAGCATGAGGCTAACTTTGTTGAAGGCATGAAGTCAACAACAAAAGCACCAATGGGCCGACCATCACTAAGCAAATCTGCTGATCTGGAGTTGGACAATGACCTCATGGATGAGGACATTGATGATGAGGAAGATGTGCATGGAGATTCTGCGTAGTCAAGTAGACTAATATGAATTAATTAGTTATCTATTTGTAATAGGAGTGCAATAAAATTCCTCGAAGGAATTAGTTCGTTTATGTAATCTCTCGAAGAGAAGACATTTGCTTTGAATTTTATTTGTCATCTATTGCTCTCTTGTTTATACATTTCTTATGTATGAATTACAGAATTGTGGAGTAAAATGGATATGGATGAGGACCTCTGTCTCGTATACAGTTGCACCAACGCTACTATTCTAAGGGACACTTGCTATTTCCAGACGCTTCGAAAGTATACTAGAGATATTCTTACTATTATTGGCAATAATAATAAGATTGTTGGCCAAGGAAGAGCCACATATGTCCTACCGAATGGTACGCAATTAACAATCCAAGAAGCATTACTTTATCCGGATTCAACCCGGACATTGTTAAGCTTTAAGGACATCCGTAGAAATGGGTTTCACGTAGAAACCAATGACGATGAAGGTGAAGAACGTCTTATTAGGACCAAGAAAGAAGGAAAGAAGAAGACCATTATTGAAAGCTTTCCATCGATCAAAGATGGCTTGTACTACACGTACATTAAGCCGAGCAAAGAATTTGCTTCATTCAAGACCATCTTTACCAATCAAGAAGAATATAGACTATGGCATGACCGTCTTGGTCATCCTGGCCTTAATATGATGCAGAGAATTACGAAGAATGCAACAGGGCATAACTTGAAAACAAAAGATTTCCCGAATCACGCAGATTTCTTGTGCATTGCATGCGCAAAAGGGAAGCACTCGACCCTCGCAGCTTAAGATTCAAGCAGAATCTATGCCATTCCTTGAACGAATTCAAGGTGATATATGCGGACCAATTTTTCCTACTTCCGGACCTTTCCGCTATTTCATGGTATTAATAGACGCTTCCTCGAAGTGGAGCCATGTATGCCTATTATCTACTAGAAACCATGCATTTGCGCGATTGACTGCCCAGATCATACAATTGAAGACACACTTTCCGGACCATAGAATTAAGTCCATCAGAATGGACAATGCCGGAGAATTTACCTCGAAGGTATTTGATGATTACTGTATGAGTATGGGTATTAAAGTGGAACATTCTGTACCACACGTGCATACACAAAATGGTCTCGCTGAATCATTAATCAAGAGACTCAAATTGATTGCTCGACTATTGTTACAGAATTGCTTATTGCCTACCTCTTGTTGGGGGCATGCGGTGTTGCATGCAGCAGAACTTATCCAATTACGACCATCTGCTACACATGAAGAATCACCATTAGCATTGGTGCGTGGTAGAATACCAAATGTTTCCCATCTACGGAGATTTGGATGTGCTGTATACATTCCAATCCCTCCACCTCAGCGAACTGCAATGGGCGCACAACGGAAACTCGCAGTTTACGTTGGTTATGAAAGTCCGTCCATAATAAAGTACTTAGAGCCCTCCACTGGAGATTTGCATACAGCACGGTTTGCTGATTGTATCTTTAATGAAGATCATTTCCCAGCATTAGGGGGAGGAAAGTATCTCTCTAGGGATGAATGCCGGCAAATAGATTGGGATGCTAAAGGAATCCTAGGAATGGATCCTCGCACTAGAGAAGCTGAACTTGAAGTTCAAAACATACTCCACTTGCAGAGTGTTGCTAATGAATTGCCTGAAGCTTTCACCAATACAAGAGACATTGTGAAGTCTCATATACCGGCTGCAAATGCTCCTGAAAGAATAGAAATCCCATTTGAAGGGAATGACTATATGGAATTCCAACCTTCATCCATAAAAGCAAGGAATGCTAGGAAGAGGGGGAGTGAGCCGGTTACAAGGGCATCCAAGAAGCCTAGAGTACAAGCTCCAGCTAAAACTCCTAGGAGACGTCCTATGGAGAAGAAGCCTAAGCAAAATACTCAAAAGAAAACCAAAGACGGTGAAAGTGATCCACACGAAGTGGTGAGACTTGAAGAATTAAACCCAAGTGAGAATATGCATGAAATTCACGAGGGTATACCGGAAATTCCTGACCTTAATATATCTATCGATAATGAGGATCAAGGAAATGAAATCTCAACGAATTATGTTGAGACGGGAGTGGTATATAATAGAAAGACAATTGAAGTCGATACTTACTTTGCCGAAACGATTGCAACACAAATTGATTTGGAATCTGAACCAAAATCAATAAAGGAATGCAAGAAGCGTCCTGATTGGCCAAAGTGGAAAGAAGCAATTTGTGCAGAGTTAAACTCGCTAAAGAAAAAAGAAGTGTGTGGTAATGTAAACCTTACACCAACTGGCATTAAACCAGTGGGTCACAAATTGGTGTTTGTTAGGAAGAGAAACGCTCAAAATGAAGTGACTAGATATAAGGCGAGACTCGTAGCTCAAGGTTTCACGCAGAGACCTGGCATTGACTACGAAGAAACCTACTCTCCCATAATGGATGGAATTACTTTTCGGTATTTGATCTCAATGGAGGTGAATATGAATTTGCAGATGCGACTTATGGATGTGGTCACAGCATATCTATATGGAATATTAGATACAGAAATCTATATGAAAGTTCCAGAAGGTATTAAAGTCCCGAATGAAGATGAACGCAAATTATATAGTGTCAAATTACAGAAGTCACTATATGGTTTGAAACAATCAGGAAGAATGTGGTACAACAAGTTGAGTACATTCCTATTGGAGAAGGGATTTGTGAAGAATGAAGATTGTCCTTGTGTATTCATAAAGAAATCAGAGAAAGGCTTTTGCATAATCTCTGTTTATGTTGATGACCTGAACATCATTGGTACTACAAATGAAATTGAAGAAACTTGCTCATACTTGAAGACTGAATTTGAAATGAAAGATCTGGGCAAGACTACATATTGTTTAGGTTTGCAACTTGAACATACCCCCGAAGGGGTACTCTTGCATCAATCGAACTATACCAAGAAGGTATTAGAGAGATTTAATATGCACGAAGCATATCCACTCAGATCACCTATGGTGGTGAGATCACTTGATATAGATGAAGATCCCTTTAGACCCAAGCAGGAAGATGAAGAATTATTGGGACCTCAATATCCATATCTCAGTGCTATTGGTGTCTTGATGTACCTTGCGAATGGTACGAGACCCTATATTGCTTTTGCTGTTAATCTACTTGCAAGATATAGCTCAGCACCGACTCGGGGGCATTGGAATGGCATCAAGCAAATCCTCCGATATTTGAGAGGAACTGAAGACCTTGGATTATTTTTCACGAAGAATGGAGAATTAACCCTTGTGGGTTATGTTGATGCTGGATATTTATCTGATCCACATAAATCAATATCTCAAACGGGATATGTGTTTTTATATGGTGGAACTGCAATTTCTTGGAAGTCAACGAAGCAAACATTGGTTGCTACATCGACAAATTATTCGGAGATCATCGCATTGTTTGAAGCTGCAAAGGAGTGCGCCTGGCTCAGGAGGATGACAAGCCACATAATGAATACTTGTGGAGTGACGTATACTCCATCCCCTACAATTATCTATGAAGATAATAAAGCTTGTATTGCACAAATACAATCGGGATATGTAAAGTCAAATAGGACAAAGCATATGTTACCTAAATTCTTCCACACGCATGAAATGCAAGAGCAGGGAGAGATTTTAGTAACACATGTCCGATCTTATGACAATCTTGCAGATATGTTCACAAAGGCATTACCTGCTCGCACTCTCGAAAAGTGTAGGCGTGGTATTGGCATGAGAAGACTTAGAGAAGTGCTTGGAACAGGGGGAGAACTTCCCTAACTACATCACATTTCCAAATTAAATGAGTTATCTCGAAGATAATTCATATCAGTCATGCAGATTGATAAGTATTAATCATGAAGATTAAAAACATTGTACTCTTTTTCCCTTATGAGTTTTTCACATGAAGTTTTCTCAATAAGGTTTTTAACGAGGCAATGTGTGCAATATGAGTGGTGGTAATATGTGCTCTTTTCTCTATTTTTCCCACTGGGTTTTTAGGAGTTTTTATGAGGCATACTTATCACGATAAAGAGCCCAAGGGGGAGTGTTGTAAAACTCTTATTGGGCCAGGCCCACCTTCTAGAAGAAGGAGTCCTGGCCCATGTGGGCGACTTTATCGAATCCGGGCCCAACATGAAGTTAGGGTTTCCCCCTTATAAATAGTTGAGGAGACCCCCCCTGTAATCTGACACCAGAATTTCGCAATAAAGAATTTCGTCTCCTCTATTCCAGTTTTACTTTTCGTTATCTGTCGTGATCTACGTGCCGTCGTTCCGCCGATAACTTAACAGTATTCGCCACGGCAGGGGCTTTTCCTGCCTAATACAACTACACAACGCGGCCCCTAACGGGGTTCAACGCTTCCTAAACACATTCCATCTTATATGGTAATCAGAGCCGCTCCTCTCCATTGCATCGAGTCCTTCTGCTTCTCCCGTCGTGCCGCTCCTGGCGCTACCCATCTCGGAGAAGCTCGGCAAGAATAACTAGGTTCTCTGGCAAGCGCAAGTGCTGCCAGCGATCAGGGGTGCGCAGCTTGAGTCGTTCCTCGACCAAGACATTCCTGCGCCGCCCAAGGAGGTCACCACCACTGTCAACAACAAACCGGTGAAGGGGCCCAATCCTGACTACGCAGTCTGGATTGCGAAGGATCAGCAGGTTCTGAGCTACCTGCTGTCCTCCATGACGCGTGAGATCCTCACCCAAGTCGCCACGAAGAAGTGGGCGAGCGAGGTGTGGACGGCTGTGTCGGAGATGTTCTCCTCACAGACCCGTGTGCGATCTGTTAACACGCGCATCGCGCTTGCTACGGCACAGAAGGGGACTTCGACCATGGCGGAGTACCTCTCCAAGATGAAAAGCCTTGTGGATGAGATGGCTGCGTCGGGAAGGCCGCTCGACGACGATGAGATTGTCTCCTAATCATCACCGATCTCGACGAGGATTACAACTCGATCGTGTTGGCGATCCTGGCGCGTGTGGAGCCAATCACAGTTGGGGAATTATACTCCCAACTCCTCAGCTACGAATTCCGCGTCGAGCTCCAGCGTGCTAGATCTTCTTCATCGGCGAACGCCGCATCTTGGGGACGTGGTCGCTGCGCCACGTGCGGTGGCCGTGGCGCCGTCCCTGGGCGCGGACCCGGAGGCAACGGGCGGGCCGAGGTGGCCCCAACAACAACAACCCTCGGCCCCGCAATCCCAACAAGGGTCGAGGTGGCCCTCCATGCCAGATCTGCGGCAAGGAGGGTAACTCTGCCGAACTGCTGGTACCGTTACGACGAGGACTACGACAAGAGTGCGTCTGCAGCAGCAAACTTCTATGGCGCCGATCACATCTGGGTCACCTTCACCGTCGATGTGTGTGACTGTAGTATAAAAATATTTTAAATAGTATAGTATGTCTAGTTTCTATGAATATTAACTTAGACATACTGTGTGTCTTGAAAATATTGATTGAATCCGTCAGCTAATCATGCGGGCTCAGGATAAAACAGTAGAGATTTTCTTTTGTTTATTGCAATTCCCTTTGAAATGTTTTCCCAGATACATGTTGCTTTTAGGACCATAATTTAATTTAAACTTTGTTTGAGGCTTATTATACAGCAGACATGTAATTGTTCTCACCTACTGAATATCAACTCGCCTTATTAGCCAATTGATAAAATTATTGCATTTCTTTGCACCAGTACTAGCCGTTGAATCACACAGCCTACAACAGTGGAATTGACCTCATTAGTCGCTTGGCAATAACAGTAAGTAAAGTAGAACTGCTGGACCGGGTACTTTCAATGTATGTAAAATGAGCAAAACATATATTCCCTCAATTTGCAAACTGATGCTGCAAAGATAGGGGGATTAGTTCAATATTTCATTAATTCCACTGTCCTAATTAACAACGTTACAATACTAGATGATTCTCCGCGCGTTGCTGCGGAACATTGAAAATACCAAAAACTTCTAATAATATGTACACAGCCCATTAAATAGAAAACTGAAATGGTAAAGAATAAAGTAGAAAGATGGCATGGCTATAAAGGTTGACGGAAATATGTAGGAAGTGCATTGAATTTTTCTATCGCATAAGATGATAAAAGTAGAAAGATGGCATGGCCATAAAGGTTCATGGAGGCACAAATGTATTTAGCGAACTGCATCAAAACAAATTCATTAACAATGTATAAAATAATTTTAGCATGGTATATATCATAGATGACCATGGGGATAAAGCTTTGAGATCAAAATTTGAATTGAAATAATCAACACAAAAATGCCTTAAAAAAAAGACAAAGAAAAATATGAGCCAATAACGTCATAGCAAACACAGCTCCACATGGAGTTAAATGGGGAGTCATCCTTCAGATAAGAGTAAAAGAAAAAGCAAATTGACATGTAGAATCTGTTGGCATAGTGCAGATCCATATAATCTGAATTCTGAAGTGGAAAAAAATGAAAGTGGTGAGGTGCCGATGCTTGGTGGAATGGGATAGGAAATTTGGTATGTGTAGCTTTATATACGTCACGATTTTAGGAGATTAAAAGCTAAATTGGTTCAGATTTTATAGCGTACAATTAACTTTCTTTGATGCCCAGATTATTGAGCATACGGTGCTGCATAGAAAAAAACTGAGATAACTAAGACCGTCAGAAGGTGCATGATAGTATAATAATCTTAATGCCATTAACTCTAGTTTTTAGTTTCTACACTATTAATGATGCATTGGAATAGTGGATGCGGTGAAGATGAATTTAAAAAAGGGGATGTATTTGGAAGGATCTAACGGTGAGTAGCAAGTATATTGTAGGGAATGGACGGCTCAAATAATAGTGATGATGTGGCGCAATGTGAGAGCAGCTTTATAGCAATTATGATACTTAGTGAGTTTCATCTATATAGTATATATAGATTAAGTGCAATGAAATATGAAAAACCACACATTCAATAGCCAAAAAAAACCTGGTTAATTGTTACGCCCTTTGTTTGTAATAATTTTCTTGTCGTTATTATAAAGAAATAAAAACAGAGTACAAATTAGAAATCAGGTTCCATGTGCCAAAACCACAACATAAATTGCTAGCCCACCATGCACGGAGGGCATACAGGTCAAGCTTCGCTAGCCTTAATCTCCATCAACAACCAGTACCTCCTCATACTTACCGGGAGCTTCGATAGAGCTTTGAAACGGCGGCCATCATCATGGCTAAGAATACTATAGGCTTTTAGGACATCGTCATGAGCCAAGCCATACGTAGGTATCTCTTGAATTATTGCCAAGACCTCTGATGCTTGCATAGCAGTATCAACAGACTTCTTCCAAGAAGATCGTGCAGAACCTTCATCGATGTCTCGCGACGCATTGACCGATGGGGCTAGGGCTACAATGTCTATATGACTTTGGTGACAATTGCCACTGCTGCTGCTACGATATGGATTGAAGTAGTCCGAGATCCCACTAGGAATGAATTTTTTTCCAGCAGCGTACCTTGACCCTGCTTCTCAAGTCGAGCATTAGGAGCCATGCTTTGCGGTCCCCTCCTTTTACAATGTATTTCTCACTCACCGTGAAGCAGATGATATGGGGGTCCTTGAAGCTCACGACGGGGCGGACCAGTTGGACTCGAGGTAAGCCATTGTAGGCATCCAAGGCCCAAAGCTCGTTGGAATCCATCATGCCATCCATCACCCACACCATGTCGTCCATTCTCAGCGTCCAAGTGTTGATGGTGTAGGCACGAAAAGAGCGATGACACTCGGTGGCTCCCTGGCCGCCGCAACAGCAGCGGGGAAAGATGTTGACAAATTTCACCACACTGCCGCCGCCGGAGACAGACACGTTGTTGCAGTAGGACTGCACCGGAGGGGGCACCTACCGCACATCGGGGCTGCCATCGAAAACGTTGCAGAACATGAGCCCTTGAGACATGTCCACCCAGTACAGGTGCTCGTCGCCGACCGGAAGAACTGTCCAGGTTGTCCACGATGAGAGTAACCAGTCCCCAACTTCTTCTCCGGTAACGAGGCTGACCGTCGGCTGCCGAACGCTCCACTCGCCGGAACGAAGCATGAGGAGCGGCCACTGTCTTCCCTGCAGGCTCATCAGTGTTGTTCGTCGCCACCATCTTTAGCTCAGCCACAACGAATTCGTCCTCGCCGCGGCGCAGGAGGCCGGTGGCGTTACGATGTAGACTTCGATGCACGGGGCCTCGTGGAGCTGTACGGTACTTGTTACCACCGTACAATCTCTCCCCCTCCTGACCGGAGAGATAATACGGCGGCAGCATAGACAACGACGGAGGCCTCGGGTTGGAGCCGGCAGTAGCGCCGGCATTGTAGACGAAGTGATCGATCATGTAGTCATCGTAGCCCTCCTTGACCGTGATCTGGAAGAGCACAGAGTCGCCGTGCACCGCCATGATGGCAGGTATGGTTTTCTCGGCGCCATCCGGGAAGTGGACGCGTAGGCGTGATGTCTCCGGGGGCGGCACGAAGCGGAAGAAGACGTGGATGATGGTGCGGCCGGTGGTGGTGCGCGCCGCCGCCATCGTTTCCGCTTCATCGGCGGAACACGAGCCGGCCTTGTAGTCCTCCTCGAACTCGTTGTAGAAGTAGAGCAGCACCCGTGGAGGGTACGCGGCGGCGGCCGCCGATGAACCGGAGGATGGGTTTGTCATCTGGCTTTCCGATGGCCGCCGACACTTCCTCGCCGATTGTTTACCCTTATCCCTCGAGATTGATTGCGGCGGCGACGACGGAGACATCGATCCACGACGTTGATTTGGTTTCAGCCCGATCGATGGTACTTGTACGTTTTCTCTTTGTGTTTTTGGGCTCGGAGCATGTGCGTGTACAACGTGTCCTTGTGGTTCTCGAAGCTGCGTCCGACCTTTCGGCGACACACTTACGGTACTTTTTCTGTGGTGTCAGTCAATTGCTAATTCGAATATAATTCTATCAATATTAACTTAGGCATACTGTGTGCCTCAAAAATTTAGAATCTATCGGCTGTAGCGTTTCCGCTTTTCACAGGATCGAGTCGGAAGTGCTGATGAACAGACACAGATAGTACATCACATAAATAGCACAAATTAAGATTTTAAGTTATTACATCAGGTCCGAATTAAAACAGTGAGTCGCACAGCGGAAGACTAAACAACGATACGAAAGACAGGGTCCAGATACGCGATACAGGAAGCGATTACGCGCTCACGATATACGCATCACAAGCCTGATGATGCGAACTCCACGGAAGATCACTCCTCGGGCTCCCAGTGGACTGTCCAACCCTCAGGGGGCTGTCCATCCCACTGGCCACCACCACCAGAGGAGTCAGGGATGAAGACGCTACCTGCAAAAACATTAAAGAGCCATCCCCTGAGCAACTAATACTCAGCAAGACTTACCCGTCAACATGGCCAACTACAGCCGACTCCTAGTATGCAAAGGCTACAAGAGGTGAGCTGACTCAAGTTTGCTAAAAACAGCACTAATTACTTAGTCCTTGCTTTCAAGTTTTAGCTCAAATTAAGTAATTTGCCAAGTATCATGTTCTGCGACTAACAACTATGACAGGCAAGAAAATAATCAGGCAAGTAGGTGGTACCATAAATACAATAAGTAAATAGAGCAGTAATCATGTATATCATCATCATAATCAACATCATCCATAATCACACTACGATGTGGCGCACTGAACAAGGGTGCTCATTTCCGAGAGCGGCGGCATCGATGTACATCTTGCAGGAGAAACCTGACCACACGACATATGCGCCCGCGAACAGACCACATATGGCAACCTTTCACAAAGCCCCCGCAAGGCCGAAATCTAGCTGCTGCTCCCGGCGAAATATGAGGACCACCCCCACGCGACACCCAGCCCCGCCGTCGTCCGCGGGTTGTCCCATTCCCCCGTAGGAGCAGGGTAAGGTTCATCCCCACAGTTGCTAAGTTACGTTGGTTTACTGGTGCCCATATCACCAGCATGTGAATCAGTACAAGTCAAACTTGCTCAATAGGGCCAACAACGAACGGTCCTTAATCGACCAGACGGGGCTACAGCACACAAGACCTCCAATGCCTTGCTGCACAACCTATCCATCATCCTCCGTTCGGTCTACAACATACCTATAATTCTTCTAGTACAATCCAAAGTGTCATGGTCCTGCCATGCGAGTGGGACATACCACTCGACTTCTACCGATCCCTAGCAATAAGCATAGCAGTGCTAACGATCAACCTAAGACCAAAAGTACCACTAAAAAGGGATCATCAAGGAAAATCGGGAAGGGTAAACCTAATGCAGTTCTATAGTTTCAAATCGACTCCTATAAACCTAATGCACAAACAATCTAGACCTCAACCATAGTGAGAAAATAAAACCGAAATCATAGGACAGAATGCACCGGGGCTTGCCTGGCTCAGGAGCTAAACTAGCGGGGTCAGCGGTGTCAGTCTGCCGCTCCTCCTGCGCCTGCTCCGGCAGCTGGAAGTCGAGGGGCTCCGGAGTCTCCTCGGTCACTATATGCCATGACAAGGAAATAATGCATGTTAGATGCGATGATATGATGCAATATGATTTAATTATTTCGGACAGTCATTTACACTGTAAGTGCAAAATTAATTAATTCTTTTCGTCTGAAGTATTTCCTTCATTGACTCTTGATTAAGTTAATTACTTAAATTAACTTGAGAGGGTTAATTAAATTAAATAAATTTTCAAAAATTAATTTGTGTCCAGTGGCATTTTTCTGGTGAAGAGTACCACTGAAAGTAATTTACAGTGAAGTTTGGCGATTTATTGTAATACGTATTATTTATAGTAATTTAAACAAGACAGCGGATTAAATAAATCATAAGAAAATAATTAAGCATTAACTGACAGTGGAAAAATGCTCTGTAAGTGTCTTGTCAGATGCTTTACTTGCATGCAAGAGTTTGTGATTTATGGATTTACAGAGAATTTATTATGATTTAAACAAGATTTAATATTCCTAAAATTTTCCAGAAAACAGATAAATGATTTTGTTCAGTTTGACAATTTTTTTGGATAGATCTGAGCAGAAGGAGTCCAACAAAATTAGATTTGTATTTTTCTGAGGTGTTTTCGATTTTCTATGAATTTTGCAAGATCCTGTGAATATCTAGAGAAATAAAGATATTCGCGAAAAGGGAAAAAGGACCCGGCCAATCAGATCCCGGCCGCATGATGGGCCACACGGGCATGGCCGCACCGGATCTGGTGTGGTGGCGCTGGCTGGGCTGGATCGAGCCGGGACTAGGCTAGGGTTTTGGGCTTGGGTTCGGGTTCTGGGCCCGGCGGCCCAGTCACGCGCGCGACGCGCCTAGTGCGGCGGCGGCGGCACGGCGGCCGTTCCGGCGATGGGAAGAAGAGAGGGGATCGATGCTCGGGTGCGGGAGGCTCACCTCGGTGGCGCGGTTCACGGCGGGGAGCAAGGCGACGACGAGGCGGGCCGAGAAGTGGTCGGCGAGGAGGAGGCGGACGGCGACGATGGGGGCGACGGCGTTCCGGTCGACGGCGAGGTCGTTCAGTGGAGATGGCGCGAGCACCAGACTCACCACGTCGCCGCGGACCTCGGGGGCGAGCTTGTCGACGACGAAGAGCTCCGGACGATGGGGTTCACCGGCGGGGTGGCGGGGCAAGTTGACCGGCGGCAGGGAAAAATGTTTTCCGGCGAGCCGAGCTGAGGGGATGGGAAAAGAGGAGATTAGGAAGATGCGCGACCACAACAGCTATGTCCTTGTGCGGGGAATCGGTCAGGGACTCACCGACGAGGACGGATTCGGCGGCGAGGCGCGGAGCTTGGTCTTTGCCGCGCTTGGAGGAGACGTCGCGATTCAAGTTCTTCAACCCGGGAAAGGAGCAAAGGAGGCCATGGCGAGCTCCAGCGCGTCTCTGCGCAGGCCCCTGCACCACCGCTTGGCAGGGAGGCACTTCGACGCGGCGACGAGCTCGAATGGCGGCCCGGGAACAAGGCGGGGCTAGGGTTGGGAGGTGACGGTGATGGAGGAGGAGTGAGCGGGGAGAGAGTTTGGGACAGGGAGGGAGAGGCGCTTCGGGGCGATTTAGCGAGCGAGAGAGAGCGTGGGCGGCGCGGCGGAGCCGTACGCCGTCGTCCACGCGGCAAAATGGCGCCGGCGCTCTTCAGAGACAGAGGCAAAATGGCGCCGGCGCTCTTCAGAGAGAGAGGTGAGGCTGACAAGCGGGCCCGACGGCATCTTTTCTTTTTCCCGATTTATTCAAACTCAGATTTTTCCCCGAATTTGTGCACACGAATTGGAGTAGCAAATGAGCTCCAAAATTCGCAAACTTGATCTCTTTGGAAAGGTCTTGAAAAGATCTATCAACTGGCCAACATGCACATCTGGACTCCAAATGCAAATGGCAGCTGGTCAAAGTTGGGTACTTTTTCAGCTTTGGGAATTTATGTGGGCATCCAAAAGAATTTCTAAAATCACCTAAAATTCTCCAAAATTCTCATTTGAGACGAGCAATCCAAAGGTATTTTTGGTTGGGGTAGGTTGTTATTGAGAAACTTGGAGTTTCTTCACAAGGATCAAATTTGGCCCAAATTTGAAGAAACTTGGATTTCATGCTGTCAGATTTGTCGAATTAAAAGGAAACCTTCCATACATCCAAAAATTATGAGAAATTCTGAGAACATAGTATAAATATCCGGCTCCAACTTATATTTTGGGTCCAGGTAGGTTGAGCAATAGAATTTGAATTAAAAATCGAGGAACAGCAGGATTTGCATGAACTTCTCTGAATTTTTAGAGACACTTCTAGAATTTCAAAAATCATGGACAAATCTCCCGAAATTCTCATTTCATATGCTCTTGCTGCAGAAATTATTAGCTGGGAAAGTTGTTATTGAAATTTTTAACTTGCTTCACAAGCATTGGTTTGACATTTATTTGAAAGCATGATTTCGAATTTGAAATTGATTTGCTTTAGGTTTCTGTTCAGTTGGAGAGACTTGCAGAGGTCGACACAGTGACACGGGGTGTCACATCGGCTACATTATGCAAACTCAGGATCATGTTGCTAAACTTTCGTCGGTTACTCTTTCTTCTATGATATGCATGATTAGATTTTTAGTGTGCTGTTTTGGGATGAATCGTATTCATTTTCTTTTATTTGTCGTTTTTTTTATAGACCCTGATTACTGGAAGCAGGATCTCTTTCAAAGTTCCAGTGATAAAAGGATATTATGGTTCCTTTAGTCAGAATGCGTGTATGGATTGGAGCACAGGCGTGTACGCTACATTGCACAGCAGAGCAAAATCCTCCCAGAAAAATGAAGAGCAGTCACCTCTAGCTGTCTAGCTGTTAAAACAAAGCTTAACCACTACAATCATTATATTTGCTCGCTATTGTTAATTTCCGGCATACAGACGTCTTTTGCCAGCTCACATTCTTTTGCTTGGTATTCTTCCCTAGTCAGATAACATCAAAAATGTAAAGGGGGTAATCAATGGTTTTCAGAGTTTACTATAGCTGTGACTTAACAAGATACTAGCAATTTGCCCGTACGTTGTTACGGGTGATAAAAAATTTAATAAAGAAAATACATGTGAGAAAGGACCATCATTTACAGATATATAACTAAACAAAAGACGCATTGTCCATGCGCAACTATAGATATGTCTTCTGTATTGTCAGGACCAATGGCAAGCAAGCTATTTCTAGAGGAAAGCACTTGAAAGAACATCACTACAGCAAGCTAGTTCCTTGGCTCTGTCCCACCATAACTTTGGTCACAAAATGGAGATAAATTGAATCCAGTTGGCATATTCAACCTAGACAAGACGATTGGATAAATTCTGAACAATATAGCTACAACTGGGGTTCATAATTAAGGAGAATTTTTTTTTGTCCCATCCTTTTAGCAGAACCAGCTGTGGTCAACATTCAAATTCTTTTTTTTTTTTTTTTTTGGAACAAACCATCCACTGACAAACTTTCCTTCAGCAAAGCTTTTCTCGGAAATTTAGGTCAGATACTTACAAGATCACCAGATGGGTCCATGAACTTGTAAGACCATCAGCTAACCAAGGTCTTAATTAGTAGTTAAACTTTACAGAACAATAAATCAAGTAAGATGGATGAATCGCACAGGAAAATGCTACAGTTTTAGTTTAGATGAAAGTTTAAGAGATGATATCCCTCAGGTCTCAGATGTTGAAAATGAGTTGCTTTCACAACCTTTTACCGAAAAAGAGATTAAGGAGGCTATTTTCCAGATGGAACATAATAAAGCACCTGGTCCTGATGGCTTCCCAGCTGAGTTCTATCAGAACTTTTGGGAGACTATTAAAATGGATCTTTTGGAGCTTTTTCATGACTTCCACAGAGGAAATCTGCCATTACATAATCTTAATTTTGGTATTATTACGTTGTTGCCTAAAAAGGCAGAGGCGATTAAAATTCAACAATATAGACCTATTTGTTTACTTAATGTAAGTTTTAAGGTCTTCACCAAAGTTCTCACGAACAGAATTTCGTTAGTCGCTCACAAGGTAATTAGGCCTTCTCAAACGGCTTTCTTACCTGGAAGGAATATATTAGAAGGGGTAGTCATTTTACATGAGTCGTTACACGAGATGCATAGGAAAAAGAAAAATGGGGTAATTTTAAAACTTGATTTTGAGAAAGCCTATGATAAGGTGAAATGGCCTTTTTTGCAACAAGTGTTGCGAATGAAAGGTTTTTCACCATCTTGGTGTTCTTGGATTCAAAAAGTTATATCCCAAGGTAGCGTAGGCATCAAAGTGAATGACGATGTAGGTCAGTTCTTCCAAACCAGGAAAGGAGTGCGACAAGGAGATCCGTTGTCACCCATTCTTTTTAATATAGTTGTAGATATGTTAGCAATCTTAATAGCTAGAGGGAAGGAGAATGGTCAGTTTAGGGGAGTGGTCCCACATCTGGTAGATGAGGGGCTGTCTATCTTACAATATGCTGATGATACGATTATCTTTATGGAGCATGATTTAGAAGAGGCTAAGAATATGAAGCTGTTACTTTGCGCTTTTGAGCAGCTGTCGGGCCTCAAAATTAATTTCCATAAGAGTGAAATGTTTTGTTATGGGGCGGCTAAGGAAAATGAGAGTGAGTACTCTAATATTTTTGGATGTGATATGGGTACTTTTCCTTTCAGATACCTTGGTATTCCCATGAACCATAGAAAACTTAGAAATAGCGATTGGATAGAAATTGAGGAACGATTTCAAAAGCGCCTGAGTGGTTGGAAAGGCAAGATGCTTTCAGTTGGGGGTCATTTAGTACTCATCAATTCTGTCCTCAGCATTCTATCTATGTTTATGTTATCTTTCTTTGAGGTCCCTAGGAGAATTCTTAAGAAGCTAGATTATTACCAATCTAGATTTTTTTGGCAAAGTGATGGACATAAAAAGAAGTATAGACTGACGAAATGGGGAATTCTTTGCACGCCAAAGGATCAAGGAGGGTTGGGTATTCTAAATTTGGACCTCCAGAATAAGTGTCTGCTAAGTAAATGGCTTTATAAGTTATTAAATGAGGATGGTGTATGGCAAACTTTAATTCGGCATAAATACTTGAGACATAAAACCATTACACAAGTTGAATATATGCCCGGAGATTCTCATTTTTGGTCTGGCCTTATGAAGGTGAAAAGAGACTTTTTGAGAATGGGACATTTCAACTTAGGAGATGGGACTCAAGTAAGATTTTGGGAAGATAAGTGGTTAGGAAATGCAACCATCAAAGACCAATATCCTACCTTGTACAATATAGTTAGGAAAAAAAGTGCTACAGTTGCGTCGGTTCTAGGATCAAATCCAATAAATGTCTCTTTTAGGAGGTCGTTAGTGGGCAATAATCTTCTTGCATGGCAACAGTTAATTGCTAGGATTGTAGATGTCCAACTATCAGATCAGAGGGATATTTTTGTGTGGTCCTTACATCAAAATGGGAAGTTTTCAGTTCGTTCTATGTATAGAGCTTTAGCTGAACCAGATGTTATACCGAGCAACCATGTGGTTTGGAAACTTAAATTGCCCTTAAAGATTAAGATCTTCATATGGTATTTGATAAAAGGTATAGTTCTCACAAAGGATAATCTAGCAAAAAGACAATGGAAAGGGAGTATGAAATGTGGTTTATGTAATCTAAACGAAACAATACAACATCTCTTTTTCGATTGTCATATAGCAAGATTTATTTGGCGAGTAGTACAAGTTTCGTATAATATATCTCCTCCGGAAAGCATTCAACACATGTTTGATACTTGGCTTGTAGGAGTTGATAGGAAACTTCAGTACAAAATTTTGATGGGAGCTAGTACTATGTGTTGGGCAATTTGGTTATCTCGAAATGATTTGGTTTTTAACAAGGCACAAGTTGTTACTTCTATGCAGGTCATCTTCAGAGGAACGTACTGGATTCGTTCATGGATGTTGCTGCAAAAAGAGGAGGACAGACCCCAAATGATGTGGGGGTGTTGTGCGCTTGAGACCACGGTCATGGAGATTTTTGCCAAACATGGATGGTTTCTTAATAATAGACTTGCCCGTTAGTGTGTTGCGAACGATGGAGTTTTGGTGTGCTTATTTCCGTCCTGCTGGGCGATGGTTTTGGTGTGATTTTGTAATAATCAACTTCTTCAACAGCTACATGCATTGGTCGATGCAGAGGCTGGAATATTGAATATATTCCTTTTCAAAAAAAAGGAAAATGCTACCAGATGCGTTGATCTCGTCGACAGAACAAATAAGACGGATGAATCGCGCAGGATTTCCGGCAAGTGGGTACAGCGGCAGCACAGGACGATATCCAGCACGGAGCGAGTGCATCTCCGCACTCTACTGTGGCGATATCGGATTTGCGACGTTCTGAGAATCTTGTTCTATTCAGAACGTGAGGTAGAAGAAACACAATCAGGGATGAACGGAGTCTTTGCCTCGAGCTGCTATGGCCCTTTGCCTAAAATCGATCAAGCTCAGCACGATATTGATCAGGAGAGAGAGAGGAGAGCACGGAGGCGAGCACAAACTCCTCACCAACGGCGTCACTTCGACTTGGCCGACCCGTGCGCCATGCCGTGGCGTGAAGGCCATGGCCACGCGTGCTCGCCGGCGCTCGTTACCGTTTTGACGGCGGTAACCTATCTGTCTAGCATGGAGGAGGCGGCGCAGTCTGGCGTTTCGTGGTAACCGGCGAGGATGTGGGCGACAGCACGGCACGGTGCCTCGTGCAGGACGCTGGCGCTCCACGGCACCACACCATTGGGGAGCATCGTCAACAGTCTGGACCGTGACGCGTCCCCTCGCTCACGCGTCGGCCCATTCTCCCTGCCGTCCCTCAACAAGTTTTTTCTTTCCTTTCGATCCCGTTAGCCCAATATGTCCCATATCTCGGGCAGTCGGCCCAGTGTGGCCCTTCCATCGTCTTCCTCCGTCCAGAAGCAAACAAGTCTCTAGACGCCATTGCAGGCGGTTGAAGCTCACAGACCAACAAGATTAAAGCACACCAATGCTATTGGATGTGCAAAACGGATTTGAAACAGTCTTTCCATCGTTTCCTTATCGAAAAATCTCTAAAACTCAGAGAAATCAAAACAAATCCGAAATCGATTTGAACTGGGTCTGGGTTAGAGACGAACGAACTCGAGTTGAACTCTATCAAGGCGTCTGAAATCTGAAGGCTGAAAGATCCGGCTGATGACTTCTTTGAAACTTACTCCCTCCGTGTCATATTAGTTGACGTTTCGGAGGAGTGGGAAGAAACCAAGGCACCCGGCTATTTTACCCTGCAGCCCTCAATCAATACCCCGACAACACGCCCACATGCACCAGGTCCCACACGCACCACAGCCTCAGCGTCTCTTCTGCGCTTGCCTCAGGTAGTGGATGGCAGGAGGGGCATCAGTGGAAAGCGCGTTGTAAATTTGCCTCGGGTTCCCAGAACGTCAAGTAATGTGGTAATTTTTCATACCCCTAGGACGTCAACTAAATTGAGAAGGAGGTAGTAATATGTAGTAGAGATGTTGACTGATTCACCCAATTTTAGAAGTTCAATTAATTTCCATGCTCATTTTTTTGTGTCAATATGCAGTGGTGGTCTTTTGACCATTGCATAACCTTGGTTGCCATAACAACGCGCGGACATTTTGGTGGCACTAGAATAAATCAAGTAGTCCAAATAATAAAACTATAGGAGTGTGTATATGAGCAGAATCTATCTAAACCAATAAAGAACCAGTTACGAGAAAAATCAATTTCACCCTGCCATCCTATCTACCCTGCCATCTAAACCGTCCTGCCATATCGTGGGCCCGAAATCCAACGCATCGAATCGTTCCACCCTGTCCCGGGCGTAACGTTCTCCAACCCTCTTACGCGAATCACGTTGTTTTTTCCCTCAGCGTTACGGTTGTTCTTCTGTTTTTTGTCACCTTTGCCTAATCGTACCCGCCCACCGTCTGGCCACCGTGATTTGGAGGTTTCCTTTGTTGTTGCGCCGTCCATCGCCAAACCACCGCCACGCTGTTTCCTCTTCTCTCTCACGCATGCAATGAATTTTCCTGCCCCGAATTATTTCTTTCCTTTCTTGACTTCATTCCTGCGCAAGACGATCAATTCTCTCTCACGCGTCGTCACTTCCTTCTTCCCTGCATGGAACGGTCAAGGTTGACCGTGGAAGTCGCCGACGATCTATAGGGTGCCTTGCTCCGGGTCTGATAGCGGTGGATTGTCTATGCTGTCGTCCATCACAGCGTCTTGCGCGCACCGCGGCGAGATCGGAGTACTTCTTGTGCGGTGGATCACCACACAGCCGGTCGAGGTCAGACCATCAAAGTCCATTACATCGGCGACGACGAGCTAGCTCGACGGCGGCTGCTTTGCTCCGGGTCGGGACGGCCACGGCCATGTCTTTATACAGGCTCATCGCCGGCGTGTAAGTGACTGTTCATTTTTTTTCCGAGTGAATTCCAGTTTCATCCTCGTCTTGCCAGAGTCTAGGGCGATCAAGGATCTTCACGAAAATCAGTTTGATCTGATTCGAGCAGGTCAGGCCCAATCATGAGTGAATAGAAAATCGAAAACGGCGTCCAGGCGTTGTCGCAGGCCCGTGTGGTCGCCAGCGGTGTTGTTGCAGGGCCTTCATCGGCGAGCCGGTGACGCGGAGGATCTTCGGCTTGCCGCGTGCGCCCACACATGATCCAGTTCGTGGATCAAGGATCTTCGGCCTGCCTTCATTATTATTAACTGATCGAGTATAGTATGTTCCCCTGGGCGCCAATACTGTGTATTAAGATATAAAGCTACTAATTTTGTTGCTTCTGAAATGAAGATATTTTGTATTAAGATGAAAGCTCCTTCAGTGAGATTGAGAAGAAGCAATCTACAGCCGTGAAGCGTGAAGCTTGCTTGCAAGCTCAACAACACGGCTTGCAACAAGCTGAAACTGAGACTAAAGGGGAGGAGAGAAAGTAAGCTCAAGTCAATTTTGCTAAATCAGAGCAAGTTAATTTTGGTTCCAGTGTATGTATGTAGGCATTGGGTCTCAACCAAGTTTGCAATTTTGAATTTGATGGAATTATTGACATTCCAACTGTCTATGATATTTTTATTTTCATTTATAATATTTTGATATTCCTTTATCTGTCTTTTTATATGTATTGTCCATGTTGCCTATGTTTTTGAAGTCTATCATAAATATCATTTGAGCTTTTAGAATCTTATTTTGAAGTCTATGGTACGAAAGATAATATAGTCAGGTACATCATAATGCTCATAATCCTGCGAAGTGATGTCATTATGTAGACACGTGCGTGGCGCACGTGCATTGGTACTAGTGTTACATGTTTATGAGGGTGTAGAAAGGGGAGGAGAAGTGAACCACAAAGCCCAAGCTTTGGCTTATCTATCGCAAGTCCAGATCTAGCATTTTCGCGATATATACCTGCATAGAGACGAGTACGTGTAGAAAGAAGGCAGAGAGCAATCACATCGTGTCGGTGCTTCCAGTGTCAAGAAATTAATTAAGGACGGAGTATGTTACAACCAGAACATGCACGATTAGTGAATAGATCAAGTTTCACTAGCTTTTAATCTCCCTCAATAGCCAATTCTTTCTCAAACTCACCGGGAGATTCAGAAGAGATTTGAAACGGCGACCATTGTCGTGGCTAAGAATACTGATCACCTTTAGCATATCACCATGAGCCAAACCATAGCTGGGTATCTCTTGAAGTACATTCAAGATCTCGGATACTTGCATAGCGGGATCGACATGCGTCTTGCAAGAAGATTGTCCAGAACTTCCATCATTGTTCGGCCGCAACCTTTTGACCGTTGGTTCTTCAAAGTTTCTATGGATTTTACTCATGAATGATGAGCCATTGCTACTAGGATAAAGGTTAAAGTAGTCCGAGATCCCAGTAGAGATCACATATCTTTCAATAGAGCGCCCATAATCTCCGTTGCGGCTGCGGCAGGCCGAGAGTAGAGCCTTGCTTCTCAAGTCAAGCATGATGAGCCACAATGTTGGGTCCCCTTTCTTTTTAGTGTACTCCTCGCAAACCTCAAAGCATATGATGTGGGGATGTCCAGGCTCACGACAGGGCATTCCAGAGGGACGCGAGGGAGGTCCTTGTATGCATCGAGCGCCCAAATCTCGGTGGAGTCGACCATGCCGTCCATCACCCACACCATGTCGTCCATCTTCAGGATCCAGGTTTTGACGGTATAGGCGTGACGAGAACGACGGCACTTGGTGGCGCCCTTGCCACCGCAACAGCAGCGGGGGGAGATGTCGACACACTTCACCGTGCTTCCGCCGCCGGTGACGCACACGTCGCCCAACTTAACAGGTAGCGGCACGTACCGAAGCTCGGGTGTGTCATCGAACACGTTGGAGAAGAAGAGCCCGCAAGTAATGTCGACCCAGCACAGCAACCCGTCGCGGAGAGCAAAGACGGTGCTGCCTTCCCAGTAGGCCAGCTTTGGCTTTTTCCGGCCGTGGCTGGTGATCGTCGGCCGCTGGACGCTCCACTCGCCGGAACGGAGCCGGAGGAGCTCGCCCCCCGTCTTATAGTCACTCATATCAACAATCTTGAGCTCCGCCACCACGAACTCGTCCTCGCCGCGGCGCGCGATGCCGGTGGAGTTAGAATAAAGATTTCGACGAACAGGGTGCGTTGGTCGACCGTGCCGATAGTAACCTCTCGCCAGCTCGTCCTCCGTGAGATAATACGGCGGGAGCAGCGACAGCGTCGGCGGCCGAGGGTTTGGGCAAGCGGCGACGCCGGCGTTGTAGACGAAGTAGTCGTTCGTGTGTTCCTCGTCGTCGTACTCTTCCCCGAGAGAGATCTGGAAGAGAACGGAGTCGCCGTGCGCCGCCATGACCTCGGGGCAGCCGTGCTTCGCCGCTGACCCATCCGGGAAGCCAACGAGTAAGAGCGAAACCTCCGGCGGCGCCGCGACGCGGAAGGAGACGTGGATGGGGTGGCCGGCGGTGGTGCGCGCCGCCGCCGTCGTCTTCGCCTCGGCGGCGGAGCAGGAGCCGGCATCGTGATGGCAGTAGAAGTAGAGCAGTACCGAAGGCGGGTAGGAGGCGGCGATGGTGGCCGCCGCGCGCTGTTCGTGCTTGGCCCTTTTCCGTCGAGAGGATGGAGTCGTCATGGTTGCAGTAGTAGGCGGAAGGTTTCCGTGGATGGCGGCGCGGTTGGCTCTCAAAGGTATTAATGACTTGCTTTCGATCGGTAGTAATGTACTTATTCTTTTTTTTTTTTTTTTGTATCAGGATTTGAGGAAACAGACCTTCGTATCGGATTCGTAGCATCGCCCTTTCTTTCCACAGGCGTGCACGTTCCAACGATGCCGCGCAAGCTCGCGCCGGCGTTCACGCCGGAGGCGGCCTCCGCCTCCGCGTTCGGCGGAGCGTGCGGCCGGCACAACCTCCCGGCGCTGCAGGCGAAGATGAAGCGCGATCCAGAGGGCTACGAGGAGGAGCTCCGCCAGCTCCACCGCCACTTCGATTCCTCCGTGTTCCTCCTCCGGCAGCAGGCGGCGGTGGCCACCAACACCGGCGGCGGCGAGGTCGCGAAGGAGCTAGGCGACCTCGCGCTGTTCCTCGCGCACATCGCGCCATTCTACCGGGAACACCTCGCCGATTTGCCGGGCCAGATTGCTGGTTTGCTCGACGCCAATGCGCGCTGGCTGCCGCAGGGACTCCGTGAGCACCTCGTGCAGGCGCTGATACTGATGATGAATCGAAAGGTAAAAGTCCTTTATTAGTGTGTCTTTGTTGGAATAATAAAGTGTTTTTTCCCTTCAGAATCTGATAGCTTTGGTTCTCTGGGCTTCTTTTGTTCATATTGCGCGAACCATTGAAATCTGATTCTGTTTTATGTCCTCCTGCCCCTCTCTCTCTGTGAAAAAAAAAATGCTTAGGCCGTTGATCTTGAGGACACAATATGTCAGCTTCCTGAGGCTGCAGCCGCAGATGGCTGCAAGAAACTCAAACAATCATGCCTAATGGAGTTATTCATGGAGCTGCAAGTTATAGGAGACCGAGCTGTCAAGAAGCTTGCATTTTCGCATATTGTTCACAGTATCAGGAGGATGAATCAGAAGAGCAAGAATGAATCCAAGAATCGTAAACTGCAAAACATCCTTTTTAAATACTTGCAGGTTTGCAACATTTTGCTTATGTATTTATATCAGTACTTCAGGTTTAGCATTTTGCAGAATATTTCGTAGTATTTTTTCTTTTACCTCATTTTATTATGCGTGCCAACTATTTCTCAGGCTGAAGAAGAATCACGAGCTAAGAGGGCATTCACTATTCTGTGTGATCTCCACCGTCGGAAGGTTTGGTTTGATGAACACACAACAAATGCAATATGTGATGCTTGTTTCCACCCTTCCTCTAGGTACTTGCTTTGCTGTCAGGACACCCTAGCTTTTGCTACTGTCAGCTCCCCACCTGAATAGTTGATGTCTACATCCAGGATTATGATAGCTGCTATTTCATACCTTCTTGGGTATGAAAATGCAAAACATGATGAAGATAGTGATGCATCCAGCAGTGAAGATGAAGCGAGTCAAAACCCACAAGTTATTCTTAGTAAAGAGGATGTTTACAAGGTTATTGAAAAGTTCCATAGTGCTTCTACCGAAAATAATTAGTATATTGTCAACATAGTCATCCCCTCTGATGCATTGAATTCTCAGGCAAATCACAAGGGCACAGCTGCTAGTAAGAAAAAAGGAAAGCTAAATTACAGCGTATCATTCGTAGTATGAAAAGGCAACAGCGCAAATCTGCTGAGGCAACCAGTCTCCGTTACTATTCACCTCTCTGACGCATTTAAAGGATCCCCAGGTGTGATGATGCAATAATTATTCATGTGTTTTCACTTTAGTTTCTCAACAAAATGTACCCTTTATATGTTAAAAGGTCTGAAAATATGTTTTCTTTCGGCTCACAGGCTTTCGCTGAGAACCTTTTCTCTCGGCTGCAGAAATGCAATGAGCGATTTGAGATCATCTTCATTCTTTCTACATTTATTCATAGCCAATGCTTTCGTTCACCTTATCTGTACGGAACATTTAGCATTATATAAGCTTAAGAAAAATATGTTGCCTTGTAGGTAAGGATGATGATGTTAAAAGTTATCGCGAGGAGAATTGGGCTACATCACTTGATTTTATTGAATTTCTATCCTTATCTTCAAAGATATGTTCAAGTATGCATTCTAATAAATTAGTCTGGCATTAATCTTTTAAACATCATCCCGTTTGGTTATGCCTCCTCAGGTTATAATTAATCTTGTACTTGTTCATGCAGCCTAGCCATCATATGGTTAACTACATTCATTTTATTCCTTTAAACTAATTTGCCACCTATATTGCTTTTCTGCAAATAATAATAATAATAACAATAATAATAATAATGTTTGAATTTTAGGTGCCTCCGGATGCTGTCGAACCACTGTTCAAACAGATAGTAAATCAATTTGTTCATGACAGATCTCGCCCAGAGGTTTGCATCGACACTTATTAAGCATGTGCATGTGAAATATTGTACTTGTTCCAGCTAACATGTTTACATGACCATCTGTTCAACCTCATACCTTGCAGGCTATTGCTGTTGGCTTGAATGTTGTGAGAGAGATCTGCATGCGAATGCCTCTGGTAGGCGCCACCTCAATATTTTGGATACCTCAAATACTCTTGGCTGTAATGCTACAGACCAAAAATCCAACAACTGAACGGCATACTTGAAACTCATAGTCCTTTTGCCAGTTGTGTTTCATAATAGACGCATTCACTGTGCCTTGTTCCACTAAAACAGCATTGTAGCCATTTGATAGTTTCTTCTTGATATTTGGCTTCTTGACTGATAGAATAGAAAGATTATATTATTTTTTTCTTTCTAGAATCTAAGCATGTGAGAGGAAACTTGTGAACTGCATTAATCTGTGTTAGTCTGCATTTGTCATTTCGAGCTGGAAAGTTCTCTGTAGGTGCTTTTGCTACGTGTTATAGAAGCACACAATGCAACTCAAAGTTTCTCGTGCGATCTAGCACATCAGCGATGTACGCTTGTTCTTTTTCAAGGATTTCTCCAGCTAATGACCGCCGCTCTTCCGTGGTACCTGCAGATGATGAACGAGGATCTGCTCCAAGACCTTGTTTTATACAAAAAGTCCCATGACAAAGCTGTTTCCATTGCTGCTCGTTCACTGGTCACATTGTTCAGAGAGGTCAAGGTCTTCCTTTCAATTTCTGTAATATCTTCCTCTATGCTGCTGTTCCATGTAGTTAAGCCTCTTTTATTTGAAATTCAGATCTGGCATTCATTGTTAGTCAAGAAAGACCGTGGCCGTCCTGTTGATCCGAAGGCTCGGCTAAAGGCGTTTGGAGAAGTCACTGTTGCTAGTGATGTGCCTACTACCGAGTTGTTAAATGAAAATATTTCATCGGAAGGGGAAGGCTCGGACGATAAGTCAGATGCATTTGATTCTAATGACGAGGGAGATTTGCCACCTGCACCTGTAACCAAAGATATTATAGACTGTTCTTTTGATGCAAATAATCTTGATGCTCATGAAGGTACTGAGGAGGAAGATGGTAAGACGAGGGCCACGGTACCTCCGACCAAGATAGCGATGAAAATGATGATGGGCTAGAAGATGATTTCAATTCTGATTTGGATGTTGATACTGATATATCTGATGAGGATATTGATAATGATGAAGAAATGAATGAAAGCATAAATGATTCAGAAGATAAGTCAAAAGGCAGCGGCAACGTCCCAAAGAGGAAGCTAAATGATTATATTGGACAACATAATGCTGCTGATGCAAGTCTCCCAGCTCTGAAGAGGTTAGCAGGAGCCAAGAAAGCTGAAGTTTCATCTGGAAAAACTGATAGAATTTTGTCTGATGAGGACTTTAAGCGAATCAAAGAGCTTAAGGTATGTGAATATCTGATGACTAATAGATCTCCAATACTTCGTTTCTTGACATTTACTTTAATTTCTTGTTCAAACTTGCAAAGTATGGCATGCCGATGGAAAGAGAAACTTTACATGTATAAATTTAAGTTTGAACTATTCTACTATTAGATATTAATGAGATTTTGAATTTCAGGCAAAGAAAGATGCAAAGCTGGCTTTGGCTCAACATGGATTAAGGAAGGCCACAAGGTCTGCAACCTTTAAAGTTCCATCTTCTGATCAGCTCAGTATGAAACGGGTGTATCCAGCTCAGTTAGAGGTGATCTCCCTCCCTCCCTCCCTCATGGCGACACATACATTGCATGCAGACTCTCGTTTAACATGCATACATTTTCTTATACAGGCTCATGTCAAAGTAAAGCTTTCGAAATTAGAAAGAGTAGCACATGTTAAATCTGGAAGAGTGGATAGAGAACCATATGTGGCAAAGTCGCTTACAAAAAAGAAAAAGGTACATTTGTAGACATTGTTTTTGTGCCATTATGGCAAATGCATCCTTATGATCTATTATTGTTCTCTTATACTTTTGTCTGATTGATTAATTCATAATGTCTTCTAGACCGGTCGACTGAGCAATAAGCAGAAACAACAGAAGAAGAGGATGCCTCTGGCTGCAATTAGAGCAAGCAAAGGCAGCACGTTCAAGACTGGAGAAGAAGCAGTGGCACAAGCGCACCGGAAATCAGTTCAGAGGCCGGAAGGCATGGAAATGAGAGCCATAGTTGCTTCTATGTTGTTCATTTAGTATCCTAATGGCTGAAATTTAGACTCTTCCGGTCATTATTACATTTTTAGATAATGTTTGCATAGAATGTACGTATAATTTGCACCTAGATTAATGATACTACGAAAAGGTCCTTAGTTTGTTTGTTGTTCAGCAGTTTGTTGAGCGAGGTTTTGCACTGGTTCCCTCATAGGTCAAGCTTTTTTTTAACAATCATTTTTTCATACTTTTTCATGAATTATTTGTAAGGACCCAGCACTTTTTGCCCATGCCTGAACTTTGTGTGTTTCTATCACAGGCCTTACACTCGATTGAATGATTGTGTCTTTCTTTTTTTTGTTCTTTTTTATTTTGAACGGAACGCAGCAGGTGTTCTGCCTTTTCATTAGAGCATTGTAAAAATAGAGTACAAATAAATAATTCCGTGGCCTTATGCTACCTGCAAGGTTCCGAGAAACTAAAAGCTAAACTGTGTGCGTTCTGCTCTGGCTTCATCGCTGATTCGATGCAGCAGTCATATGGTGTGACACCCCGTGTCACTGAAGCCCAGCCAATGCAAACTTCACAAGCTGAACAAAAACTCAATTGCAAATCAAGTCAAATTCGAGATTCAAAAATTCAAACCATGTCAAACCAATGCTTGTGAAGCAAGTTAAAAATTTCAATAACAACCTGCCCAAGTAATAATTTCTGCAGCAAGAGCATCTGAAATGAGAATTTGGGAGATTTTTCCATGATTTTTGAAATTATGGAAGTGTCTCTAAAAAAATTCAGAGAAGTTCATGCAAATCCTGCTGTTCCTCGAATTTTAATTCGAATTCTATCGCTCAAACCTACCTGGACCCAAAAGAGAAGTTGGAGCTGGATATTTATCCTATTTTCTCAGAATTTCTCATAATTTTTGGATGTCTGGAAGTTCCCCTTTTAATTCGACAAATCTGGCAGCATGAAATTCAAGTTTCTTCAAATTTGGGTCAAATTTGATCCTTGTGAAGGAACTCCAAGTTTTTCAATGGCAACCTACCCCAACCAAAAATTCTCTGGATAGAATGTCTGGAATAAGAATTTTTGGAGAATTTTGCAGAATTTTTGGAAAAGGTTTGGATGCTCAAATAAATCCCTAAATCTTCAAAAGTGTCCAACTTTGACCAGCTGCAGTTTGAAATTCTTCAAGAATCCAGATGTGCATGTTATACCACTGGATTGTCCATCTCTTGATCTATCTTCCTGCCAAGTTTCGTGATTTTACGAACTGGTTTACTAAATTATTTAGTGTGCTCAAGTTCAAGAGAATCCACAGTTTGAGAAAATCCGGTAAATAGGAAAAGTGTCGCGGGGCCCGTCTGTCATTGACTTCGTCCCCACCTCCTCTTTCCAGGATTGGCAACGCCGGCGGTGCTCCACCGCGTGGCCGTCATCGACGGGCGAGCGCTGCGCCCCAATCCCGCTCCCCGACCGGACGCCGCCGCATAAAGCCGGCCTCGCTCCCCTGGTTCCCCAACCCTAACCCTAGCTAAGCTCTCCCCATCCCGCCGCCACCATCCTCGCCATTGCCGGCAGGGAAAGAGGCTCACCGTCGCCGCAGTCGAGCGAGTTCCAGTCGAGCTGCTCCACTTCGAGCCGTGCAACAACCCTCTTCCGCTCTGAGATGGCTGGAATCTCTCCCCTCCACCGTGAGCTTGCAGATTGAGCGCTTCGTCCCAAGTCCGGCAACCGGGCCATCGCGCCGCCGTCGTCAATCCGCCCCTTCCGGTGAGTCCCAGGTCGTTTCCTCACGAAAGAAGTTAGCTCTAGATGTTGCACGCTCCCCTGACCCCTTCTTTCTCTCCCTCCCCAGCTGAGCAAGGCACCAACCCTGTTTTCCCCTTCGTCGCCGTTCACCGCCGCGGCCATCGTCTTGTCGAGCTTCGTCCTCCCGGCTCCGCCTTCATCAACAAGCACCAAGGCAGGCACCCTTGAGTCACGTGGACGCTTCTCGCCCAGATTTCGTCCACTCCGACACACCCCCTCCGAGCTAGCGACGCCACCGGACTTGCGCCGCCCGTCGCCACTCGTCGCTGATCCCCTCCAAGCTTTCCTCTTCGACGACAAGCTCCACGCCGAGCTAGATCTCGTCCAGGTGAACCTCTCACGCCTCGCCGTACCCTCGGTCCCCCTGTGTACCGTGCACCCGCCGTCTCCGAGCCAGCCCCGAGCACCGCCGCTCGCCGCCGACCTTCTCTGGTCATCGCCGTCGACGAGATCACCCGTCGTCGTGATCCCCATCTCGCGCTGCCCCCTCCCGTGCTCTCCGTTGGCCGAGAACCCCGCTGGAGACCAACTCCGGTGAGCGCGCCACCCGCCTCCGGCGAGCCGGCTGCCGCCCTTGCCGGATCTAGTGCGGCCCGGATCTTGTGGCCCCGTGGTGGCTCAGATCTGAGTGGCTGCCCATTTTCCTAACTTTCTCGAATTTCTTAATTCCTCAGAAAATCACAGAAACTTGTAAATGCATAATAAATAGAATACACCTCAGACAAATACGAAACCAATTTGTTAGACTCCTTGTGCTCAGATCTATCAAAACAAATTTAAAACTGAACAAAATCATTTATCTGTTTTCTGGAAAATTACATAAGTATCAAATCTTGTTTAAATCATAATTAATTCCCTGTTGCTCCATAAATCCTGAACTCGTGCAGATCTGTTAAGCTACTGTTAAGACACTTACAGAACATTTTTCTATTGTTATATCATGTTTAATTATTTTCCTATGATTTAAATTGTTTCTGCATTGTTTTTAAATCATTATAAATAATCCAGAATGCAATAAATCATCAAACTTCACAATAATCCACTTTCAGTGGTACTCTTCACCCGAACAATGCCACTGGACACAAATTAATTTTCAAAATTAATTAACTTAATTAACCCACTCAAGTTAATTTAAGTAATTAACTTAACCAAGAGTCAATGAAGGAAATACTTCAGACGAAGATGATTAATTAAGTTTTGCACTTACAGTGTAAATGACTGTCTTATAAAATAATTAAATCATATTGCATCATATCATTGCATCTAACATGCATTATTTCCTTGTCATGACGTGTAGTGACAGGGACGACTCCAGAGCCACTGGACTTCCAGCTGCCGGAGGAGGCACAGCAGCAGGAGGGGCAGCAGACTGACTTGTAGCTGACCCAGCTAATGTAGCTCCTGAGCCAGGCAAGCCCCGGTGCATGCCTTCCTGTTTAGATTTTATTTTCTCACTTGATTGGGACTAGTAATTGATTGTGCATTAGGTTTATTAGGAGTTGATGTGAAACCTTATAACTGCATTAGGACTACCCTTCCAGATCCTACCTTGTGTCCTATTTTGTAGTAGTTAGTTCTAGGGTAACGTTAGAACTTGCTATGCTTAGTGGCTAGCGGACGGTAGAAGACGAGTGGTAGGTCCCACTCGCATGATAGGAATTACTCTGGATTGTACTAGCAGAGTTTAGGTTTGTTGCAGACCGGATGGGGATTGTTTGTGTAGGATGGTTGGAGAAGGCTGGGCCTTCACGGTGGTAGCCCCGTCTGTGTCGGTTAAGGACCGTCCGTTGTTGGCCCTGTTGAGCAAGCTCGAACGTACTGATCACATGCTAGTGTTTTATGGGCCTAGTAAACCGATGTAGCATGTGTTGCCCTAGTGTGCGGTGGAAGCCTGCTCTTTCTATCATGGTATTCGGGAGAGAAAGGATGCCTCCCATTCAGGGCATACGTCTGGGACGGGGACCGTGCGGTAGGGCCTTTCTCGGGAGGAGTTGGATCCGGCCTAGCTCTAGGGGACCAGCGCGAAAGGTTGCTGCATACGACTTTTGTGCGTGTGTGTCGTGTGGTCAGGTTTCTCCTGCAGGATGTACATCGATGCCGCCGCTCTCGGAAATGAGCACCCACTTGTTCACTGCGTCACATCGTAGTGTGATTTATGGAGGATGATGATGATGATGATGCTAGATTATTACTGTTATCGTTATATATCTTGTTGTACCCTGTATTATATGATGTATTGTTACTTTATACCTGTTTTAGAGATAAGTGCACTGTTTTATTGGCTAAGTACTGAATCTGAAATAAAACTTGAAAGTAAGGATCAAGTAATTAGCGCGGATAGATGCAAGTGAGTCAGCCAGCCCTTTTTGTGGCCTGTGTATTCTAGGAGTCGGCTGTAGTTAGCCACATTGACATATAAGTCTTGCTGAGTAATTAGTACTCAGGGTTTGGCTCTTTATATTTTTGTGCAGGTATCGTTTTTGCTTCCGCTATTGCTTGGTGGAGTTTCTCAGCAGGTCTACATCGCAGGGCTTCGATGTGCGGCCTTTGTATCGTCGAGAGTAGTTGTTGTTTTAAGATCTTGTTTCTCGATCAAGCGTAGCTCTTTTTTGTTTCAAGTTATTTTTTATGTCCTGCTATGGCAGCTGTTGCTTTGCATGACACGCCATCATAACATCTTCACTTATTCTAGAGCAGACGAATTATTTTAATTTTCATTCTTTATCAGTTACAGTTTTTTTATGATCATTGATTGAATTCGATAGTCGAATTGCTGAAAATCATGCAAGGTTGAGAGCAGTCTGATTTGTGTGAGAGCTATGTGCAAAGCACGAGAAGTCTCCTCGGATTTCCCCTCATGCGTGCAGCAACTCGCCGGGAGCTAAACTAGTTAATACAGTAACTTACGACTGACTGTATACAATTTTTTTTTGTGTACTTCTTGCTCGCAATTGGCAAATACAGACGAAAAGATTATGTAGTTTCCCATCCAGCTGATGTAACATAAAGTACATTACACATTGTTGGGAAAAAAACCATTCAAAAGAAAAGGGGAAAAAACTCAGTACTGAAATATGGTTATGTCGGATGTCGAATTAACAAAACATACATTAAGAAGTGAAAGGGGTCTTGGCCTAGTGGTTAAGACATCCGAGTAGCACCTCTCAAGTCCTGGGTTCGACTCCCTGTGGGAGCGAATTTTCAAGGATTTAACGGCATTTGTTCTTTCAGTGGTAGGCGACGCTCCCGTCGACAGCGAGGCGCCAGTGGTGACTTCGTATCTCTAGATTTGCCGGCTCAGTCTTCGAAGATGCTCATAGGGGTAGGGTTTGCGTACGTGTGTTCATAGGGGTGAGTGTGAGTGCGTTGTGAGTGTCTGAATTGTACTGTGTAATCTCAAAAAAAACATACATTAAGAAACAAAAAAAATTACTGCTGACAGGCTTCACATTCACTGATAATAGCTATCATATAAATTTAGTTTACAAACCTAGAAATAAGTTAGTTGCGCGTGCAAAAACATAACTAATCATGTACTATCGCTTCGCTAGCCTTAATCTCCATCAACAGCCTCCTCAAACTCATGGGGAGCTTCAACAAAGATTTGAAGCGGCTGCCATTATCATGGCTAAGAATACTATACGCTTTTAGAGTATCATCATTTGGCAAGCCATAGCTAGGTATCTCTTGAAATACCGTCAAGACCTCAGATACTTGCATAGCAGGATCGAAAGACATATTGCAAGATGATTGCAATAATGGACTTACCTCATCATTTAGCCGTGACATCCTGGCTGGTGGTGCTAAAATGCTTACATCGCTTTCGATCATCGACGATGAACCGTGCTATTACTGCCGTGAGAATAGAGATTAAAGTAGTCTGAGATCCCGGTACATATGACACGTTCTTCTCTGCTGCAGCTGTGGCTGCGGCAGGCCAAGAGTAGTGTCTTGCTTCTCAAGTCAAGCCTGATGAGCCACTCTGTCACATCGCCACTTTTCACAAGTTCCTCTCGCAAACCTCAAAGCTGATGACATGGGCCGGGGGTCATCCTCGCTCACGACAGGGCCATCCGGTGGGACGCGAGGGAGGCCCTGTATGCATCGAGCACCCAAATCTCGGTGGAGTCTGTGACACCCCGTGTCACTACAGTTGAACTCCTGCAAACATCTTGAACATAATTGAACCCAAGTCCAAATCAAATTCATTTCGAAATCAAATATTCAAACAAATGTCAAACAATGCTTGTGAAGCAAGTCAAAAATTTCAATAACAATTTCCCAAGTACTAATTTCTGCAGCAAGAGCATCTGAAATGAGAACTTTGGGAGATTTTTCCATGATTTTTGAAATTCTGAAAGTGTCTCTAAAAATTCAGAGAAGTTCATGCAAATCCTGCTGTTCCTCGAATTTTAATTCAAATTTTGTTGCTCAAACCTACCTGGAACCAAAAGAGAAGTTAGAGATGGATATTTATCCTATGTTACTAGAATTTGTCATAATTTTTGGATGTCTGGAAGTTCCCCTTTTAATTCGAAAACTCTGGCAGCATGAAATTCAAGTTTCTTTAAAATTGGGTCAAATTTGAACCTTGTGAAGGAACTCCAAGTTTTCCCAAACAACCTACCCCAACCAAAAAATTCTTTGGATATCACGTCTGGAATAAGAATTTTGGACAATTTTGCAGAATTTTTGGAAAAGGTTTGGATGCTCAAATAAATCCCTAAATCTTCAAAAGTGTCCAACTTTGACCAGCTGCCATTTGAATTCCTTTGCGAATCAAGATGTGCATGTTATGTCACTGGATTCTCCATCTCTCAATCTTTCTTTTGAGTCCAGTTTCACAATTTGTTAAGCTCGTTTGATAGCTCAAATTGTGTACCAAATTTTGGGGAAAATCACAGTTTGAACAATTCCTAAAAATCGAAAGATGCCCGAGGGCCCACCTGTCATACTCTCCTCTCTCTCTGAGGACGTCAGGGAAACGGCGCCACGTCGCCGACGTCGTACGGATCCGCCGTGCGGCGCCCTGGCCCGTGCTCGACCGCGCCGCGGCATCAAAACAGGCCCCGACACCCTCCCAGCCTCACTCCCTTCCTCGCAGCTCGCCCCCGCAAACCCTAGCCGCCATTTCCATCTCCATTGCCGGCCGCCGGGCGAGCTCATCGCGCCGTCGCCGCGCTTCCTTCCCAGCCGAGCTGCTGCGCGCAAAGCTTCGCCTCGACGTCCTCGAACTGCGCCATGGCCCCGCCCCTCTTCCCTCCGCCGTAAGCACACGAATCGGGCTCGTCTCTTCCCACTCCGGCACACCGGGCAGCCACCGCGCCGCCGCGCGATTCGACCTCCCTGGTGAGTCTCCCACCATTTCGTCGCGCCAAGAACTGCACGTCTCGGTCCCTCATCACCCTAATCCCTCTGTTCTCCTCTTCCGCAGAAGCGCGAGGCTCCAGTGAGTTTTTCCCCACCGTCGAGCTTCACCACCGCGAGGACCCCACCGTCGCCGACACCGTTCCTGGCCTCCCCGTCGTCAAATTGCTGCGCCACGAGCTTCATATTATCGCCGTGAAGCTCCTCGGCCAGATCCCGTCCGCTTCGGTGCCCTCCTCCGCCCTCGAGACACCGCCGAAGCTCCCTCACCCGCCGGTTCCCGTCGCCGAGCATCTTCCGGCCACCCGCGCGAGCTCCAAATCCGCGAGGTGAGCTCGCCGTCTCGCTTTGCCCCCTCCCGTGCTTTCCTTTCGTCGAAAGCTCGACGAAAACCGCCCTCCGGCGAGCGCGCCGCCTCGATCCGGCCACCGGCCGTCGAGCCCCGGTCAGATCTGGTGCGGCTAGAACCCGTGTGGCCCTCCATGGGTTCACAAATCTGAGTGGCTGGATCACTTTGTGGCCAGCCCAGATCTGATGCGGCCAGGACTCTGTGGTCACCTTTGTGGCCCAGATCTGATTGGTCCGCCCAAATTTTAATCCTTTTCCGAATTAGTTAAATCACCAGAAAGCTGTAAAATGCGTAAAAAAACGAATATACATCAGTAAAATGCGAATCCAATTTGTGGACTCCTTGTGCTCAGATCTATCCAACAAAATTGTCAAACCGAACAAAATCATTTATCTGTTTTCTGGAAAATTACATAAGTGTTAAATTTTGTTTAAATCATAATAATTTCTCTGTAAGTCTATAAATCACAAACTCTTGCAGGGTTGTAAATCATCTGATAACACACCTATAGAACATTTTTTCCACTGCCAGATAATGCTTAATTACTTTCTTATGATTTATTTAATCCACTGTCTTGTTTAAATTATTATAAATAATCCGTATTACAATAAATCACCAAACTTCACTGTAAATTACTTCCAGTGGTACTCTTCACCAAAAAAATGCCACTGGACACAAATTAATTTTCAAAATTTATTAATGTAATTAACACACTCAAGTTAATTTAAGTAATTAACTTAACCAAGAGTCAATGAAGGAAATACTTCAGACGAAGATAATTAATTAAGTTTTGCACTTACAGTGTAAATGACTGCATTATAAAATGATTAAATCGTATTGCATCATATCATTGCATCTGACATGCATTATTTCTTTGTCATGACGTGTAGCGACAGAGGAGACTCTGGAGCCCTGGACTTCCAGCTGCCGGAGCAGGCACAGGAGGAGCAGCAGACTGACACCACCGCTGACTTTACTAGTGTCGTTCCTGAGCTAGGCAAGCCCCGGTGCATGCCTTCCTTTTAGATTTTTATTTTCTCACTTGATTGGGGCTAGTAATTGATTGTGCATTAGGTTTATTAGGAGTTGATGTGAAACCTTAGAACTGCATTAGGACTACCCTTCTAGATCCTACCTTGTGTCATATTTCGTAGTAGTTGGTTCTAGGGTACGTTAACTTTAGAACTTGCTATGCGGCGGACGGTAGAAGACGAGTGGTAGGTCCCACTCGCATGATAGGAATTACTCTGTATTGTACTAGCAGAATTTAGGTTGTTGCAGACCGGACGGGGGTTGTTTGTGTAGGTTTGTTGGAGAAGGCTGGGCCTTCACGGTGGTAGCCCCATCTGTGTCGATTAAGGACCGTTCGTTGTTGGCCCCGCTGAGCAAGTTTGAACATACTGATTCACATGCTGGTGTTTTATGGGCCCAGTAAACCTACGTAGCCTGTGTCGCCCTGGATGTCTGGTGGATACTTTACTCCTTCTATCATGGTACTTGGGAGAGGAAGGGATAACGTTCTGCGTGGTTGTGCGTCTGGGACGATGGCCCTGGCGGGAGGCCCCTTCCTCGGGAGGAGTAGAATCTGGTACAGCTCGGTGGTGTACAGCGCGAAAGGTTGCCGCATACGACTTTTGTGCGTGTGTGTCGTGTGGTCAGGTTTTCTCCTGCAGGATGTACATCGATGCCGCCGCTCTCGGAAATGAGCACCCACTTGTCACTGAGTCACATCGTAGTGTGATTATGGATGGTGATGGATGATTATGATGATATACTTATTGCCTTACTTACTGTATTTATGTACTACTGCACTGCTGATATGATGTATTGTTACCTGTTTTAGTGATAAATGCACTGTATTATTGGTTAAGTATTTAATTGGAATTAAAATTTGAAAGTAAGGACCAAGTAATTAGTGCGGTTTTATGCGCATGAGTCAGCCTACCCTTTGTAGCCTTGCATACTAGGAGTCGGCTTGTAGTTAGCCACGTTGACGGGTAAGTCTTGCTGAGTAACTAGTACTCAGGGTTTGGCTCTTTATGTTTTTGTGCAGGTATCGTTTTTGCTTCCGCTGTTGCTTGGTGGAGTTTCTCAGCAGGTCCACATCGCAGGGCTTCGATGTGCGGCCTTTGTATCGTCGAGAGTAGTAGTTGTTTTAGGTATCTTCAGACTTTTTTTTGCGACTAGGTATCTTCAGACTTCCGCTGTGCTACTCACGTGTTTTAAATCATTTGAGACTTGTAATAACTTAAAGATGTAAACATTTGTGCTTATTTATATGATGTACTGTTGTGTCCGTTTACCGGCACTTCCGACACTCGATCCTGTGAAAAGCGGAAACGCTACAGAGTCGACCATGCCATCCATCACCCACGCCATGTCTTCTTTGATTCTGAGGGTCCGGGTGTGGATGGTGCAGGCATGACGGGAACGACGACAGTCGGTGGCACCTTTGCGGCCGCAGCAGCAGCGGCGAACGACGTTGATAAACTTCAGCGCGCTGCCACCATCGACGGCGCACACATTGCCGTCACTGGGCTTCACCGGGAGCAGCACGTACCGCAGCTCGGGGCTCTCGTCGAACACGTTGCAGAGGAGGAGCCCGTGAGAGTGAGACAAGTCCACCCAGCACAGCAACTCGTCGCGGAGAGGAAGGATGGTGCTGGTGTACCACTTGGACAGTCGTAGCTTCTTCCGGCGGCCGTCTTTGCCGTCCGCGCCATGGCTGATTACCTTCGGCCGGTGGACGCTCCACTCGCCGGAGCGGAGCAGGAGGAGCTCGGGCACATTCTTCCCCGGCGTGTCCTTGCTAGCCACCACCATCTTGAGCTACCACGAACTCGTCCTCGCCGCGGCGCAGGAAGCCGGTGGCGTCAGCGTCGAGGCTCCGATGCACGGGCCTCGTGGACGACTAGGGTAACATTCCTCCACCTGCTCATCAGAAAGATAGCAAGGCGGGAGCAGCGATAGCGTCGGCGCCCGCGGATCCGGGCCGGCGCCGGCGCCGGTGTTGTAGACGAATTGGTCGTCCGTGAAGTCGTAAAGCTCTTCCTCCAACTCGATCTGGATGAGAACGGAGTCGCCGTGCGCCGCTACGACGTAGGTGTAGGTCCTGTGCCCTGCATCCGGGAAGCGGACGCGTAAGCTCGACACCTCCGGCGGCGGTGCGAAGCGGAAGTAGACCTAGATTGGGTGGCCGGAGGTGGTGCGCGCCGCCGCCATCGTCTTCGCCTCGGCGGCGGAGCAGGGCCGGCCTCGTCTTCGTCCTCCTCGTGTTCGCCGTAGATGCAGAGCTCCACCGAAGGAGGGTAGGAAGCGACGGCGCGTCGTTCGTTCTTGGACTTTTTCCGTCGAGAGGATGGATTCGTCATGGTTGCAGTGGATGATGGCGGCGCGGTAGCCTCCATTGTTAAACGATCTTGACTTGGTTTCGGTAGGCAAATTAGGGAACGAAGCCGGTACTGTACATTTTTCTTTTTTTTGTGTTTTTGTATATGTTGGTCAGAGCGTGTGCGTATACAAACTTTATGACTCGACTTGTGTTTCGGACGTATCACATCTCAACTTGATGTGCCAATGTGTCGGGGGCAAAGGTTCTTACAGGATTGACCAAAAAATTCTGATCCCCAAAGAGCTCCCTTGACTTTCTTCTGCAGTATGTGTCAGTATGTGTCAGTCGTGTTGAAACTCTATGATCGAAATTCAGGTGTATTTACATCCACTTATCCTTGCTCCATCTTTTTTTTCCCTCTTACATTAATGTCATGGTGAATGAATTAGCAAACTAATATAAATACTAGAGATTTTTCCCCATCTACCCTGTACTTGAGAGAGAGAGCTGTATGATCAAAGTGTGACAGAGCACCAAACCTTTCCATCCAATTTTACGTGTTTTTTCCATTCCAAATGCCGCAACATATATATGTGCTATTGCACATTCTTAAAAAAACCACAATTCAAAATTAAATATAACAGAAAAAGAATGGGTACTATTCATGCAGAATTAACAAAACACGAGAATCAGAACAATAGTTAAATGCAATACTCTTTTTTCGTAGCGGCGAAGGAGGGAGAAGGCGATCCTTTCCGTCGGCCATCTGGCCGATGATGAGAGGGCAATGAAGAGCCGGCTACGTGTTCGTCGACTCACCTTGGCTCCAGCGGCTCGGCTGGATGATCCGGGTGAGATCCTGGAGGAGGAAAAAGACGAGTTCATCATCCTTGCACAAGAACATTTGGCGAGGGCCGGTGAACTTGCTTTAGCAAATTCTACTAAACCCAAACCTCACGTTCATTGTGTGGAGGATCGGTTGGGTACGAGATTCTGGGCTGGCAACGGTGATTCGGAAAGTGAGGAGGATGATGATGAGTTGATCCCGAAGCAGGATTTTGTCCGACAAGCATGTGACTTGGGATTCACAGTGCCGGAACTAATTCAGGCGGACAAGGAGATGATTATCTCACCGATAAGCAGGAAGCTCGTTGTCAAGGATGGATCGCTGGCGATGAGGATCATCGATGCTATGGTTCAACATAGATCGAAAGTACCACAACCGGCGTGTCAACCATGGCAGGGCCCCTTGCCGCCGCCACGGAAATCACCAAAGCGAACATTGGGAGATGCCATTGCCAAGGCCAAGGTACGTTCTTCCATTGTGTCTTCTGGTCGTTCTTCTTGTTCGTGTAAGTCACCAAGCAGGTCTTCCGCTTTTCGCCGGCGATCACCGGAGTTGACGGAGGTGACATCAATGCGATCCGATTGTTCAGGATCAAAAAGTTCAACAGCAATTTCGAATTTTGAAACACGGTGGGCTTCGGGGGCCGTCAATAGCCCATCCGATTTGTCCAAGATGCAAAGTCCTATGGGTCGTCAGATTCTGATTTTGGGCCCAGGTGTGCCTTACCGTCCAACCCAAGGACTGGTGGCATTATTTGCTAGAACAGGCACGGGTGGCAAATCACCTAGGGCACCTCATTCTCATTCGCGACTCCCTGCCGCCGCCTCGTACGTTGACGTCGCTAGGCGAAGCATGGAGAACGGCGGTGTGAATGGCGGAGCGAACGGAAACCAGCAACGCGGAGGAGCTACGAATCGCGGCAATGGACGGGGAGCAGGCCAGGCCGGGATGGTTGGTCGGGGTGGCTTCCAGCCGAACAATCACAGCTTCCATCCTGGTTATGGCGGCGGGCGCGGCTACACAGGCCGTGCTGGAGGTCGCTACCATGGCGACCGGGGTGATCGCGGTCGCCGTGGTGGAGGCCAGTACAATGGAGGTCGCAACAGAGGAGGATTTGGTGGTCGCCGTGGTGGGGGTAACCCTGTTGGCGGTGCTCATCAAATCAGCACGCGTGGGCGCGTCCAAGATCGTGTCCAAGATCAGGTAAACAACAGGCAAGCTGAAGGGGAGGCCACGGTTACGTTACCTGCGCATGCTGCGGCGCTGCTGCAACAGGCTCTTGCATCCCTGCAAGGTGCGGTGCCTCCTAACCAGGAGATCGCGCCGTCAAATAATGATCAGGCCAAGGAGGGTAATGGTACGTCAACTCTTATGCCAATCGACAAACTGTCCAAAGCAACTCCCTCGACTGAACCCCCTGAATCATCTGCTCAGGCAGCAAAACGCGAAAAAAGTGGCAAAGCGCCGTACTGTTTTCGCTGTCTCACAAAGGGTCATGTTAGAGAAGATTGCAATGAGGAAATGTATTGTGCCATTTGCGATTGCAATGATCACTTTACTCACAGATGCCCTATATATCGTGGTGAAAAACTCGCTGCTATTCCATGTGGCTATGCAGTGGAAGGGTTGGGTTTTTATTACATCCCTAGTGATGTGACTCAACAACAGAGAAGCGATTCAAGAACAGCATTGATTCGGGTCACAGATGGTGCACTTACCATACCAAATGTGATATCTGAATTAGAGAGACTCATTCCAGGAAAATGGAAATGGAATGTGGTAAATAATGGGAACAATATGTTCAAGACACTTTTCCCATCAACAGCTGAATTGAAACGCATGACTGAATGGGGAGTTGTTCAGACGAAATTCCAGAATGCTAAACTTCAGATTGAAGAACGCATTATGGGGGACAGGGTGAAAATGGTCATGCCAAGAATTTGGGTTCAGTTTGATGGTCTACCTAAAGAATTAATGGAATTCCAAATTATATGGGCGATTGGCTCTATTTTGGGTGTCACCAAAGATGTTGACATGTTGTTCACCA
The DNA here is from genome assembly GCA_012490785.1 of Eragrostis nindensis. Lineage (NCBI taxonomy): Eukaryota > Viridiplantae > Streptophyta > Magnoliopsida > Poales > Poaceae > Eragrostis > Eragrostis nindensis. Next base: position 100,714 of record JAAXCT010000183.1, read on the forward strand.
GGAGGCATGGCTTAGCTCGGTTGCAGGTTTTGGTCATTGATCCTAACCTTATTCCTCAATTTGTAGACGTTGTGATTGGTGATAATCTTTACGAGCTACAGTTCATAGTTGAGGTAAATGGTGATAATGACAATCCGGCACCGATGGATACAGATCATGGTCATGATAACAATGGCAATGTGGAAAAGGGCACGGGGAATGATGGAACATTACCTGAAGCAAGGTCAGGAATGGGGATGGCAAGAATGATAAAGGAAAGAGTAGCAGCAGCAACTTGGGTGGCAAGCCGGGCACAGGGGCGACCCAACACGGGTTCTCCTCTGTTGCCGGAAGTGCTACAGCTGCGGCTCAGCAAGCCAAACGCCCGGTGTATCACATCGTCATGCCGGGGGTTGGTGGTGGCGTCCCTGTAGTCCGGGCTGTGGGAGAGTTGTCTTCGGTCTACGATGCAAAGGCGGCTTTGTCGGTTGCCAATGTTGAGGCCGATGGTGCTCTCGCTCGCGCTCTGGACCGCAAACTGGAGCGGCGCGCTGTCACTGCGGATTGTGCGATGGAGCAGAAGAACACTACGCCGACCTGTGTGGGGGAGACGCTGGCTGGCCATACTGAAGTGGCGCCAAATTGTGCACTGGAGGCGCAGGCTGGTCAAAATGATGTGGCACTACCAGTGGATGCTGCAGCTTTGTCGCTAATGGAGACAGATGTTGTCTCTGGACCAAAGACAGCAACCAGCGAGGACTCCTACTTCTGCAGTGAGGAATTGGAGGAGGAACTGGAACGCATAAAGGGAGAGGAGGAAGTACAGAGCGAGGACGTCTCTGTGGAGACTTTGGCAGCCATTCCAGAGGCATCTCCTGTCCACTCTGCATCTCGCAAGAGCAAGCGCCGGGCCAGTACGGTGGATGATGTGTCGCAGGACCGGGCTGAGAAACTCAAGGCAATTAAAAATGAAGGTGATAACATTATTCCCAAATCCTTTACACATTTTTCAGATGAGTTCATTACTTCTAGTTGCAGTAGCGTTGGTATTTTACTAGGATCTGACTGCTCTAGTATTAGTAGTTCTATAGCTTGTTTGAAAAATGTTGAATTACTTAGGGAGAGGGATTTTAATAGTCTTGACAAAAAATAAAGTAATAGAAAAGGAGGAAAAGGAGATGGCAGATGAGGAAGAACTTGATAAATTCATTCTTAATCATCTTTGTGGTGAGATAACAGAGGAGGTAACGGATTTGGACAATGATCAATCTGATCTTATTGTTCCAAAAAACTCCAACTCCCAAAAAAGTAAAAAGGGTCGAGGAATCTATAATCCAAAAAAGTCATCATGAAAGGTGTTTTTTGGAATAGTGATGGGTTCAAGGACCCAAAAAAACATAGATTCATCTCAGATCTTACAAAGGAGCATAATCTCAGTTTTATAGCAATTTCAGAAACAGGAAGGAAAAATTTCACAAATTCTTTCCTAAAAAACTTATGTGCTGGTAGGGATTTTTTGTGGCATGTCAAGGAACCAAGGAGCCGTTCTGGTGGCATTCTCTTGGGTATTGATCTTAATATATTTGACATTGGCGCAATTGATGAAGGTGACCACTATGTCAAATTTCGCTTGAGTAATAAATCTGATGGCTTCAAGTGGGCGTTAGTGGTAATTTATGGTCCGGCACAAAATAACATAAAAGAACACTTTCTTACTGAGTTGGTAAATATGTGTTCTCATGAAAATCTTCCAGTTCTTATAGGGGGCGACTTTAATATTCTAAGAAGCTCCCATGACAAGAATAACGATAATTATGACAATCGTTGGCCTTTCTTATTTAATGCCGTTATCGATGGTTTAAATTTGAGAGAACTCGAAATGTCTGGGAGGAAGTATACATGGGCCAACTCACGAACAATACCAACATATGAGAAACTGGATAGAATTCTCATGGCCACAGAATGGGAACAAAAATTTCCATTATCATCTGTGATTGCTTTATCTCGTGACATCTCAGATCATACACCACTCTTACTAAATACAGGAGAGCCATCATCGGGTAATAATCAACCTATGTTCAAATTTGAGCTGGGGTGGTTACTTAGGGATGGATTTATGGACATGGTAAGAGATGTCTGGACTGAAGAAAATAGTGGACATACCTAATGGAGAAATGGCAAGCTAAAATAAGACGGTTACGTCAATTTCTTCGAGGTTGGGCAAAGAATGTTAGTGGGGAGTACAAGAAAGAAAAGAAGGATATTCTTGATACACTTGATGCACTGGACAAGAAGGCCGAAAACACATACCTATCTTCACAGGAGGTTGATGTTAAACTATGCCTTAAAAATCGTCTAGCTCAGTTGTTAAGAGAAGAGGAAATCAAGTGGTATCAAAGGGCTAAAACAAAAGACTTACTGGAAGGTGATTCGAATACCAAATATTTCCAGTTGATAGCTAATGGTAAACATAGAAAAACGAGAATATACCAGTTACAAGATGGGAATCAGGTGTTGAGTGGTGATGAGGAGCTTAAGAAATACATTACCACCTACTACAAAGGCCTTTTCGGTCCACCTGAGGAAAATAACTTCCACATGGATGAGACACGTAAGGACGATATCCCACAAGTAACGGAACTGGAAAATCAATCACTAGTTGAGACTTTTACAGAGGAGGAAGTCAGGAAAGCCATTTTTCAGATGGAACACAATAAGGCGCCAGGGCCAGATGGATTCCCTGCGGAATATTATCAAGCCTTCTGGAACTTAGTTAAAAATGACATAATGGCCTTGTTTGATGATTTTCATAAAGGTTCATTACCTCTGTACAGTCTCAACTTTGAACAATAATACTGCTACCTAAATGTAAGGAAGCTATAAAAATTCAGCAATACAGACCCATATGTTTGCTTAATGTAAGCTTCAAGATATTTACAAAGGTAGCCACAAACAGAATCACTGCAGTAGCCCAAAAAGTCATAAGTCCATCACAAACGGCCTTCTTACCGGGAAGAAATATTATGGAGGGTGTCGTTGTGTTACATGAAACAATTCATGAAATGCACAAGAAAAAACAAAATGGGGTCATATTTAAAATTGACTTCGAGAAGGCGTATGATAAGGTAAAATGGTCTTTTGTTAGAAAGACACTTGAAATTAAAGGGTTCTCGTCGCAGTGGTGTGATTCGGTGGAATCCTTTATGAAAGGTGGACATGTCGGTATTAAAATTAACGATCAAGTTGGACAACAATTCCAAACAAAAAAAGGATTGAGGTAGATATGCTAGCCATCTTCATTAATAGAGCAAAAAGGGATGGTCAGATTAAGGGAGTGATTCCTCATCTGGTAGATGATGGCCTCTCAATTCTGCAATATGCAGACGACACAATTCTTTTTATGGATCATGATTTAGAGAACTAGAAACTTGAAGCTACTACTATGTGCTTTTGAACAATTGTCTGGCTTAAAAATCAATTTCCATAAGAGTGAAATATTCTGTTTTGGGGCAGCACAACAAAGCGAGTATCAATATTCACAACTGTTTGGATGCCAATCTGGTAATTACCCTTTTAAATACTTGGGTATTCCAATGCATCATAGAAAGCTAAGCAATGAGGAGTGGAAGGCGATAGAAGAACGCTTTGAGAAAAAGCTAAGTAGTTGGAAAGGAAAACACCTTTCGGTGGGCGGCAGACTTGTGTTAATTAATTCTGTTCTAACAAGTCTTGCTATGTTTATGCTCTCATTCTTTGAGGTCCCAAAGGGTATCTTAGAGAAACTTGATTACTATAGATCTCGATTTTTCTGGCAAAGTGATAATCACAAGAAGAAATATAGGTTAGCTAAGTGGAGCATCCTGTGTCAGCCAAAAGATCAAGGAGGTCTAGGTATCAAAAACATAGATATACAGAATCAATGCCTGCTTAGTAAATGGTTGTTTAAATTAATCAATGAGGATGGCATATGGCAAACTCTGCTGAAGAGAAAATACCTGAAGAATAAGACAATAGCTCAAGCACAAAAGAAACCTGGGGACTCACATTTTTGGTGTGGTTTGATGAAAGTTAAGGAAAAGTTCCTTAATTATGGACATTTCCAACTAAATAATGGAGTGAATATCAGGTTTGGGAGGATAAATGGTTAGGGAACTTTACTCTTTGTCAACGCTATCCTTCGTTGTACAACATTGCTAGGAAAAACATGCATCTGTAGCAACAGTTTTTAATTCAATACCTTTAAATGTCTCTTTCCGTCGTGGTTTGGTAGGGATCAATTTGGCTTCATGGCATCATTTGGTTGCTAGAATTGTGCACGTTAGGCTAAATACTAGAGAAGATGTTTTCAGGTGGGATCTACACCAGAATGGCATGTTCTCTATACAGTCTATGTACGTGGCTTTAATTTGCAATGGCAATGTGAGACAAAATAAAATCTTATGGAAGTCGAAAATTCCCTTGAAGATAAAAATCTTTATGTGGTACTTACATAGAGGAGTAGTACTAACGAAAGACAACTTAGTAAGGCACAATTGGAATGGTAGTACGAAATGTGCTTTTTGTTCACATAATGAGACTATCCAACACCTTTTCTTTGATTGTCATTTTGCAAGATTTGTTTGGAGATGTGTACAGTTTACTTTTGGTTTAAATCCACCTACTAGTGTTGCTCAGTTTTTTAATGATTGGCTACATGGTTTTGATTCTAAATCAAAAGGACAACTGTTATGTGGAGTATCCGCTGTATGTTGGGCTCTCTGGCTAAGTAGGAATGATATTGTACTTGACAAATCTCCAATGAAAACATATATGCAGGTAGTCTTCAGGGGCACACATTGGCTTCGGATGTGGGCGCAACTACAAAAGTGTGAGGAGGACACCATCTTCATGAAGGAGGCATGCCGTTCACTGGAGACGACGGTGATGCACCTCTTCGCCAACCATGGATGGAGATTTAGCAATAGGATTGCTGCTCAATAAATTCCCATGAAACTATGTTGGTGTCTCCTTTTAGTTGCTTAAATTTTGCAAGAGTAATGGCAGCCATAGTTGCTGCATGATGATGTAATAACTGTGCTGTAGCCTCCTAACGGGGGTCAAGGCAGGGATTTCTTTTCCATTATCTAAAAAAAGTTAAATGCAATACAAAATGGCAACCCTCACGTTTACCGATAATAGCTATCACAAAAAAAAGTATGTAATAAGCTGGTTCCATCTGTGAAAGATAATTAATGCAATCTTGACATGCAACAATGTAAAGACAGGTCAAGCTTCCTTAGCCTTAATCTCCATCAATAGCCAATCCTTCCTCAAACTAACCGGGAGCTTCAAAACAGATTTGAAACGGCTGCCATTGTCTTGGCTAAGAATACTAATCACTTTTATCACACCATCAGGAGCCAAACAATACACTAGTACAAAAATGGCCTTTAGTGGCGGGCCTTTTGGGCCAGCAGTGGCGGGCAAAACGTGCGCCACTGAGCTTCCGCCACTGCTAGCATGTCCAGAGCGGTGGCGCACAAACCGTCCGCCACTGATATAGAGAATCAGTGGCGGACGGGATGACGTCACCGTCCGCCACCGCCACCATCACATCAGTGGCGGATGGTATGACGTCAGCGTCCACCACTAAAGATGCCTGCTGACATCATGCCTGCCCGCCACTACAACAGCTTTTTCAAAATAAAAAAATACCTGTTCTCTCTGCTTCTTCTCCTTTCTGCTTGTGTTCATCCTCAACAAGCAGAGAGCAGAAAAGAAGAGAGAACAGGTGCTAAGCAAACAAAGTGGAGCATTGATATTCACAACTACTATTGATCATTACTGACTAATCAGGCTGGTACAGATCATTCTTTGGAACTGCAGCTACTAATAAAAACCTATACAAATGAAAGAATCTTAGGACCCTAAGCTTTTGAGTATATCACACAGACAATCACTACAGAGCAGAAACGTTACAAACAAATCGATCATTGGCTATTTCTACACTTCTCCTATATGCTAAGTCAAGTAGATCGTTGCTGGCACTTCACAGCAGAACAAATCGATCGCATTTTCCACTTGAGAGCAGAACAGAAGAATCACCCAACTGCAATCAATCTGCACAGCCAAAACGAATGTATCAGAATTGGGTCACGCCTGCAATCAAGCCCGAAGATTGAATAATTGGTTCCCGGAGTCTTTGCTAGGGTTCCAGGCACCGAACCGAATCAACGTCAAAAGAAACCAAATCCAAGGCAAATAAGTAGGGGAACCAACGATTGAGGAGTCAGCTCGATTTCTTACCAGCGGGTCGTGATGCCGGTGGCCTTGTGCGACGAAGCTGCCCGCCGTCGCCTCATCCGTGCCGCCAAGCTCGACAGCGACCAAATCCACGCATCTGCGAACCGAATCAAAGTCAAAAGAAACCAAATCCAAGGCAAACAAGTAGGGGAACCAACGATTGAGGAGTCAGCTCGATTTCTTACCAGCGGGTCGTGATGCCGGTGGACTTGGCGACGAAGCTGCCCGCCGTCACCTCATCCGTGCCGCCAAGCTCGATGGCGACCAAATCCACGCATCCGCGATGCGCCTCAACGAGCTCGAAGTGCCGCTGCCCTCGACGACGCGCCGAGGACATTGTTGCGCAGACCGCCAAGGACACCGCCGCGCCGTAGATCCCGCCGCTCCGCCACGCTCCGCCTCAGATCTGGCCGCGCCGCCACTCCTCGCCGCAGATCCGGTTGGGCTCGAGCCTGGAGGCCTCGCCGTAGATCTGGCCGCCAGCTCGGAGCAGTCGCCCCGCCCGCGCGCTCCTCCCGTCCGCCTTCCCGCCTCGCCGCTCCGGCGCCCGCCCGACCAGCCCCCCGCCGCCGCGCTGCCTGGATCGGCCGCCTCCCCGCCACGCGACCGCCTCCTCACCGCGGCCGTCTGGAGCAGCTGCGCCCTCCTCCCAGACACCTCCCATCCGCGCCCAAGGTGGATGAAGCACTACCGCAGGTGGCGCAGAGGCAGGAGAGATAGAAAGAGGGGAGGGTGGGGAGTCGGCGCAAATGAAGTGGGGGCGGCGGCGGACGAGACTGAGCGAACCCTAGAGTGGTTATATACTGACTTCGGTTTGGGCCGAAATAGACTGATCGAATTGGGCTAACAAAATTCAGTGGCGGGCTGGCTGACATCAGCAGCCTGCCACTGCTGTGAAACAATAGTAGTGACAGACAGATGACATCATGTCGTCCGCCACTACTAGTAGTCGTTGCAATGACAAACAGCTCTGATGTCATCTTGCCCGTCATTGTTAACCACTGTCCAGTGACGGACGTCGATGACGTCACTTTGTCCGCCACTGCTAAGTGCTCTGGGCCTTGTAGCAGCGATGATGTCATCCTGTCCGCCACTGCTAGCTGCTACAGTAACTGGCGTCGGGCTAGCAGTGACGGATCGTTGTGTGTCCGCCACTACTGTAAATTTGAAGTGTCATATTAGGCCTTTTTGTACTAGTGATAGCTGGGTATCTCTTGAAGGAACTCCAAGATCTCAGATACTTGCGTAGCAGGATCATCAGGCGTCTTGCAAGAAGAAGATTGTCTGTAACTTTCATCAGTGTTTGGTGGTGACATTTTGACCAATGGTGCGACCGTGCGAGAATGTTTACGTGGCTTTCCGTCGTCGATGATGAACCATTGCTTCTCGGACAAGGATTGAAACAGTCCGAGATCCTAGTAGAGATGACATTTCGTCCCAAACAGTGCCCATACCCTCCTCCATGGCGGCTGCGGCGGGCCGAGAGTAGAGCCTTGCTTCTCAAACCAAGCATGATGAGCCACTCTGTCGTATCAGCATGTTGTACGACAAACATCTCGCTAACCGTGAAGCAGATGATATGGGGGTCATCCAAGCTCACGAAGGGGCAGAACAGTGGGACGCGAGGAGGCCCTTGTACGCATCGAGCCCCCAAATCTCAGTGGAGTCGATCATGCCGTCCATGACCCATGTTATGTCGTCCATCCTCATCGTCCAGGTGTGGATGGTGTAGGCGTGATGAGAACGACGACAGTCGGTGACGCCCATGTCACCGCAGCAGCAGCGGGGGAAGATGTTGACGAACTTCACCGTGCTGCCGCCGGCGGTGACACAAACGTTGCTGCAGTAGGGCTTCGTAGGGAGCGGCACGTACCGCAGCTCGGGGCTGTCCTCGAACACGTTGGAGAAGAGGAGCCCACGAGACACGTCCACCCAGCAGAGCAATCCATCGCGGAGAGGAAGGGCACACCGGGTTTCCCAATCCTGGAGTTGTATGTTATTCCAGCCGTCTTCTCCGGTTGGCACCGTGGCTGACAATCGTCGGCCGCCAGATGCTCCACTCGTCGGAGCGGAACAGAGCAGCTCGGCCTCCATCTTATCGCCCTCCACATCCACCATCGTTAGATCTGCCACCATGAACTCGTCCTCGCCGCGGCGCAGCAGGCCGGTGGCATCAGCATCAAGATCACCGGCGCCGGCTCATCCTCCTCCGTGTCATAATAAGGCAGGAGCAGCGACACCATCGGCGACCGCGGGCTGGGCCTGCGGCGGCGTCGGCGTTGTAGACGAAGTGGTCGACGGCTCGGTCCTCGTACCCTTCTTCTTTGAAGCAGATCTGGAAGAGCACGGAGTCGCCGTGCGCTGCCATGACGATGGCATCGGTCGTCCTGTTCGCTCCGTCCGGGAAGCGGACGAGTAAGATCGACAGCTCCGGCGGCGGCGCGAAGCGGAACGAGACGCGGATCGGGTGGCCGCCGCAGTGGTTTTCGCGTCCGTGGTGGCGCAGGAGCCGGCCTCGTCGTCCTCATGTTCTCCGTCCAATTAGAGCAGAACCGAACGAGGGTAGGAGCAGCGTCAGGCATCGTCTGATTTTCCGTGGGCACCGTCATGTTTGCAGGCGCGGAAATAAAGGTTGTTTCCGTGGATCGCGCCGTCAGATTCCTTTTGACGCAAACTGCATTTACCACAAACCGCATGCGGGGCGCTCACCTTATCGCACAGTTCGGAATTCTTTGCGATGTGTGCAGGTCAAAGCATGCATGCATTCGGGTTGCAGCTTCACGTCATGCGCGCTTGCCCTTCTCTCTTCTGAGTTACCCGCGCTCTCTCTCTTTCCACACCTCTCTGACACACTCTCTCGGCAGATGCTGCTTTGCACTAATTGCAGTTGAATGCTGTCTCTCTCTGTCTCTCCTGCCGGAGTCTTTTCACATCTCCTTTTCTCTCTCTCTCTCTATTAGTATCATAAAACTTTGTTCTTCTTCAAAATATTTTACTTCCCACATGTCAATTTTTTCTACTTCTCACAATGAATGCACAATAAGAAAATGTACTATCAATTTTGCCACATATTTAGGATTCTAGTACAAAAAAAATAAACTATAAATAAGATTTTTGTACTTCTTACAACAAAACAAAACAACACTATCGAAGTACACTAATTTTTTTTAGTTCTTACACTATCGAACTCTTTGCGGGAAGCAATTTTCAAGTGACTCTTTCTCTTCTCTCTCTCCACGTCTCTCTCACACACACTATCTCTCTTTCCACATTTTTTTTACTCTCTTTGGAACAATCTCTCTAAAAGTTCTTCCACAATAAAACTACAATAAAATTATTACCAATATTTTCCACATGTCTAGGACTCTAGTAGGACAATACTTTTTTTTTCTTCTCCCATGTCAATTTTTGTACTTCCCGCAAAGGGCATGTAGCCTAGTGGTTACAAGAGCCTCAATAGCACCTGAGGTCCTGGGTTCGACTCCCGATGGGAGCAAATTTTCTAGAATTTAACGGCGTTGTGCTTTCAGCAGGAGGCGACGTGGCCGTTGACAGCGAGGCGTCAGTGGTGACTTCGTCAATCTCAATAGTTTGCCGGCTCAGTCTTCGAGATGCTCATAGGGGTAGGGTTTGCGTGTATGGGTTCATAGGGATGCATTGTAAGATCAATGAACCTAGAGCATGGTTCATAGGTTTTGGTGATTGATGTCAACATGGTCAATGGGACTAACAGGTTTGCTAGTATGCAAGATGTTTAGTCTCATGGATGTAGTGATATACTATTGGAATGCCAACGTCTCAAAGGTTGCAAGGAAGTTGATAAAGAGGATAAGTGAACATGAGGACTACTCTACGAGGTGACTACTACGCACATAAGGTAAGAGACAAGGTGAGTATGTCATGTGTTCTTCTATGTATCTTATACCTTGACATACTCTTGATCATCATGTTGGTCTTGCCTTATATCCTATACCATGATGATGTTGTCCATTATGTGATGATGTTCTTGTCGTATATCCTATGCACATCATATGATGCTTCGGTCGGGTTGTCATTTGTGACAACTAGATCATTGTGACTAACATCTTTGGATGTAGGAAAGGTGTTCATGCATATTCTTTAGGTCAATGAAGAAGCTTCGTTGATGGCACGACAAGGATCAAGGCTTGATGAAGATCGCGGTTGAGGAGATGGATCAAGGCTAAGGACATGCTAGATCCAAGCAAGTGTTGGCTTGATGTAGATGTAGGCTTGAGTCCATAGGAAAAACCGGACTATCAAGGGGGATCAAGTCGTTTCTCTTAGGTCACACTAGTGGTAGAGGTGAGTGGATGCTCAAAGAGTCTCTCAGGCACTAGCGTGACAGCAGAGGAGAAGAGGAGCCAAGTATGAAGAAGTTTGAAAGTAAGAATCGAAGAAATGATCAAGTTCAGCTTAAGCAGAGAAGACCAGACGGTACGGTCAAGGAGACCGTATGGTACGGTCCCTATTGGGAGAACAGACAGAGAAGACAAGGTTCTGGAAGCTCAGGAAATGAAGATCGTACCATAGACCGTATGGTACGATCATAAGACCGTATGATACGGTCCTTACAGGCAGAGGCAACAGAGAAGACGGAGTTCCTCTGTGCAGAAAGAAAAGAAGACCGTATGGTACGATCCTAGAGACCGTATGGTACGGTCCTCAAAATGAAGATGAGCTCATGGTCTCTGTGTAGAGCTTTTCACAAGCTTTCCAACAAGTACAAGATCGCGAAAATCGGAGTTCGGAGTCAAAAGTTATGGTCGAAACAAGATGCAGCAAATCTGGAGGAGATAGTGTGGTCCGGTCTCTAGGACAGGACGGTACAGTCGACATTTCGACTTGAAGATTGCCGAATCTGGAGATCAGCCCAAATGGAAAGTTGTGAGGAATTTCAAGAGCTTTCTATTGATATGTGGTACACGTTCATCGGAGTTCGGAGCAAGGAGTTATCGTTGAAATACTGCAAGCTGTCCAGAGGAGACCGTACGGTACGGTCCTCAAAGGACCGGATGGTACGGTCCTCATTGTGACTGGACAATTTCGGGGCAACAGCTAGTTTTTGAGTGGAGGGCTATAAATAGCCGGTTGCTTGGGCCTTTGGGGTGCCTTTGGCTATTGTTATCAGTAGGGAAACGTAGAGGAAGCCAAGAGGAAGAAAGAGAGGCACTTGGAGAAGATTTGGAGAGAAATCTTGGTGCTTGAAGATTGAGAAGAAGAAGAAGCTTAGTGCTTGAGAGGGTTGAGAGCATCCATCCACCTCTAGGACTAGTATGGTCATAGGGAGGCGGTCTTGGTTTGTTACCCTTGGTATATGGCAAGGCATAGACCGGTTAGGCGTCGGTGTTGAGCTTTCCAAAGAGAGTGTGGAAGCCGACATAAGTTTGTACACGGTCTTGGAGCTTTCCGTGCGAAAGAAGCATCACTAGTGGAGCGCCCTTTGGCACGCATCAAGTGCGGAGCCTTACCTTCGGAGGAGTACTCGGGAGAAGCCCGGCGGGACGTGCCCGCGACTTCACTCAAGAGCGGTGGATGGTCCTAAGGAGGAGAGTATTGCCGGTGTGAAGCCCGTGACTTCACTCGAGGAGTGAAGCATGCTCTTAGGGGACACCACCGGCTGGAAGAGTGTCGTGTGCTCTAGAAGGGATCGCCATCGAGCGGAACGACGGGGTCGAGACTCCGGCGGGAGTGACCCAACGTGGACTAGGGGAAGGCGCCATCCTTCCGATACCACGGGAAAAATCGATGAGCAATCTCTTACTCTTACTCTCTACTACTTGCACTTACTATCTCGTTTATCTTATATGCATGTAGTAGACCTTGTGCTTATCATATGATTGCTTGATGATTGTTTCCGTGTGCTAGCTCTATGTTATCTCTAGTGATATGCGCTTTCCTTATGTGTACCTACTTGCTCATAGCTCATACACTTGCTTGACACCATCTAGTGATCTTGTTATGCTTTATGTTGTATCTATCTTGTTGCCACGATCACTAGCTTGAGCTTCCCCATGTGTTACTTGTATGCATGTTAGTTTGTTTGTCTATCTATCATATACACTAGCATGTGTAGGACCTACTTGAGCTTCCGTATGTGTTATCCATATGCATGCTAGATTGCTTGATTGCCTTTACCTTATACACTAGCATGTGTAGGACTTGTTGAGCTTATCTTGTATATTGTCATAAGCTAGGTTGTTCTTATATGCTCATGTATGTCTTGCTCCTAGCTTGTACAAGTCCTAGCACATGGTTATCCTTGCTTGATCACTATCACATAGTGCACATGTACTCGCTAGTTATGTATCCTTTACTTGTGCAATTAGTTAGAGTAGCTAGAAGTGCAAAAAGTTTTAGTTCATGGTGTGCTCGATTCACCCCCCTCTCGGTCACACGATCCTTACAAGTGGTATCAGAGCCTCGTGCTCATTTTAGGGCTTAACCGCCTTTGAGATGTGACCGAATGAGTTTGGGCTTTCATCCCTTATGGGTTTGGGCTTTGGACATTGAAAGAATCGCTTGAATAGCTACCTTAAGTCCATAGTTCCAAAAGAATTGTGGGATACCATGAATAAATTCTCTAGCAATTTCACAGATAACGATGTTATCATGATGATCTTGTTGCTCTTGTTATCTTGTGATGATCATGATTGTGTGCTTGTGGTTCTTGATGATTTGTTGCTAGTTTTCTTGTTGAGGAGTGATTTGGATGATCTTACCATATTCTTTAATGAATCACTTATTTGTGTCTTCGCTTGGTTATGCTAGATAAGTGGATTGACTCATATGACAAGTGAAGAGCTCAAGTGGTGAGGTTATCATGATGATCTTGAAAGCACCTCCTCATTCAAGATTCGGCGACAACATTTTTGCACTTCAACATGAAGATCTTGAGAAGCTACAATTTGAAGAAGTCTTGCTCATGACCATCTCACATGATAAGCACTCGAGGAAATATCTCTCATTTTGAGGACATCTCAATTGGTGATGGTGGTTCTATTGAAGACCAATTTACAACCATGAGCAAGCTTCTATCACTTGAAGAGCAAGCAATTGAGAAGAAGACAATGCAAGCTCGGGATACTCACTTTCTTGATCACTCAAGTGAATCTACATCTTCCTCGAAGAATGCAAGATGATGGTATATCTAAAACCGAATCTCAATTATTTATCTAACTCATCTTTATATCTCATCGTTAGCAAGGTGACTACGAACCGATGGTGAAGATCAAGTTGCCATTGATATCTTGATGGAGATTTCACCTCCTCCATCTCCACCCGTGTGCATCACTAGAAGACATGATTTGTGGGTCATCAACAAGAAGAAGATGGTGACGGAAGGATCAAATGGTGATAAAGAAGATGATGATGCTAAGGCCAAATATAAGAAATTTTTGAGACAAGACCAAGTCAAGAAGAAGGAGATTTCATCTCACAAGGGTTTTTTATTGTTGGTGAGAGGATTGGCAATGATGAGACTATGAGATTGACTCTTATTCAAGAGCACATGCAAACATGTTGTTTGGTCTTCATCTTCACATGCACCTCCAAGGTAAAGAGGTAAGGAAAGAATGATATGGCCATATTGTCGTGTTGGTGAGCTTGATGAGGAGCTCAAGGATCCCATGTCATCTCATGAGGCTCTACATATGAGTTGAGGGCTCAAGATTGGATAACATTGAGCTTCATAAGAAGTATGAGAACCTTGAGAGAGCCTCATCTAGTTCTTTTCTTCTTCATCTACTACTTCTAGTTCATCTATCTTGCATTCATTTACTATTTGTGATGAACTAACCTTCTCTTGTGAGAGCTCTTTCTCTTGAGTCTTTGTTTGAAGGAATGCCACAAACTTCTCATGAGCGTATCATCGGTCCTATGACCGTATCATACGGTCCTATGACCGTACCATACAGTAGGGAACATAGAGGAAGCCAAGAGAAAGAAAGAGAGGCACTTGGGGAAGATTTGGAGAGGAATCTTGGTGCTTGAAGATTGGGAAGAAGAAGAAGCTTAGTGATTGAGAGGGTTGAGAGCATCCATCCACCTCTAGGACTAGTGTGGTCATAGGGAGGCGGTCTTGGTTTTGTTACCTTGGTCTATGGCAAGGCATAGACCGGTTAGACGTTGGTGTTGAGCTTGCCAAAGAGAGTGTGGAAGCCGACTTGTGCAATTAGTATCCTTTACTTGTGCAATTAGTTAGAGTAGCTAGAAGTGCAAAAAATTTTAGTTCATGGTGTGCCCGATTCACCCCCCTCTCGGTCACACGATCCTTACATGCGTCTGCGTGCGTTGTGAGTGTCTGAGTTGTACTGTGTAATCGCCAAAAAATTGTGCTTCCCACAAGAAAATACAAACAAAACGTGTACTACACTATTGAAGTATTATATTAGTATCAACTTTGTTCCATATATCGAAATATTATACCATCGAGGTACTATAGTATCTAACTATATTATCGAAGAACTATACTATCAAAATAATATACTATCTAAGTAAGTATACCACCAAATCATATACTATGACTAAAACTTAAAGCACTATACTATTGAGAAGTACTAGATGATTGAAGTACTATACATTGAAATGCTATACTATCAATTTGTTCCACATATCAGAATACAGTACTATACCATATCGATTTTGTTCCACATATCGGAATAGAATACTATAGCATATCAATTTGTTCTTCTCACTTGTCAAAAAATTGTACTACCAACAATGAAAATACAACAAAAAAGGACTATCAATTTTATTTTACATATCTGACACGTTAATGTAATTTAAATATGAATATCGATTCTTAGTACAACAAAAATATATGAAGAGGCCGTAATCTGATATTAGTTTCTTGATTTGTTTTGTAAACATCTTTGCCTGCATTTTTACTATTTCTTTCCTTATTGTTTTGTATTTCTCCATATGCACCAGTGGAGAGAGAAGGGTAGAGAGAGGGAAAAAAGAGAACGAGATGCATCGGCGCAAAGAAAGAGATGTAGGAGGCCTCGGGATGTGTGTGTGCGGGATGTGTGTGTGAGAGTTTTACGATAAGAGATGTGTTGCAGTCTGCAACTTGCAGGCCAGCAGTGGAAAGATGTGTCAGAGCACAGATGTGTCAGAGCACCCGTAGTGTATGCGTCGAACCGAGAGGCAAAGTTCGGTTCGCTTGATGAAAGTTCGATGGCCGTAGTGTTGAATCGGTTTTTGTGGGGCCTGCATCGTAATAAAGTAATCCCAAGACAGCAGTCCGGCCTACAGCCTCCACCGCTCAACGCGAATAGAAAACATAAGGAAAAGAACCAGCGACGTGCGCTGAATGAATTGTTTAATCGCACGAACCGAGTTTGAGCGTCGACTTCTCGCTCTGACACACCCACCGTTTGGACTGCTCTAGTGTGCAAGTTCGCTTGCCGAACCGCGACCACGGTTCGGTTTCTCCTCACAATGCGGGTGCTCGAGAGAAAGAGTGAGCGGAGAGAGAGAGAGCGCGTGTGAGCATCCGGTCAACACGGTAGAAGCTGGTGGGGTCTACTTGCACGAATCACTACATCAATTGGACGGATGAAGATAATGTATGCGACCGCATGTGGTTGCAGAGATACATTATCGCTTTTTGACGAGGAAAACGACGGGTGGTGTAGGTCTCCGTGTACGTTTTAGTATCGAGCTGGTACGCAGCTCCAACACCTCGTGCGCACCTTGTAGGGAGGATTATTCAGAGGGAAAAACATCATGTGAACACGGGGCAAATGCCCATCGCCTATTTAACGGACATACGGATAACGGCGTGTAAAGATTTTCAGATCACCAGAGAACACTAAATGCTTGAATGAGTATGGGTATCCACTCAATGAGTGAATCATTACAATTTAAATTTAAATGCCTTACTAGTTGAACTAGATCATTGAGTACATGCTATCAAAAAAAAAAGATCAATGAGTACAGGTCTCCACTCCTCTCGGCACCGGTGACGTTGTGACCACCAGTTGCCATATATGCATTCACTCAGAATTGTATTCCCCTGCAAACGCGCCTGGGAAGATGGATCAAGGCGACTCAGATGATTATGACAATCAGGAACTGGTCATAAGCCAAGGCATCGACGAACCAGGTTCCTCCAGCCGCAAAACAGGTTTGTTGCCAAAGTCTTCTGGAAACTGGGCAAGCTCGCTCTCCAAGTGTTGCCTGAGGGCATCATCGTAGGGCCCGCTAAGCCAGACTTCCTGCAGACCTCCTACACTCTGATGTAGTCCAGAAAACCGTAGTGACGACACATGACAGCCGCGAACCCTCAGAACCTTAAGAACATTCCCATATGGTAGTCCGTGAAAAGCTATCATCAGGACCTGTAAACTGGAGTTGCAAGAAATCTCGAGTAGGTTGAAGAAAAAACCATTTTGTCTGCCGAAATGTAGCTCAGCATCCTGTGACTCTGACAAAAAGAGACGTAGGCTAATTAGCTCTTTCAGATTCTCAAGGACACCGATCCCCTCCTCCGTTAACAAAGTCATCTGTAAACTCAATTTTTTGAGACTCTGAAGCTTCGTGGTCCATTCTGGCAACGTGCGTCCGAGCCCGTACAGCTTAAGGCTCCGCAGGTTCTCCATAGTTTCCGTGGAGATACCATCCAACCAGGCAGCTTGGTTGTCCTCATCGAGCTGGAACTCTAGTGACAAGGATTCCAGATGGGCAAGACCCGAGATGGCAGAAAAAACTTCCTGGCCGTTTTTCCGGTTGATACCTGACACTCCTAGCTTGTGCAGTTGGGTAAGCTTCTTGAGCTCTTTGAGAATGGTGTTCCCCTTCGGAGTACTGACGTCGACCACACCAAACGTGTGCAGGGAGGTCAGATTCCCGATATGTCTGGGCACCTTAACACCGGACACATGATCGGTGCCACCATGTTGGCCTCTGCAGAAGTTTGGTATGCAAGATGCCAAAGGAATGCTTCTCGACAGTGTTGATACCTCCTGAGCTGCTGGACGGGTGCCGGCACGAAGGTACTGCAGTTGCTTCAGCTTGACGATGCTTGGTGGCAGCTTGACAACTGGCGTGTGCCTGATGTCCAGAGTCTGGAGCTGCTTGAGGTCACCCAAGGAATCCGGCAGACGAGTGATTTCTCTGCATCCTCTCAGGGAGAGGAACTTGAGGCGTGGCAGCAGCTTCCCTATCTGCTTCAGGTCACCATCTGTGACACCTGACGCATCCTCCAGGTCGAGAACCCGGAGCAGTTTCATCTTGGCAGACATGAAGAATGTTCTCCACTCTCCAAATACTGTCAGTGACCTTAACCGTATGAAGTCCATGCTCTCAAACACATTTCTGTCTCTGTCCCAGCTTTCCTGCATGAAGAGGTGCCGCCCTGTGCGTTGCGAGTTAATGCTGCAATTCTTATCCAGTTCAAAGACAAGGTTCTCTTCCATCGAACGTGAAATGATGTATTCTCGGAAGAAACTATTTACTTGGCACAAGGGCATTCTTCTGAGGGAACCAAAACCCCGTATGAATGTAGATTCTGGCCGCTGGATCAGGGTGACCTCCTCAAGCATGGAAAAATACTCCTCCGCGGTCTCCTCTGCAGTTGTTTCTTTGGTATCTCTTGAGTACCCCTCTGCAATCCACCGTCGCAGCATACGCCTCCTCCGGATGCTGTGATTTCCGGAGAAGGTTGACAGGTAGAAGATACACGGTTTGAGGAAATCAGGGCAGGAGTGAAAGAAGGAAGGCAACCAGCCAAAGAAATCCTGTAAACTAGGAAACCACGTTCCATTCTCCAATTTATAAATAAATCCATAGTTCAACCACTCCAGGCGGTTCAAAATGTTCTTTGGTGAGTTATCCTTGTAGACATAATCAGCTATATCAACTATCAATTTGGGAAGTCCGCCGCACTTGCTTAAGATAAGCATTACTTGCTTGAAAACTTCGGGGACCAGGTTAGAGGAACTAGTATTCGCAGATACCTATTGTTCAAACAATACAAGAATCAATGGTAAGCATCCCAAATAGACAAAACAACGGCTATAGATAGGATATGCTGTTTCAGATGCATTAGAGAAAAGGAACAATGGTCACATACATGGATTAATGGGCATACAGGTTGTTTTAAGGTGACCTTAAAGTTTTAAATCCCGAAATCAGTTGTTTGGATCAAACTCAACTCCTAACCGCTCTCCTATATATGTCAAGCATGCATGTTTCCATCTCTGGAAGATTTAAGCCATCTTAAATCTAGCAAAATTAGCTAGAAAATATCATTTCAGCTCTACTTGCATGTTGGCCGTGCACTTTAGTGAGCATCTATGATGCACATTATATTCTATCATTATTATATTTTGGATGGAATTAAGTCTTTCTAGACTTCGCGTGGCAATAAGAGAGTAGATAACTTGTCTCTTTTTGAAATAAATGATTTAGTTACGTTCCTGATCTCTAGACCTTTTAGGGTGAATTTTTTATCAATAGATGTTCAATAATAGATTTGGTGAAGCAAAATACCATATTTTACACATTTAAAATTTATCATCAGTACCTTTGCGGATACTCACAGCAGAAATAAATATTTTCCAATGGAATGTTCAAAGTGTTGCTTTGTCTGCAATTTCTAGTGTATTTTATCTTTATCTTAGATATTATGTCAATATAAAATTGGTTGAAAAAATGGTACGATAAACCTAGCTATGCAGCAAATAATTTTGAATGCTTCTTGCAACTGAACCTACCTTGCTTTTGAAAAGCTCAAGGGCCATGTCAACTGCTAGACCTTTGATGTTCAAACAAGCGTCTTGTGTTGTACAGTATCTGGCGATAGTTTCTTGATTGGTAATAATGATGATGCGACCTTGAAATGTTCAAAACAGGGCAGCCTTAATAAGGTCCCATTGGTCCTTGGACTGTAGACCATCAATAACAAGGAGGCATTTATATTTATGCAAAACCTCACGGCATTCTTGAATCGGGTCTTTGATTCTCAACTTGCAGCAGTGTTGGAGAGATTTTGAGTGCAAGTCCAAAAGCAAGGCATGTGCCAGGTCCATTAAATTGAATGGATGGGATACATTCACCCAGGCAAATGCCTGATAAGTTTTGGGGCTATGCATTTCTTTGAAGTAGATGTCTTTGACTAGAGAAGATTTACCAACACCAGCGATCCCCCACACAGAGACGACCCGGACATCTGGGCGGTGAATTGCATGAATTTCTATGCTCAGTTTGTCGGTCTCCCTGCCCATTAGTTGATGTTTCTCTTTCCAGACATGTGCAGTTTGCTGCCTGGCACTGGTTCTTGCACTTTTTTCGGATGCATTCTGCAAGAGCAATATCGAGTTGGTTGCTTAACATACATGCCATTTCAATTAAAGAAACTGCAGTAGTATATGATTGAGTGAAGGAACTTGTATGATGTGCAGGGGCCTGGGAGTAAATCCATTGCATTTATTAGTTGTCCTAGATAGCTGCTGCTGCTCCTGCTGCTGCTGCTGCTACTACTACTATCATCATCATATCACCGTATCATCATGATTCTTATACACTCAAATTTTCGGAAAAAAAAGGAAAGCAGAGGAATTTTGCTGGTAAAAGTTTTGTAGGAGGCCATTAATCAAGTGAATTCCAATGAAAAAGTACCGACCTTTGAAACTTCTAAACAAAACATGGTCCATTGGAATTTTTGAGGAAAACAAAGACATATTGGAAAGCAAACATAAGGTCCTCTGAATCAGGAGATCTAGTGTCCATTCTTTTTTTGTCTTTGCAGTAAAATAGGAGGCAGCAATTATATAATAATAAGAGTTAAGGACAGTTTTCCTTTTCATCCTTCCCAAAACTGCAAACACCTCTCTAAGAAATTGCAAACACTTATTGAATTAGTCAGGAGGAAAATGCCTTATATACAAGTAATTAGAAGAGTTGGAATTAGAATTAGACAATTCAGTCAAGCCCTTGAATAGAATTAGAAACGTGAACAACCACCTAAGCATTCGATATCTAGCTTGTAACTCTGATATATAAATGGATTTGTCTATTATAATTGAAGATGTATCTTCCAGGCTACGTGGATGCATGTTGAAAATGACAATAAAGCAAAAATAAAAGAAACAAATCTTGTCCCGAAATAATATATGTCATCATGGCCTACCTCTTTGAAAAAGACATAGACAGAATGATCATATGAGAACTTTTCCAGCTCGAAGACTTGGTGTGGATTTCCAACACACAAGCTTGCGACTTCGAACAATTGCGTGTTCACGATGATGCAGCTTCCATTGTTCTTATCCGGCAGGCAGATCCTGAGGGCCTCCCAGTCAACCATGTTGGAAACATCTTCCAAGACGACTAGGTACTTAACATTGTTCATTTGCTTCACAAACTCTTCCACGAGTATGCCTTCTGTTGCCGCCATGCTCTGGATGAATTCATGGGGATTAAAGGGATGTGTTAGTTTCACCCAAGCACGATACTGGAAGTTTGTGCTGGTTTCTGGGTCATCATAAGCCTTCTTGATGATGGTCATCGTCCCGACTGTTCCCAATACTGAGATGACTCGAAGTTGGAGGGGAGAATCTTCATTTTTCATCAAATTGATCAGATCGAGAGGGCTCCTTCCTTCTCTGAGGAGTCCCATACCCCAACAACTTTTGATGCTATGTTGGCCTCAGCTTGCTTATGCATGTGTTCAGAAGGCTTGGAGCCAGAGTCGCAGATTTTGCTGTAGCGCAGGTTCCTTTGGCCCATGGCTTCGACCCTGGCCTTGAGCAGTTCCAAATTGGCAACAGCATCGTCGATGGCTGCCTCCGGCACTGCTGCGGGAATGCAGGAGGAAAAGATTGCGCGGCGAAACCAGTGCGACTTGTTGTCAAGGTAGACACCGGTCTCGATCCAATCCTCCACATCTAAGGCTGTGTTGCGGACTTGCCTCACCAAGGTCTTCGTCACTTCGTCTGTGACGCTGTCCTTGGCCACGTTGAGGAAGGAATTCATCATCTCAAACTCGTCCGTGATAAGCATCAGGTCGCGCTGCAGGCACTTCTGCAGCTTGTTCTCCTCCTGCATTGCTGACTTGGCGATGGTCAGGGTCCCCTCCACGGTCGACCTGGCCAGCCCAAGCACCAGGTCCGCCATTGCTCTTTTGTTCTCTCCTTGAGCGTTTGTGTTTGGTGTAAGCTACCAACTAATGCTTCAAGTCATGGATCAGCAGAGCATCCGGAGACGGGTTTAAAGAGTCATGGATCTGCAAGACAGCAAATTTGTACATTATTAATCACAATTTGCAAGGTCAACGAGGTTACCAAAGTCGTACCAAATTAACTTACAAGTGGGCAATCATAATTTAATCTTAGCCGGGCAAGCACTTATAAAATGGAGCTTTGTTATAATTTTTAAAAATCTGTACCTGTCATGTACGCATTGTGATGTGTGCTCAAGTATATCGGATAATTTCAGTTATGGGTATATCTGCAGCCCACCGGCATAGCGGCTGGCATGCACGGATCGGGCTATTGGTGAGTTTACTGTACAGAGTTGGTGTAATTCCTTTTTCTCTCTCCTAGAATTCATCTACAACTTATGATTGCTACATCTTATAACTTGAGTAGTACTCCCTACTCATACATATGTCTCCATCTTTTCGTCTTGTAAATTCTAGAACTTCCTACAGGCTCTAGTAACTTAAAACTATTTCTCTACTCCTTAAAATTCAGGTGAGGGTGTCTAGAGATTTGCCCACACAGGAAAAAAAAGGGTAAAAAAGAGATCAATTCAGTTTTCAGAAATTAGGGAAAAAATGAAGAAAAATAGTGATTGGTTTCCATGCATTCGATTTCCAGAAATTACGGGAAAGAGGAGAAGGAAACAGCAAGGTTGCAATAGCGGGCTATAGAGTTTAGCGGAGTGCTCTCAAAAAAGCTATAGGAGCTATAGCGCAGCTATAGCGGCAGCTATTGCCAATAGCGGTTTGCAAAATAAAGCAACTTTTGGCCAAAATATTGGTAAATTTGTCAATTTCAACCCACGATTTAAAAGTGCATGTATTTGTCCAAGCATACCATCGACCTAACATGTATTTGCCATCTTTTAAGCGGTGAAACAATTCACAGAATCAAGAAAGCAAGCATTATTTGAACTATGAACGAAACAATTTATCACATCACTTGACTTACAATTTATGAATCATAAATCATAAGCACATAAGTTCATAACTTAGTTATAGCGGAGTTAGCGGACAAAAAGCGGAGCTATTTAAACCGTAAAGCGGAGTTAGCGGCATTAGCGGTAATATATGCAATATCGTCGCGGCATCTATCTCAAAAAGCTATAGCGAAGCTATAGCGGAGCTATAGCAGGCTATTTGCAACCATGGGAAACAGAGATCATTTTCCAGTTACCTAGACATCAATTCGGTTTTCAGAAATTACGTGAAAAATCTGGGAACAAAAAAAAAAGAAAAAAATAATCCACGTTAGAGGAGTTAAGGAGTTCGGTTACAGGAGAAAAGTATCATTTTCCAGGAGAAAGGAGACAGCTCAAATTATAGAGTACTAAAATCCAGAAACTTCTTAATAATTCAGGTGAGGGCGTCTAGAAGTCTGCCCACACAGGGGAAAAAGAGAGGTCAATTCGGTACTGAAACAGGCAGCGATCAAGCATCACCCAAGACAGCCGACACCAAGCACAGATGGCGATCGAAGAGCTATTACTGGAGTGTAAAAAGAGTGAAGACCTGCTCGCAAGCACAAGAATTACGAGGGGCAAGGAGGGAGAGGCAGAGGAAATATATGTTCCCCTGCATGGGAAGCAGCTGCAATGAAGTTCTGAGTTTTGGCATATGCCAAGAGTTAGCTGATCGGCGTGCTTGTCAATCAGTCCTTTGTACTGAGTGGCAAGCACGAGTAGCTGATAGCATTAGTGGTACTCCGTTTTATTTTTCTGTTCTTACTTTTCTGCGAGAACCTTTAAGACATGTTGTGATTTCGTTACTTGGGTAATGAAATTCCAGGGCGTGGCCCTGTTCTGCAAAAATTCGGTTTCCAAAAAATACGGAAAAAAAGGAGAAAAAATAGTGATTTGTGTCCTCGCATTTGGTTTACTGAAATACGGGAAAAAGAGAAGGAAATAGAAATTACCGGAGAAAAGTTTCCCTTTGCAGGAAAAGGAGTCCGCTCAATTATAGAGTAAAATCTGGAAACAAAAAAAGGAAAAAACAATCCATGTTAATGGAGTTCGGTTACAGGAGAAAAGGTTTCCCTTTGCAGGAAAAGGAGTCCGCTCAAAGTATAGAGTAAAATCTGGAAATAAAAAAACTAATCCAAATTAGAGGAGTTCAGGAGTTCGGTTATAGGAAAAAAGTACCCTTTTTAAGGAGAAAGGATTCCGCTCAAATTATTGAGTAAAATCCACAACTTCATATAATTCAAGTGAGGGCGTCTCGAAGGTCTGCCCATACAGGGAAAATGAAGAGATTAATTTATCAACATATGTAATGTTATTTTATTTTTATTTTTCTCAGAGCAACATATGTAATGCTTCTCAATGACCGGTAACATGGAGTGACTAGCAATTTTCCATGGCCAGCTGTGAATGATTAGGCAGAGGCCATATCCTAAAATGGTCAATGATAAATTAGTGCCCGTTGTACGACATGGAGTTAATGGTTGTAAAAACCACAACCCCCCCAACCCCCCCCCCCCCCCCCCCCCCCCCCCACCCGAGTAAAATGGTTGTAAAAAATCAATTTAGCTGTGGACTTTGCTAATCTGACCTTAGCAGGCGAAGCCTTAAATATGTCAAAGTTGCACATCTATTGCCTTGAACCAATAATCGAGGAGCAAGACAGCAAATTTGTACATTATTAATCACGATTTGCAAGGTCAATGAGATTACCAAAGTCGTACCAAATTAACTTACAAGTGGGCAATGATAATTTAATCTTAGCCGGGCAAGCACTTACAAAATGGTGCTTTGTTATAATTTTTAAAAAATCTGTACCTGTCCAGTACGCATTGTGACGTGTGCTCTCTGCATGCCACCGCGGTGTGGTTGGCATGCAGTCATGCACCGATCGGGCTATTGGTGAGTTTACTGTACAGAGTTGGTGTAATTCCTTTTTCTCTCTCCTTGAATTCATCTACAAAACTTATGATTGCTACATCTTAAAACTTGTGTAGCACTCCCTACTCATACATATGTCTCCATCTTGTTGTCTTGTAAATTCTAGCACTTCCCACAGGCTCTAGTAACTTTAAAACTATTTCTCTACTCCTTAATAATTCAGGTGAGGGCGTCTAGAGATTTGCCAACACAGGGGAAAAAAGGGCAATAAAGAGATCAATTCAGTTTTCAGAAATTACGGGGAAAATGAAGAAAAATAGTGATCGGTTTCCATGCATTCTATTTCCAGAAATTACGGGAGAAAGGAGAAGGAAATAGAGATCATTTTCCAGTTACCTAGAGATCAATTCGGTTTCCAGAAATTACGTGAAAAATCCGGGAAAAAAAGAAAAAACTAATCCACGTTAGCGGAGTTAAGGAGTTCGGTTACAGGAGAAAAAGTATCATTTTCCAGGAGAAAGGAGACAGCTCAATTATAGAGTAAGATCCAGAAACTTTTTAATAATTCAGGTGAGGGAGTCTAGAAGTCTGCCCACAAAGGGAGAAAAAGAGAGATCAGTTCGGTCTAGAAATTACGGGAAAAAGGAGAAAAAATAGTAAATGGTTTCCGTGCATTTTGTTTACTGAAATAACGGGAAAAAGGTGAAGGAAATAGAAATTACCGGAAAAATATGGGAAAAAAAGGAAATAATAATCCATGTTAAGGAGTTCGGTTACACTAGAAAAACTATCCCTTTCGAGGAGCAAGGAGTCCGCTAAAATTATAGAGTAAATCTGAAAATTAAAAAAAAACCAATCCACATTAGAGGAGTTCAGGAGTTCGGTTATAGGAAAAAGTATCTTTTTTAAGGAGAAAGTAGTCCGGTCAAATTATTGAGTAAAATCCAGGAACTTCTTAATAATTCAGGTGAGGGCGTCTCGAGGTCTGCCCACACAGGGAAAATGAGTGATTGATTTATCAACATATGTACTGCTATTTTATTTTTATTTTCTCAGAGCAACATGGTAATTTTGTACTCCTCAATTGACTGGTAACATGGAGTGACTAGCAATTTCCATGGCCAGCTGTGAATGATTAGGCAGAGGCCATACCCTAAAATGGTCAATGATGAATTAGCGTTCGTTCTACGACATGGAGTTAATGGTGGAATGAATCCTCTCCTGTCGCTAGTCTAACGGCACGGCTGTGCCGTCCTTCATCTAACCCATTCTTTTCAGCTTTAACGATGGGGATCTGTCCCTATCGAACGGCAGCGTGGTGCGTATTTTTGCAGGCCTTCTCTGGCCCATGTTAGACCCAACAGGAAGCATCATCGTTCCTCCCTAGCATCGAACTCATCTTCTCCACAGAGCTCTCTCTCACCACGCCAGAAAACAACAATCGATTCAACTCCTAAACCTATTAATCTTGCCGCCGATTGATGCGTTTAGGTCTCCAAAACTCACTCCGGTTAGTTTCTCCTTGATTTCTTCCTCCAATTCGGTGTCTCGAGCATTTGGAAGCAGTCACCATCCGTGTGGGCACCATAGTGGGCGCGCCCATGAGGAGAGCGCAAATCAATAGCTGTCGATGAGCACCAGTGCAAGCAGCGGGATGGAGTTAGGAGAGATTATGTGATGGCCATGGACAAGTCGGCAAGCACTAAAAGCTTCCTGTGTTTCCTGTATCTCTCCATGGCGGCATGGCGCCATTGACAGGCGAGAGCTTATTCCTGTTCCAACAAAGCTAGGAGCTTATCTCCAGATTACCATTTTTATGGGCCTAATTAACGGCTTTTGGCCTATTAACAATCTGTGAGAGAGTCCACGTATATTCTAGGTGAAACGCACGTCGTGCCGTTACAATAGGGACAGCAGAGGATTTCGTTCCATGGTTGTAACCCCTCCCCCCGAGTTAAATGGTTGTAAAAAATCAATTTAGCTGTGGACTTTGCTAATCCAAACTTAGCTGGCGAAGCCTTAAATATGTCAAAGTTGCAGATCTAATACCTTGAATCAATAATCGAGGTGCAAGACAGCAAATTTGTACATTATTAATCATGATTTGCAAGGTCAACGAGGTTACCAAAGTCGTACCAAATTAACTTACAAGTGGGCAATGAAAATTTAATCTTAGCCGGGCAAGCACTTACAAAATGGAGCTTTGTTACAATTTTTAAAAAATCTGTACCTGTCCAATACGCATTGTGATGTGTGCTCAAGTATCGGATCATTTCAGTTATGGGGTTATATATCTGCAGCCCACCGGCACCGCGGTTGGCATGCACCGATCGGGCTATTGGGGAGTTTACTGTACAAAGTTGGTGTAATTTTTTTTCTCTCTCCTTGATTTCAGCTACAAAACTTATGATTGCTACATCTTAAAACTTGTGTAGTACTCCCTACTCGTACATATGTCTCCATCTTTTTGGCTTGTAAATCTAGCACTTCCACAGGCTCTAGTAACTTTAAAACTATTTCTCTACTCCTTAATAATACAGGTGAGGGCGTCTAGAGATTTGCCAACACAGGGAAAAAAAGGGTAAAAAAGAGATCAATTCAGTTTTCAGGAATTATGGGAAAATGAAGAAAAATAGTGATCGGTTTCCATGCATTCGATTTCCAGAAATTACGGGAAAAAGGAGAAGAATAGAGATCATTTCCAAGTTACCTAGAGATCAATTCGGTTTCCAGAAATTACGTGAAAAATCCGGGAACAAAAAGAAAAGAAAAACTAATCCACGTTAGAGGAGTTAAGGAGTTAGGTTACAGGAGAAAAATTACCATTTTCCAGGAGAAAGGAGACAGCTCAAGTTATAGAGTAAAATCCAGAAACTTTTTAATAATTCAGGTGAGGGCGTCTAGAAGTCTGACCACAAAGGGAGAAAAGAGAGATCAATTCGGTCTAGAAATTAAGGGAAAAAGGAGAAAAATAGTAATTGGTTTCCGTGCATTTTGTTTACTGAAATTACGGGAAAAAGGAGAAGGAAATAGAAATTACCGGAAAAATATGGGAACAAGAAAAGGAAATAATAATCCAAAGTTAAAGGAGTTCGGTTACATAAAAAATATCCCTTTCGAGGAGAAAGGAGTCCGCTAAAATTATAGAGTAAAATCTGTAAATAAAAAAACCCAATCCATATTAGAGGAGTTCAGGAGTTCGGTTATAGGAAAAAGTATCCTTTTTAAGGAGAAAGGACTCCGCTCAAATTATTGAGTAAAGTCCAGGAACTTCTTAATAATTCAGGTGAGGGCGTCTCGTGGTCTGCCCACACAGGGAAAATGAAGTGATTAATTTATCAACATATGTAATGCTATTTTATTTTTATTTTCTCAGAGCAACATGGTAATTTTGTACTCCTCATTTGACTGCAACATGGAGTCACTAGCAATTTTCCATGGCCATCTGTGAACGAGTAGCCAGAGGCCATATCCTAAAATGGTCAATGATGAATTAGGGCCCGTTCTACGACATGGAGTTAATGGTTGTAACCCCCCCCCCCCCCCCCCCCCCCCCCCCCCCCCCCCCCCCCCCCCCCCCCACCCCCCGAGTTAAATGGTTGTAGTGGACTTATCTAATCTCACCTTAGCCGGCGAATCCTTAAATATGTCATAGTTGCACATCTAATGACTTGAACCAATAATCGAGGTGCAAGACAGCAAATTTGTACATTATTAATCTCAATTTGCAAGGTCAACGAGGTTACCAAAGTCGTACCAAATTAACTTACAAGTGGGCAATCATAATTTTATCTTAGTCGGGCAAGCACTTAGAAAATGGAGGTTTGTTAGAATTTTTAAGAAATCACTACTAGAAACCGTAATATCCCTGTGTGCATTCAAAAACACAAAAGGATATAACCATAACCCTGTGTGCCCGCACGAAGCCCACAGCGAAATCCCCATTACCCTGTGTGCCCGCAAAAAGCCCACACGGAAACCGTCCACCGCGGCCCAGTACAGAAGATGAAACCCTATCTCGTGTTTGTGTTCTCATTCCAACCAAGCCGCCGCCCCCTGCCCATGTGCGTACCACCAAATCTCGCTCCGCCGCCGCCTCCTCCTCCTTCCCCTCCGTCGCCGGCAAGGCCGCCTCCATCCTCCCCCTCGCAGGTGCGGCTCCGGGCGGAGGTGCCCGGGGCAGATCTGGCACCTCCCCTCCCTGCCGGACTCGAGCGCGGATTCACAGGCACGGCGCCTGGCGGAGGCGCACGGGGTGGATCCGGCGCTGCTCCTCCCTGCCGGCCTCAAGCGCGGGCCCTCCCCTCCTCTCCTCCCGGCCTGACCAGGCTCCCGCAACGTCGGCCTCCTCACGCGTGCAGGCCAGATCCGCCACCGCCGGCGGCTCACCCAGGCACGGGACGGCGGAGAGCAGGGCCCTCCGGCGGTGGCCAGGACTTCGTCACGCGTCTGCAAGGTTAGCTGTCCTCCCTTCTCCCGTTCAACCCATCCTACTGCAGCAGCACATTGAATACAGGTGAGTTTTTTTTTGTCTTTGAATACAGCACATTTAATTAGCACTCTGTAAAGGTCATCTATAAGCTAGTCTTCTGAATCTCTGTAATTTACTATGATGTTGGGGCTGTGTTAGTGCTTGCTGACTATGTGGTGAAGTATTCTTTATATTTCAATTCACAGCAGAGGTGGTCACTTTTATACATATGGTTTCTTGTGTTCTGATTGAAAGAATGATGTAAGTGAAATGTAAATTTTAGTTATTGTGCAACATTTTCATTTGCTGGAACATTACTTGAGCCTGGAATCAGTTGGTTTCCTCCTTCAATTTCCAGAAAGTGCCTTTGCTACTTCTCCAAACTAATGAAGAAGCTTGACTGTCATCGACCTCTAGGGTGTCACAGATTTACTCGCAAGTCAGATTTAAGGGGCAAGTAAAAGGTAAGCCAATAAATCTGCAAGTCAGATTTTAATCAGTTGCAATAATCAAATGACGGTCTGACTGAGAACTGAATTTTTTTACATGTAAAAACTTCAGAGAATGGTACACGTAATATCTTGATGCTTGTTTCTTTTGTTATGTAGATCATGAGGGGAAATCCATTTTAACAGGAGCTGATGCCTTCCAGTCATCATTTGTCAGATATCTGTTTGTGATCTTTGCATGCAACAGTATGCTAACGTTCCTCTGTTTTCCCTGACGGTTTTTCCCATATCCCTGACGGTTTTTAGCCGTCAGGGATATTCGGCTTTCCAGTAGTGAATCTGTACCTGTCAATACGCATTGTGATGTGTGCTCAAGTATCGGATCATTTCAATTATATATCTGCAGCCCACCGGCACTGCGGTTGGCATGCACCGATCGGGCTATTGGTGAGTTTACTGTACAGAGTTGGTGTAATTCCTTTTTCTCTCTCCTTGAATTCATCTACAAAACTTATGATTGCTACATCTTAAACTTGTGCAGTACTCCTACTCATAGATATGTCTCCATCGTTTTGTCTTGTAAATTCTAGCACTTCCCACAGGCTCTAGTAACTTAAAACTATTTCTCTACTCCTTAATAATTCAGGTGAGGGCGTCTAGAGATTTGCCCACACAGGGAAAAAAGGGAAAAAAAGAGATCAATTCTGTTTTCAGAAATTACGGGTCCAGAAATTACAGGAAAAAGAAGAAGGAAAAATAGATCATTTTCCAGTTACTTAGAGATCAATTCGGTTTCCAGAAATTACGTGAAAAATCCGGGAACAAAAAAAAAGAAAAAACTAATCCACGTTAGGGGAGTTAAGGAGTTAGGTTTCAGGAGAAAAAGTATCATTTTCCAGGAGAAAGGAGACAGCTCAAGTTATAGAGTAAAATCCAGAAACTTTTTAATAATTCAGGTGAGGGCGTCTAGAAGTCTGCCCACAAAGGGAGAAAAAGAGAGATCAGTTCGGTCTAAAATTACGGGAAAAAGGAGAAAAAATAGTAAATGGACCCGAAATGCTAGCGGGGCGGAGCGGGGGCGGAATCCGCCCCGCGGGGATCCAATGGGGCCCCGAAATTGAATAGAAAATCAGCAGCCCAGCACACGATAAGCATTCTAGCCCAATGGCCCAACGTATGTATACGAGAGCCCAAGCCACACGGCCCACACCCCATCCCAAATTCCCCATCACCAGTCGTCGTCTGTATTCGAGAAAGAAAGATGCATACGAGAGGTTCATGTAATCCGCCGCCGCCGCACCTTTTGTCTCCCACCGCCGTCGCTTCTCGCGCCTCCTGTCGGCAGCCTCGCACCTCCCGGCTCCCGTCGGCTCGCGCCATGCGCCAGCCGCCTTCCGCAACCTCGTCGCGAAGCCTTCGCGTTCTCGTCGCGCGTGATGCCTCCACGTCGTCCGCTGCCGCCGCGTCCTCGTCGAGCGCACAGCCACGTCTTCCTCGCGCAGCCATCAATTGCCTCTGTCGTCTGCAAGCCGTCCTCCACGGGGACCTGACGGGGAACGGGGACCCGCGGGGACGGGTGCGGGGGCTGTTTTTTCTATGCTTATCGGGGTCGGGGCGGAGGCGGGGAGCGTGTCTGGCGGGGCGGGGATGGGGACCTGGTCCCCGCGGGGATGATCCCCGTTGCCGGCGCGACTACTTATGCAAACAAAAAAATTCATATAGCGAAAATCACTTCTCCAAATGAAAAACCAATTTCACCGTTGTGTTCTTCGCGATGAGATCTTTCAAACTAGACCCCACATGTATGTGTTCTACAAATATTTGAAAATTTGAATTTTAGATAAGTTCCATCAGTTAGAAAACAAAGTACCAGCAAATAAGTTTTTTTTTTTTTTTTGAGAAGAGTTCCAGCAAATAAGTAGACAAGTTCCATCAGTTAACAAACAAAGTTCCAGCAAATAAGTAGACAAGTTCTATCTGTTAAGAAACAAAGTTTCAGTAAAGTAGTAGACAAGTTCCATCAGTTAGTGAACAAAGTTCTAGTAAACAACGACATAAGTTCCATCAGTAAGAAACAAAGTTCCAGTAAACAAGTAGACAAGTTCCGTCATCAGGAAACAAAGTTCCACTATAATTAGATAAGTTACATCAGTTAGTGAACAAAGTTCCAGTAAACAAGTAGACAAGTTCCATCATCAGGAAACAATGTACAGTAAATAATTAGATAAGTTCCATCAGTTTAGTGAACAAAGTTTCCAGCAAACAAGTAGACAAATTCCACCAGTTAAAAAATAAAGTTCCAGTAAATAACTAGACAAGTTCCATCAGTTAAGAAATAAATTTCACCAAATAAGTACACATGTGCATGAACAGTTTATTTCATCTTTAATGAAAAAATGTTCCAAATTTATTAGAGCAAAGTATCACATAATACATTTGAAGAGAAAAAGTTCCATCTTCAGTAAGAAATCCATATACGATCGCAAAAATAAAAGAAATCTATATACATATATCATTGATTTCTTTCTGATAAATATCTTAAAGAAATGTTAAAAGTCAGTTAACTCAAAACTCAAAAATATCAATGAAAATGGAAAAGGTGGACAACTATAAAAAAAGAAAACATGAGCACAATAGTTGTAACAGC
Organism: Eragrostis nindensis; assembly: GCA_012490785.1. Classification (NCBI taxonomy): domain Eukaryota; kingdom Viridiplantae; phylum Streptophyta; class Magnoliopsida; order Poales; family Poaceae; genus Eragrostis; species Eragrostis nindensis. Next base: position 132,605 of record JAAXCT010000183.1, read on the forward strand.
CCAAAATTTAAACACAAATAAAATCCACTCAGATTTTGAACTTTTAAGATTTATAGGTACGTCCATGTTTTTACAAAATAATAACCTCCCTAAATTATTGAGAATAATAGAATGCGACAAATTCCTAAAATAAAAGTTCATGCTCAAGTGCTTGCTTTTATTTTGTTTGCCATTTGGTTTTCTCTTGGTTTTTATGTCCCCTTCCCAAATTTGAATTTCATTCAAATTTATCTAAAACCGAATCCTAGAAATGTTTAAAACATTTCTTTTCCCGGGCTGCTGCCTTATCCTTTTTCCTTCGCCGGCCCAGCCCATCTCCCTTTCTCCTCTCTTTTTTTTTCCGAGCAGGCCACCTCTTCTCTTCTCTTTCTTCCCGGCCCAGCGCAGCCCGTGCGGCCAGGCCCAGCCCAACCGCCGCCTGTCGTCTTCCTCCTCAGAGAGCAGAGCTCTCTCGAGGTCTCTCGTCGCGCCGCCACTGCTCTCCCTCCCCTTTCTCTTCCTTTCCACCTCGGCGTCCTTGCGCTGCTGTAGCCATGCCGCCGCGACGTCACCTTGACTTCGAGTCATCCCATCGCTGTACGGGGCGACGCCGCGCCATTTAAGCCAAGGATAAGAGCGTCGGGTTTTCCGCTCTCACAAGCGCGAGGGTGAGCTCGCCAGCGACGACCAGAAGCGCCGCCTGACTTCGTGACCAAAGCGCCGACCTCGCCGCTCCGCAATTTGATCCAACCGGAAGTTGCCACGCACAATGCCGCCGGAAATATCTTAGTTTGCCCCAGCGCCGGCGAGCTTCTCTCTCTGTCCGATTCGCCGCACCTCCCGCCACCTAGGCGTACGAACTAGCCGTAGCCCATACCGCGCCGCAATCCCTGACCAATTCCTTAGCCCCTACGCCAAGTCGCGCCTTCAATGCACCGATAAGCTCATCGCCGGGGCTGGCGATATTTCTTGCGCGCACCGCCTCCTTCCGCCTATAAATAGGCTCGCACACCTCCTGTGCAGCTTACCATCACCACCACTCCACCAATCGAGCATCACACTGCTCTAATCGCTGTCGATCCCCTTTCTTCCCCAATTCAGGCCGTCGCGCCATCGTCCTGTTCCGGTGAGCTCTCCTCCCTATCTCTGTCTCTGTAGCACCGCCACCGCTATCTCACTCTTCCCCGAGCACCAACTCGAGCCCTTTCAAGCCGTAGCCTAGTGCGCGCCGCGCGCCTCCCTCCGCGGCCGCATGATCTCGTCGCCAGCCACGCACACAGCCGCGCTAGCCCAACCGAGCACGTGCACGCACTCCACGCACTCGCGCGCACCTTCCCCGACCACACAAACATCCCCTAATGCATGCGCACGTGAGATCCTATCGCGCGCCGCCGCCGCGGCCAACTCCGGCGAGCCCGCGCTGCTGCTCCGGTGCTCGCAGTCAACGACATGTAGCCCTCCTAGCTCCGCCGTCGCGCGCATAGCCTCCACGGCGAGATCCCGTCGCCCCTCCTCCACCCTAGCAGCCAACGGCGAGATCTCCGGCGAGCCACCGCCGCGCCGCGCCCGGCTCCGCCGCCCTCTGACCCGTTCGCGCGCCCGTCCGACGTGGCGTCCACGTCAACACGTGGACCCCACCACATAAACCCAGTCAGCACTCGCTCCCTCTCTCTCCCTTACACCCGTCCGCATAGACCACACACACATACACCTCCGGTCCACGAATCCCATGCACCTAGTCCATAGCACAGTAGCCCTGGGTGCACTATGCGAGCCAACCCCACCCGTCAGCCTCTGTTGCCCGCTCCTTTTTGCAATGACCACCCGGCTAGTGTACATAGGATCTTGCTTCGAGCCTTTCCCTTATTTAAAAATTCCATAAAAATTCCCAAAAATACCTTAACCTCCCTAGATTATTTTACCACCTTGTTCCAGACCTTAGAAAATATTCTCCTCCCAAAAATAAATAGGAACCTATAGGAATTCTATTTCTTTCTTTAGAAATAACTTCTTCGTCTTAAGTCCTTTTTAATAGATTCTTTTCCCTAATTTCTTATCCACTTCAGTCCTATCCAGTATTATCAGTCTCTATTCTGATTGAGTTTATTTGCATATTTATTGGATTTTATTTGGACTTATTTTCTTTTGCGATAGTTATTCGACGGTAATTTGCGTAATTTAGCTAACGAGGAGTTCGAGGAGGAGCACGAGGATCCGGATTACGAGGAGGAGCACGAGGAAGAGTTTGAAGGCAAGTCCTAACTTTCTTTGATCATTTTGATCCTATGTTTTACAACCACATCCTATGAATGGCCTGTTTTTAAATACTTATATGATGCATGCTTATTTTATTATTTGAAATGTTGTGTTAGTTATGAACCAATTAGGATTGCAATCCTTGATATTGATGTCTGTTACCTTGTTAAACCTAGGATGTTTCCTTCATTATGTTATAATAATGCTGGATTATTGCCTTGATATTAGATTGCTTAGGGATTTACTGCAACTATTTAGTTGTTACACAATAATCATGACTTTTGGTGAAATGTGTGAAAATGTGTGCTTGGTGTGGGTGTGAGTAAATAAAATGGGAGGGTGATAACCAACTAGGGTGTTGGGGTGAAGTGGGATATTTTAGGCGGGGCGAGATTGGTGAATGGTGAATAGTGACCCACATAGGTGGGGATAGGTGGAAGATGCTCGCCTCTGCCGATTAAGGACCGGTTCGTTGGACTTCGCCTAGTGAACCCGTGCAACCAACAGATCCTGTTATGGGTAGGACTTGACCCTAACTTTCTAGTGTGTACCACTTGATCCACCTAGGAGGCAGTAGTGTAACGAGCAACCAGAAGCAGACACGATATCGTAATTGGTCGTTGTCCGACTTGGCCATTGGGTCATTGACTACATATAGTCGCATTAAGTCCCTGGGTTAGTAATGGCTCGTGGATGGGATTGTGGGGACACTCGGGAAAGGTGGGTTCCGCTATGTTGCTCTCTTGCTAAGAGCAATGTAGTCTGCAGGTAAAGATGTACACCTCTGCAGAGGTAAAATCTATCCGGATAGCCGTGTCGCGGTCACAGACGCGCTATGGTTGAGTTCACAATGATTAGTCTTACTTACTCCTTGAAACGTGAGTGGGCAGTAGTTTGCCCGTGTTTTGGAAGTAAGAGTCGGTACGGCCGTACGCCCGAAGGCTCACATAAAATCTGGGAACTGGCGGGATTGATGTATCTCCCCCAGGCCGATCTACTTAATCATGAGAAACAAATGCTTATAAAAGGTTTTATGCTTTTAAAATGGACCTGCATTAAAATAAGCTTTCTGCTAAAATATAAGCCCTATAGGCTAACTCTTCATAAAGCCTTATATGCATCTATGACCCTTGAGTAGTGTTAGGACTTGCTGCATACCTTATGTACTCAGCTTTGCTTTAATCATTCAGAAGAAGATGTTGAGTATGAAGACGGTGGTGACGAAGAGTAGGGTTCGCATTCGTCGCCCAAGTTGCTTGTAAAAGTTGGACTCTCCGCTTTCCGCTTTATTTTGTTAGTTTGCGGCCCGGCCTGCCGGTAACTCTGGTATTGTAATTTGATGTCTTTGCTAGACATATGTGATATTGTAATAATAATCGAAGTATGGACTTGATATTATCTTTGTTTTGTGCGTATCAACTACTGATCCAGGGATTGGTACGGTAAGCATAGTAGATTTCAGAAATGGGGTCCGATAATAGTAGAAATAGAAAAAAGAAAAAATGCACGATAAAGAAAGGTGCACCGCGTTGGAAAGAAAAAAAGAGAAAAAATAAGAAAGAAACGTCACCCTGGTGATACGGTGGAAGAGCGGGGTATCTGGCGCAAGGCTACGCGCCGGATATCCGGCGGCCCGCCGTTAAGGGTTGCAAAAAATCAATTTAGCTGTGGACTTCGCTAATCTAACCTTAGCTGGCGAAGCCGTCAAAGTTGCACATCTAATGTCTTGAACCAATAATCGAGGTGCACTGTCCCAAAGTGCAAATGTCCAACTGGTCAGACATGTAACGTGTATTAGAATCGTAGATTACTTTAGAACAACCCCTAACAGATGCTACAAAAGTAGTGCTGTAAAATCAATTATAGAGCACCACTTTCACTCAGTTTTTGAGATCATTGGTCATGTGCTCTTACAGATGCTGAAAAACTGGTGCTGTATAATAGCCTATTCTTTGGAGTCATTTCATCGAGCAGCTCAAGTTCATCCACCATAGAAGAGAGCTCTCGCCGGCCGGCGTTGGGGAATGGAGACAACACTGCGGCTTCTACGGCAACAGAGGGCGTCGGCAGGCCGTAGCGCGACGAAGTGCCGCGACAAGATGGGGCCAGAGGGCGCTGGTGCTAGTGCGACGTGAAGTCGAGGCCAGAGATTGGGGCCTCGGGGATGGGCGTGTCTCCAACGGGGAGGCAGAGTGGCGCGGCGGGGATCAGCAGGGAGACGTGGTGACGCGGCGGCCGCGGCGGGCGTCGGCGAGGTGGCGCGGCGAGCGTTGCCAGGGTGGTGTGGTGGCCCGACGGACACGGCAGACGTCGGCAGGGAGGCGTGGTGACCCGGCAGACACGGCAGGCATCGGCAGGGTGCCGCGGTAGGCGTCGGCAGGGTCGTCGATCATCTCCGACGACGGGGACAACGACAGGGTCTCGTCCCTGGCCCTGGCGCGGCATCGCGGCGTCGCGTCGCGTCCCGTCCCGCCCCTGGGTGCACGACGACGGCGCAGGGCAGGCGCACGGTGAGGACAGAGCACCGTGTCGAGCCTTGCTCTAGCCATCCGCGCCACTTGACGGCAAGAAATTGTGGCGAGGCGGGGCGTCAACGCAGAGGAGCCGCTCGGCGTCCAAGGCAGCGCCCGCGGGGGCGGCGCGAGTAGTGAGCGAGGAGGGGGCACCGCGAGGAGGAGCTCATCGTCTCCGGCGAGCACGGGGTGGGGCAGGGGCAGGGCGACGATGGAGGGCCCGGTTGGTGGCGCATGGTGGGCCGGCAAATCTTGCAGGAAAAGGAGCTGGGAGCGCAAGGAGGCCTCAACAGAGGGACGCCGGGGCCATGGCGACAAGGGTGCAGCACCTCGACTCGTCCGGGCCGGGGCCACAACGACAATGGTGCAGCGCCGGGACGTCGATGGCGCGGTGGAGGGACATTGGGGGCGCACCGAGCTTGGGCAAGGGGCGGCGGAGGGAAGGGAGGCTTAGGAACATGCGCTGGACAGCCGGGGTCGTTGTCTCTGGCGACCGGAGGGGGGGGGGGGGGGGGGGGGGGGGGGGCGGCGTGGGGTGGAGGCGGAAGGCAGCGGGAAGTCGGACGGTTGGCTCCCGCCATGGTTGTTGGTTTTGGAGCACGGAGATACATCACCATCCTTGGTGCTGTATATTTGCAGCACGAGGTGGGCAATATAGAGCATGCTGTACAAATTTTAGAGCACCACATCTTTTTACAGCATCTGTTGGAGAGGGTTGGTGCTCTATATTCTCAAATTTTAGAGCATCACCCCCATTGTACAGCATCTGTTGGGGATGCTCTTAGTGCCAAAATGTCCTTTGGCGGAAACTTCTGGCTAGGCAACTTCTTGTCGTCCTGCACAACCTTCTCTTCTTTGCTAGCTTTGTCTGTCCTAGCAACCGCAGGCAGAACCAGCACCACCAATAACTTTTCAGGAACAAGGAAGTCAACTGAGGTGACGCTTGAAAACCGTAGCCATTACATCCATTTGAGAACAATTTCACAATAGAGGAGTCTTAGATTAAATTTCACAATAGAAAGACTCATCAAAAAGGAAAAGGGAGACGTAATCCCTCCCTCTCATCAAGATACTCTATGTGATTTTATAATCTTCAAAAATAATTATCCAAATGTTTTTTTATCCAAGAAACTAATGCGTGAATCAGCTTGCTCCAAGCAGCAACCCACACCTACCCCGCCTCCAATGCACAAACCAGCTCTCTCGGTTAGGTTGACCCTGACCAAGTCGCGCACTTACTCGCCGGATGACAAACACGCAGCAGAGACCTCGAGAGCGAAGCTATGTTTGCTATCTCTCCTCTGGTCTGCAATTGCTTCGAGTTTCTTTTCATGTACTTGGAACTATAGTCTTATATATGCTTTCGGGTAACTCTGCATCAAATTTTTTTTATTGAAGTTATCTGCAAATCATTCTTTCAATCTGGACATCATGGTTCAGACAGCAAGAAAGCAAAAGTAGGTCCCAAAAAGCTTGAAATGTATCTATCTGATTTTAATATCCTGATCCCGACATGCCGCATACAGTGCTAGCAATGGCAATCTCACCATGAGCTGATACATCTTTGGTGTTTTGGGCAGGGTTGACTCACCTGTATTAAAGCAACATTACATGCAAGCAAATGAGCAAGCAGCAATGCTAGCAGGCCTACGTCCTCTAGTTTTTCTGCATCGGAAAGCCCATTTTCTTTTTCACAGTTTCTCTTCATCTTTTGGACCACACTTGGACACAGAGTATTTCAGACTTTCAACTGGTGACCATGCAGCCAGGAGCCAGCTTCAGTAATGAACTTGGATTGCTGACTGCCCTGATGTTCCTTTGGTTGCTTGTTTCGGTGCTTCAGAGGCATTTATGTACACTGATGACGAACTTTGCGTCATCAATGCATTAAGAACCACCCCCGTCATCATCAATCTTATTTTGTTGATTGAATCCCTGAACTCCCCAATACTTCTGATATTCTTCGTAGCATGGAGTTTTTAATGATGAGAATTAGCCCTACTCCTACTTGTCCATTTCATGTCAGGAGCAGGTACGCTCGCTCCTTCTCTCTTAGCTAATCACCTTGCAGGCTACAATCAGATTCCTCCACTTTGGTCCAAAGCCTAATTGTTCAAGAATTTCCAGGAGGAACGACCAAGACACTGAATCGAATGCTTTCGAAATATCGAGTTTCAAGAATAGGCTCAGTTCCTTCTGCTTGTGTAGCAATCAGATCGTTTGATGAACCAATATGTAATTGTCATGGATGCATTGGCCACGAATGAAGGCGCTTTGGTTGGTGGAAACCAGCGAGTTCATGAGTGGCGCAAGCCTATTGGCTAAGATCATTTTTTTTAAGAAAATGGAATTATATTCCGGCCTCTACGGTACCGCACACAGCCTCTTGGCCCCTGCGAGACCGCACACAGGCTTAAGTACATTCCGGCCACACAACCTTGTTCATTACATTAATCTAAGGAAAAAGCATAAAAACGTTAGTACATTAATATCTGTACTAAAGGTCGCCTGTGTCCGGTATCTGTTGAAGTCTACTCGTCGTCATCATGAACACCGATCTCCTTGTAGTCATCATCGAGGAGGGAATGAGACATGAAGATCTCGTCGTCGCTCCCAGGTGGTCTTCTCGAAAGAAATGGCAACCAATAATCTGGTTACCACCTCCGTGATTTGCTAATGCAAATCCAACCAACGCCGGCCACCACCTCATGGACCAAGCATCGGCTGCTATATGATCATTGAAGTGAACTCCATTGGACGACTTGAATAGCGACATGCATCCCATCAACCATGAAGAGAGGCATCTTCCATGCGACGACGACGAGGTGGATCAAGAGTAGGTCGTAGCCTGACTCAAAAGTCCCGGCGGTCTTATGTAGACCATGCCGCGCACCTTGATCTGCACCCTGCAGATCCGGCCAGCACCGGCCGCCGTCGATGGGAGTATGCACAGCATGACAGGAAAGGGCGTATCACGTTGGCGTGTAATCCGGGTAATCTCGAACCACGGCGCCAATGCAACGCACCCCCATCATACTTCGGGCCGCATCATCGCGACCATCCACTAGACCACGGTCCATTATTAACAACTCACTATCAGTCGCTAAAAGCCGTTTTAACGACTCACCATAGGTCGGTAAATATCTTTGCCGACCCATAGAGGCAGTTGTTGAGGTTTTAGGGCATCGATAGTTATTTTACGGGTGTACGAGAATCAAGAACATGATGGTAACACAGGAGACGAGGGTTTTCTATAGGACTCCTGCCCGTCTTATATAGTCGGGGGTGCAGGGTTACATAGATCTAAACCTAGCTGGTTACATAGTAAATAGCCTTGTAGTACAAGTTGATTGACGTTTATCTCCTGGCCGAGTGGGCCGACTGACTTTAGATCTGTCGGGCCACCCGGGCCTTCTTAGGCCAAACCGACTTCCCATTACTGGATCACTCAGCCTTGTTGTATCTTGAGTATACCCGGGTCTCAGTAGCCCCCGAATTCTTTTTGATTGATCTTGAAGACTTCAGACTGGTTCCGACTCCATGTACAATAATTCTCAGCATAGCTGGTCAATAAAAAAAGAACTCTAAAGAGTAATAGTTACCGAAATAACCTCATGAAGAAACTGAAGCCTGGGCATACCAAGATCAGCAAGGCCTTGAATTAGGCATAAAGATGAAAGGACACCCAATGCCGACTGACGTCGGGAACAAAGGCTGGGCTCGTAAAGCGTGTCCCACCTGTCAGTCAGCATTCAACTCGGAGTTGACCAAGACTTTAAAAAGTATGCCACTGGCAGGATTTTTTAAAATACACCTGTAAGGTGCAGCCCCCGAGCTTCTGCCTAATCCGAAGAATTAGGCAGAAGGTCTAAAAGAGCCTGGCATATAGATGAAACATCCATAACCGTAAAGGGGAACTCCATGGGAGTTATAGGAACTCCCCACAATTAGTGCACTACAGCTGTTAAAAATCAGAATTGAGTTACGAGTCTCGAACCGAGCTTTCACTCGGCCGGAATCTAAGCCCATCCAGCAACTTGTGCCCAGGATGATGACAGCTCGTAGGTTTGGCGACCGCCTCGCTCTTCACTGCAGTTCAGAAAACCGACTCAATGAGCGAGTTCAATTCTAGGAATAACCTCCCCTAGGCCTTCAATGTCCGAGTGAAGATCTTGTTCAATATACCTCAAAGAGCTTAGCCTCTGATCGGCCTAGTGAAGAAGCATAGGGTGCATGTCAAGTGCATGTCAAGTGCATCCTATGGAGATCCTCCAAAGAAGCTAATTTGTATAACCGAATGAAGACATCCACTAAAGTAGAATCCAAAAAACTTGACCACTTTCGGACCGAGTGAAATTGAAGATCCTGCGAAGTTATGCTACTCGCCTGGCTGAATTGAGCGCGACGTGGGCTCACGCAAGTGAGCCCACGTGGGCTAGCCCCCGAGTCTATGAAGAAGTCATAGAATTGTTCATAGACTCTAAGAGAAGCTGAAGAATATAACTCTGAAAATCCGACTGCCGACTGACCGAGTGAAGAAGCATAGGGTGCACGTCAAGTGCATCCTATGGATGTAGCCCCCGAGTCTATGAAGAAGCCGTAGAATTGTTCATAGACTCCAGAGAAGCTGAGAAGAAGATATACCGAGAGCAGAATGTGCTTAGTGTGCTAAATGCCATCAAAATGCTGCCAAAATCTACTATGCCGGTCACATGTGTCCTTTCCAAACCGAATCACGGGTCAACAGTAAAAACCAATAATGCTCATGACATTGCTTGAATCGTCCTCTTGTGCATGTCCGTCGCACCATCCTTATCAAAAACAGTTCCAGCTCTGCTATAAATAAGCTGCTAACGCAGCCCCCAAGTATCCATTGAAGCTAGCACAAGATGAAGAACACCAACAGCTCCAAAAAGAAAGGTGCTTCGAGCTCCAACAACCAGCCTCCAGCTGAAACACAACCCCCAAACATAGCCATGCCAAACCTTGAGAACCTAGCTATCGTTGAAGCTCCACCAATAATACCTCCTCTTAATGCTGTTCTGCCACCTTCAGGACCATACGATCCCTCTCTACCCGAGTATATTGATGTCTCATCTGGAGATGAAGCCACTGGTAATCCACGCCGTCGCTACCTTCCTAATGGACCGCGTCCATGGCAGCCCATCAATCGTCCAGTTGCAAGTCGTACCCAAAGCCGCACTCGTCAGGATCGGCCAAGGAAGGAGTAAAGGATGAAAACCTTGAAGAGAACCACCAAGTACTTTGTATCAACTATGTGTAGTGTCTTTCTTTCTGCAATCTTGTACCAACTTGCCATGTACCATTATGTTGGGAATAAAAACCACTCATATGTGTCGTTTAACGTCCTGAAGTAACCAGAAGAAGAGCCGAGTGATGACGGCCTAAAATAACAGTCGGCCGACTGAATTTGGTAGTCGCTGGAGAGAAAATGCCGAAACGCCTAAACAGGTTACAACGGTTAGAAAATCTGGACCGTCCAAACTAGGTCAACAGATCTAAACTGTTCGCAAAAATGTTCCCGCTCCTTTAAGTCGTTACACCGCTTCACCTTCATCATCTTCCTCAACACACTTGCGACAGTTCCCATTCCAATCCCCTTTCAATCCACCAAGATCCCATCCGGCAAACTACCATCCGCCAATCGCGCCGCCGTCGAAAGAAGACGAGATCATGGCCGGGAAAAAGAGGGCCGCATCGCGCAAGCTGAAGACAAGCTCGCCGCTGCCCGCCGACGAAGATAATCGCTGGCCGGAGTCCATCATGACGGAGGAAAGGTGCCAAGCGCTGACCGGCGAAGGATTGCTGCCTGAGCGAGAGGTGATTGGGTGGCGGCCCGCTGCGGGTGAGCAATTCCCCACTCCCAACCCCAATGAGGTTGTCATTTTTGAGGCCTTCGTGCGCCGAGGATTAGGGTTACCGACGCATGCATTCTGTCGGAGCACCTTGTACTTCTATGGTGTAGAATTGCACAACTTGACGCCGCATTCCATCTTGCACATCGCGATCTTTATCACTCTCTGTGAAGTGTTCCTTGGGATCCATCCACATTTCAACTTGTTCCGCCATTTGTTCGTGCTGAAGAAGGGTTCAAACAACAATCCGACGATTATTGGAAGCGTTGGATTCCAGTTGAGGCACAAGAAATATTATTTTGATCTGCCATTGAAGACGACACTCAAAGGATGGCACTCGGGCTGGTTTTATGTGAAGAACTATCCATCGAGTCTTCCATCTTTCAAAAGTGTGGCCCTGTGTGAAGAGAGAATTGGGAAAACCACTGACAGCTGCTGAAAAACTGGAAGTGACAGATCTGCTTGCTATGATTGACGACTTGAAGGAGAATGAAGAACACAGTGCACTCACTGGTCCAAGTATTGCCGTGACTTTTTGTGGTAGAAAATTCCAGCCACTGAAGGATAGGGCTCAGCCGGCATGGAAATGGCGCGGCCGAAATGATCCCAGCAATGAAAATATTCCCGGAGACACGACCACCATTATTGAAAACAGAGTGAAGGACTTCTTCGCTGTTGGAGCTGAAGTGGAGCCACCAGTGATCACTGGGTATCACGCCAAAAAGCTGCCGCCACCTGTAAGTACTCTTGTCTTAAGTTAATACTACTGTAACTCATCTTGCCCATATTGTAATGTAACCTTGGATATGAATCCCATGCAGGCTTTGGAGATTGAATTTCGCTCGGATGGTCCGAGCGAACCGGTGTATAAAGTGTCTTCCCCCAAGAAGAAGAGGGCAAGAGACATTCTGGACATCGATTCCAGTGAAGCAGAAAACGACTCAATGGATGCTGCCATTGATGCAGCTTTGCCGAGCGACGACGTAGGAGAGAGCCAAGGGACTCCTCAGCAAGACGCTGGAGAAGGCCGAGTTACGGAGTCCCAGCCAGTACCGCCTCCACGAAGAAAACCAAGAGAGAGGTGCGGCGGCCGACCACTCGGGGAAACCCTAGCTCTAACCCGAGTGGTGGAGTGATCGTGTATGAGTCACGCAGGGCTACCATTTCTGTAAGCCCTTCTGCTTCCCCGCCCCCGCCGAGTGGAAAAACTCCAACAAAGACGAGAGACATTCAGTAAGAAGAAATTCCTCCGGAGACATCTGGTGAGCGAGGTGGCCCAAGCTCTGTTGCCCTTGCTCCCAGGAAGAGGTCTTATAAAGACCGTATGAACATCACCATCTCCACTTTGTAAGTGCATCTCACAATTTTTATATCGAGCATTAATTACGAAGATGAGTCTCACTGTTGACTTGTTAACTGCAGAGCCCCCAGTACCGAGGTGCCGACTGACGAGCCAGAGCAAGACGCTCCTCCAAGTCCTCGAAGAGGTGAGGCTCCCGTCCAAGAGACTGCTGAGCAGATGCTTTCAAGCAGGGGAGTGATCATCAAGGACTTGGGCCCTGACGGGAAGAGTGCAACCAACCAAGCTGAAGAAACACGTGAAGGAGATGACCCGCAGAGAGACGCTGAAATGCCCAACCTGTCTGATGCTGGAGAAAGTAACGAGGAAGCTCGTGGTGATGAAGCTGAAGGAGTCCATGTCGGAACCGGTGCTGGTCGTGAAGGGGAGCGTGCCGTTGAAGAGGAGGTTCATGTTGGAGACGAAGAAAACATACAAGGTAACATTCCGCAGACTCCACTAAACCCTCCTCCGACTGGTGGAGTCGAAGAGACAGCTGCTCCAGGAATAGCCTCGGTCGAAGTTGAGAAAGATCCAGTTCCTGCAGTGCCGAGGGCTGAGGCTGTGCCCGAGTTGAAGGGAAGCAACCTGTTGAAGAGACCGAGCTCTGCCGACTGTTGAAGCAGGTAGACGACCTTCTGCTTAGGGGTGCAGAGGCAGAGTTCAATAACGCTATGAAGGGAAGCTTCCACCATCATCATACTTCCCTCCATAGCGTGTTCAATGTAAGTGAATTACCACCTGTTGCTTCGTCGTGAAGTTTATTTCTCTGTTGACAAGGAGACTGACACTATTGTTGTTTAGGTGACGGAGAAAAACTTGGAGATGAAAAATCAAATGATCCGTAATATGAAGACGCAGCTGGAGAAACAGGCAGCAATGGAAGAGCAGATTAAGACTCTGCTAGCCGAAGCCAAAGCAAAAGACGAGCTCATCCAACAGCTGCAACAGGAGAAGAGTTTGGCGGCGAAGACGACTGGTGAGTATATTATCAAGCTTTACCAAGCCTCAACTGAGTCAGTTGGTTTTATTGTATCTGATTAATCTGCAGTTCCTTCAACTTCAGACGACTTGGAGCATGCGAAGTCCAGGGCCGAAGCACTAAACGACCAGGTCGGCAAGCTGAACAAAGCTTTCAAGGCTAAAGAAGCCGAACTGGTTGAGGTGCAGAATCAGCTTAGCCAAGCTCAAACTCAAATAGAATCCCAGAAGGAGAAGGAAAAGACCTATTTTGAGGAGCTGAACAAGGCTATTGATGCTGAGAAGATAGCAGTGCAAACTTTGAGGAATAAGCAAGCCGAATGGCAGTCTTCCATAGACGAGCTTGACAAGTTGAAGAAGAAATATGCTGGGTCAAAACGTCGACTGAAAGAAAGGCAAGATCTTGCTGAAGCCCTGCAGAAACAGCTTGCTGCGAAGGAAGAAGAGCTCTCACAGATGACTGTTCAGCGGACCTTGCTCATCAAAGAACACAAGCGTAAGTTGTGTGTACTCTGACGTCCTTGTACTTGAAGATAACTAACATGCTTCTTGTCTTACAGAGGAGCTGGACAAACTTCGGGATGAGTACTCAGAGCTCGAGCTGAGCGGGCATGAAGCAGCGCAGTACGTCTACCCGACCGCCGAGCTTAGAGGAGATCGCCCTTTGGCCGAGTTGCTGGAGAAGCTGCCGGCGGAGATGAAAACGCACTGCGAGTTCGTCGCTCGCATGTGTGCTGGTTTGGTGTTGGCCAAGGTGAAGTCCCACTATCCTCGGATCGACGAGGAGCGTCTGAAGACAGGCTTTGCCGGGGATCGCCCGACTGCTCGTCGTCTCATCGAGGAGACAAAGGCCACAGCGATCTCGATGATTTCTGAAGTGTCCGTGGATCCATGAACTCGGTGGAAACGCCGAGTCTACAAAAACGTTGTAAAAACAGCAGGGTGTATATATATATATAATGTTGGGATAGGTTTCTTTTATGTAATTTAGTTATTAGTTATTATGCCTCGTATGTGTAGTTCAATGTTGCCTTTCTCGGAGCGTTAAGTATAGATGAACTCCACGGCCGGTGAACTCGGTTGTGACTCAGCCAGACTCGTTAACCTTGGGTGTTAGCAACAGATGGCGTTAACTCGTCGGTGTTAGAGTGAGCCTGATGTGAGTTGGCGTGACAGGGAAAGATTCACCGACTTGCTAGCTTATAAAGAGAGACTCAAAACGTGACATACGAGGCAAAGGAGAAATAACACAATCATGACGAAGCAAAGATGATTATTACTGAGCAAATGATGTGTACAAAATAACTCAAGCAAAAAAGCGACGTAGCTGATTGATGTTCCAGGAACTCTGCAGCGGGGTACCATCTTCAGTCGTTAGTCGATAAGCACCCGGCCGAGTGACTTCTGCTACGATATAAGGCCCCTCCCATATTGGGGACAATTTATGGCGACCTTCGGTGGATAATATCTTCTTGAGGACGAGATCACCAACTCGGAATGAACGTTCATGAACATGCTTCTGGTGATATCGCCTCATTGCTTGCTGATATTTGGCCGACTTGAAGAAAGAGCGATCCCGTTCCTCCTCCAGCATGTCGATCGACAACGACTGCTGGTCTTCTGCTCTAGCCTCATCGAAGAACTCGATCCTGGGAGCGCCATGATCCAGCTCAGTCGGCAAAACCGCCTCTGCGCCGTAAACCATGAAGAAGGGTGTTTGGCCAGTAGCCGAGCTCGGAGTGGTGCGTAGTGCCCATAACACGGATGGCAACTCGTCAATCCACCTGGATGCGTACTTCTTCAGTCGGTCAAAGGCGCGTGGTCTGATACCTTGAAGAATCATGCCATTGGCCCGCTCAACCTGCCCATTGGACTCGGGGTGGGAGCGTGAGGCATAGCATGCCTTGATGCCGACGTCGTCGCAGAACTCTTGGAACTCGATGGCTTTAAAATTGGGCTCATTATCTGTTATGATGCGGTTAGGGACACCAAACCTGAAGATGATGCTGCGCACGAACTCAATTGCTCTGGCGGCTGTCTGATCCTTGATCGGAGTAGCTTCAATCCACTTGGTAAACCTGTCGACCATGACCAACATATGAGTGTAATCTCCTTTAGCCTTCCGGAAGGGGCCGACCATGTCTAGCCCCCAGACCGCAAATGGCTATCACAGAGGATTATCTGTAGTTCTTGAGCTGGTACATGAGCTTGCCGAGCGAAAAATTGGCATCCTTCACAAGTCCTGACAATGTGCTTCGCGTCCCGACTGGCAGCGAGTCAGAAGAATCCTTGCCGATAAGCCTTAGCAACCAGGGTTCTGGCGGCTGCGTGATTGCCGCAGACTCCCGAGTGAATGTCCTGTAGTAGTTCTTTGCCCTTGGAGATGGGAACACACTTTATGTATGTCTTTGGCACTTTTGCGGTACAGTGTTTCCTTCACGACGAAATAAAGCTTGCTCTTTCTGAGAATCTGCTCGGCTTGTGCCGTGTCTGTTGGCAGTCTTCCGTAAACCAACCACTCGGTAAATGGTGCCATCCAGTCGTCTTCCTCTGCTGGAGTTGCCAAATCGATGTTCATGGCCTCAAGCTGTTTCTCATGACTACCCGCGTCTGTCAGTGGGCGAGTGGCTAACTCGGCTTTCTCCTTCGTGACCGAAGGGTAATGTACCAACTGGAGAAAAATCCCTGGAGCAACTGGGTCTCGACTTGAGCCTTTATTGGCCAACAAGTCGGCTTAGAAACTCTCTACGGATGTAGATGACTTCAAGGCCGTCAAAGCAGGATTCCATCTTGCGGATTTCTTGGAGATAGGCTCTCATTGTATCATCAAGGCAATCCCATTCCTTATTGACTTGCTTGACTACCAGCATAGTCACCTTTGGCAGTCAGGTGGCGAACTCCAATGGACTCGGCGATCTTTAACCCGTGAAGCAACGCTTCGTACTCTGCCATGTTGTTTGATGCCTTGAAGTGAAGCTGAAGAACGTAGGAGAGCTCATCTCCTTGAGGGGAAACTAGGAGAATGTCGGCCCTGCACCCGTGAGTTGTAGGAGGCCGTCAAAGAACAACGTACAGGACTCGAACGTCTCGGGCTTAGCCGGTATTTGAGTCTCTATATACTCGGCGACAAAGTCGGCAAGAGCTTTGCCTTTGATAGCCGTCTGGGGCTTGAAGGATAAATCATAAGTACTCAACTCGATGGCCCACTTTGAGATTTTGCCTGTAGACTGTCTGTTGAAGAGCACTTCTCCAATCCCATAAGAGGTGACCATGCTGATGGGATGAGACTGGAAATAGTGGATCAACTTTCGTGATGCCATAAGTAGGGCGTAGATGATCTTCTGGATGTGGAAGTATTTGACTTTGGATGCCGACAAAACCTCGCTGACGAAGTAAACGGGGCATTGTACCTTCTGGACATGGCCTTCTTCCTCTCGTTCCACCACTAGAGCCGCGCTTACCACATGAGTGGTGACGCCAACATACAGCAACAAAGGCTCGTTGTCTCCTGGAGGAACCAGGGTCGGTGGTGTACTTAAGTATAGCTTCAGATCTTCAAAAGCTTGCTTGGCCTCATCGTTCCAGACGAACTTGTCGTGTTTCTTCAGGAGCTTGAAAAAGGGGAGGCCGCGCTCGCCGAGTCGCGAGATGAAACGGCTGAGTGCCGCCATGCGCCCGGAGAGTTCTGCACGTCCTTGATATTCTGAGGAGTCGGCATCCTCAGAATTGTCTCCACCTTCTCGGGATTTGCTTCAATACCCCGGTGAGTGAGTATATATCCGAGCAATTTGCCCGAAGGCACGCCGAATACACACTTCTCAGGATTGAGCTTCATATCGTATGCACGTAGAGTGTCAAAGACATCCTTCAGGTCGGTGATGAGATCATCCCCTTCCCGAGTCTTGATAATCACATCATCGATGTAGGCCTCGACTTTGCGTCGGCGGAGCAAATCCTGGAGGCAACCTTGTATACACCACTGGTAACTTGCCGCTGCGTTCTTGAGGCCAAAAGGCATAGTTAGATAGAAATAAGCCCCGAACGGAGTAATAAATGAAGTCTTAATGCAATCATCCACGTTGAGTGGAATCTGGTGGTAGCCGGAGTAACAATCAAGGTTAATAACTTGCAACCAGCAGTGGAGTCTACAACTTGATCGATGCGAGGGAGTCCGAATGGGTCCTTAGGACAGAACCTATTCAGATCTGTATAATCTACGCACATACGCCACTCTCCATATTTCTTTTTTACAAGAACTGGGTTAGCCAACCACTCTGGGTGGAAGACCTCTTTAATAAAGCTGGCTGCTAGCAACTTGGCTAGATCAGTCCTGATGGCCTCCTTTTTGTCAGGGGTGAAGCAGCGAAGACGTTGACGAATTGGCTTGGCGTTGGGTCGACGTGGAGAGAGTGCTCAACCAACCTCCTTGGGACACCTAGCATGTCAGACGTTTCCAAGCGAAGATGTTGCGGTTGTCCTTGAGGAAGTTGGTGAGTGCGAGTTCCTATTTGGGGTCCAGTGCTGCCCCGATGACCGCCGTCTTGGTGGAGTCCTCGTCGTTGACGCCAACCTTCTTGGTCTCCGGTCCTGCCTGGATAGCCGACTTGGCCGACTTCTTCGCCGGGACAGGACCCGGGTCTTCAAGGGACTTGGCTGCTGCTTTGATCTGGGCAGCCGCCAGCTTAGCTTCGACGGACGTGGCCAGCTCGAGGCACTCGGACTCTAGTGCGAGGCACTGCTTGACGTCTCCACGGAGAGATATGACTCCCTTGGGTGCTGGCATCTTGAGGACCAGGTACGTGTAGTGGGGCACTGCCATGAATTTTGCCATAGCAGGTCGGCCGATGATGGCTTGGTAAGCCGACTCAAAGTCAGCTACCTAGAGGTGATAAACTCCTTACGGAAGTTCTCGGGCCCGCCGAATATGGCTGGCAGAGTGATCTGGCCGAGTGGCAAAGATGATTGGCCCGGTATGATGCCATGAAATGGCGCGTAGCTGGTCTAGATCTCCGAACGTGGGATGGCCATGTCGTCCAGAGTCTTGATGAAGAGGATGTCGAGGGCGCTGCCTCCATCGACCATCACCTTTGAGAGCCGAGTGCTGCCGACAATCGGCGATAGTATCAAAGGGTACCTCCCAGGTTGGGGTATGTGGTCGGGGTGATCTTTACGATCGAAGGTGATGCTTACTTCTGACCATTTGAGGTACTGTGGTGCTTCAACCACAGTGTTGACTTCTCGGAGGGTTAACTTTGTATCCTTCTAGATTCATAGGCTGCAGGGCCGCCGAAGATGCTCAGCACCTTGAGTGGGTGCCGGTACGAACCCTGGTCGTCTTTGTCTTCATCCCTCTTGGGGTTCTGTTGTTCCTCCGGCTTCTTTCCTTGGCTATACTCGATGAGAGCCTTGTACTTGTAGCAGTCCCGCAACTTGTGTGGGCGCGAGACGTTGGATGAAAGTGGTAGGGTTTGCCCAGGAGGTCTTCAAAATCGTCAGTCCTCGGGGGACGTCTCTATCGGTTCCTGTCCACAGCTGCCACCAGGTTATCTCCCTTTCGCTTGCGCTCGCGAGGTCGGGATGACTTGGGATCGTCATGTTTCCTCTGGCGACGCTCTTCTCGGCGGTGAAAGCCTTCCCTAGCGTTCTCGGACCAGTAATCTTCACCTCCTGCGATGGTGTTGGCGATCATCAGCATGTGGCCTGCAGTCTTTGGGGCGCTTGCGGCCCAGCTTTTCGACGAGCTCCCTCCTGGAGCAGCCTTGCTTGAAAGCCTTGATGACATCGTGGTCGGAGATTTTGGGGATTTCGTTCTTCTTGCGGGTGAAGCGCTGAATGTAATCCCGCAGGTTTTCTCCTTCTCGCTGTTGCACCCGGTACAGATCGTACTCAGTCGGCAAGCGGTCAGCCGTGGGTTTTAAGTGGGCGATCATCTCCTCACAGAGGTCGTCCCAAGAGTGGAAGCTGTTTGCCGGCAGGTTGGTGAGCCACCTCCTGATTGGTGGAGCGAGGACCACCGGGAGATAGTTGGCGAGAACACTATCGTCGCCCCCGGCCGCGTAGATCTGAGTGGCGTACATGCCTAACCACTCTTCGGGGTCGGTGGTGCCGTTGTACTTCTCAATGGAAGTGGCACTCGGCTTGAAGCCTGACGGCCAGGAGCCGTTGAGACGTTGGTCGCCGGCGAGGCAGCGCAATCCCCGGGCCCGGTGGTGCGCCTCGGATGGAATTCCGGTTCCTCGTAGTCGTCCGAGTAGTAGTAGTAGGCGAGCGGTCGTCGCGATGACGCCGCCGGTCTTGATCGTCATGGCGAGGTCGGTGTTCACGATCGTCACGACCACGATTGTCGTCACGGCCACCACGGTGATGACGGTCGTCTTGGCGGTGCTGATCTTGGTCACCTGGGGCGCCGGTGATCTCGGTCGTCTCTAGGACGCCTGTCATTCCGCCCACGAGGAGCTTCTGAAGCTTCGACTTCAGTACCGCGGCGTTCGTTGCGACGCCTGGGGTTGCGTTCCTCTTCCCGGTCTCCGGCAATCACATGGCGGGGTCGCCTCTGGGAAAAGTCAGGCGCTCCAACATGGGTTGCTGCGCGGGTGACCGTTGCCTATCTTTGTGGCGATGATCTTCAGGTCGGCCAAGCCGATCTAGGGCACTGCGGCGTGCCTCTGGACGTCTTTCATGAGCTCGGCGCCGTCGCTCATCTTCTGGGGTTGGTGACCGACTTTCTGAAACAGAAGCGGTTCTGTTGACGCTCTGGGACGACGCGACTCGTGCCCCAGAGTCTTCTCTGGCTGGAGAGACGTTAGCCGCGGTGGCAGCTTGCTGGGCTGCGGCAGCTGTCATTGCCTTAGCCTTCTCAACCATCGGGGTGAGGATGGGATCCGGGTTTGCGGCGATTTGCCGGGCGATCTGGTCGAGGAGTGTAGTGGCGCCGACTGCGTTATCCTGCGGAGTTGCGTAGACTTGGTGCCCGTTGTACTCTTACATGAGGCCGTCATGGACTTGCCGACCACGCAACTTGATGTTGAGCTGCGTAGAGGTTTCGCCGACCGGGGCCTCTTCTTCTGCGCCAGTGACGCCGTTGTTGCCTTGATTGCCGGCTGCCGCCGCAGCCGCTGCAGCAGTTGCATCAGTATGCGGGTTGATCTGCGCCATGAAGCACTCGAACGGTGGTGTACCGCTCAAGGTTGTGCTCTCCCAAGGAAGCGTGCGTAGCACGGATTCATCGGGGTAGTCTCCGAACGAGTCGGTCTCGAAAGATCCGATCTGTTCAGGTGCCGGATCTGCTAAGAATCCGAAGATCTCAGGACTTAGATCTTGAAAGATCATAGCCTGGTTGTTGAGCCCGAACGGAAACCGAACGGGACCTCGAGCAGGGCTCGGTGGAGCAGATCCGATCTTGACCGCCTCCATGCAGGCGCGCAACTCGGCCAGCGAGTAGTCCGCGTAGTTTCTTACAGGGAGGGCGCCGTGGCTTGATCCGGAACACAGAGTAGCTGGATCTGGACCTTGCCGAGTTGACGGAGCCGCCCGCCGAGTGAGCTTGTGTGCCGCCGAGTTGACGGGCTGGAGCTCACCGCGGCGGTCGGCGATGAAGTGCAGGCTCCGGAAAGAGATCCGGTTGCCGGTGACGAAGTTCTGATGGGGTTGTCGGCCATCGAGTTCGACGTGGAGGACTCTCGTACTCCCCCGACCTGGCGCGCCACTGTGGAGGTTTTAGGGCCTCGATAGTTATTTTACGGGTGTACGAGAATCGAGAACACGATGGTAACACAGGAGACGAGGGTTTATACAGGTTCAGGCCGCCAAAGGCGTAATACCCTACGTCCTGTGCTGGTGTGATGTATTGCGAGAGAGTTTCCTGTAGGACTCCTGCCCGCCTTATATAGTCGGGGGTGCCATGGATCTAAACCTAGCTGGTTACATAGTAAACAGCCTTGTAGTACAAGTTGATTGACGTTTATCTCCTGGCCGAGTGGGCCGACTGACTTTAGATCTGTCGGGCCACCCGGGCCTTCTTGGGCCAAACCGACTCCCCATTACTGGATCACTCGGCCTTGTTGTATCTTGAGTATACCCGGGTCTCATATCATCGACAGCAGTCGTTGTAAGTGGCGTCGGTAAAAGTTTTACCGACCCACATCTGTTTACCAACTCACAGTCAGTCGCTAAAGATGAAGAATTACCGACTCATAGTGAGTCGGTGCCTTGGAAGAATTACCGACCCACTGTCCGTTGCAAAACAATCAAATACATAAGCAATTATGCTCACAATTAGCGCTAATCCACAATTGATTAGATATGAATCCACAAAAACCTCACTGTACTCCTCCATCAGGGTCAGAACAAACAGCATACATGATGCAAGCAAATTGACACATGTGAGGCAAATATCCATCAATTATCACCATAACTAATATCCATCAATTATCACCATCACTTAAACAAACTGCTTACAAGTTAGACACAGCTGGTCATATAGGCTACAATATTGGGCTATATAGCACTGCAATGCAGCTGTTTGTATCGCATTGTTTGCACACCCAACACAACAGATACAAAGTCGCCCACAAACAAATTGGAAACCAGCTAATCCAGCTTATCAGCATCTGCTAGTCATCACCCACAAAATAGTTGAAACAAAAGGAAACACATGCATGTCAGCAGCTAGTCCAGCTTGTCATTTCAAACACATAAAATGGTAGCTTCTCATCCAGTAGTAAGCTTTCAACGTCGAGCATTCCCTGGAAACATATAACACCAAGGAATCTTGTCAAGCTGATTGGCTGCTGGATGCAACATACAGAAAAAATAAACCTGTCTATGAGTATTGCCCAAAAGAAGTTCGGGTGCTTGCAAAGGCCAACAAAGATATTTCCTACATGTAAGGTCCAAGTTTTGTACCCTTTAAAAAATCCATCACATATCAAGTGTTCACGCACTTCACTAGCCTCTCTCCAAAAAGAGTTAACACACTCCCCACAAGGGCATAGTATCTTGTTCCCTACTGCTGAATTTCTAAATGAAAAAGCTAGAAAACTGTTCACCCCTTGTTTATAGGCCTTTGTCTCCCTACATGCAATTTCTGGGTTAAACATCATGATAACTATAGACTAAACTTTTAGTTCTTATGAAAAAAATTGTGTTATACCTAGCCTCATTGTCGATCCACGATTTATCCACGCACCTTGATACAGAATGTCAAACAGCTTTCAAAATGGAATCTAAGAACATATAGCAATTAAGCATAAAAAACACAGCTGCATACTCCGGTCATGTCCACACATACATAAAAGCATGAAATTAACACAACCAGCCATGAGATGGAATGGAAATAAAAAAAGTTACTGACCAGCATGCAGTTTAACACAAATGTTAATCTTATATATGACAGAAATTTGATATAATTACCTTCTCCTTGAGATTCCAGTGTCTGCACGCGAACTGGTTCTTTGCTACCACTGTCCCAGGCTCATAAATATGAAATCTGGCACAAAGTATTTTATTTTAATGATCAATACACACTCATGATCTATAAAAATTGGTATAGGTGAATAAATATTGCGTATAGACACAAACTGTACTGCAGGATAATTTTATAAATTATTTATATTCAGACAACATTTCAAATCCAAAATTTGTTTAGCTTCACAGGAATTATGAGGCCATAGTTTGGATTGTTGTGTGTGCAGCAACTACATTTACAAAGAATGTACGCAGCTCATCACAAGACTGAAGCTGCCAAATGTTACAATCCATACAGGTGGGCACTTCAAGTTAACACTTTGATTATATGACTTAATGACTACTAGTAAGAATGCACGTGCGTCACGCACGTGTCTAAATAATGGCATCACTTGGCAGGAGCACAGATACAAAATAGATTGTTACAAGCCGTTGTAACGACAGTTGAGAAACACAACACAAATACAATCACCCGTTAACAAAGATATGACCTTGCAAAAAAAAAAAAAAAAAAGATATGACCGCAACACAGGCTAGCACTCAAGGACACAAGCTACGCAACCCTTTTGCTCCCGCGGAGCCCCAAAGCTAGGCATCATCCTTTATGTCTTGTAACATTTCTTGGACACGGGGAAAACCTTCATAAAAAACACATGCATTGCAGTGCTTCCACAGCCCACCTGTTTTGACATGGTCGGAGTATTTCTTGTTTTTTCACCCTGCCCGAACCATGGAAGTTAATGACTATCAATTAAAGGGAAATTTGGAGCAATTGAGTACTCGCATCCGAATGTAGATGTTATCCACTGCGATCTAGTGCCACAGGAATATAACAAAACCATCTTCTCAGGGATGAGAATACCTACAAATGAAGCCAAATTTACTGATCGCAGTTATGCCTATGCTCCTTACTAAAACCAGAGTTGAGTCATGCAAACATTTTCATGCCATTGTAAATGAGGAAAAGATGCCTTACTCTTCATCATTCTCCACAGTTGCAATAAACTCTTCAATTAACATATGGGGCTCCGAACTCTACACAGTTGCCAATCTTTTTTTTCTAAATGTTTCAAGCAACTGCAAATAAGATGGATCAAACTTGACACCAGCAGACAACCCAGGCCACTGCACGGCAAGCTGGAAAATTTGACATTTAGATTTTGTTTTTTTAATAAACTATGAGAATTTCACAATTCAATGAGCTGGAAGTGAACTCGTCCTCCACCCTAGTACAGACATTCCAAATGTGCTTACATCACTGTTATTAGTGTAATGCTTGCAGTTTGTGCATTCCCTCTGTGCTTCTCACTCCAGTTTGGTACCACTCCAGTTCAGTTCAGTTCCCCGCTTTGGTCTCACAATAGCAGATTAGAAGAAAGCAGTCCAACAATAGCTTCCTAAAAAAACAAATACAATTAGAACCCACAATATGAATATGTCCACTTTGGCAACTTTAAGTTTTTGCCCTTCTGCCCCTTTACCCAGCAACTCAAAATGCTCCATAGATCATCGATATGTATTAGTCATACATGGTAACCATGCAAGTAAAAGCATTCTGACCAGTAAATTTCTATCAGAGATAAAAGAAAACTATTCCCCATCCCATATCAGATACATATGTAAAGGAGATAATGTTTTGTCAACAATGGCTTCTCCATATCACAAATTCAATTTCACAACTTTGGAAGTATAAAAATTGTTTCTATTGATCAGAAAAAATATATCCTGTATATGTATGACGCAATTTATCATAGACCTGTAAGTTGGTTTAAAATGGCATGAATGCATAATTTCCTAACCAGTTTCCACAATCTTCCATGTCCCATCCAGAAAAAAAAAAAGGAATGCATGAATAGTTATGGTATGGTAATCAGCACTCCAAACTACTTTCAGCTACAAGAATGACATTAGGTGATCTTATTGCAAAGTGAGATAGACATAAGATTCAAATAATGATCAAGTTTAACCAATCACCTTAGAATGTTTCATTGCAGTGCAGCAACACTGCAATGACGACAACTATTATGGTACCTATTTTCGAGCATAGACAGACATCCATGATTCGACATAACTGAAGTTACTGAAATATACATGAGTGATGTCCAATGCTAATGGGATAGATAATGATTTCTGAAATACGAATATATCAATTAATACTTGTGTTGTTACCGTAGAACTCACTTCAAAGGAAACCCATGCTACTAATCTTTGCGCCTCATGACTGACCCAGCCAAAAAGCTATACAAACCTACATTATGTAACGAAAGTTGAAAGAAAGAGGTAAGAGAGCTGATGCTACTCAGGGAAGAAATTGTAAAATGGAAATAAGACACAAGAAAAGCAAAAAAAAATAGACACTTAGCACAGCTCCCTTGCCTCTTTCATGATAAATCCACTGCAGCTTGCAGCTTTGTTGAGATAAGCTTCCTGTAGAGAGCAGATGAGTGTTGTGTTCAAAAAATAAAATAGTGGATCCCCATGTCAACTATCAACAGTTTCAGAGCGGATAAAGCTCAGTATAGAATAATCTAGTTGAAGCACAATTTAACAGTTCTATATGACATTGAAAATTAAGTCAAGCTGTCTAAAAAAATGGCTGCCGCTTTCATGCTACCAAATGGATGAAAAGACGAATATTAAGTCAAGCTGTCTAAAAAATTTCAGACAAAGTAAATTAATGATCCTAACTATCGATTATTGCCTTGGATTTCTTTTTCAAAAATGCAAAAGTATTTTCATTGTAACATTGACAAAGTTGAATAACATTGAATAGCACGCCTTGGAATTCATGAGCAATGCACCTATACGGAGAGAGACATGCATCGATCTTTGGTTACTCATCGATTCTGAAGCAACAATGGGCCCTATTTAAAAATTTGACATGAGACAACAAAGAATCCTCAAATCTGATCCCACGCGATGCTTGAATTGTTTACATGGCACAATCAGCTGTATTACTGTAAAGTGGTACCTCTAATTTTTTTAATGGCATTTTTAGGTGAGAATTGCATCATTTGCCACTTCCAAGGTTATATTATTACTCACCGGTAGTCAGAAAAAGAGATTGATGTGCACTTGAGAGCATACTTCTTTTGCGTGCATGCTGTGCACTATTCCTTGAAGAAAACCAAGTTTGGAATCAAGCTTTCTGCAGTAGTTGTGTGACAAAATTCAGAACCAATCAGCAGCTGAACCTAGAACAAAATCTAGGTAACTCTAAGCACCAACACACATGACCAGATTGGCTCTTGATAAATGCAGTCGAACCAACATTTGTTAGTTTTTCTATACGCATCAGTAGATATATCCCAAGTAAAGCAAATATTGTTCAGGCAGATGGTCTGCTGCCTATTTTAGGACAAGTCAATATCAAATGACAGTGATTCCTCAAAGGCATGGCTCCAAAATTTTGTGGCAGGGGTGAAATCATGACCTAATGTCATAAAGAACAATACTATATATCAGGATCTCAAATGTCTGCTTGCACAAATGAAACAGAGTAATCATTCATTATCAGTTCCTTATGTCACAAACACCTACAGATCTATTTGTTTTGCCTTTCTTTTTCGTTTTAATTACCAGACATTGATAAGAAATTGTCAAAAACAGAACAACAAAATGGCACATAGTACTCATGCAATCGATTTCCCCTCTCCCTTCCCTGCTCCATTTTCTATCAACTACCACTCACAACAAAATCATTCATGTAGAACTGGAGTGAAGGATCACCTGAGATAGCGACGAACGAAAATACCAATGATAAATCACCAATACCCTTTCACAAGAGCAAGAGCCAGCTAGCTCGAATTCAGATTGTCGTGGCATGTACAACCATTTTGATCTCCCCTTTCTAACAATCAACCTCACCTCAGATGATTTCCAATCTCTCCTGCTTCCTGCAGCAAACAGGAAACAAATCCAAAAACCATCACAAAAGCACAAAGCATCGATTTGAGCCAACAAACCAAAAATTTTGGCCTTAGTTCTCTCTTCGACAATTATGCTCTTTTCGACAATTACCATGTTCTCTTATACAGGAAAATCTCATCAGATGTAGTTCCCTTAGACCAACATGTCTGGCAACAAGCAATGTATTATTTTAAAGACCAATGAAACTATTAGTAGTTACTGAATGGTTATATGCAATAGTGAGGTGACAACTGCCAAGCTATAACCTGAAAGGAAAATAGGAAGAGCATATGAAGCTTAGTGGTGGCACCTAATTTATAGTTTCATACATATAAAAAAATGGTTCACATAATTACAGCAATAAGAATGTGTCACACAGGACAGGAGATTCAAAAAAATGGTTCTGTGCAAATTATCATGAGTAATAGAATATGGCATTGCTCTACAACATCATATATAACACTTACAATCATCAAATTGAATCGATCTAATTTATCATACTAACATGTACAATAATAATCTTTTACCTCGGGAGGGTGGCATAACGAATTAACGATCATCCATGGTAAGGACAGTGTTGCCTTCCTTTCGAGTCTGTTTAAGCAATCCAAAACATAGGGTTACAACAACCAAGATGTAAGTGAAATCATTTTGGTGGTCCGTGTCTCTGGTACAATTGAAATTCTTTTACAAGAAGCTAATTAACACAATCCTTTTTTAATCTGGAAACCAAATTCCATAAGAGAAAAATGAACATAAATAAAGTGTACTAATCTTCTACTATAAAGAAAACCAAGCATCGTAATACTGGCAGTTTGTTCCTCTCCTGGAAAATGTCACGCCTGTTTTGGGCAATCACCAACACGAACGAACAGATAAAAAAGCAAAACGGGCCACGCGAAGGGCCACACGGATTCGGCACACCAGATCTGGCCAGTGGCCACAGCAGATCCATCCTGGAGCTGGAGCTCCAGAGCCACGGCGGCGGCTGGTGTCGGGGGAAAACTGAAGACGAGCTATGGATTCACTTCGACACAGAAGTCAAGAAGTAGATGATGCTCACCGAGGGGAACAAATTCACGGCGAGGCGATGTGCGTCCCTGGCGGCTGCGCTGGCAAAAAGAAAAAAGTCGATCTCGGTCGTCACCGTAGGAGAACCTATGGCCCTCCTCTCGCTGGTGGTTGACCGAGCGCAGGCTCGGCGAAAGGAAATCGGCATCGGAGGGAAGAAAGGCGCAACCCACGGGCGGGATGCGCTTGCGGGTAGAGAAATCGGGCGGGATCTCGGGTCTCGGCTCGACGGTAATGCGGCCGGGTAGAAATCATCGTCGGGTGAGAAAAGACACAAGGATGTCCTCGTTTTTTGCCTAGCGATGACGCGGAGCGTCACGCTCCGAGCCTGGGTCCAGCGATCAGAATCGCCTGTGGCAGGATCGGACGGTGTTTGATTTGAAAGTGATTCTGATCAACGATCCATAAACAGGCGGGCTGGAATATGGCATGTCAAAATTATTTTCCTCAAAACTGGTTTCTTAATGGTTTAGATCAATACTTGTTGATACAATAGCATAACTTGAAGTGGACTGTGAAGCCTGAGTGTCTGCATATAGTTAACCAAGGATATTCTTGCATATAGTTATATGAAAATCCATGAGATGCATACTGTTTTTTACAATTTTTTTCTCAAAATTTCAGAACTGAATAAATCTTGCATACAGGTACAAATTGTATTGCAGGCAAACTTGTATCAATCTTTCATAAGAACTGGTTCATAGCTGAATAAATTTTCCATAGATCTGGCGGTTCACTGCACACACAGTGACACATCACAAAGGATTCGAAGATCTATTCAGTTGCGACTGCTTTAAATTCACAAGAACTGCAGGCAAGATCGAGATAACAGATCGAGACAACTCACAGTGCTACACGAGGACTGCAGGCAAGTTCAGTGCTTGGCGATGTTGTTCCTGTGTCTTGACCGGCGGTGGAGGAGCTGCAGCAGGTGGGGGCCTTCAAGGCATGCGCTGCAACTGGTGGTCGGCGGCGCACTGCAGGCGGTGCTTTGCTCGGCGGGTGGGGAAGAGGGCGGCGACGCGTTGCTCGACGGGAGTGGGCGACGGTGGGGGCGCGCTGCTCGCCGGGAGGGGGCGACGGCGGCGGGGCGCTGCTCGCTGGAAGGGGGCGACGGCGGCGGCGCGTGGCCCTTCTGTAGGGGACAAGGGCGGCGGCCCGTGGCTCTTCTGTAGGCGACAAGGGCAGCGGCGCGTTCCTCCGGGGGAGAGGACGAGGGCAGCTCCTCTTTCCGCAGCAGGAGGGGAGCACGGCGGCGGCGCGTCGATTGGGAGCAGGGTTGGGCGGGAGGAGGCAGCGCGCTGTGTTTTTTTGGGAGAGAAGAAGTAGCTCGCTGTTAGATTTCGCTCGGCAGAGAGGCTGAAGCAGCACGCGCAAGTGGATTTCGGGAGGGACAAGGCGGGGAGATGGGGAAACTATTTTGGGTTCGGCGCGATTGGAAATTGGTTGGCGAGCTGGCGGTCTCTTGTTTTTTACCGACCGATGGTGAGACGCAGGGTGCGACATTTAGTCAGACATTATTGGTATGGATAATTACCGACCGACCGTGCATCGGTATACATGGAATTACCGACCCAGTGCAGGTCGTCTACTTTTAGCGACTGATCATCGGTAGCTAATATAGGTCGGTAAAAATGGACCGTGGTGTAGTGATCTTCAATAGTTGGGAAAGAAGTAACCGGCGAGGGAGTGCGAGATGTTGAAATCCTGCCGTCTCTGTCCACCGCGGTCACAGCATCTGTCGTTGCGGTATCGTGGCACACCGACACAACACGACACCGATTCATTCAGCGCCGCGTCACCCACCCAACCACGAACCAAGGAGTTGCCCCACCGCTGCCCTAACCCTAGGACAGCACCGCCATCAATGGCGTGGCCTCCTCATCGGTGGCCCTTGTCCCCACCCCCTCCGATCTAAATCTAGTAGAGGAGGACTCATGTTGCCCAAACGGAATGGGCCTCGATGCACAACAGAGGCAATCCTCCAGGGGCAACGAGGGAAGGGGCGCGCCTTCCTGTGAGCGAGGAGCACGGGAAGGGGTTGAGGGCGGCGGTGACGATATTTGTCAATCGCCCTCACCGCGAAGCATGGGAAAATCTTGCCTGGGATCATATCACCAGAGCGCCACCTGCCTCGCCGGAGCGTCGATCTGCCGGCCAACGTCGTCGGGGAGGAGGCCGGATGCGACGGCGCAAGGAGTGGCGGTGCCACCGCAAGGTGCACCATCGGCCTGTCACTTGAGGCCCCGCCGCCGCCGTCCTTGCCCATGCCGAGATCTTAGTGACGAGCTTTGCAAAATTGTGAATTAAACTGATAGGGCGGTAATCTTTGGCAGCAACCGCTTCATCAGTCTTTGGAATTAGAGTGAGGTATGCTGAGTTGAGCAGCCATAGCTTCCTATCATCCCTATTTTGCAGAGTCATAATCGCTGCCATGATGTCTGCTTTGATAACCGCCGAACAAGATTTGTAAAATCTGCCCGTGAAGCCGTCCAGTCCCAGGATGCGGTCTGCTGGTAGTGACCTAATTGTTTCCCACACTTCATCTTCAGAGATTGGCTCATCCAGATCTGATAGATCAAGACCGGATGGATGGAAGAAATTCAGGTCTAGTGTGGCTGACCGAGGAAGGGTTGTCCCAAGAAGATCATTGAAAAAAACTGAACATGACCTCCTACTTCTCTTCTTGGTCAGTAACTATCGTATCCTCATGGATCAATTTGGGGATGAATTTCTCGCGCTTTCTAAACCCCGTTGATATGTGGAAAAGCGTCGTGTTAGCATCCGCGTCCTTCAAGAAGAGGATACGCGAGCGAGGTCGCGCAATGGTTCGCCCAAGAGAGGCCATCACCAAACAATGCCGCTTGACCTCCCGGCGCAGCCAATCCTCATCCGCTGTTAAAGGTCCAGAATCTTGTGCTACCTCTACCTGGTGTAAAATCTCTGGGGCGATCACTAGTACAAAAAGGTCTTTAGTGGCGGGCTTTTTGGCCAGCAGTGGCGGGCAAAGCGTGCGCCACTGAGCTTCCGTCACTGCTAGCACGTCCAAAGCGGTGACGCACAGACCGTCCGCTACTGATATAGAGAATCAGTGGCGGACGGGGTGACGTCACCGTCCGTCACCGTAGATGAGTTGAACAGTGACGGGCCAGGTGACATCATGCATGCCCGTCACTGCAAGCCATTTTTTCAAAATAAAAAAAAAACTACTATTACCTCTAATATGCTATGATCCCCATTCAATGTTGCTCCGAAGCAAAATTGAACATAAGATTATGGCTCTAACAGTCCGATCCACAGGATCTTTGTCCCACGGTTCTTTTTAAGCAGACACGAGATAATACCACACTTTCGTCTTAATTAACAGAGTTATTATCTTTATTACAACATAGGTTCAGAGTACAGCGGAAGTTCAAGTTCAGCGGAAGCGATAAAAGGTGGTTCGAAAACGAAAGATACACGAGAGCTACACTACTCTCATCGATAAAGCATGAGTGACAATCTGATGCCCGATCAGATAATCACACTAGCAACAACCTCACTGCAGCGGCTGATCGGACTCCCAGTGGGCAGTCTAACCTGCTGGGACTTGCACATCCTAGGGAAGAACACCTTCAGACAAAAAGGACATCTGCACTACCTGAAAATCACATAGGCACAAAGCCTGAGTACTAATTACTCAGCAAGACTTAACCGTCAATTGACTTCTAGACATGCATAGGCTGACATAGGTTGGTTCAGTTTAAAAGGACTCGCACTAAGCAACAGTAATCATTTCTAGCATATTTTAGCCAAGTTTTATCTTTATTAAACAGTGGCATATGTGAGAAAAGACAATAAACAGGCAATTTAACATATAATATATGAACAACAAGTATGAGAGTAATATCAACAATAATCCATCACTCTAAACAACAGTTCATCATCATCATCAAGTCATGTGTGCTACGTGAAGGCTCAAATCACAAGCAGGTACTCATTTCTGCGAGGGACAGCGATTGCAATCGATTTACACCAGCTGGGAAAAACCCAAAGTACACGACGTATATGCACCACCAAAGGGCATATACGGCAACCTTTCACAAGACAGTAAACAATCAGTACGGGTCTAGTCTCAGAGATTGGGCAGCCGTCCCACCAACGGTACCTAGTACCTCCCATGGCCTGAACCTGCGCAATACACCTGTACAGGGTACCGTACCACCTTGCCACCATACATGCTACCTCAGTTTGCTAGTTCCCATTAGACTAGTATGCCTTCGGTACTGTTCGATACTTGATCAAGGGGCCAACATCGGATTAGTCCTTAATCGACACAGACAGGGCTACAACAGCCAACCCCTCCTTGAGTTGCTGCAACCTACACATGCAATATCCCTGCCCGATCTCCACAATAAACATAAACTCATTCCATCATCTTCAACTTTAGTGATCAAGTTTTTATTCCCGAAAAACAATACTTGATCGATACGAAATACTTTAACTAAGCATAGCAGGTATTCTACCGAGCTACTAGGATAGACACATAAACAACATAGGACATTTGGGGAACATGCAGGAGGATTTTCAAACAACTCCTATAAACTTAAGTGCACATACATACTAGACACACTAGCATTATTATTGCTAAAACCAAAAATTTGTAAAAGGGCGGGATGCACCGGGGCTTGCCTTGGTTCTCACAAACTAGGTTAGTAGCTTCAGCTCCACTCTCTTCCGTGTGAGAATCCTTCTGAATATCCTCCTCGTGATCGTTTCCTATAATGCATAAATATCCAAAATGAGGAAGGAACACAATTGAATCAACATGGAATGCATGAAATGATTTGAATTTAAGTTCATATAACATACAGGTTTGGAATTGGTGAGGTGGATTTAGTTTAATTTATTTCCTTCATTGACTCCCATGAAGCATTGTTAAATTAAGAAACAAGTCATTTGAATTAACAATCTTTCGGACTTGTCCGAGTCAAGCCGGACTAGTCTGAATTGATCAAGTTTCGGACTACAGTTTTGGTATTTCGGACTACAGTTTTGGTATTTCGGACTAGTCTGGTTTGGGTCGGACTAGTCCGGGTCGGGGCGGACTAGTCTGAATTGGGGCGGACTAGTCTGAATTTTCCAGATTTAGCTGCTGACAGAAGAAAATAAATCATATAAAATTCTCTGAAGCGAAACTGGTCATGCCAGAAAATAGGGTGGTAGAACATCATCTAAGGAACACGCATGCACAGGTTCAAGATTTATGGAGCATCAGAGAATTTATAAAAATTCAGACAAGTTTATCAAAGAGAAGGTCATAAATACTTCTACCTACAGAAACAAGGGGTATATATACCTTACTGGAAAGAGCATGTCAAGAGGGTTCTAACAAGACTGAGTTTGCATTTTTCACATGAGCAGATGATTTAATATGAAATAAATAGGGTTTAGCTTCTAACTTTGTACAGAGCAAACCATGCAGAAACATGGATCAACTTGCTAACCAGTGGATAGATCTACTCAAGAGGAGCACAACAAAATTTAGTTTGCAATTTTTGGACATCTAGAACTCCAGATATCGATTTTTGAAGTTTATTCATGTTCTGAGAAAGTTGCAGCATATTCTGCCACTGGACGTTTTAAGAACTGGACGCGCGCTGGGTTCACGTGAGGCATGCACGGCGGCGAAACTTGGCGTGGTACGCCGGCGACGAATATAGCACGAAGCTGGACGAGGTCTAGTCCTTGAGGTTCAGTGAACCTTGGGCTATCCGCCGAACAAGGTGTCGAGGAGAGAGACTCACCGAGGCGAGATGGCGATGAGGAGGCGGATCTGCGGCGATGGCGAGTCGGCGGCGAACGGTGGCAAGACAACGGCGAGCTGCACGCTGCACTAGCAGGACCAAAATTGGTCACGGCGTGCGCATGGGGTAGATGAAGAAGCAAACGGAAAGAATCGGGCGGAGGTTCACCTATGGTGATGAAATCGAGGACGAGGTCGACGGCGGGTTGGGGAAGGTCTCCGGGGAAATGGCGCGATTCCGGGCAATGTGGTCGGCGATGTCGTCGAGGTGTTCAGGGGATTGGACGAGGGAGTCACGGCGAAGCTTCGACGGGGTCAAGCTCGAGCTTCGGTGGACTGTGGTGACGGCGCGACGGCTTCAAGTCCCGGCGGCCATAGCTGATGCGCGGCGAGAAATGTGGCTTTGGCGCGCGGAGAGGCCGAGGGAGAGGACGGAGTGTGCGATGAGAACGAGAGAGAGAAGGCCGGGGCGCTGGTTTTGATCCTTGACGGAGTGAGGCTGAGCTGGAGCGGTGGGAGGGCAGCTGGCTGCCATGCACGGCGAGAGTGTGAGCCGAGAGAGAGAGAGAATAGAAGGATGAGGCGGTTCTTTTCTTTCTCCCCCAAAATCACTCTCTTCCTTGGAAATTCTAAAAGAACTACTTACCAGCCTCAAAAATTTCTCCACTTTTGCATGGCAGTCGATTGACAGGTGGAAAGGGAAGATGTGCTGGCCACTTCTCCAAAATCTTGCAGAATTTCGAATTTGAAATTCAAACAAAGTATTTAAAATTTAAACTTGCAAGATTTATTTGGAGGACTTCCCAAAGGAAAATCTTGCTGAAATTTTGGCTAGATTTTTATCTCACTGACCTCTACCACATATCTTTTGATGACTCTGAGTTGGATAGCAAAATTTGAACTTGCTTCACTAATTAGCCCTCAATTTGGTTTAAATTCAAATTTGAACAAATGGTGTGAGCTCAAAATTTTATATTCTCACAACCACAAACCAAATTTAGTTACTAGGACTGTGTAAAGCAGAAAAGAGACACCTGGGGTGTCACAACGGCAGAGTAGAAGCAAGAGAGAATTAATAGCGACCAAACTCGATTACTTAGTATGTGAGATCCAGGGTTTAAATATACAATGACAATAACCGAGCAAAATCAATTAGCCTCGTCCTGATATACACCACACAAAGAAAGAAACTTGATGTTTTGTCTAGCTTGGAAGGTCACTGGTACTTGAGCAGTGAGCATAACTGCACCATCAACTCTGAATGGTCTTCTAATCCCCATCTCCATATTATGATAACAACCTGACAATTCAATAGAATAGATAAAGGTCAGAGAGATGGAGGTGCAGCACTTCTGAGCTAGGCAAAACATCAAGCACCTTGCGGGCCAAAACAAGAGCAATAAGAATGAAACAAGCAGAGCTCAGCCGGCAGCCAATTCAACACGGATTGGGTCTCGGTTCGCACAATAATCAGGCACAATTGATGAGTACAGACATACAGAGAGCAGATCAGGCACAATCGAATCACCGGATAAGGAGATGAGGAGTAGAAGCAAACTCACTGATTTGGCTGGAACCCTAACGTCGCCACCGCGCCTGCTCCTCCTCACCGCCCCGATCTTCGGAGGGAGAGGAAGAGGGGGGAAGAGGCGGCGGCGCATGGGGATGAAGTGGAGGAGAGCTTGCAGCGTTGCCTGGAGACGTCGCCGAGGTCGCCGTCCTCGTCGCACCCCACACCTAGGGAGCGCGCCCACGCGGAGGAGGGAGCCACCGAGGAGGGCGCGCCGCCTCGAAGCCCGTGCAACCACCTCGGATCTGAGCACCTGCGAAGGTGGCCGCTGCCAGATCTGGCGAGAGAGGGCGGCCACGCGCCGGCGCGAAGGATCCTTCGCGCACGCCGCCGGATCCTCGCCCGCGCCGCACAGCACCGCCGCGCAGGATCCTTCGCCCACGCCACCGGATCCTCGCCCGTGCCACACAGCGCCGCCACGGGATCCTAGCCCACGCCAATCCGCGCGACCGAGGGATCCTCGACCGTCCGCCCTGCCGGATCTATCTGTGAAGGAGGGAGGGGGAAGAGGCGGCGGCGCATGGGGACGAAGTGGAGGAGGGAGGGCGTGGCAGAGAGAAGGGAGGAGAGAAGGCAGCGGCATCTCAAAGAAGTGAGGAAGAGAATGGAAGGGGAAAAAACCTAAGGGTTGTTTATAAAACTCAGGCTAAACGGGCTCGAGTGGGCCAAATGATATGCAACGGCGGACGGGCTGACGCCAGCAGTCCGCCATTGAAAAAAAAAACATCAATGATGGATGGCGTGACGTCATCGTACCCGTCATTGTTGTCCTCGTTCCAGTGGCGGACGGCACTGACGTCATTATGTCCGTCACTGGTAACCTCCTCGGTTCCTGTAGCAGTGATGACATCATCCCGTCCGCCACTGATAAGTGCTAGTAACTGGCGCGAGTCTAGTAGCGACGCATCGTTAGGTGTCCGCCACTGCTATGTTTTTCGCAGTGTCATATTAGGCTCATTTTGTACTAGTGGATGCTCAACTGAGTCTTAACATGTCTGACCTGTTTCTGGCTCCACGACTAGAGTGCTCGCGTGGACATGAGGCAGAGACCGGCATGTTCCAAGATGTAGCCACAACGTCATGAAAGTCTGATAGTTTCGTCCAGAAGCTCTCAAAGTGGAACCTGCGCTTGCCATGAATTCCTTCTTGAGTCCGACCAAGAGGGGACAAATGGTCAGAAATCTCCGTAGCCTGACTTTGGAGAATGCAGTCCGGATATAGAGATTTCTGTTAAGTTGCATGCACCAACCAACTCACCCAAAAGCCTAAACTTGTGGGGGAAAGGTGGACAATTAACTAATACTCTAACACTCCTCCTCACGTGCAGGCTCCCTCAGGCCGCAAATGTGGAATATTAGAGTGGGCTGCAATTTGTTTTAATAAATCGCGCCAGCCAGGATTCGAACTCGAGACCTCTGGCTCTGATACCATGTTAAGTTGCATGCACCAACCAACTCACCCAAAAGCCTAAGCTAGTGGGGAAAGGTGGGCAATTAACTTATACTCCAACAATTCCCAATCTGCTGTGCATAAGACTTGATCGAGCTTCACAAGAGTTGGAGCCTCTCTCTCATTTGACCAAGTATAGCGCCTTCTAAGCAGCGGAATTTCCTTGAGGTCACGATGATTCACAAAGCGACCAAAACGGCCCATCAAATCACGGTTGATGTCATCATTGTTCATCTTCCAAGCTGAAAACCATGTTGAAGTCCCGTTCTAGCATCCAAGGACCATCACATTGACTTCTAACCTCCCTTAATTCATTTTGAAAATGCAGCTTTTCATTATCTAGATGCGGTCCATAAACACCCATGAACCGCCATTGCTGCCCATCATCATCGCTGAACCTGACCGAATTGTTGACGTTTGCCAAGTCACATCAATTAAATCATCCCCGGCAATGGCGCCAGAAATAATTTAATGATGTACCTCGGTGTCAATTAGGTAAAATCCGCAAGCACACGGAAAATACCGTTGTAGCATTTCACCCGGAGGTATTCAGGGTATCATTATTCATTTTATCCCGAAGGAAGGTGGGTAAGAATAAAAATATTAATAATGACATAGGCATAAAGATTGGTATTGATAATCATAATCTATGCATGGGTAAGGATAAATATGATATGGGGTAGTGTGACACACAGAAGTTCATTCCCTAAATAAATAATTAATCTAAGTGCCTTAGTGAGATTAGTTAGGAGAGCTAAGCTATATCTCTAATGTATTCTATCTATATAGTTGCATAGTCAGTCGTATACAAGCAGTATTATACTAGTCATAGTCTAATGCACTCAACACTTCGCTTACGGATTCATGCCCGGCCGGTATACACAAGGCAACTCCGTCTTGGACGTATGGCTAGCCGAATGTTGACGGCCCTTATTGCGCATTTTAACCGTCAATCACATGCACTTTTTTAATCACACATCCACCATCAAGGGTAGGTATAGGGATTATTTCTAACAAATTCCACTAGTCTTGGTATATTTGTTTTGACACCGAATTTTGGAAGTCCTTTGACACGTGGCAAAGAAGTAAGGGAAGGAGTCTGTGTTTAGAAAGAGATGCTGCGTTGACTGGAGCAAGAAAAGATTTTTGTTGCTGTGATCACGGGATTAGTTAGGATAGGAATATTTTGTTTCCTTGAGTAGAAAGTTACACTAGAACAGATGTGTTGATTTATGACGAAATTAAGGTGTCACCGACTGCTGCTAGTGACAAAAATTTCGTCATAAATCACGATTTATGACCTTTTAGCGTCCGTCAGCAGTCGAGCGTGGTAAGTCGTGATTTATGACCTTTTCAACAGTTCAGCAGTTGAGCAAGGTTATCATACGGTACTCGTATACGTATACTACCACGATGGCAGGATGACATGGCGTCCAACGTGGCAACGTTGCCACATCAGCATGATGACGTCTACGATACACGTGTCAACTTTCTGTTGGTCCACA
This sequence comes from Eragrostis nindensis, assembly GCA_012490785.1. NCBI lineage: Eukaryota > Viridiplantae > Streptophyta > Magnoliopsida > Poales > Poaceae > Eragrostis > Eragrostis nindensis. Next base: position 170,303 of record JAAXCT010000183.1, read on the forward strand.
TGTCATTTTCAAATCGGTCCACGTGCCTTTTTCCGAGAGTCTCCACGTGTCACTCTTCTATTGGTCCACGTGTCTTTATTTCAAGAGTCCACGTGTCGCTCTTCTATTGGTCCACGTGTTCTTTCGGAGGTCCACGTGCCTTTTTTTTACTGGTCCACGTGTCATTTGTCTACTGGCACACGTGTCTTTTCTCAATTGGCACCCGTATCACGCTCTGAGGGGTCCATAGCTTTGCCTTATTGCTCCACATGTCAGTTGCCCAGATCGTCACCCAACACATAAATGGCCTTATGCGGGCCCATTTGAGGTCTAACTATTTCGTCACAAATCATATCAGGTTGGATCGTCACAAGCATATGCCAAATTTATCTTGTTAAATAAATAGATGAGTCAGTTATACATGATGTCGCAGTTCACATTCCATACAGATTATTACAAAATGGCTACCCACGAACACATAGTTCAGTAATCACACCAAAACCAATCAGACTAAAAAATCATTCAGATTTCCGAGATGAATGATGCACCTGACCTTCCCCTTCAAAATTAGACATAAGAGAGGCAAGTGATCATGCTTGCCTTTTGTGCTGATTCTTTCCTCAAGTGCTCTAACTGAGCTTCCATAGTGCGGTTTGAGTCTCTCGCTTCTTCCGCTTGCTTCCGCAAGGCATCAATCTCCCTCCTCTGTTGTTCAACTATTTGTTCAACTTGTAGACTTTCAGCTTTCTCGCGCTCGAGTTCAGCCATCAATGCTTCCAACCGGGAACAAACGGGAACTCTGATTTTGTTTCTTTGCTTGTAGGCCCACAACTTCAAGAAAGGTACTTGCTCGAACAACTTCACGAACAGCACGACCAGGAGATATCGGTTTCTCTCCCTCTTGTACAGGTTCTTCCTTCATTGTTTTGATATCATCCTAGCAAAACAAGGGTGACAGGTCAAATTTCCATCTTGTTCACAGATTTTTCCAGTGCGGGACATGCATAAGAGGACATGAAAAGGAAACAACCACTTACGAGAGCTTTCTGAACTGTGACGAAAATTGTTCGACCGCGGGCCCCACGTTACATGACATGTGGGCCCGCGTGTTTCTTCACGGTGCGCCACATGCCATGACATGCGGGCAAACGAAATCAGTGACGAAATTACTTGACCGTGGGCCCCACGGTGCTTGACATGTGGGCCCACAGAGGCTTCATGGTGCGCCGTGTGGCACCACACACACGGGCGAACGAAGAGATCAGTGACAAAAATTACCTGACCGTGGCCCCCATGTGCATGACACGTGGGCCCGCTTTGTTGTTCGCGGTGCGCCAACGTGGCACAACGCACGGGCAAACGAAATCAACGACGAAAAATATACTTTGTCGTGGGACCCACAGCCTCTGACCCGTGGGCCCCATGTGGCTCTGTAGTGCGCCGCGTGGCATTGTACGCGGTCAAACGAAATTTGTGACGAAAATGGTTTGACCGTGGGCCCTAGGAAGCCTGACATATGGGGACCGTCTTGCTGACTGGGATGCCACGTAGGCCAGAAACGCCCGTGGGTGGGGTTTATGACGAAATTGTGGGATCCCGTTGGTCGCCGTACTCGGAACGGGATTTAAAGTGACGAATCGGCTGCCCAAAACAGTCAACAGACGGCACCGGACGATCCTGTGCACCGATTTATACGGTTTTTTGTCACAAATATGCTTGTTAGTGACGGACCACGAAAAACGTCATAAAGTTGGCCAGAAACGGGAAAAACCGCCAAAATAGTGACAGATCTACAATGATTTCATCATAAATCAGCCGATCTGTACTAGTGTTAGGGAGAGTCGTATATGTCCAAGTCGGTTCCCTCGGGTGTATAAATATAAACCCAGGAGCTTGTAGTCAGACTAATCACAATCAATACAACTCTCGGCGCATCGCCAACCTGTTTTTTTCGATAGGTTTCTTGTTCGAGCGGCTGCGTCGGCACGATCTCCGCAAAGAGCAGGGAATTCGTCACCTCACGGTAATTACGCTAGTTTATCTAGTAACCTTCTCATCTCATACTTTGATCAAATTATCTCACTGTATGGTTGATTGAATCTGCTAATGCTTTACTAGTTTAATCGCCAGTTATCCGGTACTTTTGATCTATGAGGTTTACGCGATTCAAGTTTTTGCGCATGCTTTGTCTGATTGAAGTATCTCAGACTTATCGTGAGGAAATTTGGGCAACGTAAAACTTAGGTTTATCTGGGTATTCGAGTCATCTTAGATTGATCTATCTGCTGGATCTTCCACTTAATTATCTTTTATAGAACCTTATTGCTGTCTCGTTAGGTCCGATCCTACGGGTTCTGTTGAAGTAGTTCTGTGACGTGGTTTGGCCGATAGATTTATCTAGGGTTCGATCGGGACGTTTAGCCGATTTGTTATCATAATCACTCTGGATTATCTATTAGTTGGGTCTTCCACCTAATTACTTTCGATAAAACGTTATTGCTGTCTCGGTTAGGTCCGATCCTACGGGTTCTATCGAAGTGATTCTGTGACGTGGCTTAGCCGATAGATCGATCTGGAGTTTGATCGGGGTTTCTAGCTGATTATCTATTTTACAGATCTCTGTGTTGTATCTCTTCACAATCATGCTATTTAGGCTAGTTTATGATTTAACCTATGCACTTTGTTAATTCTAGCCGATAGTGTGATTGTTTATTCAGATCTGTTAATTGCCTATTGCTTTCTGTTTAACATCTCTCAGCCGATAGACTAAAGCCGATACTTTGTTGCTATTTATAAGCCGATAGCGCATAGCCGATAGTTAACAGTCGATAGCATTTCAAATACTTTTTATTTATTTTATCGACTGTTCCATCGACATTTAATTGTCGGCTACGCATCGGCCTGTTTCTTCGGGCCGATGACCCAAGGAATTTAACGTTTTATTTTTGTTAGTGTTTTCAGAAAAACTGACTGGCACGCTCCGGGATTTCCACAGCGTACAAGACTTGGTCCTGCACTGAAGTTAAGTAAATCTTCCAGGCTAGTTGTGTGTGATTTTTGGTCAACAATTTGTGAGTGCAGGTGCAATTCATATGAAAATAGGAAAAAATGAAGCACAAACCATGGACTTCACATGTACACACAAAATAAAGAGAACTTCCAAAGCCCAAAAACTAGAGAAAAAGGCTTTAAGTCTATGTATAGTAAGTGGATCAGGAAAGGAGGCAGCCCAAGTCACCAAACAGAGAAGGACCAGCCCAGTCGGGCCCAACCCAGGTCGGCCGACCTGGTAAGTGGGGTCGGTCGACCCCTGTTAGTGGCCCCACGAGCCCATTCTCCTCTGGCGGTTCACTACTGACTTCCTGAGGTCGGTTCCACCAGCAATGATGGCCATTAATACCAGAAACTGCCTCAAAGTTGCCGACCTTCCAAGCTAATAAATAAGGGGTACCCCCTCCTCTCAAGACACACAAGTAACACAAAAAGAGAGCATCACTCCCATTCCTAAGGCTAGGACCTCTTGTACACTATTAGAATAGGGGAGAGGGTAGGGTAGAAGAGAGGGATAGTGCTAGTTCATAGTGCTACGCCCAACTTTTGTATCTTGGCGTGTAATCATATACATTTGCGATTATACGTGGTGATATTGCTTAAGTAATCTTTGCTTCCTAGTCGTGTATTTCTCGTTATACTTGTTTACGGGATCATCACTCCGCAAGGAGTTCTCTAGCTTCCTGAATTGGTTCTAGGCCGAGGTTAGAGTAGTAGTCGATAGCATAGACGTGGTGTCTAGGCTAGAGATTACCTGTGTTTGCCGCGTGCCTCACGGTTTGTACAGGTAGGCGGCAGGTGGTGATAGCCCTATCCATCCCTTGTAACCCTCCACGTTCGAGTACGTCGTAGAGCTACAAGCCAACGTGGCTTGGCAAACCAAGCCTATACCGGTGCCCGAAGTAAACCAGTAGAGCCTGAGTGCGTCTACCCGTAGAGATAACTTAGAGTTATTCAGTACTCACCCTTTCGATCCTAGGTTACTAGTGTTCTTGTTGTCCTTGGTTAAAACTAACCTTGTTGCAGATTACATTCGTTCCTTGAGGAAACAAATATGATACCTTGGAATACTCCCGGGTGAAAAAGTGTTACAACTGTATTCCATGCGCTTGCGGGTTTATCTGTGATCGTAAGAAGTACCAACAAGCATTTCTGGCGCCGTTGCCGGGGAACGGTTGCTAACTCTACTACGAACCAGGTTTGCACTCGTAATCTATCTTTTATTTCTCGTTTGTTTTTACTTTCTTATTCTAAAAATATATACTTCATGGAGTCACAACCTACAATCCAATCATTTCTCTACTCCACAGGGCGAGCTCTAAGAGCCACCATCATCATCACAACCAATTCTATCATCTAGCTATGAGCTTTGCCCCAATTTTATTTCTTTAATTAAAGGTCTATCCTTCTCCCGGTTTTAAAAACGAAATCCTTACCAACATTTGCGAGAGTTTGAGCACTTGTGTTCATGCTGATTGATCCATGGCATGACACAAGAAACCTTAAAGTGGAAGTTGGTTTCCTTCTCCCTCAATGGAAGGCAAACAATGGTACGCTTACACCGCCAAAGAGTGAATGGCGATTGGAAAGAACTGCGAGACAAATTTTGGTCTAGCATTCTTCCCCGTATCCCGTATGACTTCTCTACGGGCCGAATAATTAACTTTCCACAAGAAGAGGAGGAGACACTTAGTGCGGCATTGTTGGCGGTTCTTATGCGAGTAATTAAATTCATTAATTCCGCAAGCGCACGGATCACCATTGTAGCATTTCACCCGGGAGTATTCCAGGGTTATCGTATTTATATTTCCGCAGGGAAGTAGAGCGAAAGGAAGCTGAATAGTAACAATGCATTGCACAATTTGGAGAAAAACAATATATCAACTATACTTGAGACGGGGTCAGGTTTGCATGATAAATATGGGTTGGCACACACCATCTAATCCTAAGTGATAAAAGAAATAAAAGCGTAGTATACATTTGGGAGAGCAACGAGATAGAGTCAAAACTTCCTATGTGTTTATCTATTATTTACTCTTCCTAGCAGTCAAGTCTACAAAGATTATCTATTCTAGCTAAGCTCATACACATACAAGTCATGTCGTTTCGGGGCACGCACGTGCTAGGATATGTGAACCGATGTTGCTAGTTCATCCTAGGGAACCGTACGCTATAATTAAGACCCTGCCTGTCCAACCCGGACGTGGTGGATTACAGAGACTGGTGTAGCTGTCAGATACACTCGCGGCTACCATCCTCCGTGGGGTTGGGTGCCAAACGTGCATAGGCCAAGCTCTAAGCTCCATGCTTACAACCCGCCTAGAGGAACTACTCTTGATCAACGGAGCAGTCCTATCTAAGAATAGAGCACAGATTTCACCAAGCGCGGACGCCATCTCCGACGGAGGCACTCTCTCGTACTCTTTAGACAATAATCACGAATCCCACAACAAGACTTCTACGAGCACTTACTTAACGGAATAAATAAACTAAATAGAAAAGAACTACTAAAAGAAATAAATAAAGATAAAACTAAATATAAATATATTGAATAAAATAATATCTCTAAAAGAGTTAGGATACAAGAGCTATACCAAAACTCTGAGAAGACTCCGGAAGCCCAAGGGAGCTCTCACTCTACTCTACTCTACTCTAACTCCCAAAGTAACTACTAAACAAGAAGTAAACACTTGGATGAAGTGTGGTGCGAGTTGCTTCTGCAGCCGAGGGTGCTATTTATAGCCTCTCCATGATGGTGAGGCTTATGTAGCCGAAGCTGGAGTGGCGGGGCCGCCAAGCTAGGCCGGCCGGCCAGGTAGGGAGGCCGGACGGCCGTCCCCTGTGGCGGTTGGCCACCGCCTCTTGCCTGAACGCTCCAGATCGTCTCCTGATGGCGGTCCGAAGGTTGGCTACTTCGTGGGGGCGGCAGAACTGCAGTGAGGGCCAAGTAAAGGCCAAATGGCCCACCTTCTAGAATGACGGTGGAATCGGCTGGGCTGGGCCTTCAATTCTACATTGTAGGCCAGTTTGCTGCCCACTGGAGGAAGATCGAGGCCTGTGGCCTCCTGGTGGGGCCGGTCAGCCTATGGTGGGGCCGACCGACCAGGGTTTTTTCCTGGCTGGGCCCACTTTCCTTCATATTCACTCCTGCATCCAAATATTCACCAAAACTTGTGAAGTAGTATTATTCCTATCTACTATGCACAGAATCTTGGTGAAATGCTTTTATTTACCGATAGGATGGTGGTCAAACATGGTTTAACGACCGCCAACAAGGCTTCGGTCCGGTTCTGTTCATTAACAGATTCCGGCTCAGATTGTTGCTTCCCGAACCCGTTTTATTACAACACTTTTATTCGGATGTTGACGCTCGACTCGCCGGAGCGGAAGAGGAGGAGCTCGGGCACATTTTCTCTGGCGTGTCCTTGCTAGCCACCACCATTTTGAGCTCGGCCACCACGAACTCGTCCTCGCCGCGGCGCAGGAGGCCGGTGGCGTTAGCGTCGAGGCTCCGATGCACGGGGCCTCGTAGACGACCACTATAACATTTCTCCACCTGCTCATCAGAGAGATAACAAGGAGGGAGCAGGGACAGCGTCGCCGGCCGTGGATTCGGTCCGGCGCCGGCACCGGCGTTGTAGAGGAGTTGGTCGTCCGTGAAGTCGTAGCGCTCTTCCTCGAAGCCGATCTATATGAGAACGGAGTCGCCGTGCGCCGCTACGACGAAGGTGTAGGTCCTGTGCGTTGCATCCGGGAAGCGCACGCGTAAGCTCGACACCTCCGGCGGCGGCGCGAAGCGGAAGTAAACCTGGATTGGGTGGCCGGACGTGGTGCGCGCGGCTGTTGGCAGTCCTAAGGCCTAACAGAAATTAATCCGCAAGCGTACGGATACCGGTGTAGCTTTCACCACAAGGAGTATTCCTAGGGTATCGAATCCACAGGGAACGAACAGTGTACTAATAACTCTATCCTAGATAAATTATCCGATCAAGGTGGCACAGGGGAGCAAGAGCGCAACAATAAATAAAAAGGTCTTCTGGCCAGGTAATCTAATGTCAAGGAGCTATACAGCTGGGCAACATGGTATGGTCCTTTCTCTATTATCTATTTCGGGACACAAACGTGCCAAAGCAGCAACCCGAGAATTAGGTTCAACTACTTGGGAATCCGCCTGCTATTGAAAGCCCTACAGACATGAACCCGGACGTGGTGGATTACAGAGAGCGGTACGCCTGTCACACGTACTCGCGGCTACCATCCTCCGTGGGTTAAGAGCAAATCAGGGATTACTCTAGGTCTAAACACCACGTTTACACCTATCGTCACAACTAGCGAGGACATCCAAATAAGCTAATCTATGCAATAAATAAATAAATATTTAAAGCATACCTGAAACCCATAAATAAATAGAGAAGAATACCATACTTTATTGCCCGACCGATAATCTCCTTACATGTTACCCGGCCTGGAAGACTCGAACGACTACTCCCAGGCGAGGAGCATACCCGAGGCGCCGAAGAAGTAGAGTCCCGGCATTCCGGGACTACTCACTCTCCTAGCCTCTCACTCACTCACTCACTACCAGCAGCGCTCGCTACTCACTAATGACTAACTCAAATGTATCTCCAGGTGCAAGTTGCTCTGAAGCTAGCCGGGGGTATTTATAAGGTCCTCGTGTCGATGTGCATCTTGTAGCCGAAGATGGAGTGGCGGCGGCGCAAAGGTAGGCCGGCCGGCCTAGTAGGGTGGCCGGCCGGCCATTGATTATGGCAGTTCACCACCGTCTTTTGCGTGGACGTCTCAGATTCGCTCCTGATGACTGTTCGGAGGTCGGCTACTTGATGGGGGCGGCAGAAATGGAGTGGCCTTCACGTTTAGGCCCAAAAGCTCATGTTCTAGAATGTCGGTTGTCTCTTGTTGGGTTGGGCCTTGAATTCCACGTGGGGGAGCAGCAAAAGGCCTCTGGAAGGAAGATTGATCCCATCGGGAGCCTGAGTAGGCCGGCCGGCCTATGATTGGGCCGGCCGGTGGGCTTTGGCCCCTTTTCCTGTGATTTTTCTCCATATTGCTCCCTGCACTCAAATAATCCAACAAAACTTGTGGAGAGCCATTAGCAATAAAGATTGTTCGTTTTAATCCTTGTTTGATGGCTTTTATTGAATGGTGTTGGCGGTAAAATTTGAGTGATAAGCACCGCTAACAGCGGCCGCCATCGTCTTCTTCTCGACGGCGGAGCAGGGGCCGGCCTCATCGTCATCCTCCTCGTGTTCGCCGTAGATGTAGAGCTCCACTGAAGGAGGATAGGATGCGACGTCGGCGGCCGCCGCTCGCCGTTCGTGCTTGAACTTTTTCCGTCGAGACGATGGATTCATCATGGTTGCAGTGGAGGATTGCCGCGCGGTGGCCTCCATTGTTAAACGATCTTGACTTGGTTTCGGTAGGCAAATTAGGGAACGAAGCCGGTACTTTTTTTCTTTTTCCTTTTGTGTTTTGTGTTATAACACAGATTCCTATTGGACAGGGAAATGAAGTTCTAGGAGAATATATCCTACTCCTAGTCCAATGTGTGGGAAATTTACCAAAGAGTTCCTTTTCTAGTAGGAGAGGAGGGTCTCTTCCCCCGAGTATAAATAGTGGAGTACCCTATGATGTAAATGACCAGATTATTCTAAATAATAAAGAGAAGGCTCCGCCCTACATTGTGTCTTGCCTCTTATCTACTTTTGTTGTTGTTCTCTACCCGCCGACAGCGTGTTACACATTTTGTATATGTTGGTCAGAGCGTGTGCGTATACAACTTTATGACTCGGCTTGTGTTATCGGACGTATCACATCTCAACTTGATGTGCCAATGTGGCGGTGCTTGAAGTTGATACAAATAGAGATGCGTTTTGGTGGATTCATGCAGTCGTGCTCGCAAGGTGCCCACCAAGGGCAAAGGTTCTTACAGTATTGACCAACAAATTCTGATTCCCAAAGAGCTTCCTTGACTTTCTTCTGCAGTATGTGGCTAATTTTTTTTTACTTTTTTTGGGGGGGGGGGGGGGGGGGGGGGGGGGGGGGGGGGGGGGGGGGGGGGGGGGGGCGGGGGGGGGGGGGGGGGGTGTGTGTTGAAACTCTATGATCGAAATTCAGCTGTATTTACAGCCACTTATATATCCTTGCTCCATCTTTTTTTCCCTCTTACATTAATGTCATGGTGAATGAATTAGCCAAACTAATATAAATACTAGAGATTTTTCCCCATTACCCTGTACTTGAGAGAGAGAGAGCTGTATGATCAAAGTGTGACAGAGCACCAAACCTTTCCATCCAATTTTACGTGTTTTTCCATTCCAAATGCCGCAACATATATATGTGCTATTGCACATTCTTGAAAAAGACCACAATTCAAAATTAAATATAACAGAAAACGAATGGGTACTATTCATGCAGAATTACACAACACGAGAATCAGAACAATTAGTTAAATGCAATCCAAAATGGCAACCCTCACGTTTACCGATAATATAGGTATCACAAAAAAAGTTTGTAATAAGCTGGTTCCAGGTGTGAAAGATAATTAATCACAGATGTTGCAATCTTGACATGCAACAATTAATGTAAAGACAGGTCAAGCTCCTTAGCCTTAATCTCCATCAATAGCCAATCCTTCCTCAAACTAACCGGGAGCTTCAAAACAGATTTGAAACGGCTGCCATTGTCGTGGCTAAGAATACTAATCACACTTTTATCACATCATCGGAGTAAAACCATACCTGGGTATCTCTTGAAGGAACTCCAAGATCTCAGATACTTGCGTAGCAGGATCATCAGGCGTCTTGCAAGAAGATTGCTGTAACTTTCATCAGTGTTTGGTGGTGACATTTTGACCAATGGTGCGAGAATGTTTACATGGCTTCCGTCGTCGATGATGAACCATTGCTTCTCGGACAACGATTGAAACAGTCCTGAGATCCCAGTAGAGATGACATTTCGTCCCAAACAGTGCCGTACCCTCCTCCATGGCGGCTGCGGCGGGCCGAGAGTAGAGCCTTGCTCTCAAATCAAGCATGATGAGCCACTCTGTCGTATCAGCATGTTGTTTGACATACATCTCGCTAACCGTGAAGCAGATGATATGGGGGTCATCCAAGCTCACGAAGGGGCAGAACAGTGGGACGCGAGGGAGGCCCTTGTACGCATCGAGTGCCCAAATCTCAGTGGAGTCGACCATGCCGTCCATGACCCATGTCATGTCGTCCATCCTCATCGTCAGGTGTGGATGGTGTAGGCGTGATGAGAAACGACGACAGTCGGTGACGCCCATGTCACCCCGCAGAGCAGCGGGGGAAGATGTTGACGAACTTCACCGTGCTGCCGCTGGCGGTGACACAAACGTTGCTGCAGTAGGGCTTCGCAGGAGCGGCACGTACCGCAGCTTGGGGCTGTCCTCGAACACGTTGGAGAAGAGGAGCCCGCGAGACACGTCCACCCAGCAGAGCAATCCATCGCGGAGAGGAAGGACACACCGGGTTTCCCAATCCTGCAGTTGTATGTTATTCCAGCCGTCTTCTCCGGTGGCACCGTGGCTGACAATCGTCGGCCGCCGGATGCTCCACTCGCCGGAGCGGAACAGGAGCAGCTCGGCCTCCTTCTTATCGCCCTCCACATCCACCATCGTTAGATCTGCCACCATGAACTCGTCCTCGCCGCGGCGCAGCAGGCCGGTGGCATCAGCATCAAGAATCACCGGCGCCGGCTCCTCCTCCTCCGTGTCACAATAAGGCGGGAGCAGCGACAGCGTCGGCGGCCGCGGGTTGTGGCCTGCGTTGTAGACGAAGTGCTCGACGGCGCGGTCCTCGTACCCTTCTTCCTTGAAGCAGATCTGGAAGAGCACGGAGTCGCCGTGCGCCGCCATGACGATGGCGTCGGTCGTCCTGTTCGCTCCGCCCGGGAAGCGGACGAGTAAGAGCGACAGCTCCGGCGGCGGCGCGAAGCGGAACGAGACGCGGATCGGGTGGCCGCCGCTGGTGGGCGCCGCTGCCGTGGTTTTCGTCGGTGGTGGCGGAGGAGCCGGCCTCGTCGCCCTCATGTTCGCCGTCGAAATAGAGCAGCACCGAACGAGGGTAGGAGCAGCGGCCGGCATTGTCTCGTTTTTCGTTTGCAGGCGCGAAAACTAAGGTTTCCGTGGATCGCGCCGACGATTCCTACGTCTCCGTGTCCTTTTCACTTTCAGTATCGAGCTGGTACGCAGCTCTAACACCTCGCGCGCGCCATGTAGGGAGGATTATTCAGAGGGAAAAGGGCGCGACTAGATTTCAAGTGCTTGAAATCTAGGGGTGCTTTCAAGCACCACCCCCAGCCATCCAATCTGCATCCAACGGCTGGGGATCTCTTCTATTGTTTTGTACTAAAACTGTCTTTGTTGATTGAATCGGGTAAAAAAGAATCTGACCCGTTAAGAAATTCAAATTTCTTAACGGGCCTGCCAAGCCATGAAACAGACCCGTCCTGGTATAAACGGATTTAACCCAGAACAAACCATACATACAGATACAAAAATAGGCATTTAGGCTGTAAATAGTCATTTGTGAACCAATCACAAAGTTACAGAAAAATTCATGCAGACAAAGCTACTTGGCTGTAGACCAATTATATGGATATGACACATGCAGGAAAATCCTGACTAGTGAAAGGGGACATAGTCAGTACAGATAACAAGTCAGATCATACCAATCCACCCTGGAATTACAGGATCGAAAGCTCTACAAAGCATTGATCAAGATGGCATAAAGAATGATCAATTTTGGTGCAACAACACAGGAGGATTTGTTCATTCAGACTGCTAACGTTCCTACTTGGAGTAAGCTTCTGGGTGTTCACCTGATATGCCGACAGATGTCCATTCTGCATAGAACTTAATAGGAAACTCTTATGTTTTCTGATGACAAAATGGAAACAAACAATAGCAGTGCACTTGCATTTGAAGCAAATTTAGATTTTGACAGATCTGATTCTAGTTTAGTCAATGTAGTGGTGTCAGAAGGTAAATTCATGCATTCTAATTTAGAAGGTTTGAGTGAGAAGGAACTTGAGCTCCTCAATAGTGAACATGTTTTGGATTCTGCTCTAGACACAAACAAGAAAGATGTATTGATTCTCACACTAAAGGTTTTCTGACGGCAGTTCCAGAGGGCTCCATCTGCCCCCTTCTGCAATCACATAAATCCTATCCAAATGCAGGTAACTTGCATACAACTCAAAAATTGTGAGGCTAAGTATTTTTGCCAGAGAACAGAAAGTATATTGAAATCTTTGAGTTGCAAAATGCATATGCACTAATTGCAGTACTTACCATTTTGCAATTTCAGTTAAAGGAGTAAGCAATTATCGCAATTCCGATGTGAAGTAGAGACTTCTCATAAGTATGACTCAGGAAACGTGTGGCTATTTTTTGGCAGAGGTAAACTAACTTTTTGAACTATAAGTTCTAATACCACACATAAGTGTAAAATATATGAAAGTAGTACAAACTCAAAAAAATGTGACACGAAGTCTTTCACTTATTTGGCAACAAAAAGTGAGTTTTTTTAATTGCAAATACAAAAGTAAAAAATTGCAGTATCACCATTTGCAATTTCTATCAAAGGAGTAGGCAAGTATAGAAATTTCTGACCACTAAATCAGCAAACAACCAAATATACAATTGGGCCATACTGTCAAAAGAACAAGCTCACTGTGCGAGACTGCCCTGGAACCTCCGCCAACCAATTGCCGCAACGACGTTACAACACCTATGCAAGAAAAACTTGCGTAGAATGTAGACATGTAGGAAATTAGTATTGTCCTTACATGAACAAATTGAACAAAACTAAAAGAAATAATGTTGTTAGGAATATGACTGTTGCTAAAAAAATAGATTGCACAAAACAAAAACATTCTAAATCCTGATTCTATAAGTTGCACTTTTATATCAGTCAAATTGCACAAACAGTTTTATGCAATTGCTACATTGTATAACTGTGTAATTACATCAAGTTAAAAGCTTTTGTAGAACACTTGTGTGTGCTCTGATATAATAACCAAAAGATTCATATCAAAGACATGTAGTGTTTATTCAATTCTACTCTTCTAAACTAAAAATGCCAAATCACGATTTGACTACCAAAGGGTTCAAAATCAAGCAAACAAAAGACTAAGACAACAAATGCCTAGGTCGGTTCATATTTTCAGAACAGTCAACTTTTACAGCTGAACCAGTTAGGTAGTGCCAGCAAAAGTTTTTTGCCTGGGACAACCGGCAGCAGCTCCTGATAATGGAGTACTAATTGTTGTTATTAGGAGAACACTAAACAAGCTATAAAATGAATGGATAGGACTGTCGGGTTCTCCTTTCTCTAGCAGCCTCACAGGCACTTCAAATAACACACAGCCACCCAACTCACAGACCAAGAAAAAGAAGAACACTCCATACCTGCACACCTCCATAGGAATTAAGCACAAGAACAGCCGCATCTAGCCCCAGGTAAAAATCCTTGTAAATTCAGTTCATGCATATAGAAGCAAACCATCTTCTTTCCAGTTACCTAATCATCAGTCGACATGGTGTGCATCTATACAAGCGCTGAAAGACACAAAGATGCAAGGACATTAACCTGGTTTGCGAGAGAAGCAGAATGAGAGACCACCCAAATATCGTTGCAATTGCACTTGAATATAACTACAGGTAACATTTTTTTTCTATAGGTCAATTCAAATACAAATGTTGATGTTTACGACACACAAAGTCAACAGTCCATACAAACCAAGTACCATCACCATACAGCTAATTTAGGAAGGACGAGATGTACAGTCAAAGCCAAGGTATAACAACGATGCAAGTAAAACAGAATTGCGATTTGCAAAAAATAATAATTGCACATTGCAACTAGTGCAATTACTGTAGTTCAGATATGCAAATTGCTGCAAAAGAGCAATCAATTACTTTCCAACTTGAAAAATTTACTAGTGGGTGATTATATCAACAGCGGAGTTACACGTTGCTGAGTGCTGACAGTCAAAACATAGATCGATGGTTAAGGCGCGAAGCGCAAAGATGGTACAAATATGGAATAACCTGAAGCTCGGTTACAGACTTGACAATTCAATTGCACTACTAGTACAGTGAAAACAGATTCCATTTTCAATGATTCACTCATGCATAAATAATAGTTGTCCAGTAGTAATTTCAATACCTTAAAAAAATATGTTTAAAAGCCAAAGCCAAATGACAAATAGCAGAACATACTTGCCTGGTTTCTTCCTCTTGCCAAGTCCAAATGACAAGCTGCTGTTACACTGTGAGCCGCCAGAATCGCCAATATCTTTTTCTTCAGCCACAGGGTACTAATAAAATTATGAAAAGAATCATGAGGTCAGCATGCTATATTCAGTAACACAAACTTACAAAGACCAGACATTATTTAAGCAATGAAGATAAAAACACAAAAGCTAGTACCAATGTTACATGGCACAAGTACTTTATGCAAATCAGACCTGACTTCTCACCACAGAGCTGTACACTAGAGCAACCAAGAACATCTTTGGTGCAAGTATTAGCAGGTTACTACCCTGTATGCAAGGATTCAAATGATATCACCAACCATTCATCGAAAATGCAGCTTAACCTTTAGATCAACACCTAAGTGATAAAGTAGTTAGCTGGTAAGTTAGCACTCCATGTCCATGTTACTAACTGAAAAAAACATATAAAATCTGGGAATGGAACTGCATTGCAGATGGCACCCCAAAAAATGCACTCAGGTAGCTTGAACTTGCAGCTACAGTGCATGAGCAAAATATTCAGCACACAAAATAAATCATGCCAATGCCAACCTCCGCATCAGACCAACAGGCCTAGCAGATCTGACAACAAATCGAGATAGTGAAAAACAACAAATTCTAGGCTAGGCTTGGTGGGAATCAAATACTACTACTATATGAGAGAAAAATATATGTGCGATACTTCTAAGACTAAGAATCAAATGGCAAAACCAGTGCAATAATTCTAAGATACGCCTAATAACCATCTATTGTTTAACAGGATACCGAAACATAAATAAACAAACACAACAGGAAAATTAGGGAAAACAAATAGCGTAATCTGGCTAACGTGATCATTGGCTGTTACTATGCACAACGAAATGAGCGAATCCACTGAAAGCCTAGTCTTATCATACTTGTATCTGGCTAACGTGAAAATCAGCTCAAATATACATCAGATCTACAAGTTACTTGACTGATTACCCCTTTTGAACAGAAATTCACACACACGCACGCACCGACGCACGCAATATACCAAACGATTAAGAGAAAATAGGCAGCAAATGCAAGCACAACCCAACAGGTTACATGTGAGAGGGTGAGGAAGATCATGCACAGAAAAACGCCAATCTCTAGTCATACCACCGAAGAAACATAGCCGCGAGAGCTCCGCTGCCTACAGCAACGGTGCAGGCCACAGGCACCATGGGGAAATCAGCTCGAGCTCCAGCAACAGGGGCAGCGTGCGGGACTGGTACGGCCGATGTCTCCGCAAAGCTCAATGGCTTGGAAGAAGCTCGCCATGCCCATCGGAAAATCGCCTACGAAATCGCCCCAGGAATATGCACTAGAGGAAACAAACAGGAAAATTTGTTCCAAAACCGAAATAAAAAAAAAAATATTAACTCACAATAGATCTGTGAACTATTATACAGTAAAGACACTTGCCTTGTCAAACATTTTCAATTAACAAAAATGTAAATTTTACAAAAAAAAAGAGAGGATGAATTAAAATTGCATTTACCCTATTAATTAAATTGCACACATCAATTTATGCGATTACCACATTCCATAAATGCAATTTTAAAAGATGTCACAAAATTATGCACGCAAAACATGTTACGGTTGAGAATATCATATCTAAACAAGGAGGAACATGGCAATATAGAAGCAGACAGAGAGATGATTTACATTGGAGACCTGCAAGCAACATGATGCTCAACTTAAGCTAACAGAGGCTATTTGACAAAAGGTATATCACAAGCAGCTCCACTAACCAATTGACCTGCTGGAGCAATGAGAAATAAAAGATACAGCCTGCAGTAGAGAATAATTAATTAAGGACACAAGCAAATCAGCTGAGCATTAGCTGAATTCTTTGCAACAAGTTATCCGTAGAAATACAAGAGTACGTGCAGAGATTAAGGTTACAGAATAGCTGCTAATCGAGGCAGAATTAAGCGCAAGCTACAACATTTATTCCTCACTAGCATTTGCGTCACAAAGATATAGGCATGAACAATCTTCAGAGCAAGACATATAAAGGTACATATATAAATCACTTATAATAGCTAGGTCGCCTCTGGGGAGGAAAAAAGAAGACAACAACAAAGCGGAGAACACCATCTGAAACATTCACCTAATTAATGTTATGAAGTACTACTGTATATCCAAGCCTCCAAGGTACCTCAAGCGAGCTCCTAGAAGTAATTTGAAAAGTTTATATGCAAGTTTTCTGAGCGCTCATTCATTTCAGACATCAAAACCCGAACAATCAAAGCCCATCAACCGCCATCACTTGGGCTCTCTATAACTTTTTTCTCCCCAACCAACCTTCACTTTGACATCCACAAAATGATGGCACGATCCACAAATAATTTCAAAACGAAATGGAGATTGACCACTCACCTTGACCTTGATGGGCACCCTCTTGTCGATACGGTGCTGGTAGTAGAGGTCGATGCAGTCGACGCCGAGACCCTTGAGGCTGGATTGGGTTGAGATCAGAACGCACAAACCTTGGCGCACATCCGACGACGCACGCGTCGCCTGAACAAGTCGGTCGATTTCAGTCGACCGATACAGAGTAAATATGATTAATAAAATACAAAAATGTTGTTGATGTTACTACTAATGCCAAAATAAAACTACCTTGCTAGGATGGAGAACTAAAAATGAATCTAGTTCAAACAGGAGGGAGAGTCGAACCACAATTGACATAGAGTAGCCCTACAGTTTGGTTTTCTTTTCACCTTTTTACCTTTTTTTCCTGTCTGCTATTAGTCTCTCTAGAACCACTTGGGTCAAGCTCTTGGCCAGTTGGTAGTTACGACTTGCTCTCTAGTTTGTGAGGCAGCTAAAGCTGCTTTGGACTGTATGAACATTATTATTTCCCGTGTTTCTCTTAAAAAAATGAATCTACTAACTGCAAGTAGGAACAATCTCTAAGTAGGAATAATCTCTAGCAAGACAAAATAACACAGTAACACGTAGATGCATGAACTGACATAACTCAACAGTGACCATGCACAACAACTAAAGCGTGCCCTTCACTAATCCTAACAAGGTGAAAAACAAGTCCATAACATTTTTTTCTAGCCAGCAACAACGCAACCTGATGCACATCAGAACTAAGCTGTGGCAACAACAACCTAACGGCTTCATCCAGCAACGTATGACATATCAGGAGTTCTAGGAGATGCCAAGCAACCCGTCGCTGTAACCAAATCAAAGTAGACTCATTGCACACAGGCACAAAGCAGCGACAGCCGCATTTCATCGAACAGTTAGCGAGCATGACGGCGAGATCCTAAACGGGACAGAGGAGCAGTGAGGAAGACGATGGGCTCACCATGAACACAAGGACGAGGCTGGGAACGATCTCGAGGTCGGGGAAGCCGTTCTACAATGGAGAAGAAGAGGTTGCAGTTCAGACCGCTACGACGTCAACCAACGACGCCTCCGCTCTCGCCAAGCTCTGCGTCGAGAGGGAGTACTTCCTCCACCAGTCCACGCCCAAGGGCGGGGATCCGCGCAGCGACAACTCGTCCGTGGCCAGGAAGAAGAAGCCTCGCCTCGCTCCCCTCCGAAATCGCAGCCGATGAACAAATCGACGCCACCCCAAAATGCAAACGCACAGATCGCCGCCGCGGCAGCATGGAGGGCACATCCTTCAAATGCGCCGGCGACAAGACGCCGCCGCTCGCCGGAGCCAAATCGCCGCGACCCCGTCGCCTCCGCCCTCCTCTCTCTCTATCTCTCTCTCTCGGTGGCGATGCGAAATGACGACAGAAGGAATCGATGGTGGAAATTCTGGGTACAGTCGCTGCACTTGACGGGTTCGGTTCGATCCGTTAGCGATTGCGGGCCCGATAACAAAGAACGTAATGCGGCGTTATTCCATCAGTTCGCACGAAGATTGGCACAGATCAGACGCTCCACAAAGTGCTTGAAAGAAAGAGAGATTTCAAGCACTTGTAACAAAGTAAATATGGAGGGAAAAACATCATGTGATGTGAACACGGAGCAAATACCTGTGCCTAATATTGCCTTTACTTCATTCCAACTTAACTAGTAGTACGAACCGAAAATCTAGCAAATATGTGAAAAGATGACTCGGTAAAGTAATAGCACTGACTGGAAAAACAATCTAATGCATATTGCACGACTTTGGCGCATGCTGAGCAGTTGACAAGTTCAGAAATAGATTCTGAAGAAGAAGTGTCATAATGCAGGAAAATACCTGTGCAATGTAACAATGCCTTTACTCTTCATTCTAAAATAATAGTACGAATTGAAAGTCTAACAATTATTTGACAAGATTCAGTTGGTAAAGTAATAGGACTAACTAATTGGAGAAGTCTCATGCAAGTTGCACGTGTTTGGTGCATGCTGAGCAAGTAGAGCAAGCTTCACTAGCCTTAACCTCTATCAGCAACCAATCCTTCCTCAAATTCTTCGGAAGCTCCAAAAGAGATCTGAACCTACGGCCACTGTCATAGATAAGAATACTGAAAGCTTTCAGCATCTCATCACGAGCCAAGTCAGGTATATCTTCAAGCACCATCAAGACCTTCTTCTCAAGAGAAACCTCCTCAGATACGTGGTGCACAGGCTCAAGAGACAAATTGGAAAAAGATTGCACTGAAGTTACTGAACTATTGATGGCAGCGTCGTTTATTGCTGCAGCCGTAGTATCCACATCAGTTTTGCTCGGAGATGACGCCCCACCATTGCCTTGACTTGGATAAGAAGAATTCAGGTAGCTTGAGACCCTACTGGGAATCAGAAAATTAAAACGAAGGTACTGTCGATCCGTGGGGTAGCGGAAGACAGACGATATCGTCTTTGTCCTCGTGTCGACCATGAGCATCCGCACCGTGCTGTCGCCACCGTGCCTTACATGGTGATCTTCGCACAGCCCGAAAGTGATGGTATTGGGGTCATCCAAGCTCGCGACGGGGTCGTCCAGTTCGACGCGCGGGAAGCCCGTGTAGGCGTCGAGGGCCCAAATCTCGGTGGAGTCTATCATGCCGTCCATAACCCAGGCCATGTCTTCCATCCTCAGCATCCAGGTTTTGATGGTGTAAGCGTGGTTGGAACGTGGACACTTGCTAGCCCCCACGTCGCCACAGCAGCAGCGGGGGAACCTAGTGACCAGCTTCAGCGTGTCGCCACCGGCAGTGACGCACACTTTGAAGCCGTAGGGGGACTCGATGGGGAACGGCACGTACCGCAGTGTGGGGTTCTCGTCGAACACGTCGGAGAAGACGATGCCGTGCATCTGGTCGGACCAGCACAGCAGGCGGTCCCCGACGGGGACGACGCTGCGGGTGTACCACGATGGCGGCAGGTCCGGTTCTGCTGCACCGTCGCCGTTGCTGACGAAGAGCGGACGCCTGATGCTCCACTCGCCGGATCGGAACATGAGGAGCTCCGCCGTCTCCTTGTCTGCCAGCTCGATCCGGAGCTCCGCCACGAGGAGCTCGCCCTCGCCGCGGCGCAGGAGGCCGGTGTCGTCCCTATGCAGAAACCGTTGCTGGAGCTGGCGTAAGCGCTCGTTCTCTATCTGTTCCTCGGTGAGAGGTAATGGAGGGAGCAGCAACAGCGACGGCGGCCGTGGGGGATCGGCGGCCGCGTCGCCGGCGCTGTAGACGAAGTAGTCTGCCTTTTGGCCCTTCCAATATTCCTTGACGGTGACATCGATCAGCACGGAGTCGCCGTGGGCTGCCAGGACGGTAGAATGCGACACCTTGACGCTATTCGGGAGTTGGACTTGGATGCACACGCGCGACGACTCTGGCGGCGTTGCGGCGCTGAGAGCGACGGAGATGGGACGGCCGGCGGCGGTGCGGCCGGCCGCACGCGTCTTGGCGTCGGCGACGGAGGAAGAGGAGCCATGGATCTCCTTGGTGCAGTAGCGCTCAAGCAGTACCCAGGGAGGGTAGGCCGCCGCCGCGCGCTGCTTGGCCTTCTTCCGTCGCGAGGATCCAGATCGCTTCGTCATTTGTGTGGCTGCGGGCTCCCAAGATTTTCTGTAGGTTTCAATTCGATCGGAAGGAATCCTCTTCCCTTATTTTATTTTTTTATTATTTTTTTAGATCAATCCTGTTCCCTTATAGCGCATCACTGATCACGGCCATTGTTTTTCCACCATGGAGACGGCTAGGAATTATGGGCCTCTATTCTTGTTGTTACAGTTTGAGGCCTTTCCAGCCCCATTTTTCCTCCTGGGAATCCTACGTATAGCACTCGATGCACCAATAGTCCCTCAAAAAAAAAAAAACTCGATGCACCAAATTGCTCAAAAAAAAAAAAAAAACTCGATGCACCAATAGGTTTCGTGCAACTTTCGGTCGATCTAGACCTTTTATCTCGAACGTTTTTAAATCCCTTCGAACCATGTTGCTTAGTATTAATAGAACGTTATAAGGCCATCTGAATATATTATTATCACCTTTTAGACTTCAACAATTTAAATACAGTAGTGTTTCAAAAAATGATAATCTATTTTCAAAAATTTTGAATTGAGTGTTAAAAATTGTTGAAGTACGCTTTTTAGAAAGTTGATCGAGTTCGTATATTTATTTAAATATTTATCTATAAAATGTGGAGCATGTCTAGGTAAATTGTTGAACTAGCAAAACTAGTGTCAAATCTATTTATAATGTTTAGTGCATATAAAAGTTTTACAAAACAAATATTTCTATCATTTGGTGAAATGATAGAAGGAAACAAATCGAGATCAAAACAAGAAAAATAATAGAATGGACATATTGACCACAATAGTGTATTTGGTTGCGGACTCTTAGGCTACAGCACTAGTACAATAGTAGCCTTTGGTGGCGGGCAAAATGGAACTGCAGTGGCGGGTGAACGGCACGCCACTGCCGCCACTGGAATGGTAAAATAGCAGTGGCGGACGATTCCGCCGGCCACCGCAGAGCGGCCACAAATTAAAAAAAAAGGCACGGGCCCACGGCCACCGCACCCGCCTGTGACGGGCTGGGCTGGGCCGGACCCACAGTCGCGCCGCCCCCACCATGCTCGCCGTCGATCCCGCCGCGTCGGGGAAGACGAGGGAGCCCGCACCGCCCCAAGCCATGCTCGCCATCGAGCCCGCCGCGTCGGGGAAGAAGAGGGAGCTCGCGTCCGCAGATCCAGCCGCGCCGCCCCAAGCCATGCTCGCCGTTGATCCCGCCGCGTCAAGGAAGAAGAGGGTGCTCGCGTCGCCGCAGATCCAGCCGCGCCACTGCAGATCCATGCTCGACGCCGAGGGAAGGAGAGGCGACAGGGACGAGGGAGCCGGCGCCACATCGTGGAAGGAGAGGCGACGGGGAAGAAGAGGGATCCCGCTGCGCCGCATCGAGGAAGGCTTCGGGAGAGGCGTTCGCGATGGAGAGGGCGACGGGGAAGAAGAGGGAACCCGCGTCGCCGCTGATCCCGCCGAGCATCCTCGCCCGCGCCGGAGTCGTGGAGGCGTCGGGGAAGGGGAGGGAGGGCGCACCGCCGCGAAGCCCCATCCGTGCTGCCAGGGGAGGGCACCACAGAGGCGCCCCTCGGCGGCGCCGCACGCGACCACGTCGCATGCGCGCGCCGGCCAGAGGAGCCTCCATGGCTGCCGGCGAGAGGGAAGGAGAAGAGGGAGAGGCTGCGGTTCTTCGGTGGGAAGACAGGGCGACGGTGTGAGAGACTGCTGGCTAGGGTTAGGCGGAGAGGAGGTGAGACAGAGAGAGCAAGATAGGAGGCGGCGGTGGGGAAGATGGAAGAGGAGGCGGGTGTGCGGTGGAGTTAAGGTTGCCTGTTTTATACCGCTGACGAGTTTGGGCTGCGAATGGGCTGAGAATGGGCCTAAGCATTGCAGTGGCGGGCGGCTGGCATCAACGACCGCCACTGGTGTTAAAATACCAGTGACGGGCAATACTGACATCAGCATGCCCGCCACTACAACTTAGAGATCCTGTTGATGTCAGTGTGTCCGCCACTACTAGTGGCTACAGTACCTCGTGCCGACCTTGTAGTGACGGAAGAAGTGGTGCCCGCCACTGCTAATTTTTAGCTTCCGTCACTGAAGGATCCTTTTGTACTAGTGCAGAGCACCCAAGAGCCATACAGGAGGTCCAGATGTTTAATGCATAGTGCGGTCCATAGTTAACATATGGTAGATCCGAGGTTCGTGCAATGGAAGAAAAACAACCATGCATTCACAACAACAAACAAGAAAAAGGAAAAACATAGAATCAAAATGGCTACGTAATTCGTGTGTCATATTAACAAAGCATATCTTGAGCAACATATTTTTTTGACCCAAACAGGAGGGGAGGCCCCTACTGATTTCATTCTCCATTAATATGTACAAAATGATTATACAGAAAGAAAAAAAAGAACAAAATGTTACAGGAGCTGCAAGCCCCAAAATGAAAAAAAGTTACAACTGGAGGTTAGTAATCCACTCCTCAAATGGTTCCTTTTAATCGGGGTGTTCGGTTGGAGGATGCAGTTGCAGTTGCAGTTTGAATAGTGAGAGAAAACACTGTAGCGGAGGAATCTGGCACTGTAGCAAATGTGAGGAGGTGTAGCACCAGCAGCAGCAGCCGCCGGCTGCTTTGCCAGCTGCCGAACGCGCCCAATGTGTTCTTAACCTTGATGAAGGTTAAATCTAATTTCTCCTTCAGTTCTCTTTTCCATCTTACGACTAGTTAAGTTATTAAGTGCAATCCAAAATGACAGCACTCGCATTCCCTGATAATAGCTATCATATGAATTAAACCCAGTTTATAGCATAGACATAAGCTGGTTTCATGTGCAAAAGATACAACTCATCACATATATTACAAGCTTGATGACATGTACAAGGAGTAGACAGATCAAGCTTCGCTAGCCTTTATCTCCATCAACAGCCAATCCTTCCTCATACTCCTCGGGAGCTCCAAAAGAGATTTGAAACGGCGGCCGCTATCGTGGCTAAGAATACTAATTGCTTTTAGCACATGATCATGATCCAAACCGTAGCTAGGTATCTCTTGAAATACCGCCAAGACCTCCGACGCTCGCATGGCAGCATCGACAGTAGTTTTGCTGGATTGACGGATACTTACGTCATTGTTTCCTCGCGATTCTTCGACTGGTGGTGCTACCATGTCTATATGGTTTTCGCTCTTCGATGATGAAAAACAATAGCTACTACCACTGCTAGGAGTAGGACAAGGGTTGAAGTAGTCTGATATCCTACTAGGAAATATATTTTTCCCGTAACCGTACCCGTACCCTCCCCTATTGCGCCTGCGGCAAGCGGAGAGTATTGCCTTGCTTCTCAAGTCGAGCATGACGAACCATTCTGTTCGGTCCCCTTCTTTTACAAAGCAGCTCTCGCTCACTAAGAAGCAGACGATGTGGGGTTCATCCACGCTCACAAAAGGGCAGACCAGTTGGACACGAGGGAGGCCCTTGTACGCATCGAGCGCCCAGATCTCGGTGGAGTCCACGATGCCGTCCATCTCCCAGCTGGCCATGTCTTGTATTCTCAGGATCCATGTGTGGATGGTGTAGGCATGGAGAGAACGATCACACATGGTGGCGCCCGAGCCACCGCAACAGCAGCGGGGGAAGATGTTTACAAGCTTCACCGCGCCACCGTCGGCGGTGACGCTCACGTTTCTGTTCCAGCTATCGGGAACCTCAGGAAGCGGCATGAACCACAGCTCGGGGATCTCGTCGAACGCGTTGCAGAAGAGGAGCCCGCGAGAGACGTCGAGCCAGCACAGCAACCCATCACGGAGAGGGAGGACACACCGGGTTTCCCACTTGGACTGTAGCTCCTCCACGTCCTCGTCGCCGCCGTCACTGACCGTCATCATCGGCCGGCAGAGGGTCCACTCGCCGGAGCGGAACAGGAGGAGCTCGGCCGCCTTTTTCTCCGGCTCTTCCTCGCTAATCATTACCTTCTTGAGCTCCGCCACCAAGAACTCGTCCTCGCCGTGGCGCAAGAAGCCGGTGGCGTCATCGTCTAGGCTTCGATTCACAGGGCCTCGTGGAAGACCTCGGTGGCTATACCTGTAACGTTTCTCGAGCTCCTCCCTCGTGAGATAATTCGGCGGGAGCAGAGACACCGTCGGCGGACGTGGGCTTGGGCCGCCGGCATTATAGACGAAGTGGTCGGTCGTGAAGTCCTCATGGAACTCATCCTCTTCGAAGAAAGACATCTTGAAGAGCACGGAGTCGCCGTGCGCGGCCAGGACGACGGGCTTGCTGTGCTTCCCCTCTCCTTCCGGGAAGCCGGCGATCATGAGCGACACCTCCGGCGCCGGCGCGAAGTGGAAGGAGACGCGGAACGGGTGGCCCGTTCTGCTTCGCGCCGCCGCCGTCGTCGCCGCGTCGGCGGCGGGGCAGGAGTCATTGTCCTCGCGTTCGCCGTAGAAGTAGATCCGCGCCGAACGAGGGTAGGGAAGAGCGGCGGCTGCCGGCGACGAAACGGTGGGTGATAGGGCCGCCGCTCGCTGACGTTCGTTCGCCCTTCTCCGTCGAGCAGATCGATTCGTCATGGGAAAGGTTTCTGTGGATTAATGCGGTGCGGTGGGATCCGATGATTAATTATGGAGATTTGGGTTAACGATCGATGCTGACTTGGTTTCGGAGCAGAATTGCACGGACGGACGGTGGACCACGACACGAACGTAATTAGGACTGTAAAACTAGACAGACTATGGAATATAAAATTAAGGAATGTTCATGCTACTTATCAATTACCCCTATCATGCACTACAGCACGTCCTACACCACGAACGGAAAGCTCAGAGAGAGGAAGAGCACTGTATGATCAATTGTGACAGAGACTCAGAGAGCGCCAAACTTTTCCTAGTCTGATTCTCTGCTCCAGTTCTGCAATTGCTGCAACGTATGTCCCATTGCACAATCTTGAAAGAAAAACAACAGCTCAAAAAATAAGATACATAGAATCAGAATGGTTACTTCGGATGTAGAATAAAATTAATAATGAAACATATATTGAGCATCAGAACAGTTAGTTAATTGCAATCCAAAATGTGAACCCACACGTTCACTGATAGTAGCTATCACAAAAATTTCTTTTAGAAGAGCTTTAGTAGGACAAAAACTTATTGACTGGAATAATCTTGTGCTAAGAATTGTGAATGTGCATTTAACGATTGATGATGATATTTTTAGATGGTCTCTTTTATCCAATGGAGTTTTTTCTACTCAATCAATGTACAATGCAATTCTAGAAAATAGTGTCATTGCTTATAACAAATATTTATGGAGATTAAAGTTGCCTCTCAAAATTAAAATCTTTCTGTGGTTCTTGCATAAAGAAGTGACCTTGACAAAGGACAACTTAGCTAGAAGGAACTGGCATGGAAACCAAAAATGTTGTTATTGTAGTAGAAATGAAACTATACAACACCTTTTCTTTGATTGTTACTTTGCTAAGTTTGTTTGGCGCATTGTTGAGATTGCTTATGGTTTTAGAGCACCAACTAGTGTATCGGACATGTTTAATGGTTGGCTAACTAATTTTGACAATAATATCAAGAACCAAATTCTTGTGGGTGCGGGCGCCATGTGCTGGGCCATATGCTTAAGCCGGAATGATGTGGTATTTGATAAAACATTGCCTTCGACTCCTATGCAGGTTATATACAGGGGTACTCATTGGATAAGGACATGGTCAATCTTCCAAAAGAAGGAGAGGCGAACACATATGCAACATGCATGCCGCCTCTTGGAGACCGTAACGATGGAGATCTTCGCCAAGCATGGGTGGAAGTTTAGCAATAGGTTATGCAATTGATGAACTCTTTGTTATATTTCCGCCTCATGTTAGGCTTATTTGCTTGTCGCCATTTGTTTGGCGCTTTGGTTTATGTCCTATGTTGTAGACGGAGTCTACACATAGTGATGGTTTGTAATAATGAACTGACCAAATATATCACACGATGTAGAGGTTGGGATACTTTCATTTGCTTGATGAAATAGAATTTCCTTTATCTCAAAAAAAAAGCTATCACAAAAATTCAGATTTTAATAAGGTAATTCCAGGTGAGAGGAAACATAACTAATCACATGTGTTGCAAGCATTATATGCACTATAAGAGAAGACAGGTCAAGCTTCGCTAGCCTTAATCTCCATCAACAACCAATCCCTCCTCAAACTAATCGGGAGCTCCAAAAGAGACTTGATGCGGCGACCCTTGTCGTGGCTAAGAATATTAATCGCTTTTAGCAAATCATCATAGTTGGGTATCTCTTGAAATGTTGCCAAGATCTCTGATAACTGCATAGAAGCATCGATAACCGTCATGCTGGATTCACGAATACTTCCGTCGTTGTTTCCTCGTGACTCTTTGATTGTTGGTGCTACCATGTCTACATCGTTTTTTGTTGTCGATGATGAACCATTGCTACTACCGTTGCTAGGACAAGGATTGAAGTAGTCTGATATCCTGCAAGGAAATATATTTTTCCCATACCAGCGCCCGTAACATCCATTGCGGCAGAGGCAGGCCGAGAGTATCCTCTTGCTTCTCAAGTCGAGCATGACGAGCCATTCTTTTTTGTCCCCTCCGTTTACAACATAGATCTCGCAGACCGTGAAGCAAACGATATGCGGTTCGTCCAAGCTTGCATAGGGGCATACTGGATGGACACGAGGGAGGCCCTTGTAAGCATCGAGGGCCCAGATCTCGGTGGAGTCGACCATGCCGTCCATCTCCCATGCCATGTCTTGTATTCTCAGGATCCAGGTGTGGATGGTGTAGGCATAGCGAGAACGATCACACACGGGTGGCGCCCTTGCCACCGCAACAGCAGCGGGGACAGATGTTTACGAACTTCAACGCACCACCGCCGGCGGTAACGCTCACGTTGCTGCAGTAGGGAACCACGGGAAGCGGCACGTACCGCAGCACGGGAACCTCATCGAGCACATTGCAGAAGAGGAGCCCATCGGAGACGTCGTACCAGCATAGCAACCCGTCGCGGAGAGGGAGGACGCACCGAGTTTTCCACGAGGACAGTAGCTCATCCACGTCGTCTTGGTCGGTGCCGTGGCTGATCGTCGTTGTCGGCCGGTGGACGCTCCAGTACTCGCCGGACCGGAGAAGGAGGAGTTCGGCCACCTTTTTGTTTGGCGTGTCCTCACTGATCACCACCATCTTGAGCTCCGCCACCACAAACTCGTCCTCGCCGTGGCGTAGGAAGCCGGTGGCGTCATGGTCTAGGCTCCGATGCACGGGTCCGTCGCGGCGACGACAATTATACTTGAAATAATCCTCCAGCTCCTCCCCAGTGAGATGATAGGGCGGGAGCAGAGACACCGTCGGCGGCCGCGCGCTGGGGCCGCCGGCGTTGTAGACGAAGTGGTCGTCCGTGTAGTCCTCATACCCTTCCCTGAAAGACATCTTGAAGAGCACGGAGTCGCCGTGCGCCGCCAGGACGACGGGGCTGCCGTGCTTCTCGTCTCCGTCGTCCGGGAAGCCGGCGATCATGAGCGGCACCTCCGGCGGCGGCGCGAAGTGGAAGGAGACGCGGAAGGGGTGGCCCGTCGTGCTCCGAGCCGCCGCCGTCGTCCTCGCGTCGGCGGCGCGGCAGGAGGCGGCCTCGTCGGCGGCCTCTCGTTCGCCGTAGAAGTGGAGCAGCACCCAACGAGGGTAGTGAGACGAATCGGCGGGTGATGGGAGGATTGCCGTTCGCCGACGTCGGTTCGCTCTTCTCCGGCGAGCTGATCGATTCGCCATGCTCGTATTACGTGCAGGCGGAAAAGGTTTCCGTGAGTTGCGGTGCGGTTGGCTCCGATGATTTTGAAGACTTGGGCTAACGATGTTGATTTGGTTTCGGAGTAGTAGTTAGTTTTTTTTCTTTTGTTGGAGCGTGTGCGTGCGTATAAAAGTTGAGAGAGACCTTTGTGGCGCTCAAAGCTGCATGAACACGCCCCCACGTACGAAAGTATTTAGGACTGTAGAGGTTCTTTTTTCCATCTACTCTGTATACATGTATATGATCAAATTGTGACAGCCTGACAGGGCACCAAATGTTTCCTAGCTAGTCTTACCCTTTTCAAATAAATTCCACGTGTTGCCCTAAAAAACAAACATTCTAATATGTACCATTGCACATTCTTGAAAGAAAAAAAAGCAATTCAATTTTTTTTTAAAAAAAATACAATCAGAGTGGGGTAGTTCAGATGTACAGTTAATAACTAAACATATATTGAGCGACAGAACCATTTGTATATGCAATCTAAATTTGCAACCCTCACGTTCACTGATAATGGGTACCACAAAAAATTGATATTAACAAACTAGTTCCAGGTGCAACACATAACGAATCATGTATATTTGCAAGCTTTACATGCATAAAGAGAAGACAGACAGGCGGTCAAGCTTCACTAGCCTTAATCTCCATCAACAACCAGTCCCTCCTCAAACTAACCGGGATCTCGAAAAGAGACTTGAGACGACGGCCCTTGTCCTGGCTAAGAATATTAATCGCTTTGAGTACATCATCATGAACAGTCAACCCATATCTGGGTATCTCTTGGAACACTGCCAAGATCTCTGATAACTGCATACTAGAAGAATTGCAAGAAGAAGATTGCGTAGGAGCTCCATCATAGTTTGCTATTGACTCTTCAACTGGTGGTCCTAGAATTTTCAAATGGCTGCTACTAGGACGAGGACTGAAGTAGTATGAGATCCTACTAGGAATGAGATTTTTCCCAAAAGCATACCCTGACTCTCTATTGGGGCTATGGCTGGCAGAGAGCAGCGCCTTGCTTCTCATGTCAAGCATGATGAGCCACTTGCCCCCATCTGCCGTGTAGATGTCGTTCACCGCGAAGCAGATGACATGTGGGTCGTCCATGCTGACGAGCGGGCAGACCAGTTGGACTCGAGGGAGGCCCTTGTAAGCATCAAGGGCCCAAAGCTCAGTGGAGTCGAGCATGCCGTCCATCACCCACGTCGTCGTCGTCCATCCTCAGCGTCCAAGTGTTGATTGTGAAGGCATTCAAAGAGTGATCACACTTGGTGGCACCCTGCCTGCCGCAGCAACAGCGTGGGAAGATGTTTACGAACTTGATCACGCCACCCCGGCGGTGACGCAAACGTTGCTGCAGTGGGGAGCCGCCACAGGAGGCGGCACTTACCGCAGCTCGGGGGTGTCACGGAATAGGTTGGTGGAGAACATGAGCCCATGGAACTGATCCACCCAGCACAGCTGTTCGTCGCCGACAGGGAGGACGCTACTGGCTTTCCATAAGGGTGGTAACTTGACAACCTCACGAGCGGCCCAGTGCCTGACCGTTGGCTGTTGGATGGTCCACTCGCCGGAGCGGAGCAGGAGGAGCTCGGTCGCCGTCTTGAGCTCCGCCACCACCAACAACTCGTCCTCCCCGCGACGGCGGCGCAGGATGCCGGTGGCGCCAACCTCTAGCTGCCGAGGCACCGGGCCTCGTGCACGAGGGCCGTACTTGAAACGCTTCTTCACCTCTTCGTCGGAGAGATAACGAGGCGGGAGCACAGACAGCGACGGCGGCCGTGGGTTGGGGCCGGCGTTGTAGATGAAGTGGTCGAACGTGTAGTCTCGGTTGCACCCTTCCTCCTTGAAAGCGACCTGGAAGAGCACGGAGTCGCCGTGCGCCGCCATGACGGCGGCGGAGCATGTCTTCATGGTAGCTGTTGAGGTTTATGGGCTTTTAAGCCCATAAGCAATAATTCTATTTAGTCTAGGCCCATAATTAATGCAATAATGGTTTAGTCCCACAAGGGATTCCTATCATTAATTGACTCGACTTATTAGGTGGATTTCCGGTTGATCCCCTAGAGAAGTTGAGAGAGGCTAGTGGTGAACCACACGCGCGCGCGCGCCGCCGCCGCCGCCGAGCCGTGGCGTGGCGTGGCGTGGCGTGGCGTGGCGTGGCTGGCTGGCTGGCTGGCTGGAAGTTTTTGATATATTGAAACGGCGCATCTGAGATGGATCGATGCCTTTTCGTTGCGAAGGAGTCGCGCCTGTTCGTTCATACGAATGCGCCGCGCCTGTTCGTTCGAAGGGTCGCGTCTGTTCCCGTCTCAGATGGACCGACGTCCTTTCGCGAAGGAGTCGCGTCCGTTCGCGTTTCTATATATATGCCTCTTCCGTACGCCTGAATGGTTCGCTCGTATTCGCTCTCGCTTTCACCTTCCTCCCGTGTTGCCTTCGAAGACATCTCCGTCCCGGATTTCTGCGCGCACAGAGATCTGGGAGAGCAGGCCTCCGAAACCCCGTTCCGCAAGAGACATCTGCCGGGTGTGCGGGCGATCAGGTTTTTGGGGAGCGACAACGCGACTGCTCCCTGATCGACTACTTCCGGACGCGGTTCTGCACTGCATCGACTAAGATCGACGACATCGAACATACTCAAGAACAATGGTTCTTGGGAATGGATCTTCCAGCGCCTCCGGCGCAGGATCGTCCGCTGGGTACGTTTCTAACTTTCTGTTCAGTTTGTTCATCGCCATCACTTTGTTGGGAAATTTATGGATTAAATTAATTAGAAAATTGCCTAGATTCTTAACAATCCAAAAACCTGATATTAGGCAATTTTCTGTTAGCGGTTTTGCTGCTGCACTGAAACCAAATGCTTTTGATGGGTCATCCTACAAGAGATGGCGTGCTCAGATGGTCCTGTGGCTTACAGCAATGAACTGCTATCACGCCGCGAACGGAAAGCCAGAACAGTTCACTCCAGAGGAGGAGGAACGGTTCAATATGGCTGATAATCTGTTCAGAGGCGCCGTGATTAGCGCTCTTGCTGATAAGTATAAGGATTCATATATCACATGCACCTCTGCGAAAGAATTATGGGATGCTCTGGACGCTAAGTTCGGTGTTTCTGATGATGCCGGTAGTGAACTGTATATCATGGAGCAGCTTTTTGACTACAAGATGGTTGAGAACCGTTATGTAGTTGAACAAGCTCATGAGATTCAGACTCTGGCAAAAGAACTCGAACCGTTTCCATGTGTGTTGCCTGACAAGTTTGTGGCTGGCGGTATTATCGCTAAGTTGCCACCTACTTGGAGGGATTTTGCTACCCAACTGAAACATAAGAGACAGGAGTTTAGCGTGTCTGAACTCATTGGGACTCTTGATGTTGAGGAAAGGGCGAAAGCAAAAGACACACGTGGAAAGAGCGTAGGAGAACCTTCTAGTGCCAATATGGTGCGAAAGGTTACCTCATCAAAGAAGAAGAAGAAGGGGGCTGAGAAGCCTAAGCAAACAACCACTTTTAAGAAGAAAAAGAAAGACAGTGGCTGCTTTGTTTGCGGGAGCACTGAGCATTGGGCAAGTGCGTGCCCAGACCGCAAAGTTAAGCAGGAGAAGAAATCTGCAAACGTGGTCATTAGCGAGACTGGAGGGACTCCTGGGTACGGTAATCCAACACCCATTGTCCTTTCTGTCTGTCAAACACCTGAGTGGTGGATTGACACTGGGGCTAATGTACATGTGTGTGCTGATATCTCTTTGTTTTCTTCTTATCAGGCCGGAGTGACAGGAGACTTGTTGATGGGAATGGGTCACATGCTCGTGTTCTTGGTGTTGGTACGGTCATTCTGAAGTTTACTTCGGGAAAGACGGTACTATTGAAGCACGTGCAGCATGTCCCCTCAATCAAAAGAAATCTTGTTAGTGGCTCTCAATTATGTCGAGATGGTTATAAAATAGTTCTTGAGTCTAATAATGTATACTTTCTAAGTATGGAACATTTGTTGGAAAAGGCTATGATTGCGGAGGCTTGTTCCGCTTTTCTTTACTTGACATTGGTTGTAATAAGGTTGTGAATAATATTTCTTACTTCGAATGAGTCGAATGTTTGGCATTCACGACTTTGTCACATTAATTTTGGTTGTATGACGCGGCTAGCAAAACTGATTTAATCCCGAAATTTGACATGGTCAAAGTTCTAAGTGCCATGCTTGCGTGCAATCTAAACAACCTCGCAAGCCTCACAAGGCTGCGGAGGAGAGGACTTAGAGGCATTAGAACTTGTTCATTCCGATCTATGCGAGATGAATGGCGAATTGACTAGAGGTGATAAAAGATACTTCATGACTCTCATAGATGATTGTACTAGATATTGCTATGTGTATCTGCTGAAATCCAAAGATGAAGCTTTGCATTACTTTAAAATCTATAAAGCTGAAGTAGAAAACCAACTAGAGAGGAAGATTAAACGTTTAAGGTCTGACTGTGGTGGAGAATACTTTTCTAATGATTTTTCTGAATTCTGCGCGGAACATGGTATTATTCATGAGAGGACACCGCCTTACTCACCTCAATCCAATGGGATTGCTGAGAGAAAGAACCGAACTCTAACTGATTTGGTTAACGCCATGTTAGAGACAGCGGGCCTTTCTAAGGAATGGTGGGGTGAGGCGATCTTGACAGCATGTTATGTCCTGAATAGAGTTCCCACAAAGTAAAGAAATTACACCATTCGAGGAATGGCATAAGAAAAGATTAAATCTCTCATATTTGCGTACTTGGGGTTGTTTGGCCATGGTGAATGTGCCAATCAATAAGAAACGCAAACTGGACCTAAACTGTTGATTGTATCTTCCTGGGTTATGCTATGAACAGCGTGGGTTATAGAATTTTAGTAGTAAAATCTGGAGTACCTGACATGTTGGTTGGTACAATTTTGGAGTCCAGAGATGCTACATTCTTTGAGAGTGAATTTCCTTTCAAAAATGCACCTAGCACATCTAGTCATGATTTTACATTACCCCATGAGCATTTCATTCCGATAACACAAAATGAGGAACCCCCTGTACATATTCCTGAGGAGGATGACAATCTAGTCACCCGTAAGGGTAAGAGACAAAGGATTGCAAAATCTTTTGGAAATGACTTTATTGTGTACCTCGTGGATGACACTCCCAGAACCATTGAAGAGGCACTTTCATCTCCCGATGCTGACCTTTGGAAGGAAGCAATAAGGAGTGAAATGGACTCAATCATGTCTAATGGTACTTGGGAGTTGGTCGAGCGTCCTTACGGGTGCAAACCCATAGGATGCAAATGGGTGTTCAAGAAAAAGCTTAGGCCTGATGGTACTATTGAAAGGTACAAGGCAAGGCTTGTGGTGAAGGGATATTCACAGAAAGAGGGTGAAGATTATTTCGACACCTACTCACCTGTTGCTCGTATGACCACGATTCGAGTATTACTTTCCCTGGCAGCCTCTCATGGTCTTCTCGTCCATCAGATGGACGTTAAGACAGCTTTCCTTTATGGAGAGTTAGACGAGGAGATCTATATGGATCAGCCTGATGGGTTTGTAATAGATGGTCAAAAGAGTTTGGTGTGTAAATTACTGAAATCCCTGTATGGCCTCAAACAAGCTCCTAGGCAATGGCACGAGAAGTTCGAAAGGACTTTGATATCGGCTGGCTTTGTTGTGAATGAAGCCGACAAATGTGTGTACTATCGGTATGGTGGGGCGAGGGAGTCATCCTGTGTCTATACGTTGATGACATACTGATCTTTGGGACCAACCTTAATGTGATTGAGGAGGTCAAGGACTTTCTGTCCAACAACTTTGAGATGAAGGATTTGGGAGTAGCAGATGTTATTCTTAACATCAAGCTACAAAGAGAAGGCAATGGTGGGATTACTCTCTTGCAATCTCACTACGTGGAGAAGATCTTGAGTCGCTTTGGGTATAGCGATTGTCAATCTGCTCCACGCCTTATGATCCTAGCGTGCTATTAAGGAAGAACCAAAGAATAGCAAGGGATCAATTGAGATATTCCCAAATCATTGGTTCGCTTATGTACCTGGCTAGTGCTACAAGGCCTGATATCTCGTTTGCTGTGAGCAAACTGAGTCGGTTTGTGTCAAAACCGGGAGATGATCACTGGCGAGCTCTTGAGAGAGTAATGCGCTATCTGAAGGGTACTATGGGCTATGGCATTCACTATTCTGGGTACCCGAAAGTACTTGAGGGATATTGTGATGCAAACTGGATATCCGACGCTGATGAGATGTATGCCACAAGTGGATATGTTTTCTACTTGGAGGTAGCGCTGTTTCCTGGAAGTCTTGCAAGCAGACCATCTTAACGAGGTCAACTATGGAAGCAGAATTACAGCTTTGGATACCGCCGGCCTTGAGGCTGAATGGCTTCGTGATTTCCTTATGGATTTACCAGTGGTTGAAAAACCAATACCGTCTATTTCCATGAACGGTGACAATCAGACGGTGATAGTCAAAGTGAACAGTTCAAAGGATAACATGAAATCCACAAGGCATGTGAAAGGCGGCTGAAATCTGTCAGAAAATTGAGAAACTCCGAGTTATTTCGTTGGACTATGTCCATACGTCTAAAAATCTGGCAGATCAATTTACCAAGGACTATCACGTAATGTGATAAACAGTGCATCAAGTGAGATGGGGCCTGAGACCCACTTGATAGGCTGTCATAGTGGTAACCTGTTCTATGCGATCGGAGATCCCGTGAAGTAGAATAGTGAAACAAGCTAGTGACAGCTTGAGAGGAAAGACCCTTGACTGGTCTATCTCAGATGTACTTCTTTCCTAGAGAACTGTAAGGCAGACTGGTTTATTAACCTTAATGTGTTCCTAGTGGCTTATGAGAAGCAAAGATATCGTCCTACAGGATATCTTTAAGGAACACACCTATATGAGTTCGACTGCTAGTCACAGTCTATGAGATGGTGGGGATCTCTAGATACTCATGAATGGGCCAGAAGTGTGACTTATATGCTTCAAGACAGAGGGGATGCTTTTGGCAACCTAGTATCGGTAAAGGACTTAGGTAAAACCTCTTTCGCACAAACTGACAATTCAAGGCGTAGTCCATTGCTCAGTTGTGAATAAGGTGTAACCTCTGTTCTAGATGGAAGTTCAACTTAACAGGCTCCATCGAAACACCGATATATCAAACGAGAGGAAGATGATTTGAGTGCATTCCTTATGAGCTCTAGACTTGGTGGGGATTGTTGAGGTTTATGGGCTTTTAAGCCCATAAGCAATAATTCTATTTAGTCTAGGCCCATAATTAATGCAATAATGGTTTAGTCCCACATGGGATTCCTATCATTAATTGACTCGACTTATTAGGTGGATTTCCGGTTGATCCGCTAGAGAAGTTGAGAGAGGCTAGTGGTGAACCACACGCGCGCGCGCACCGCCGCCGCCGCCGAGCCGAGCCGAGGCGTGGCGTGGCGTGGCTGGCTGGCTGGCTGGCGGGCGAGGCGAGGCGAGGCGAGGCGTGGCGTGGCGTGCGTGCGGCGCGCGCGGCGCGCGCGTCGCGTCCGTCCGTTATGGAAGTTTTTGATATATTGAAACGGCGCATCTGAGATGGATCGATGCCTTTTCGTTGCGAAGGAGTCGCGCCTGTTCGTTCATACGAATGCGCCGCGCCTGTTCGTTCGAAGGGTCGCGTCTGTTCCCGTCTCAGATGGACCCTTCATTCGTCGCGAAGGAGTCGCGTCCGTTCGCGTTTCTATATATATGCCTCTTCCGTACGCCTGAATGGTTCGCTCGTATTCGCTCTCGCTTTCACCTTCCTCCCGTGTTGCCTTCGAAGACATCTCCGTCCCGGATTTCTGCGCGCACAGAGATCTGGGAGAGCAGGCCTCCGAAACCCCGTTCCGCAAGAGACATCTGCCGGGTGTGCGGGCGATCAGGTTTTTGGGGAGCGACAACGCGACTGCTCCCTGATCGACTACTTCCGGACGCGGTTCTGCACTGCATCGACTAAGATCGACGACATCGAACATACTCAAGAACAATGGTTCTTGGGAATGGATCTTCCAGCGCCTCCGGCGCAGGATCGTCCGCTGGGTACGTTTCTAACTTTCTGTTCAGTTTGTTCATCGCCATCACTTTGTTGGGAAATTTATGGATTAAATTAATTAGAAATTGCCTAGATTCTTAACAGTAGCGCCGTCCAGGAAGTAGAAGGCAGAAGCACAGGCGCGACGCCTCCGGCGGCGACTTGATGCGGAGGAAGACGCAGATGGCGTGGCCGGCGGAGGTGCGCGCCACCGCCGCCGTCGTTTCGGCCTCGGCGGCCGAGCGGGAGCAGTCGGCCTCGAGTTGGCCGTAGTAGTAGAGCAGCACCCAAGCAGGGTACGCGGCGACGGCGGGCGCCGCCGACGAACCCGAGGATGGGTCTGTCGTCATCTGGATTTCCATGGTCGTCTCCGTCGAGAGGAACGAGGGTAGGCGGCGCTACTCGGTGACGGCAGTATCGACGGGGGCCGGATCCACAATGTTGACTTTTTTTTTTTTTTTGGGTTTCGGTACCAGGTTTCTGTTGCTGACGCTGCCCAATGGCCCACACGACGTGCAACCGCGTCACCGATACCGCACGTTCGACCGCAATCCTCGATCACCGCAAACTAGAACCCCTTAATTTGTTTTACTTATTATAAGTAGAGATAAATTAAAAGATTTCTTTAGCAGCCATTTTGATTAGACTTTCCGACGAGTCTAGCCTAGCTAATCGAGGACAAGGCTTTGCGCTCGGTGGTGAGGAGCCATGACCCATGAATCCGAAGTGCA
Source organism: Eragrostis nindensis (assembly GCA_012490785.1). Taxonomy (NCBI): domain Eukaryota; kingdom Viridiplantae; phylum Streptophyta; class Magnoliopsida; order Poales; family Poaceae; genus Eragrostis; species Eragrostis nindensis. The sequence continues at coordinate 207,206 of JAAXCT010000183.1, forward strand.
GTCATCGGCAACAGTATGGGAATCCATCTCTGGCGCCGGACACAATGTAACTACATGCATGTGATTAGTTCTTTCTTCCCCCTTGCAACTCCAAGATTTATTCGCCGTGATTCTTTGTTACTATGTTGGATGTAAATTCACGGGAGGTGATTCCCTCGTCTGCAAGGAAAAATACTTCACGTACGGCTACATGGTACCACCAGAGATCTAATGATTTTCAAACCAAATGAACCACCATCAAAGTGACTAAATCATTGGATCTTTTGGTCGTACAAATGGGTTGGATGTATAACTCTACTCGTCTGCGAAGTACCGTGGATTTGAACCTACATCGTAGCTCACAAATGACCATTTGTTTTCTCGCAAAAAATAAGTTGTGCTTTTTTTTTCATCTTGTGCAAGACACAAGGGTTGTTCGGAAAACTCTATTTCTACATTAATTGATTCACAAGTTTACAGCTGTAGTGATTATCCATAGGGGGTATTGTCTTCTTACCCTCCTTTGTCTTTTCAATTGTGATTTTACCACTCCTTTTTTAAAATTTGTGATTTTACCCTGCTTTAAGCTTTATCCTACTTGATTACACAGACTGAACACTGAACAAACTAGTGTAAAAAGACCAAAATGCCTTTGTGATTTTGTCCCTTGCTTTTGTAATAGTTCATGATCTTACATTGTTTTGTATATATTTGCATACATACTCAAATTTGAAATCATTTCCATGGTATTGGAAACCAATTTAGCAAGAAAATTTTGGCCTCGGCGCCGGAGCAGGAGCCGCCAACCTCGTGTTGGCTGTAGTAGTATAGCAGCACCCAACGCGGGTACGCGGCGGCTGCCGATGAACCGGAGGAGGGTGGGTCCGTCATCTGGTGGCTTTACATGGTCGTCTCCGTCTAGAGGAACGAGGGTAGGCGCTTCTCTGTGACCGTGGTCTTGACGGATACCACCTAAGCTGGATCCACAATGTTTACTTTTTTCGTTTCGGTGCGAGGTTTATCTGGGTTTATCAAATAGAGAAGCCGCCCCGCTGACCAACGGAACACAGAGCTGTGATACGTGGCTTTACTGATTCACCAAGAAGACGATATCTTTTTTATTTTTTGGTTTGCGAAAAGAAGAACAGGGAATCTGGCTGAATCCAAGTGTTTGTATGATGTTCTTTGAAAAAATAATTGCACGGCTCTGTGCAATACGAATCGAAGATTTTAATGTTGCCGTCATGCTGAATGGGGAGGCCCAATATATGTCCCGAACGACTAGTCAAAGTCTAAGGTCCCTTTGTTTATTTATTAATAATATAATATAATGTCAATGATCCAGGTCCTTTTTTTTCTTTTTATTGTATGTTAGTCAAAGTCTAAAGTGCGTTGTTTTGTTTATTAGTAAAATTAAATTAAGATTTTCTCAGCCGTCACTTTGGTTAATTAGACTTTCCGATGAGCCTCTGCTCGCCGCCACCCCAGAAGCGTGCCAACACCACCGCGGAGGCCGATTGACAGGCCCCCTCCTCCCGAGCAGGAATACGCTCAGCGAGGATCCTAGTCGACTTGTCGAGGGCATGTGTGGCGCTCAGCAGGTGATTTCATCGTGATTCTCTGTTATGTTGGATGTGAATCCACACAAGGTTATTTCCTAGTCTTCAAAGAAAAACACTGCATGCTACAATGGTTTTAAAAATCAAGTAAACCATCACCAACGTGATTTAAATCATTGGATCTTTGGTCTACAAATACTCCCCAGGCCACGGTCATGGCCATCCTTAAATGCTAGTACTTATTATATTGTAGCTCAAAAGTTGACAAGTTGTGCATCTTTTGTTTGCATCTGGTGCAAGACACAGGAGTATTGGGTGAAAACTCTATTTCCAGATTAATTGATTCAGAAGTGTACCGAGTAAGTCTGTAATGATTATTCATAGGGCTATTGTCTTCTTACCCTGTTTTGTCTTCCAATAGTGTACGACTCCATTTTAGGGTTTGTGATTTTACCCTGATTTTTAAAACAAACATAATATTTACCCCTACTCCATTAGAGCCACTTAATAGTGTTAAAACTAGTGCAAAAGACCAAAATGCCTTTGTGATTTTGTCCCTATCTTTTGTAACAGTTTTGTCATTTTACATTGTTTGTACACTTGCATATATACTCAAATTTGACATCATTTCCATGGTAATGTGAAAATAATTTAGCAGGAAAATTTTATTAAATGTTTATGTCTACATTTCAAATTAAATAAATAACAACCTGATTCATATACATCTGATAAAATCCTGCTTACTATATTTACAGTAATAGATCGAGTTCACTTAGGAAAAAGTTCCAATTTCTCGTCGACATCATGTGGGATTCACTTCACAACTTACAAGGAAATGGAAACTGTGTACGGATCGAAATCAAATTAACATGTGTCAACAAATGGCATTAATTGTAAGCAACTAGAACCTGGAGGGGAGTTGGCGTCGCATTCAGAGACATAAAGGAGGTTTAGAGAGACGGGTGTGTGATGGTAGTTTCGTCTTCTGCTCTTTTTCCAGTCATCTGTTTTTTAATTTATGAAATCCAGGCTAGGGGCAAACGAAGCCCTCATTTTCATAAAGCTGGGGCGAAATCACAAACCCTAAAGGGGAGGGGTAAGACCACAATAGAAAGGCAAAGCTGGTGCTAAATTTAAATATTCTTCTGAGAACAAGTCCATGTTCATCAAATAGTGACTCTTACCTCATGGACGGTTCCAAGGTCAATTAGAATCCCCTCCAGTCTACCAATTAGAATCCCTTACAGTCTGCTAACTATTATTATACCCTCAAATGGTACTGATTGAGCCCACTAATCCAGGTTGTTTTGCTGTTAATAGGCTAGTCAAAGTCTAAAGTCCCTGCTTTATTTAGTTATAAAATCTTACATTCTTCAGCGGTCACCTTCCTTTGACTTAATAGGCTAGTCAAAGTCTAAAGTCCCTGCTTTATTTAGTTATAAAATTTAACATTTCTTCAGCGGTCACCTTCGTTTGACTTTCATTTGCCCTCCCATGCAATTAAGCATCTTGTTTGGTTCCGTATGGTTACCTAATGTATATTGCATACGCACCTCATCTACTGTACTCAATATCGTTTTCCCTCAGCAAACGGCATCTTATATTAATTCTTGTTCAACAAGTCAGTAGCTCAAGGGTTTTGTCCTCTATGGCATATTCCCTTGTCCGGTGGTATATATATACAAGGTGGTAACATTGGTACTAGGCTACCAGCTGGTACTACGACCAAAATTGGTAACATTGGATGACTTGAGTTGAATTTTGTGGTCGAGCATAGCACAATCACCAATTCCATCTGTGTCAAGGTGTTTGTAATTCCCTTGTCGTCACGTACCCTCAGCACAGCACATTTGAGGTAACACACACCCCCCCCCCCCCCCCCCCCCCCCCCCCCCCCCCCCGCGTCTCACAATTCACTATCTCAGTTCAGTTTCTATGCATGCACGCACGGATGGCGTTGTTTTCAACTTTTACGCGAGGAAAGATACCAACTTGACCAGGACCACTGCACCTCTAATTTCTTGTTCGTTGGTCAGTTACCACAAGAATTGGCTCTTCGACCCATTTGCATGACCGCATGCTAGGTCCAGAGATCTAATGATTTCAAAACCATCACCAAAGTGATTAAAACTTAACTTAGATCTATGTCTGTACAGCGTGGTCGTACAAATGGGTCATTTGTATAGCAGTACTCTATTGTTATGGCCCTTTGCCAACTCTGCGGTGAGGAATGGCGGCTAGGGCAGGGTGTACCTGCGGGGCACAAGCTAGGGGGAGCGGGAGTTGGGGAGAAACTCGTGTTATTTCTCAATAAAATCAGGTTACATGACCCATCATTTGTAAGGGTCACTCGACTTGTTGCCTCCTTCAAGTCTTGATAGAATTAAACTCAACTTAATCTCCTATTTCCTAATTTAATTCCAACTTACCAGGCCAATTCATCCTTATATTTCAAAAACAACCATTTGTGTTGGCGGGCTTGTTCAGCTCAACCTTTGTCTTGAGCGGCTCTTGTAGGCATGTTGTGTAGCGGTTCACTTGCTGGAGCTCTTGGAGATCGATCACTAGCACGTCCATCAAGGAAAATGAACTGGTTGGTTTAGTCATCAATGGAGCATGTGCGACGTATAGTAGTAAGCTTGTCGAGGGGGTTGGCGCGTGTAGAGGACCGAAGTGCTCCTTCATCGAACGAGCAAAACGCGGATATGCGCCTCTCATTGTTTAGGCACATGCCACTGGTGCATGCCTCATGTGGTAGGAAATGTACCACACGCGCTTGAGGTGTTGCCGTGTTGGAGATCACTTGTCCAACAAAAGAATTGCTTGCAGCGGCTCAACCAAGGAAGGATATCCATGTTATATCATCCTACGACGGGCATAACAACTTGTGGTAGTGAAGCACCATCAAGTTGTTGGGGCGCGAAAACATCAGGGTGACTGTCGCCGACCCTGGTGAATAGGATGGCTTCAGTTGCACAGGCCATATCCGACTGACCAAATCCTTTCATTTTGTGATTCATTTTTTAAATCACGCAGGGAGCTTAGGACTCCTTGTTGATGTCATGCGTTTATATCTTTCCTGACATAATGAACATTGAAGAGCCTTAATGCTCGTTGTGTCTTTCAGACCAAAGGTTTTCCATGTGAAATGAGTGTTTATTTTGTTCTTATGTTCATGATCTTTGCTTCGTGTATGCCTCCAGTTTCTACCATAATTAGTTAGGTTGAGATTTTTTCATACACTTTTTAATCAAAAGAGTTCTCGTACAATAGTGTTAAGTTGCATGCACCAACCAACTCACCCAAAAGCCTAAGCTGATGGGGAAAGGTAGGCAATTCACTTATGGTTCAACACTCCCCCTCACGTGCAGCTCTCGTGGGCGCAAACGTGGAAATAGGAGCGGCGCAGCGGAATATGCGGTCACCAGGACTTGAACTCAAGACCTCTGGCTCTGATACCATGTTAAGTTACATGTACTAACCAACTCACCCAAAAGCCTAAGCTGATGGGAAGAGGTAGGCAATTCACTTATGGTTCAACAAATAGAATGTGTTCATACACTTAGTCAGTTCTGCTGTCTCTCATGCAAGCTGGTATATATTGTATTCTGAACAGGGGAGTGCCGGGTACTGCAAGTGCTTGAATCACAATGGCGAAGATGGTCAGTTCTGCGGTTGCCCAGGAGACAGTTAGCAAAATCGTATCTGGCCTCATTGAGAGATACGAAGAGAAATTGGAGTCCAATGCGAATGAAAACTTGGAGAGATTAGAGATCGCTCACATCAGGCTAGAGGCAGCTCTTGAGACTTCTGAAAGGTGGCATGTCTCTGATCCATCCTTGTTGCGTTGGCGTAGGAAGTTGAAGCATGCTACTCAAGAGTGCGATGACATGCTGCACAAATCCAAGCGGAGAATCCTTGAAGACGAAGAAAAGAGAGTTGAGTTAAAGAATTCCTCCCTTCCTAGCAGGATTGTGAATGCTACCAAGTCATTTGTTTCTTCTCTCTTTGACCGTGACAACAACGAGTTGAGTGGATCCATTGTTCGAAGATTTGAGTGGTATGCTGATGGTGCTAGTGAATTTCTGAGATTCATAGAGCTTGGTGGCACACCACGCTGTCACAGGCCCTTTGACTCCCTTCTCAAGAACCTATTTGAAGGCAAACAAGTGCATCATACAATCTTTAAGGGAAACAAGTACCCCTTGTTTCGAATATGGTTGGTTCCGTATAGTACTTCAGAGCATGGAACAGAGGTTATCACACTACTAGAATTCCCCCCTATAACCACGAAACCTTTATGCAACACCACACATTTGGATGCAATAGGGGGGTACTATGGCATCGAAATAGTGATTTGGTAGTAATATGTGTGCCTATTACTACACATAAATTGTGTTGCGATATTTTTTTTTTTGTGTTGCAACAGGGTGACGCAAATGCACCCTTTTTTACGATTCATGTTGCAATTGATTAGATTTAATGCTACACCAAATCTGAGTTGCATTAGCATTTCTTGTGTTGCAATAGAAAGGTGCTATGGCGACCATATTATCGTTGGTTGCTTCTGAACGGCTATAATGCAACCAGTGATTTGGGTTGCAAATTACTTGGTGCGTTGTGGCAATAGCTAGGTGGCTATTGCATCCTTTGTTGCCGCGAGATGCAATAGCATGTATGTATTGCCACAAATTTGCGTGGTTGTCATACTGGTCATAGTCGTTGCAATAACAGACTCATTGGTGGTACTCTAGCTAGTTGGTGAATGAGCATCAAAATATATAAAAGAGTTGGCTGGCGCTAAAAAATAAAAGAAAAGGCGAGCGCACAGGGGAGTTGGAATCGAACCTGGGTCTCTTGATAGAGATTGAGCAAGCTTACCACTGCAGCACGACGAGCTATATGTAACCTTCTACGATTGGTTTATTTAAAAAGAAACTCGAACTCAATTCAAATTCTAATCCGAATCGAACTCAGTTTAAATTCCCTGTGAATACAAACGTATTCAGAACGTATTCGCGATCTCTGGCTTGCCTTTTACCCACGCTGGCCCAATTGAGGAACTGGCCCTTTCGGCATCAATCGATCCCAAGCCCGTGTGGACTGCCTTGGCGCTCGTCGAACTGATCATCAATCGAAGTGTCCTGGCGGCGCTCGTCGACCTGATCAGCTTTCGCCGCCGCTGCCGCCCAAGTGCGACTCGATCGATCCTGCCTGCCATCCCCCGAGAACTCCAATTGAGTGGAATCCGCGGCGCCGCCCTGCCCGATCGTGTGGACTGCCTGATCCCCGGTGAGGCTCAAGTCTTTTTAACTAGACTCTCCCTGTCGTTCTTCCATTGCTTGATCGACCAAAGGAAATTGCTATTTGTCAGTTGCCTGTAAACAAGAAAATTTTCAGTCGACAGTGCTGACCATAGGATGCAAATCGATCCACTATCTTTTGTCTTAGTTTGCTTTGACTAGCTGCCTAAACAAGCAGGCCCGCAAATAGTCTGGTTCAGAGGGCAAGCTATCGACTGAACGAAAGACAAAATTCAGGCGCTTGAAGTAGGAAAACTGATTTTGTAAGCTCATGTTTGTTATGTGTTAATTATGCAGGTTTCGTTGGTAAGGACAAAAGGTTCATGTGAGTTCCAGAGGCACAAATTTGAGCAACACCACACTGATCGATTTCTCAGGTATTGTGATGTCAATTTAGATACTTGGTTATTTGAGCAACACCACACTGATTTGTCTTGTCATATTTGGTTTAATTATTTAGCTTGTGTGATGCATGGAAGAAAATTGCTCATACTTGTGTGGTTTTAATTTTAGGTGTGAAACATTTAGAGGAAGAATAGTGCTAGCTACTATTATATTAATTTGTGTTGTGTTATGCCCTATTTATTTCACAAATTGCTACACTTTGATATGTTATCAATTATTTTCATGTATGTGTTAACCTATTTTTTGGTACATTTATGTGATAACCCAATGTGTTATGGTTACATAATTAATAGTGTCAAAAAAGGTTTTGCCATTGCGAATTTTGAATAGCAATATTTTACATATGCTTGCTAGATCATGATCTGTCTCGTTGCAAACATGCATGCAGATTAATGGCGTCACACGAAGATAGGAGTTGGATGCGGCTGCCTCGACATTCAGAGGTGTGGAAGGAGAATTTCAGGACTTTTATTCAAAACTTTGGCACATCATCATCGCGAAGGGCTGGTGGATCTGTTGCGTGCCCATGTGCTACATGTCAATGCATGATAAGACATTCAGATGTGTTTAAGATTCAGCTTCATTTAGTTACTAGAGGGTTTGCTGATTGCTTCATCAATAATGAATTGGAAGGCCCAAATTGTTCATCATCAGCTGATGGTCATGTGAATCATGGTGTCGGTCCTGATCTCAATGCTGTTACAAGAGAACCTGAAGATGCAGAACCTACAGCTGACGCAACACCTTATTTTGGAGAAGACGATGATGAAGACGCAAGTGATAACCCTGCTGCCACTAATACTCTGATTAGAAACATTATCAGTGGCTATATACATGGAGAAAGCATAGATGCTGGTGAAGAGCCAAATAAGGATGCAGAGATATTTTTGAAACTATTAGAGGAGGCAAAGAAGGAATTGTATCCAGGATGCAAAGATGCAACTAAGGTCTCTTTTATCGTGCAGCTTTTTCAGATAAAGTGCTTGTACGGAATTAGTAACTCAGCATTGGAGGCCATACTTAATCTGTTCTCAAAGGTTCTCCCTGAAGGCCATTGTATCCCTGACTCCTTGGATAAAGTGAAAAGGGTGGTACGAGACTTAGGCTTGGACTATATCAAGATACACGCATGTAAGAATGATTGTGTGTTGTTTTTTAAGGAAAACGCAAAGCTGGAGACATGTCCCGTTTGTGGGGAGTCTAGGTGGAGACTTGCTGATAATGAGGTTGCTGATGGTGCTAGTGTAAAGAAGAGGTTTCCAGTGAAGATCTTACGCTACTTTCCTCTTATTCCTCGGCTTCAAAGAATGTATATGTCCAAGCAGTTATCAGTGGACATGCAATGGCATAAGAAAGAATTGGTCAACGATAGAAAAATGCGTCACCCTGCTGACTCACCTGCATGGAAGCATGTGGATAAAGAATATAAATTGTTTGCAAAAGAAGGTCGTAATATTAGGCTGGGTCTTGCTTCTGATGGCTTCAATCCCTTTGGGATGCAAAATGTTACATACTCCATATGGCCTGTTATGCTAATACCTTACAACTTGCCTCCATGGTTGTGTCAGAAACAATCTAACTGGTTGTTGTCAATGTTGATACCTGGTCCGAAATCTCCTGGAATGGATATTGATGTATATTTGAGGCCCCTTATATTGGAGCTCAAGGAGCTTTGGGAAAAGGGTGTTCCAACATGGGATGCTGCTACAAGGAAGAATTTTAAATTACATGCTCTTCTACTTTGGACAATTAATGACTTCCCAGCTTATGCTATGCTTTCTGGATGGAGCACGAAAGGAAAGTTTGCATGTCCATACTGCCACATAGATACTGAATATTTGTGGTTGAAACATGGGAAGAAGCACTGCTACATGGGACATCGACGTTTCTTGCCCTCGGACCATCCATGGCGCAACAACAAGGTCAGCTTCAACAATGAGGTCGAAACCAGGGAGGCACCAGTACCACTGACAGGTGCACAGGTACTTCAGCAGTTTGAAAGTTTTGAAAAAGTGATACTTGGGAAGAATGCATCAAAAAAAAGGAAGCGTGACGAAGACCAAAGATGGCACAACTGGAGGAAGAAGAGCATTTTTTTTGAGCTCCCTTACTGGTCTTCTTTGCTCATCAGGCATAATTTGGACGTCATGCACATTGAGAAAAATATATGCGAGAGCATATTAGGCACTCTGCTTGAATTGGTTGGTAAATGTAAGGACGGCGAGAAGGCCCGGCTTGACATGGAGCATCTACAGATACGCCCAGATCAGCATCCTGTGATTGAGAATGATAAGTATATCTTGCCACCAGCCTTGTACAAGTTAGATAAGAAGGATAAGGAAATGTTATGCGAATTTCTATATGGAGTGAAGATGCCTGATGGAGTGTCCTCTAATATAAGAAGATGTGTTGACCTAAAATCATGTAAGGTGTCTGGCTTGAAAACTCATGATTACCATCTAATTCTACAGAAACTGTTACCCTTAGTGGTGCGTAGGATTTTGCCAGAACAAGTTGTCATCGCATTGATTCAGCTTAGTAATTTCTTCGATGCACTATGTTCCAAGGAGCTGGTGGAAGCAGAGTTGGACAAACTTAGCAGTTCAATTAGGGAGACTGTTTGTCGACTTGAGATGCTATTCCCACCTTCATTTTTTGATATCATGATGCATTTGCCTGTTCATTTAGCTGAAGAGGCTAAACTTGGTGGGCCTGTGTGTTATAGATGGATGTATCCAGTGGAGCGGTACCTACGTACTGCGAAAGGATATGTGAGGAACAAGGCGTACCCTGAAGGTTCAATAGCCGAGGGATACATACTCGAGGAGTGCCTTACATTTTGCTCAAGATTCTTGGACGTGGACACCAAACTGAATCGTGTTGATCGACATGAAAGTATTGCTGTGAATGAGCCACCATCTGGTCTGAGCATATTTGCTGACATGGATTACAAGAGGAGAGGACAGACTGTCGACATCATTCAAGGAGATGAGATGCGGAAGATGAGGCACTACATAATTTCAAATTGTAATGAAGCTAGCCAATGGATCGAGTAAGTTACGCTACTGAAAATCAATATTTTAAAATTATATTTTGTAGACTAACAGTAATATACATTTCTTTGCAGTGCGCATATGGAAGAACTTAAAAAATATGGTACAAGAAACCTTAAAAAGAGACACGAGGAACAATTTGTAAGATGGTTTGAGGCCAAGATCAGAGGTCTACATGCTACAGGGGAAGTAAGTTCAGAGATGTTTGCACTTGCTCAAGGACCGGACAATCGAGCTCGTACATTGCATAGATGCCATATCAATAATTGGCTGTTTCGAACCGTTGACATTGAGAAAAGCCTCGTAACACAAAACAGTGGTGTGCTTGTCAAGGGCGACGGTACTACTGGCAACATGAACTGGTATGGGGTGATTAAAAGAATGATCTCACTAGAATTCCCTGGACAAAAAGAAGTTATTTTGTTCCAGTGCGACTGGTATGATGTGCCTGCTGCCACTAGCAACAGAGGCAGAGGATACAATAAGGATCAATTTGGGGTTATTGATATCGATACTACCCGGTACAGGTATAAGAATGAACCCTATATTCTGGCAACACAGGCAGAACAGGTGTTTTATGTCAATCTAGTAAACAAACCTGGTTGGAGCAGTGTTATTGCATTGAAACCAAGGGACTTGTTCGCCATGCCTGAATTAGAACTTGAGGACTCAATCGACGTGGGTATCGAAGTCAGTAATTTTTTTGGTGGACAACAGGATTTGACAAATTGGACAAGATCTGACAAGGAAGGCACAACCGGGGATGTCTCTGTTATTGCTCAGGTGCAGACCGAAGCAGTTGATGAACCAGACGATGCGGTGTTTGATTGTGATGATGAAGATGATGAAGATGACACGTACATTGATGATGGAGTTGTTGCACCAGTTGCATCTGTGGTACAAGGCGAAGATGATGACTTTTTTATTTGATGCTTTGTATGATTTTGTTTGGCGTATCAAGAGATAGTTTTGTTTCCTGTGACAATTAAGAATTTATTCTCATGAAAGCAGAGATTTATGCGCTACATTTCTTCTTTGCACGCCTACAGCAGCCTGTCTTAATTCTTCTTTGCACGGCTACCATGTAGCAGAGTACAAGTATGATAACATGACCTGATTGAACTTTCAGAAATCCAAAAGCTCAAACTGAGAAATTGAGATGTCGACATTACAATCTGAGAAGTTAGCTTTATTTAACTTGTAAAACATAAATAATCTGAGAAAGAGGCTTTCTATCCAGATTTACACTTTTCAGATAACAATATTGAACAAAAAAAGGCATGACACACATTGATCATTACTCCAATTTAAATCTGGCCCATGCCAAAACGTCAGCAGCACATGCACAAAATAGGAAACCAGACCTGCACACATGTTGATAGCACATTCAAACTACTAGATAGGCAACATCCATTTATAAAGGTACCATCCATATTTACAAATGACTCCGACATGAAACTACTAGCAGGTTCCAGTTCTCGATAAACTACAGCTTTTCCAGTAACACTAAGGTAAACTTTACATGCTTCTACGTTGAGACATTCATTCGTGCTCCATAAACTACTTCAAATTAATTCCCCTTCCTTTCAGCTTGCTCTTGATAGCAAGCCGCATCTCCTCAGCCTTCTCTGTGATCTGTCATTATTTTTGAAGGGAATCAGTATGGTCATATATAAATGATGTATGGCTAACTTAAGGGTAGGACCATCACCTCTTTGGTGGGAAGCAGCACCCCAGGGTCCTCGTCATCGCTTTCATCCGTGAATGTGCACTTGATTTCCACTTTATCGAATGTCACGAGATACTTCGGACGTGTAACCTTCGAAATGATCCTAGTCACATTAAGCCTCTGATGCGAGGATGACTCTCCATCTTTGTTCTGTTCATAACCAAACAAATGTAGTAGCAGGCTATTAGCTATGGAAGGAGCCAACATTGTTCAGAACATAAGTAAACAATTCGCAATTTAGGACTAGCTCAGAAAATAAGCAAGATCAGAGTTATCACAATTAGGAAGGTCAGAGGTATCACAGATTCCACATGGATCAGGACGGCCGGCTTGTGGACGGCGCGCGGCCCGCGCTCCACCTCGGGCTTCATGCCATTGTCCGCATCCACAGGGTCGACGACCGGCTCGATGTCGCTGTCCGAATCCACTGCGATCACAACGGCCGGCGTGTGGACGACGCGCGGCCCGCGCTCCACCTTCCTATAGAAGCGCCCAGCCGCATCGCGCGCCTGCCTCCGGGATATGTGGCTGCGCCTCCGCATCGATGCGGCCGGCGATGGGAGGGCGATGGGGAGGCGGTGCGGCCGGCGATGGGGAGGCGGTTCGCCCGGGATATGTGGCTGCGCCTCCGCATCGATGCGGCCGGCGATGGGAGGGCGATGGGGAGGCGGTGCGGCCGGCGATGGGGAGGCGGTTCGCCCGGGGATGGGAGGGGCGATGGGACGAATTGGGGAAAAATTGGAATGTCAAGCGGCGAAAGGTAGGGGACCGGTTATTTCCATTTCCAGCAAACACCTTCGGTCTCTGACATGTGGGGCCAAGTGCCATAACAAAAGAATTTTGTATATGTTCTAAATTGATAATGATCAGAAGTTGTGGCATGCGGCAGTGGTTAAGGCACTTGCTCACTATCCTAGAGGCGTGGGTTCGATTCCCCTATCCGGAGTCGATTTCTTTTTTTGCCTTTTTTTTTCTTTTATGCCTGGCGTACTAGCAATTTGTTTGTACACTAAATGATGTCAAATGGATAATTGATGAATACCAAAGTTTCATATGTCATCAAGATCTACAATATTTATTTAGGTCATTTTATCATTTTCAGAAGTGGTAGTATCATGTAGTGCAAATGTGACAAGTCTCAACATAGTTTCTTATACCATGTGAGTGAATCTAGGATTAATGATCAATGTACAGTAAACCATTTATACTTTGTGTGATTCAAACTTTCTCAAATGGATTAATGACTTAAACCATTTCTTATAAACTTTCATATGGATCATTTCAAAATCTCTTCAATATAGGTGAAGAAAATAGGAAAGATTGGCCAAAAGGGGTTGGCTAAAAAAGTAACAAATCAAGTTAGACCAACATGATGTAGGTGAGCATTTGTGGCAGATACGATTATTCTAAGAATTTAGAAAAAAAAAACACCTTATTTGGACACCATATGCGACTACTAAACATGTTCAAAGTTTTTAGTCTAAATCAAAGAAAAATAAGGTGATCATCAAGAGGATTAGAACTCGGTCTTCTGCGCCTGGCGAAGAGGATTACACCTCAGCACGGCGCCGACATGCGGGACCCGCATGTAAGTTCAAATGCCCCTGCATACATGTACTAGCACATTAAGAGTACTCGTTAGGCAACATTTATATTTACAAGTGACTACGACATTGCTCACAAGTTGTTGCATGCGGCAGTGGTAAAGGCAATGGGTCACCATCCTGGAGGCCTGGGTTCGAATCCCCCTAGCCGGACAGGCCTTTCCTTTTTTTTTTATGCTGGCGTACTCTCCTTGATCAGATTAGGTGTTCACAAACTGAAGACGTAAAACTCAAGGGGCCCACATGTCGGTGAGACAGGAGGGTACTCAGAAATACGCGTTCATTGCTTGAAGACGTAAAAGTTGAGGTTCTAAACTTTTCCTTTTATTTAACGATTTTTTTTCTCCAAACAAAGATTGAATTTTTGAATGATGATTTATTTTCATAGAGTTCCATTTCAAATACAACCTATCTAAATTTTTTTAAAATTTTTCAAATGGATTATTTCGATGAACGTGTGTTGAAAGGTGACTATGGCACAAGTCATATGGTCCTTGAAGTCAAATTCGATGCGAAACGAACATAACCAAGTGTAAGTTTTTTAAAAAATTCCGTAAAAAATTGTATAGTTACGAAGTTGTAAGGTGAGCATATGGTCCAAATCTCAGTGCCAAATACATCTTCAATGGAGAGTTAGAAAATAGTGAAGAAAATAGGAAAGATTGGCCAAAAGGGGTTGGTTCAAAAAGTAAGACATCAAAGTATAGCAACATGACTTAACTCAATGTTTGTGAAAGATAAGATTATTCTAAGAAATTAGAAAAAAAAAACACCTGATTTGGACGTCATATGCCACATCTATACATGTTCAATATTTTTAGTCTAAATCAAAGAAAAATAAGATGATCATATAATAACAGGAGACGAACCGGGGTGTTAACCGCAGTTCATCCCATATGTGGGTCCCACGGTCCCACTGGACAGTGCAACATTTGCCATTGGCCCCACAAGTCATTGAGAAAGGCAACACCAGGCAATCGTTTCGTTATTTAGTCCAACCGGCGCCCCTTCGCCTTCCTCGGTTCCTCCAGTTCCATCTCCTCCCCAATCCTCGTATCCTCATCTCCTCGATCGCCAATCCCCATCGCCTTCCCTAGTCGTCGGCAGGTCGCAGCAATGGGGCGGAAGCACAGCAGCCACATCTCACAGAGGCAGGCGCGCGACGAGTTCGGTCGTTTCTCGCGGAGCACGGCGTCGACACCGTCGGGCCCGTCGTCCACCCGCCGTGCATCCACCATCGCGGGGCCGTCGTCAACCCGCCGCAATCCCTCCACCACCTCGGAGTCGTCGTACACCACCTCGGAGTCGTCGTCGACTTCCACCGAGACGCCGGCCGCCATGGACAAGGTGAAGGTAGCGGCAGCCTCATCATCGCGTGCCAATGTGGTGAGTAATTGTTCATTGGTTTGTTGATTAGCATGGTTTGTTGATTAGCCAGGATCAGATGATTATTCATTGGACAAGATCAGATGATTATTTGCAGCAAGTAAAGGGTGAAACTGTTGTTTTAGGGTAATTTAGTAAGATGTTTTGGAAAATCCTGTACTAGTTCGGTGCATGCATATAATAAGTTTTTTGTTTAATTAGAAAGGGTTACTCTGGTTGAGTAACTTAATTTTAGGGGATGAACTGCAATGGCAATAAGAGAGTAGCAGCTCTCAAGATGAGTGGATGGTGAATAACTTAATTTTGATGAGTGAACTGACTAATGTAGACCTGATTTGATAATTTGGTTGGAATTTGCATCCTATTATCACTGCTATGTCTATGAGTTGAGTATGGCTATAATTAATCAACATGCAGATTCAGCCGAATAGCTTCAAATTCAATAGTACTACTTACATTTATATTCATACCATTTTTGTTTACAAGCTGGATGTAACCTTATTATACACAGATGAAAGTGACGAAGTATGGGGCAGAAACTAAAGTTCGGATAAACTTTCACAAGATGAAAGTGACCATGTCATACATATCTGACAGTGACAGCGACAGCGACAGCGAAGCCCCGCTTCTAAGTGGAGGGTCCTTCAACATGGAAGCTTTAAACATTGCTTTCTTTGTCATGTTATCTTTAAACATTGCTAATAATGAACAAAATTGAAGACATTGCTGCCTGGTACTTGTTGTAATTTGAATCCCATTGCTGCCTGAAATGATCATTGCTGCCTGAAATGATCATTTGTTCATTGCTGCCTGAAATGATCATTTGTTCATTGCTGCCTGGAATTCTGAATAATAGTTGAATAACTTAATTATAGGGGATGAACGGAAATGATCATTTGTTCATGGGCTTTTCATGAACTGAATAATACTTGATGAATCCTTCTATCTGTGCCAAGTTCTTTGTCTTGCCAGCATGAAAAAATGTAAATAGCTATCTCTGTTATTTCAGTTCTTCTTACTAGATTTTTTTCGTGAAATGTCAGATCAGGGCTAAGGTGGAGGATCTTCGGCGTGTTCTCAAGAGGAAGACGAAGAGTAAAATAGAATGGGGAATCGTGATGAAGGGCAAGTAGCAGGGAACTTCAGGAGGCATGAATTAGACTAGGTAGATATATAAGTATGAAGCTAGAATCTGTGTGCAATGGAAGCCTCTAGTTTATTTTGGTCAAATGCGAGGCAACAAGTTAGAATGTCGATCTAGATGAACTTGTAACCTTTCCACTCAGTATTATTTAAGGACTATTGTGGCAGTAGCTAATATTGGTTTCTGTTTACTGGTGGAGTTAGTATCTGTGTTTTCATGAATTGCTGGGTATCTATTTGTTCGTGTTATCTGTTGCGTCGTATGTGTTTCAATGGCTTTGATCTCCAGAGTTGATGCTTGTGCGTATCAATTTGATTTGATGCAATGTAATGTACGGACTTAGTGTATCATTTTCAGCTCAGATATTTTATTTTCTTCTGATTAGCAGTACCCTTCACGTGATGTTAATAATTCAAATATTTTATTTGATCAAACTCCCCAAACTAAATATGCTCTCCATACCTGATTAGTCATGCCTTCTCACAGATCACGTGAATTAATTAACTAAATATGTTCTTTTTTTGAAAAGAGGATTTTCAGTTCTTATACAGCTCTTCTTGTGTTTCTACGAACGTGTGAACCTGAAGATATATTTGGATGTCTATGCAGCACCAAGATTGAGATTGTCATTTATGAAACTTATTAATGCTATTATTTTGAAATATATTCTCGTGTGAGTCTGTTTCAACAAGCCAATTTTTGAATTTAAATAAATGACAAGTACAAGCAATATGTTTGTACACTAAATGATGTCAAATGTATAATTGATGACTGCCAAAGTTTCATATCTCATCAAGATCTACAATATTTATTTAGGTCATTTTGTCATTTTCACAAGTGGTAGTATCATGTAGTGCAAATTTGACAAGTACAAGCAATATGTTTGTACACTAAATGATGTCAAATGGATAATTGATGATCAATGTACACTACACTTTGTCAAATGAAAAAAAGTCCTAAATAAATATTGTACATCTCGATGAGTTATTAAAATTTGGTATTGATGACTTTTCCAGATGAAATCATATACTGTTAATAAAATCTAGCTTTTAGTTAACAATCTATGAAATCCAAATTTTTTATAATTCAAACTTTGTCAAATGGATTATTGACTTAAATAAACTTTGTAGATCTTGATGAGTGCTACAACTTTGTTATTGATGACTTCTTTATTTGAAATGAATTATTACCCTAAAAAACTATGTGATTTTTTGTTAACTTTTCAAATTTTAAATTTGAAGAGTTCAATCTAACTCGGATGGGGAATGACCAAAATACCAGAGCAGTTGTAAAACTTTTCTACTGATTGAACAAATTGGCTCTCTAGTGCGTGGGTCCAGTGATGCCGGGGCCATGAGTCCGTGAGTGATCGAGCAGTTTCGCTCTCAAACGCCTGCGTCCCTGTTCTCCTTCCGAAAACAACTGGCGCCCGATCCGAAAATGTTTCCCGATCCGAAAATTGTTTCCGCGCCATACGACCGCGCCACACCATCCCTGGGCCCAAGCCTAAAAGCCGCGTTATCAACTTACGGCTGCCTAATCCCATCGCAAAACAAATCGTCATCGGTCAGTTAGGGTTCTAGCGATCGCCGTACGTCCACCAGGCGGCGGCAGGTGCTTCTCGCCATCGCCTTCCACCACCATGGCGCAGAGGCTGCCGACGTCGAGCGAGGCGTCAAGGGGAACCAAGTCCTCGTCCTCATCATTGCACACACCATCGACGGCGTCGGCGATGCTACCTCCGATGTTCACACCACCAACATCTGGGAGGCCGACTCCACCGGTCATGTCCAGCAGGCCTAGGGCGGCGGCTTCGCTCTTTGGGTCGCCGTCGTCAGGAAGGTCACCACGCAGATCAGACGCCGAAGATGCCGGCGACGACTGCCAAGATCCAAAAGATTTCCTACCTTCGTCTCAGAACGAAACTGAGAACGGGTACGTTATTTCTGCCTTCGATCATAGCTTGAATTGGCTGCCCCTGATTACGTACACTCTGCAATGATCAAAGCAATGTTAGCTCAGGTTTCTTTTCATCTGTTTGCCTGCCCCTGATTACGTACACTCTGCAATGATCAAAGCAACAAAAGAAGGCTTAAAGATTTCTCTTTTGCTATTGCTTGAGACCTCAAGCTTTGGTTCTTTTCATAGCCCTTCACTTTGTTGCCTTTCTCATGTTTATTATCTGAAAATTTCTAGAAGATAATTGAATTTCCATTGATCAGGCTAGTCATCATATAACTTCCATTAATATTTTATTATCATTTGGACGATGCAGTGATATGAACCAGCAGATGCTTGCAAGCATGAATTGTCTAATAAATGTCACTAATAAGATGATATTTCCAAGCATTGTACTGGATTAACTGTATATTGCCAGTGGAAACCTGTTTACCTGTCGGACAGATGACGAATGCAATGCCAATGTATAGTACTAGGGGATGGTCCCATAAAATTTCTCATCATAGCATTTGGTTGCTAGCTCTTAGCTAGTTTCTCTTTTGTTACTGATTGCTTGCACGGATGCATATATACTTCTACTGCAGTACTGCTCTTGTTTCTTCAATTCCAACAACTCTGCTCAGGTAATACTAAAACAAATAAATAAGCTAGACTTTAATTTGTTACTTAGAAATATAAAAAAAAAAACAAGATGTCTTTTCTCTTGTCTACACTTAAATAGCCTCGTATGTAAATTAATTATCCATTCCATGCACATGACTTAGCACTGAGTGTAGGTGTTATACGTTACCCCATACTCCATTTTGCTCTGCTTTTTCTGATCCCAAGTCACCTGATGTAACAAATCCTGAAGAACGAATGTTCTTACTGTTATACTGGTAATGGCAAGTGGTAATGGCAAGCAATACATTGTGATGAGCTGCTTTATTTCATTTTGCTATTTAGAGTAGATAGTAATTGGTGATACATGCATATTTTTTTTGTTTTGCCATATTATCAATACATTGTTAGCTGATTTAAATGCTATTGCTAAATATCAGGTGGAAACCAACCTCTCCGTGCAAACTATAGAAACTTCAATCTGAGCCACACGATGTGATCCAAGACTCAGGAGAGGTGGGAGGGGTGATTTACAAGCTTAAGGTGGAAGGGGTGATTTGCAAAGTCGCTTTTGCAAATCGAGGATCAATATCGTGTGGTTCAGATTGAAGTTTCCATAGTTTGCACGGAGGGGTTGACCAGATACGTATTGCTAAATATGCAGAACGGACAATAGTTGGATCGTGTATGTCATTTGCATGGGGACTGTGGAGGGAGAACAAGTTGTTAATAAGTCATATAAAGTTGACAAGAGTAATATCACGCTTGGTAACTTGATAACAATGAAATCAAGGTTGGGGTATGGGTCCAGGGACTACCTGTACTACAAGCAGAGAAGTGCTGATGATCCTGCGGCAGCAACACTACATGATATCGACTATGATGTTGATGCATTAAGAATGGTAGATAGTCACGAGGAAGAGAGGGAGCTCAGATTAGTATTGTCGAAGAATCCATTAGCAGAACGATGTGTGGCCATAACACCAATTAAATCCAAAACAGTTTGCTCAGATCCTGATGATGAAGAAGAAGTGGACGAATCAGAATTATATGCATACAAAGATTGGCTACGTTATCTGCATTCAAGGGACCAAGCCATGGGTCAGTTATGATGCAGCCCAATTAATACATATATACATGGTTTTTTCAATGCACTTATATATGACTGATATTATCATTTCTTTTCAGAGTTTGAAGATATATACAGGGAGGACACAATCAAGACATACGAAGAATGGTTGGAAGTTGTAGGAAAACTTGATGACATCAGTAATATCCCTCTCCTAATTGTCAAATAAATTACCATTTTTCCCTGTCAAACTTCACAATATGCTAGCTGATCATGTGTCTATATTGTCTGTAGATGCGCTTTTGCAACCTAGCAGTCAGATACATTCTAGTCAAGACAGCAACCAAAGACCTCCAGTGCAGGCACCATCTCATGCTCGCCGTTCGAGACAGGGGCAAGGAAATGGTAAGTTGTGTTTATTAGGAAGTAATCTTG
Source organism: Eragrostis nindensis (assembly GCA_012490785.1). Taxonomy (NCBI): domain Eukaryota; kingdom Viridiplantae; phylum Streptophyta; class Magnoliopsida; order Poales; family Poaceae; genus Eragrostis; species Eragrostis nindensis. The sequence goes on from JAAXCT010000183.1 coordinate 227,431, forward strand.
TTTCTGTTTCATGTGGCCATATATAAACATTATGTCTTTTAATATCTATTATTAAATTTTGTTCCCCTGCAATATGTTAGAAAATGGGAAGAAAAGAGGACGTGGTCCTCTAAAAGGCTTGAAGGCAATCTCCAAGAGAATTAAGGCGGGCAATCAGAAGATGAAAGTTGAGTTCTCAAGACTTGGAGGACCGGTAGGTGACAACTACCGCTCCTTCATTGATGAAATAGTAATGTTTACGAGGAAAAGGGCGCCACTCATTGGAGTGAGGTCGTGGAAAGAGATCCATGAAGATGTAAAAGATTCAATAGCATCTGATATATTGGTAATAATCATGTCTGCTTGTGTATATATTTTATTATTAGACTAACATAACAGCTGACCTAGTATTTGCATGTTTTGGTTATAATATAACAGGCTAGGTGGGACATTGAGGATAGTTACAAGACAAGGACAATGATATGGGCCATTGCTAGGGAGCGTTACAAAGGATGGCGTTCAGCTTTCAGTGCTACGGCAAAGGCATACAACAGCTACCGCGAGCGAATGTTAAATAAGCCTGCAGAATTAGATATTGTTGAATGGCACTATCTGTTGCAGTATTTTAGGACTGCAAAATTCAAGGTTTGTTCCACTTGTTACTATTACTGACAATACCAATTTCATATAAATGGATATGTCTTGGTCATTAAGATTATTGTTCAAAACTATGCATTCTTTCTGTAGGCAAGGAGCATACAGAATTCTCGTCATCGAGGCCAAAAAAAGACCACACATTTGTCAGGCGCTAAGCCTTATGCTCAGTGCAGCTATGAGAAGGTAATAGCTGGAAGTGCACATCTACAAGCTTTGTTGCAGGAGGAATTACTAATTTGTTTTTTTGTTGGCATATCAGAAAGACCCAGAAACTGGTGAGGAGCCCAATGATATGGAACTTTGGTTTATAACTCACAGCAAGGATGGGGAATGGAAAGACCAAGAATCCAGGAATGTCTATGTGAGTTCTCATCTAATTTGTACATGACTTACTATAGTCCATGCAAATAGGGAATGCATGCAATTTATTCTTCAACTAACTCCTCTATCTGTGACTTGTAAATGTTAGGACAAAGCAAGCAGCCTTATCTGTGAGGCGGAATCAAATTCAGAGGGAAATTTCATTACCGTGAAGGAAAAGAATGAGATTTTCCAGAAGGCATACAAGGCAGTCACAGCGTGCAAATCAACCAGGTTGCATGGTAATGGGTACCTGGCGAGAAACCCAACTAGAAGGGAGCTGCTGAATGCGGATCGCCATGAACAAATTCGTGTGGAGGAGCAACTGCATCAGGAACACACCGAGCTCATGGAATCATTTGGCCAGCTACAAGAGAAAATGGCCACATGGCAAGCTGACAGGGAAGCAGAAAGGTTAGAACATGCACGAGAAATTGATGAACTTAAAAAGGCAAGGGTGGCTGATTTACAAGCGCTTAGGCAAGAGTTCCTATCGATGTTGCAAGCAGGACATGGACAAACAGCATTTCAGCAGGTACTAGTCAAGCTAGTTTTAGAATGACTTTTTTCCTTAGGTTCTATATTTAGTTGTCTGCATCGTTTCATATATTCTCTAACCAAGAATGTGAGGCAAACAACAATGTCACTGAAATGGCACAAGTGGGTGCAGCTGCAACAAACATGAATACTGAAGAAGTTGAGGCAACCCCACAACATGAGGTCTCTTCACAACAGGTTGTTTGTGAATTAACATCTGTTTAGTGCTATCATCAGATACTTGACAAAATGGTGCCTAATTATTTCCTTCAAACTTTTTCGATCCCAGGAAAACACTCAAAGAAACCAAGAGCAACCTGAAGTGGATGATATATCAAGGGCAACCGGCATTCGGACTACAAGAAGTACTTCTGCAAATACGGCACGTGCATTCGTTACTACAAAACAGCTAAAAGATAATGCTGTTAAGAGACGACAGGGCACCAAAAAGACAGGTGAAACTTGTCATAATTTCATATTAGTTCATGATAATTTCATAGTTGAGACCACTTCAATTATTTCTCTCTATCTTCCTTTAGCGACATCATTTCTGCTAAGGTACGGAACACGCAAAACTCGTAGATTTTTGAGTAGAGCATGAGCATATGCAGTGCTTGAACAATTTAGTTTGCTGCTAGAACAATATAGTTTGCTGTCACATAAATTTAGTTTGCTAGAACAATTTAATTGGTGTTGTCTGGGGCTGCTAGAACAATTTAGTTTGCTGCTAGAACAATTTAGTTTGCTGTCACATAAATTTTTGTTAGCTGTCTGTGGCTGTGGCTGTCAGAATGGTAGCTTGATTAATCATGGAGCTTTGTGATTATTTGCCCTAGTATAATTTTTTTAATCTCCTTGCTACATGAAAAACCATCTCGTTGAACTGTCCACATGTTCCTGCATGTATCCAGAATCTCATGCATTTAAATTGTCATCAGACTTTCATATTACGGCTGCTGTTGTTACTTCCTTTTCATAATTTCATAATACTTCATGATAAAAAATGCTATTCTTTCTTTTCAGCTAACTAAGGCAGTTCAAATGGAGGAAACAAGTGATGGGACCATCATGAAGTCACTAGTTGCTGATCAAGTGATCGGATCACCTGTCTAGGAGTTTCTTTGCTTAAGATAAACTTATTCAGTACTTGTCAAATTAGGCTACTATGTGTGTTAAAACAATCTGGTGTTGCAAACTTATTACTATTTCACTATTACGTGTGTCATGGATTTGTACACTGAATGGTTGAATTGATCTTGATATCATGAATGATAAATGCATAATTATTATCGATCCTATATTGTATTGTTTCAAAAATTGGTGATGCAATACCATTCGTGGCAAATGAGAATTCATCCTATCGCAACCCAGCTTTTTCGGTGTCACAAGGGCCGTGGCAATAGGAAGTTCCACAAGTAGCAACCCACTATTATGGTGGTAATAGAGGGATGAACTTTTTCCTACCAAAACATTTTCGTAGCAATAGAGGTGATCACATCTAACAACCAAACAAGTTTGGTGGCAATACAATGCTCCTGCTATAGCCTCCAAACGATGTTGGTGGCAATAGAATGGCACACCTATAGCGACCATTCCCTAATTCGTGGCAATAGAGTTGTCGACCTCTAGCAACCAAACAAATCGAGTGGCAATAGAGCACACCACCTATGGCAACGAAATTAACTTCGTGGTAATAGAGAGAACCACATATAGCAACCAAAATACTTTAGTGGTAATAGAGGTGCTTGCCCTATAACAACCACAACCAGAGTGTAGCAATAAAATGATTTGCAACCAAAGATTTTACAAATTGCAACGCATTTGGTACGATGCAATTGCACCTCTGGCAACATCATGTGCGTCGCAATAGGATCATTTACAACCAACACCAGGGCGCCCATACATGCTAGTTGCAACGTCTCCTTGTGTTGTAATACAAAAATAATTGCAACCAAAAAAAGACAATTGTGGTTGAAGGCTAATACCACATGACCTATTGCATCATATTTTTACCAAATTGTTTGGGTGCAATTGCGGCTATTGCACCCAAAAAGGGCATATTGCAACGTATTTCCTGTGTTGCATTAGGGGGAAAATCTAGTAGTGTCATGATAATTATACAGGAAGACGGTACTGCACCAGAGGATAATATCTACTTTAGTATCTTTCTACAGCTCTCAAAGAGTACAGACATAATTGGAACTGCAATCAAATGCTTGCATTTGTTTGTCCCACATTTCAAGTCTTCAGTTGAAAGAATTAGGAGAGAACTTGCTCAGCTCCCTGCTCAAGACTTGTCATGGGTGCCATCTGTTCATGCATTCAATAAAGAACATTGGGACAATGTTCATAGCCTTGGGACTCGATGGTTTCGTCCAAACTCATTATGTTGCAAGCAGCAACATGATCGGCATGATCAACATGAGCTTCAACATGGCCTTGACATGGCAGGATTATCAGATGTTTCAATAGAACCAGTAATTGAAGTGAATTTTCAATGCCAAGTTTCACTATCAGTGCATAGCAAACATCAGATGACCTCACGACCCGAAGATAAAACTTCTCCGCACGCTTCTCCCTATCTGGAAAGCTGGAATTTCGTTTCAACCTCATGGCTCTTCAGGAGCCATGTTGCCTGTTACTAAAAATTCTGCAATAACGTCAATCATGGACCAGGAGCAAGATTGCATGCACACAGACATTACTTTGGAACAACTGAAAGATATCATAGTGCCAAGGGCAATAGATTACTTCCACGAGAATTCTGAAGCGACACTATATCAAATGATTTGGAAGTCTAAACATGGTTGTGCATTCATTCAGTTTGAGAAGCCAAGCATCCTCTACACACGGAGAACAAGCAAGCGAATACGGGGAGCTTATGGAGGAGCAAGGAAAAGAAATGTGTTGCTAGGAGAAGATCAGGAGCTCAGGAGACGGACACGTATGATTGCTCATTTGCTCCAGTTATGGCGTGCACATGCGCCTACCCAGGTGCGAAGGTTGCTCACGGATGTGGTGCAGAAAGATATGGAAATTCAGTCAGCAGCACCGCAACTACACCTGAAATTCTGAATCATGTAATATGGATGGATAAGGGAAACAAGGGAGGAGGAATAGAATTAAGAATTGTTGGATAATTCACGCCTCCTCTTGTAACTTACGCAAATGTAGCACATTGTTCGGTTTTTTTTTCTGGATTATTTGTTTTGTATGGTGTTGTTTGTCTATGACAAACTGAGCCTATATTTGTTAGTAGTAATTATATGGGAATTAGCAGGCATCATATTTATTTTATGAATTTCGAGTCTGGGTTATGCTGTATGTGTACCCTTATCACCCCAGAAAAAAAAAGAAAAAATTGTAAAATCTTTGGAAGTCAGGTACATAATTTTGAGCACATGTCAATTAACTGAGCAAAGTTATCAAAAATTAAAAAAAACTCAGTTTAGTTGATAGACGAAACTCAGTAAAGTTGATTAACTATAAATGTTTCAACATCACGCATGCCGCATGCATGCCTGAAACAAAGTTTGCGCATAGATTTTTACCTATTCATGATAAACCAAGAAGTATATGTCTTTGCCCAGTTATCATTATCGTTCTTTGGTACATCTACGATGCTATGGATCTTTGAAGTGCCTGAAATAAAGTAGGAACTAAATTTGCATTTTATTATTGTGAGCTTCATGGCACTAACATCTTACAAATTATTAGAAGGTAGCTGGGGACAACAAATAATGATTTATGCTTCCCTAGCTTTTCTGCCAGTGACACATCCATAGCAAATTTCGGATTGCAAATAAGCATTGTGTCTTTCACTTTACTGAACTTCCACTGATGCCCCAAATGTAATACCAGCTGTTTAATTTATTCAGGACAAGCAACTACAGCAAGCTAAGGTTACAGAGCTACAGAACTTTCTTCATCATCAAATTTAGGGAACTTTGTTTCTAGATTAATTGATCCAGAACCGTTCAGAGTGCGGATGTAGGGCATAAGAAGAAATATAGACTTGCTAGATGGAGCATTCTATGCGAACCTAAAGAATTAGGGGGGTTAGGAATCCAGAACATTGATGTACAGAATCAATGTTTACTGAGCAAATGGCTCTTCAAACTTATTAACGAGAATGGAGTATGGCAAGATATGATTAAGAAAAAATACCTACAGAACCAAACTTTAACACAGGTTGAGAGAAAACCTGGAGATTCACACTTCTGGGCGGGTTTGATGAAAGTGAAAAATACCTTCTTAAATCTAGGTAGCTTTGTTTTAAACAATGGCCAACAAATTAGATTTTAGGAGGATAAGTGGATAGGAAATTTTACCTTGCGTGAACAATACCCGTCTCTATTTAACATTGTTCGAAAGAAACATGTGACGGTTGCTTCTGTGTTTAGTACTTGTCCCCTCAATATCTCTTTTAGAAGGGTATTGATTGGTCAGATATTAACCCTTTGGCATAACTTGGTTGCTAGAATTGCACATGTTCAGCTTGTTGATAATAAAGATGTGTTCAGGTGGAATCTCACACCAACAGGTCTTTTTAATGTGCAATCTATGTATAAGGCACTTTTGAACAATGGTAATGTAATTCATAATAGAAATATTTGGAAGATGAAGCGCCTCTCAAGATTAAGATTTTCATGTGGTACCTACAGAAAGGTGTAGTCTTAACCAAGGATAATCTAGCTAGACGCAATTGGCATGGCAATAAGAAATGTTGTTTTTGTTCAACGAATGAAACTATTCAACAGTTATTTATTGAATGCCATTATATATGCTAGATTTATCTGGAGACTAGTTTTTTTTTTTTTTGATTTACAACCGCCTCATAGCATTTCACATATGTTTGGGGTTGGCTAAATGGTATAGGTGCTAAACTCAAGAAACAACTACTTGTGGGTGTTGCAGCGTTATTCTGGGCTATTTGACTAAGTAGAAATGATATTATTTTTGACAAGACACCTATGAAAATTTATATGCAGGTACTATTCAGGGGGACTCACTGGTTGCAGTTCTGGTTACAACTGCAACAGAATGATGAAGATGTAGAGATCATGAGAGATGCTTGCCGACGCTTGGAGGTGTTGGCCATGGAAATCTACGCACACTATGGATGGAGTTTTAGTAATAGACTTTGTTATTAATAATTTTAGATATCCAAACACCATGTTTTGCTGTGTGCGTTTTACCATTTCGATTCGGGCAGACGGAAGTGCTGCTGATTTATAATAAGACGGCTGTAACCTCCTAGTGAGGCCAAGGCCGGGATGATTTTTCCCACTATCTAAAAAAACCGATAAGCTCAAAGTAAAATATTCTGCTGAGAGCAAGTCCCTGTTTATGGACTGTGCCAAGCGTCATCTGAATCCCCTCCACTCTGTCAAATATTCAAATGCAACTGATTGAGCCCGGCCCAATAATCCAAGTCCTTTCTTTTGCTGTTTATCGTGCATTAGACTAGTCAAAGTCTAAAGCCCCTTCTTTATTTAGTTATTAAGTCTAACATGTCTCCAGCTATCACTTTCCTCCAGGCTGCTAACAATTAGAATCCCCTCAGATAGTACTGATTGAACCCAATAATATCCAGGTCGTTTACTGTTTATTGTGCATTAGACTGGTCAAAGTCTAAATTCCCTTATTTGTTTAGTTAAGTCTAACGTTTCTTCAGCTGTCACTTTCCTCCATTCTGCTAACAATTAGAATCCCCTCAAATGGTACTGATTGAGCCCAATAATCCAGCTCGTTTTACTGTTTATTGTGCATTAGACTAGTCAAAGTCTGAAGTCCCTTCTTTATTCCGTTATTAATTAAGTCTAACATTCCTTCTGGTGTCACTTTTCTTTGACTTTCATTTGCCCTCTCATGCAGTTAGAGCGTCCCCAATGGTTGCCTCTAAGCTTACCTCTTAGAATTGTTTATTGAAGAAAAATAAGAGAGAAGACAGCTAACTCTTAATCAAGAGGCAGCCTCTAAGAAAAATGAGAGACTTAAACATGAGCCTCACTCCTCTTCAATTTTTTGCAAGAGCTAGCTGCTACATCTTAGCTGTCTCTACCATTGAGGACGCACTGCTACATCTTAGTTGTCTCTACCATTGAGGACGCTCTAAGTATTTTGCTTGTGCAACTCATCAAATGTATTCAATTTCCTTCCCTTTCAACAAACGGCATCCCATATTCTTGTTCAACGGAGTCAGTAGCTCGTGGGTTTTGCCCTCTATGGCCTATTCCCTTGTTTGGCGGTATATATATGTAGCTCATGCAGTATACATGACACTAGGCTACCATTGATACTAGCTACTACAGACCAAGTGGTACCTTTATATGACTTGAGTTGAGTTTTGTGCTTGAGCAGAGCACAAATCGCCAATTCCATCTGTCAAGGTGCTTGTGATTCCCTTGTCGTCAAGTACCCCTCGGCACAGACACATTTGAGGTAACCTCCCCGTTCACAAATCGCTACCTCGGTTCAGTTTCTATGCATGCATACACGCGGTGAGATTATTTCTAACTTCTACATGAGGAAAAAAATATACCCATTCGAGCAGGATTACAGCAGCTTTCTGTTACCACAAAAACTGGCTCTTTATATGACGCTACAATCTTAATACAAATAATAATTTTACTCCCCAAAACAATTCACTTTGCTGTTTCACCTCATGAACATAATCTTAAATCGATTTACTCCCCCAAATAATTCATTTTAAGGCCATATCCGACCAATCCTTCTTTTGGTTAGATTTATTTTAAGTCGCCCAGAGAGGTTAGGATTCCTGGTTGATGTCTTGCGTTTGCATCTCTCCTGGCATAACGAACACTGAGGTGCCGTGGCTTTGTTGATGACTTTTTTCTCGCACCAAGGTTTTCCATGTGAAATGAGTGTCTATGTTGATCTTATTCTTATGTTCATGACCTGCTTTTTTTATGCCTGCCAATATCTACCATAATTAGTCAGATTGAAGTTTTTTCATACCTATTTTGACCAAAAGAGTTTTCATACAACAAAATTGCGTTGACTGACAATTCGTTCATACATTTAATCACAGTTCTGGGGTCTCTCATGCAAGCTGGTATATATTGTTATTTCTGAACAGAGCAGAAAGTGCTTGGATATCGATGGCGAAGATGGTCACTTCTGTGATTGCCCAGGAGGCAGTTAGCCAAATCGTATCGGTCCTCGTTCAAGATAAAGTGAAAGTGGAATCAAATGCCAATGAAAACTTGGAGAGGTTAGAGATGGCTCACATCAGGCTGGGGGCAGTTCTTGAGACATCTGAAAGGTGGCAGGTCTCTGATCCATCCCTGTTGCGTTGGCGTAGGAAGCTGAAGCAGGCTGCTCAAGAGTGTGATGACATGCTGCACAAATGCAAGCGGAGAATCCTTGAAGACGAACAAAATAAATTAGAGTCAAGGAATTCCTCCCTTCCTAACTGGATTGCAAATGCTACCAAGTCATTTGTTTCCTCCATCTTTAACTGCGACAACAATGACTTGAGTGAATCAATTGTTCGAAGATTTGAGTGGTTTGCAGATGGTGCTAGTGAATTTCTGAGATTCATAGAGATTGGTGGCACACCACGCTGTCACAGGCCCTTTGATTCTCTTCTCAAGAACCTTTTTGAAGGCAAGCAAGTACATCATACAATCTCGAAGGGAAACAAGTACCCCTTATTTCAATTATGGTTGGTTCCTTACAGTACTTCAGAGCATGGAACAGAGGCTATCCTGATAATTATACAGGAAGACAGTACTGCACCAGAGGGTAATGTCTACTTTAGTATAATTCTACAGCTTTCTGAAAGTACAGACATAATTGGAATTGCAATCAAATGCTTGTATTTGTTTGTCCCTCATTTCAAGTCTCCAGTTGAAAAAATTAAGAGAGAACTTGCTCAACTCCCTGCTCAAGACTTGTCATGGGTGCCATCTGTTGATTCATTCAAGAAAGAACACTGGGACAGTCTTCACAGTCTTGGGACTCAATGGTTTCGTCCAAACCCATTATGTTGCAAGCAACATGATCGACACGATCAACGTGAGCTTCAACATGACCTTGACATGGCAGGATTAACAGATGTTTCAATAGAACCAGTAATTGAAGTGAATTTTCAATGTCAAGTCTCACTATCAGTGCAGAAGAAACAGCAGATGACCTCACTGCCTGAAGATAAAATTTCTCTGCAAGCTTCTCCATATCTGAAAGCTGGAATTTCGTTTCAGCCTCATGGATCTTCAGGAGCCGTGTTGCCTGTTACTAAAAATTCTGCAATAACGTCGATAGTAGACGCGGAGCAAGATTGCATGCACACAGACATTACTTTGGAACAGCTGAAAGATATCATACTGCCAAGGGCAGTAGATTACTTCCGCGAGAATTCTGATGCCACACTATACCAGATGATTTGGAAGTCTAAACATGGTTGCGCCTTCATTCAGTTTGAGAAGGCAAGCATCAGCAGCACACGGAGAACAAGCGTGCGGACACGGGGAGCTAATGGTGGAGCAAGGAAAAGGAAGGTGTTGCTAGGAGACTATGAGGAGCTCAGGAGACGGACACGTATGATCGCTCACTTGCTCCACTTATGGGGTGCACATGCGCCTCCCCGGGTGCGAAGGTTGCTCACCAACTGGGTGGAGAAAGAGAAGGAAATTCAGTTAAAAGCACCGCAGCTACAGCTGAAATTCTGAATTATGTAAGGGAAACAAGGGAGGAGGAATACAACAGCCTGTTGATCTCTTGGTCCTACTACTTAGAGGACATACTATCTTTTATGTTAGCAATATGCAAATGCACTACATCACTCGATTGTTGTTGGGATTTTTTTTAATTTCGTATTGTGTTGTTTGCTTCTCGCCAACTAAGACTAAGTATTATACGGGAACTAGCATGCAACATATATATAGCGTACACTGTTTATTTTTGTTTTGTAAATTTCGAGTCTGTGGTTATCCTGTATGTGTATCATGAACTGTCAACCCAGAAGAGAAAACTATAAAATCTAATACTCCAATTTTATTTGTTGCTTCATGTCTTTTGTTGTAACAGATAATTACAAATAATTCTTTTTTTTTGATAAATCTGACTGAAAAAAGTGAAAATTTCTTGATTTGATATCCTCTGGTTGGAATTGATCAGGCCGATCTTTTTGGCGCCGCGAACCGGGGGACCATCGGGCGCCCGTAGGCGAGCCCCACGCGTGGCTCGCACCTCTAGCCGTGCCCAACTAGCGGGCCAGCCCACGTAAAGATGGTTTCAGTTTCCTTTCCTCGTGCGTCCTTCGTGCTCTCCTTCCATTCCAGGCGCGCCGCCGTGTCCCCTCTCTCCTTCCCCAGCGGCGGTCACGCGCGTCCCTCCTCCCTTCGACGCGCAGTCAAATCACGTGCCCTCTTCCCTCCTCCTCTTCCCTGCGCCTGCTCTGCGCACCTAAGAGCCCATGCCACCGCTACTATGCCGCCGCCCCGGCACCGAGCCCCTGCACCGCCGCGCCCAACGCCGCCGCCGGCAAAATGAGATGGAACAATCGGAACAAAAGGCTGGAACAATCAGAACAAAAAAGGTGGAACAATCAGTCAAAGGGCTGGAACAATAGGAACGAAAGTCTGGAACAATGGAACAACAGGCTGGAACAATCGGACAGAGGGCTAGAACAATCGGAACAAAGGGATGGAACAACCGGAACAAACGGCAGGATAATCGGAACACGGGAACATTCAGAACGAAAGACTGGAACAAACGATGAAGTCAGCTGGGCTTGTATTGGGCCGGACCAGCACACTCAGTTGTTTGAAAATATTGACATAGGCTTACGAAAATGTTGAAACTGGTGTTTGAAAATGTTGACAGTTACTTGATAAGCTAAGTTGCCTTAAAAAGGCCGAATTTAGTGAGCTATTGAGCTGATCTACAAGTTAAATCCTGTAGCACGCCTATGTATAGGAGGTCCCACTCGCGGCGCGTATATGCGCACGCCCCATGATTTCCCGCCGCGAGCCTGCATTGAGCAGGCCCGATTGGAATCGTTAATGGGGCCCAATTTCGGTGGGCACACACACTTCACAGCCCACAGCGCAGCATCTTGGCCCATTCGAAGGGGAGCTGGACGGACCCCACGCCCAGGCCCAGCGCGATGCCGCCGCCAGCGCCCCTTCCAATTTTTCTAGCCGTTGCGCCTAGCGACCCCGACGGAACCTTCTAAATTCCCAATCCCCTGCTCCGATCCGCCTCCACTCCAACGTCTTCTCCTCCGCCGCCGCCGCCGCTGCATTTCGAATCAAACCCCCTCGCCTCCCCCGCTCCGACGCCTCATCCCCACCTCGCACTCCGCACCACGCAGCGAGAGAAAGGGTGAGCGGAGATGCAGCGCGACACGGTCGAGGGCGACGGGGACGCCTCCCCGATCGCGGCGTTCGCCGTGGCCAAGGGCGGCGTCGTCATCAAGCACATCTTCCTCAACGCGCCCCCGCCCGAGTTAGCTATGAAGGCCGCGGAGGAAGAAGAGGAGGACCCGCCGGTGATGGTGGGGCGGCACCCCGACTGCCACGTGCTCGTCGACCACCCCTCCGTCAGCCGCTTCCACCTCCAGCTCCGGGCCCGGCGCCGGCAGCGCCGGATCACCGTCACCGACCTCTCCTCAGGTGAGGCACCGCTCCCCTCGTCCTGATCTCTGCGCTGCGCGTGGATGGGTTCACCGCGATTTCGGGCTGCGGTGTGCGGATCGAGTATATGGGATTTCGGGTAGGGTTTAGCCATTCATTTCGACCGGATTTAGGCTCAGCGATGTCACCCGCTTGCGCTTTGATCCCCGCTTGGTAACATCACTAGCTCCTGCGAAAATGGTGCTTGCTCTTTGATCCAATGTTGGGTCGAAATGGTGCGAAATCGAACGTGACGTTTCCTCATGCTCGGGGTATGTTTCGTGATGCAGTGCACGGGACCTGGGTGTCGGGGCGACGGATCCAGCCCAACACGCCGGTGGATCTGGCCTTGGGTGACACGCTGCGGCTTGGGGCCTCGAGGAGGGAGTACCGTCTGCTCTGGTTGACTCTGCGCGAGGCGTTTGAGATGGAGGACCCACTGCCGCCGCTGCTTGAGGAGGACAAAGAGGAGGCCCAAACTCACCAGGTATGACCTGACGAATTATCCTTTATGCTTATGCTTATAGGAAAATTCTTATTATGCCCTGCTGACTGTGGTCAATATGTTTGATGAAATGTGCAGGAAGCAAGCAACCAGTTGGCGACTGGGCAAAGGGACTTGGGGGACATAAATACACATGAGGTCTGATGAATTCTTATTTGTATCTTCAGAGCTGCATTTCATGTTCCTTGATTTTCTGGTTTAAGCGACGGGCTTGATTCATAGTTAGAAATTCGTTATGAAGTGAGGTAGAGTTGATGTTGAAAGCTTTCAGCTGTTTAACAAAGTCAATTATCTTGAAACATGTGTCATATTTGGCATTCATTATTTCCATTATTTGATCTGGTTAGCATTCTATGAGATGCATAGTTGTCGGGGGCGAAACCAGCACTCAATACCGTCAGGGTTGTCGGGGTCTTCACCTTGTTGTCACCATTGCTGTGCAGTTGCAGACGAGATATTAGCACTGGTTTTACAGAACATTGCTAGGGTCAGCTGACTCCAACTAAGAGCTCTGTCTCCGCCCGCGAGTGCTATAGGTTTCCTGCCAGCTAGACTCTTGACTTCCATTTTATTCTGTCAATCTTCCAAGTTTTTAGATTACATTCTCTTCCTTGGTTGTTTACATCAGTGCCGCTTTCCTCTTGCTGAAGTTAAGTCTAAATGATGGCTGATTAGCAAGTGTCTCTGTATACTAGCTCAAATGCCTAATTTTTTAGGAGTTAAGTTTATTGTGAATGTGCACAAAATTAGTCCACATTTATGGCACGTGTTGTATTTCTGTGCTACTGATTAAATAATGTTCGAGTCAAACTTTTTTAAAATAAACGGGTGGATCTTTGCTTTACCTGAGGAACGATTTTCTTATGCTAGAAGTTCTGATGCAATGTGTACCGCTGACATTATGCTAACTTGTCAAGAAATCACAACAACAACAAAGCCTTTTATCCCAAGCAAGTTGGGGTAGGCTAGAGATGAAACCTGCAGGAACCAACAAGAGAGGCAAAAAAAACAAGAGATGCAAATCAACAAGAAATGCAAACTTGTCAAGAAATCACTGATACAATTTAATCAGTTTAGCTGCATGCTTATCTGAGTGCTGTATGCCACATGTTTTCTGTTGGATGCATGCTACAAGGTTCTAGCTAGTTTGAATGATCTTGCATATAGTTTGCATGTTAACATCAAAGCATACTAAAATGAGCATCCTGTTAGATGCAGCTAATGCTGAGTATTGATTTTAATTTAGCCTAAATTGGATTATTACAAATTTCTTTTAGCACAAACTGTACATTTAGCTGATCATAACTATGCATTTTAGTGTTCACGTTCATATGCTCAGATTGCGTAGCGTATTGGTTTTCAGTTCCAGTTCAATTCTGTATTTCTAATCTCTTGGTGCACTACTAAATTTTGTATTCAGATTGTTAACTGTTTGCGAGAGTTCAGCCTCTTGATGGTGGTGATTTCCAATTCTGTGTTGGTTTGATTTGTAGTGATTTTTCAACTTTGAAGGGTTGATGACAATGAAGATAACTCGTTTCCTGTAATTATTGCTAACTGTTTGATCCAATATACAGGATACAAGCAAGAAAATTGTGTTAGAAAACATTGCTTTTCCGGTGGTGATCCCCTCAGCACCACCGTTGCCTGAGTTTGCTCAGTCATTTTACCAGGAAGACTCTGCACTTTCTCATTTTCATGAAAACTGTGAGGAACTAACAAAGGAAAAGTTGATTAACAAGAGTCCAGTTTCAGAATCTTTGGGTTCTTTGGTCATACAAGATATGCCAGCTGCAATGACTAATGCCGGAAGACCAGTCCAGTCAGCCAAGCAGGATGCCTCAAGCAAAGTGTCCAAGAGGGCCAAGTTAAAGTCAGTCAAATCCCTCCGTGTTGACACAGGCAGAAACAAGGATAGAAGCAGCACTTTGAGCTATAGCTTTAAGAAAGAAGACCAAAATGATCTTGCAGTGTGTTCTCAGAACTGTGGGACTGAATGCGCAGCCTGCATGGCTTTATTTGGTATTTCTGAATCTGAAGGAGCTTACCTAAAGGAAGAGATGATTGCAGAAGAAAAGGGCCATATGAATCCCCCAGCCAGCATTACCATGGAGGAAAATAAGAAAGAGCCAACAAATCCTGATAATTATATCTCACAATATTTGGTCGATGAGAAGTCAGAGAAGAGGTTGCTGCAGCCTGTGGAATTATCTGAGCCTGTTTCAGAAAATAACCCTGTTCCAGAAGTGAAGCTCAATGGTTTGAGCACTATTAACTTGGAGGAAAACATCTCAAACATTGAGAACGTGGCCCCAAATGTGATAGCTGAGGATCCTGAGTACTGTCAGTTCGAAGGCTCAACATGTGGGAATCTATTTGGCACTCAGGATACCGAAGAATTATCTGAGCCTGTTTCAGAAAATACCCCTGTTCCAGAAGTGAAGCTCAATGGCTTGAGCACTTTTTACCTGGAGGAAAACATCTCAAACATTGAGAACGTGGCCCCAAATGTGATAGCTGAGGATCCTGAGTACTGTCAGTTCGAAGGCTCAACATGTGGGAATCTATTTGGCACTCAGGATACCGAAGAATTATCTGAGCCTGTTTCAGAAAATACCCCTGTTCCAGAAGTGAAGCTCAATGGCTTGAGCACTTTTTACCTGGAGGAAAACATCTCAAACGTTGAGAACGTGGCCCCAAATATGATAACTGAGGATCCTGAGTACTGTCAGTTTGAAGGCTCAACATGTGGGAATCTATTTGACACTCAGGATACCGAAGAATTTCAAGACAATGAAGAGAACAGTCCACTGGACAAAGAGAATATCACTCCTGATGTCTCTGGTAACATAATAATGGAGAGGAGCAACAGAGGTCTGAAGCCTAACATTTCCCAAGTGTTGATGGATTCCATTTCCCCTCTCTCCTTAGAACATGACGTCTTTTCAGAAAAGGAAAACTCCATGGTGAACAGTGACGAGATGATGTCAAATAAACCAACTACCGAGAACCTTAGCCCGCTAATTTCAGCTGACACAAAGTTGCAGCAGGAACAGACAGAGTTTATGCCCATTTCACATCTAGAATTCAATGATTACATCCTTTCGGACACAGAAAACTCAGTGTTGGCTCCTGGAAAGTATGATGCTATATCCCCTGTGAAACAGGAAGATCTGTTCTCAGACAAGGAGAATGTGACACCTGTCTCTAGAAATGGAAAGCTCAGTGTTAGAAGAGTTCTTGGGTCAAGGATGGATGATTCAGTATCAGCAGAAAACACTTCAAATACGGGAAACCGTAAATGGAAATGCAATGAGTTGTCAGCAAAATCCAAAGCTTTCCACACAGTAGATGATGATGTTTTCTATTCTGATAAGGAGAATTTGACACCTGTATCTTCAGGAGGAGTGAAAGCAAGGCAGTGTCTTTCAAAGAATTTCACAGTTGATGCAGATCAAGGTCAGGATGCATTCTTCTCTGATAAGGAGAATTTGACACCACAATCTTCTGCAGCTAGGAAAACAAGGGATATGTCTGAAAATCGTGCACGGATCGAAAGTGCGATAACAAAGAAAAGGGTTGTTGATAGGCTCCCCTTCCAGACTCTTCTGTCGAACTCTCCGTTGAGACCCCCTAGCTCGCGTGGTTGTAACTGTGCTGTTGCTAGAGCTGCTACTGCCGGGGACATGGGGATCAGGTTGGAAGATGAGTTCGAAAATGTTTCAGTAAGTTATTGCAAATATTTTTTTTTGCATTCTCCATTTTTATATCCTCTTCTGCTCATATGGAATCTAACATGATCTAATTTTAATGCTGAACAGCGTAATCACCAAGAATCAGGTAGGACTGTGCAAGGGATGAAAGCATGGACCATGGTGGCTGATGCCGACTCTCTTCTTGATGACGAATCTAGGAAGTCTATTATGCTGTTAAGAGGCATAAAAGGAACTCATCTGGTCATACCAAAGATTGGTAAGTTAATAGCAGATATAACAGATGTATCATTTTATTAAGTTGTTCACTGAATTTTTTTTATTTATTAAATGCTGTTTTTGATACATGCTTAGTGTGCAGTCCTAAGATGACGTTATTTGATTGCTTACTGTTGCCTATCGTATGGTGAATCGCATTATCCTGATGTGCCGTTATTTTCTGAATAGATGATTCTTGCATGTGCCATTATGCTGTGCATTTGTGCTCATACGATCACAATACTAATCCTTTAAAAAAAATATTCTTCACATTTGCAGCCTTGAATGCATCTTTCTTTTTCCCAATCTGCTAGGTGAAAAAAAAAAATCCATCATCATAATGGTGTGGAAGTTACTGGTGTATCGTAGCAACACATTTCTCATGATATTTGTTATAACTGGTTTTTTTTTTTTTCTTGCATCTATGCTGCTAATGCTAAAGCTTGTTTTATTCTATTCACAGTGATCAGGGAGTTGGATTCCATGAAGCAGCGGGAGGGCTTGTTCCGAAGATCATCAAAGGCCACCTCCATACTCCAATGGATCGACGAGTGCATGGAAAACGAGAGCTGGTGGATCCATGTCCAGAGTTCCTCCGAAATGTTCCCGATAGCACCAACTCCACCTGCCACTCCGTCGTCAGCCCAGTGCATCGACGAAGAAATAAAGCTCAGCTCTGGCTCCTTCAACCCTATGGCCTTGTTCTCCCCAAGAAGCTTTGCGGATATCATCTCTCCGAAACCCGAAGATCGTGTCCTGGACTGCGCCCTCCTCTTCAGAAAACTAAGGAGCGAGCAGCACCTGGTCATTCTGTCCAACAGCATCACGCTCAAGATCAAAGCTATGGCAGAGGTAACGTGATATCTTTCTTGTAGCTATGTCAAGGTTCAGTCAGTGTACAGAAAGTAATTAGATTTCTGAGGTAGCCATGGGACGGGCCGTGTCCGAATCGAACTAATTAATCATCACTACCTCTTGCTTGCTGTGCAGGGCTTGCTTTGTGAGGGCGCAAAGGAGTTCCGGGAGAGCCTGATGAACCCCTGCTCCGACAGGTTCATGTGGGCAGCCAGTGTGCCTCGCGGGTCGGCCTGGTCGTGCCTGGACGAGGCCGCTTTGGCCGATAACTACTACAACAGCCACCACCATGAACGGAAGAGGGCTCCGAGGCCCGTCGAGACGGCCAAGGGCCTGAAGCTGATCCTGCGGCACAACTCTCTGTTCGCTCAGGCGACCAACACCGCAAGGAAGGCGCCGTTGGCATCACTGGCCTCCGTGTGACCAGCAGATCAGTTTCTTGGTTCCACTCCACTACCTGGTGGAATGATGACAATGGTTTACTGCGTTGTATATATGAATTATTTTTATCTACTGCGGGTAGATTGGAAAATGGCTGCTGGAATTGTGTGTTCTGCTGGTGATGAAAGCATTTCGCTGGTATGATTTCCATGCCGGGTAAAACTGCAGGCTGCAGACTTTGAACAAGAAATGGTGGGAGAAAGGTTCAGAACACGGATCGCAGCAGACCTACAGCAGCGCACATGGAGGGATGTTCGTTGGCAGCGATTATTTTCTTTTGCTACTAGCAGGACGGTAGGTGCTTGAGAGTCAGGATATCCTTTTGCCGCGAGCAGAATCTTACTGTTCAGGAATGTTTGCTTATTATTTAAAAAAAGATTACCACCTTTTTAGATCTGCTTGGCTGTTGTTTTTTCTTGTTGTTTATGAAACACTTTTTCAGATCCGCATTGTTATAGCATTAAAAACAAATCTCCACACGCGGGCGTGCCAGGCAGCCACAGAACAAGAGATCAAAAAGAAGCAGCAGCTCGAAAGGAAGATGTCGATGGACGGTAAGCTCGGTGCCCGTGTTGATCCGGTCAATACAATTTACAATTTACAAGCTCAACTAACCCCACCAACCCACGCGCGCTGTAAAAGTGCAGGTCCGGTCTATTTCCCATTGATCGCTTCTCTCCCTCGTGCTCAAAGTGTAGCAGCGGTCGCGCTCACCTTTTTCTTGCCCAAGAAATGTTCTGCTCCTCTCAATCTCTCATACCATTTCTGTCGTCCATCGACCTGTGCTCGCGTCATCAGGCCTAGTGTAACTGAAAATTAAATCTGGGGCTCCATCTATCTACCTCCCAGTACCTCCTTTGGGATTCATGTGCTTTGGGATTCAGAGCAAACTTGCTATTGATTTTTACATTTCGGTGTAAATCATCATCGTCCATTTCGTCGTGTCGCTCTAGATATTACACTTAGCGTAGAGTTTCAGGCAATTGCGGTACATTTACCTCTTCCAAATCTCAACGGGTGAAAACGATTTATTAACTATCCGGCTGGCTGCAGTTCACTGTGCACGCGGTTTGACGGTGATCGGGACAGGATCGCACTGCCTTCCTGCCGGTCAACGGACGACTTGACTTGGAAGCTTTCGGGCCATTCCGACTAGCAGCTGTTTGACCAAGCTGTGTTACGCGCAAACCGCCGTTGTGCACTTGTGCGTGGCTGATACGACATGGTCAACCACGCCTCACCTCCGAAAGGTGGGTGGAACGCTTCAAAGCCTTGAGCCATTCCTTTTCATTTTATTTTGTGTGTGAACCCTTTCTCTCTTTTTTTTACTGTGATAAAATATCTTCAGCTTCTGATTTCACTGTTATCTTCGCGCTTTACCAATCGTTGAGGCTGTTAACGGAAGATGTCATGCCTAACACATGCTGCTAAATGCTAACCCTCCTCATCAGGGACGGACCCAGCTGGTTGCTTGGGTATTCCCAGGAATACCCAACTATTTTGCAAAAATTTTTACTAGGTATGTTGTGTAGTTGTATAATAGGAAAAATTGTAAAACAGATTTGACAACACCGCTGGGCCTGGGTGCAAAACAACCAAAGAAAGCCTGTTTGCGTTGCGGCCCAACCTGCCTGGCTGCGCATGCTAGTGCTTGCGTTGTGTTTCTGCTCGCGCGACTGCAAGTCGAAACAGAACGACGGCTAGTGCACGCACTCCCGTTCGAACCCTAGGCGGCGGCCGCCCTTCCCATCTGTCGTAGCGCCTCCTCCGTCCGCCCCCCACGTCGCCGCCACCCTCCGCCTCCCAGCTCCCACCCACTGCTCGCACGGCCCGGCCACAGGGCAGCGACGAGCTCCGACGGGAATACCCAAGTTTCAATTGCTGCGTCCGTCACTGCTTGATGGAAACCTCATCCTTTTGAGAAGGTTAGGTAGCTGATACTGACCGTCTCCGCAAAGGTGACAGTGACGCCCTCATCCTCTGCAACTTTCTTGACTTCTTCCCCACAAATCCCGATCTTCATCCATCATCACAAAGGTGACAGTGCTGCCCACCCGTTTGTGGTTGTGGGTGCCACGATTCATCAGCTCCCGCCCTCTTTCTTCTTAGCTATAATTGGGATCCATTTCGTCTTTTTTTTTTTTTGATCAAACATACCTATATATTCATATTAAGGAAATACAACCAAACATACAGAACAGGTATGTCATACAAGGATACGGACAGCTGTCCCACCATAGTGCAGATAGGCCCTTAGAAAAAACAGAAATTACACTTAGGTCCCTGGACCACCAGCACGACATCGACGGCAAAATCCACCATCGCCGGCCACCACCAGCGCGAGCAGATCTCGCCGCCACCACGAACCCGCCGCCGGAGAGGGTTCCATCGCCCAAAGGCTTTTGAAAGAGCCGGGAAAGACACCCGCATAACGGGATGAGCAAAAGCCGACCGCGCTTCCGGCCGGGGACGCGCCCCGAACACCTCCCAGCTTGGATCCGCTCGCCGACGACGACGGAAGCCACCGCGGAACACCGAGCAGGACCCAACCACCCATCTTCCACCAACCCACAGCCTCCATCTCCTTGAAACAAAAGAGCAGCTTGCACCTCACCTCGCCGAAATCGAAGAGGAAGAAGCGCCGCCGCCTGACTCCTAAAGGGGAACTCCTCGACGGGAGCTCCACCCCCACAAGCTCGCCGCCGACGCCGGAGAGGAGCGCCAGCGGGGCACGGCCGAGCTAGGAGGGACCGATTCGGACAGAAGGCCGCCGCCGCCGCCACCTCACCGCCGGCCGCCGAAACCCTAACCCTAGATACTATACTAGGACCTAACCTACCACCAGCCGACGAGGCGCCAGCGGTCCCCGCCACCTCGCGCCACCCCGAAGGGCACCGGAGGCCGAGGGGACCACCCGCCTCGCCGGCGGGGACGAGATTCTCTCGCGTCGCCTCTCTCAACTGTAGCTGGGGAGAGGCTTCGAGAGAGAACGAACGGAGTTTTGGGCGAGTGGGGACTGAAACTGCGATCCATTTCGTCTCAGCAAGCAAGGATTGGAAAGATGTGTCACGGGCACGTCACGTCCATGGACTGGCGTCAGCCTTGATGACTCTGAATCCCATCAAGAGTTTCTGCATTTCAGCCGCCATCATAGCATGGCATGGAAAGTGGGTAACTTGCCAAATCGATGATTCATCGAACTTTGAGGTGAATGGGCATTGCTAAACTGTCCCCAGTGAGGAACCCAGGAAATGTGTATGTGCAGCCTGCCTCAGTCATGAATGTCCATTGATTCCGAAAAAAAAGTCGTGCATGTCCACGTCAACGAAGTTTCAACATTCAGTCTGTTCGCCTGGCTGCTTTGCAGTAGCTACAGTGTTTTAGTTATTCTTCAGCAGCCGTTACAGTGTTCGCAGTTATTTCTTCAGCAGCCGCATCTGCAGCGCAGCCTGCCGAACAGGCTCATTGTGAGAACCTTAAATTTCAATATCTTAATTTTTTTTAAGAGCAGGGCTTTGGATTTGGCTGGTGTCATCTACTACTCCCTCCATCCCAGAATGTAGGTCATGGATGGTGTCACACCTACCAACCCAGCAAATCTTGAGCTTAATTGGTCCTCATCAGTAAGACTGTAGCATGAACAAGCTACTACACTGTCAGGAGTTTATTCAGAGGGGCCAGTGGTATGATGAGACAACAGATAGGGCCACTCGTTGCTTGGTCCTCCATTCGGGCCCCAATGATCTATTGCTCATTGAAATCTGAGATTCAAATATATATGCAAAAGATAGATGACTGCGATTATTGCTACTGAAAAAAAATGTGTCACAAGCTTATCTGCATACACTGTGAGCAAGCAATTCGGATTCTTTGAAAAAGGAATGGTCAAATTCCAGTAATTCAAATATAACGCTCATATGAATCCCAGTGTGCCCAAGAAAAAGGGCGAAAAAATGGTATTGTGCACAAAAAAAAAAGAATACAGAGTTACGAGGAAGATGCGCGCCTCTCCCTGACCCTAGAGGAAGTAGTCAATATGCAAGGGATGTTAGGAATAAACAAAGGCACATGGCGGTGTGGAAAACAACGAAAGCGCTTGAGAAATCCAACGAAAACATTTGGATTCATCGTTTAGTGATTCCCACTGCTGTCCTTGTCGGCTCAGCGATTCTTGTGCGCAAACACATTCCCGTGAATCCTGCCTAATGTAAATGTATTTTTTTCCCATTAGGATCGTACGATAAAATGTCTTGGAAATGCAGTAGATGCCATATCCGTCAAAAAACAATGCAGTAGATTGCCATGAGTGGTAGAGTGCAGCAAGATGAAAATGTAAGAAAGGACCATTGCATGTAATCAGACGAAAAATTGAAGCGCAATTAACCTGATCATTAGTGGGTCAGAAAAGGTGCATCATGTTTTCATTTAGCTAATCACACTTGATCGTATGGCTGAGTCGCAAGCTCAGTCGTATGTATAGTCATTTCGCTAATAAAAATTATTCCTTCAAATTAAATTCCATAATATAGGAGATACAAATCACAAACCGCATATCGTCCACTCCCTCATTTGCCAGCATTTTTTTAAAAAAATTTCCCTTATCAAAAACATGCCTCAGCCAAATATTGTTACAACTGAGATAATCATTTCAAAAGAATTTTGACTTATTATAAAACTTTAAAGTTTACTCTTGGATTTTGAACAATTTGAATACTTTACCAGACATGTACCTGTCTGTCCTTCGCAAAAAAAAAAAGAAAAAAAAAGTACCTGTCTGCAATTTACCAACAGTAAAAGGAGAAAAGCGAAACAAGGGATAAAATGCAGAAACAGAGACAACCGTCGTCTCCTTCCTCCCTCCTTCCTGGTCATCCCCCCATGGAGAATTCCTAGATACGACCTAGCTTCGCAGCCCCCGCACCTTCCTTCCCCCCAATCTTCTCCTCCACCAACAAGACCTCCCCCAATTCCCACAGGAAAGTGCAGATATTTCAGCTCTGTTCGTCATCATCACACCCCCATTGGAGGAAGCCCGGAAAAAAATCCTATAAAAAAATGGGTGGAGCCATCACCCACGCCGCCAAGATCCTGTCCTCTTGCGCGGCCAGCTCGTAGCTCCACGCAGGATAAAGAAAGAGGCCAGTCTTTTCCCCCCGCTCTCCCCCTTTTTCTTTGGCAAGATTGCATCTTCCCCATGTGACACCTGAGAAGTGAGAGCACAGATTTCATCCCCGTGTTGTTGATGTTTCTTTCCTTTCTTTTTCTCGGATTATGAACGCGGTTTCCTCATAAACCTCTCATAAAGCTTCGTTTCTTCGCATTTGATCTCGTCCGCAGGGCTCCTTCGTTTTCCCCGCTCGAAAATCCCTAGCTTCTCGTGTTCTTCCGCCGTCAATTCGCAGTAATCCCGGGAGGAGCCGCAGAAATTTGCAGCGAGAGGTTTTCCGAGGTGAATTTCCTTCCGTTTTTGACCGGTTCTTGATCGCCACGCCACAAAATTTCTCACCTTTTACGGTTTCTTGGTCCAGGGCGAGCTTCCTTCCAGGTGCCGCGGGCGTCTGTACGGTTCTTGATCCGGGGAGCACGCCGGGGCCGCGGCAATGCAGCCGGACCCAAGCGAGAACGCCAATGCGAAGGCGAAGCTGCCGCAGGCCGTGACGGCGCCGGCGCCGGCGCCGTCGTCGGGGCGGCCGGTGTCCGTGCTGCCGTACAAGACGGCGAACGTGCGGGACCACTACCGCATCGGCAAGAAGCTGGGGCAAGGGCAGTTCGGCACCACGTACCAGTGCGTGGGCAAGGCCGACGGCGCCGAGTACGCGTGCAAGTCCATCCCCAAGAGGAAGCTGCTGTGCCGCGAGGACTACGAGGACGTGTACCGAGAGATCCAGATCATGCACCACCTCTCCGAACACCCCAACGTGGTGCGCATCCGCGGCGCCTACGAGGACGCGCTCTTCGTGCATATCGTCATGGAGCTCTGCGCCGGCGGCGAGCTCTTCGACCGCATCGTCGCCAAGGGCCACTACACCGAGCGCGCGGCTGCCAAGCTCATCAAGACGATCGTCGGAGTTGTGGAGGGGTGCCACTCGCTCGGCGTCATGCACCGGGACCTCAAGCCGGAGAACTTCCTTTTCGCCAGCACAGCAGAGGACGCACCGCTCAAGGCTACTGACTTTGGACTCTCCATGTTCTACAAGCCCGGTATGTGTGTTTCTTCCTTGCTTTACGTTGCTCTGTTCGGTTGGTCAACTTCTGATGTATTATGTCTTGATGAGCTTGGCAACCATTAGCTCATTGTATGCCCCTATCCAAATTATTTGCCTAATTGTTGTATTAGAACAACCTCTATTAGTTTGTTGATACAATGCTACCTGATCCAAACTATTAGCCAGTTTTCTGTATTAGAATGACCACTGTTAGTTTGTTGATACAATGAGACCTGATATCATCTCATGGTCAAGTCCGTTGGACCAGGCAGTACTGCTTCCACATGTTGATTTTTACAAGAGGATAATGCTATTTACCGTCTTCATGATAATGCATTGCGAATGGTAGGAGAACGGATCAAACAATTCAGCTCCACTGTTTCTTTTTGTAGACCAAAAGATTTCAAATTGCAAATTTGGTATGGAGGTAGTAACCGGTACAACAGGTCAAAATATACATTGTATACTATACTGCCACCACTTTAGCGGTGCTGGTTGCTATTATTCTTCCTCATTTAGTATGTAGTGATTTTTGAACTTTTGTTTAATCTAGAGTTTGGTACAAAGGTACTTGCATGATAAGATGCATAATTTTGACTCCTATTATGGTAAGAAGTTCTCAGTAATTCACATGCTTAGTTTATTTTGATGATACAAGCCGTGCACTTACATTTCCTCAGGTGATAAATTCTCTGATGTTGTTGGGAGCCCCTATTATGTCGCACCTGAGGTGCTTCAGAAATGCTATGGTCCAGAAGCTGATGTCTGGAGTGCTGGTGTGATTCTCTACATTTTGCTTTGCGGCGTACCCCCATTTTGGGCTGGTAAGGTTTTTCCCACTCAAGCCATCAAATTAGTACGTCTCTTGAGTTCTCATGTTTCCCATTGCCGTATATGCTTTTCTCTGCTCAGAAACTGAAGCAGGAATCTTCAGGCAGATTCTGCGGGGCAAACTTGATTTTGAATCTGAACCCTGGCCTAGCATCTCTGATAGTGCTAAAGATCTGGTCCGTAATATGCTTACTCGTGATCCTAGAAAGAGATATAGTGCTCACGAGGTTCTCTGTAAGTCCACCCGTCATCTCTGTCAGTTAGTCGGGTGTGTATGTGTGCTTGCATGGCACATAGGATATGTTTTTTGTTTCCTCATAATGGTATTGTGTACATCAGGTCACCCATGGATCATTGATGACGCGGTCGCACCTGATAAGCCAATTGATTCTGCTGTTTTGTCAAGGCTGAAACATTTCTCGGCAATGAACAAGCTCAAGAAGATGGCATTGAGGGTATGTATTGTTACTTAACATCTGTGTTGCTATAGCTGATTCTGTAATTTCAGGTTTTTTCATTTGTTCATTGCTGCATTGCTAAACTAATGCTTCATTACTGCACATTGCATATACTCCATTTTCACATGTCTTGATTCCATTCTATTTGAAGGAGTCCCACTGTTGTCAGTTAAAGTGATTTATTCAGCAGTAATATGAAATACAAGTGGAGGGAGTAGTTATACCTCTTAATTCGTAGCTCCCTGCTTTCTTCTCTGATGATTGACCCGAATGTTCATTCTGCTTCATTTATTTTGTTTTCTATCTTCAATTGTAGTCTGTTCTTGATCCATGCTATCAAGCTGAGTGTAGTAAATTAGATCTTGTTTTGCGTATTGTCTTGTACATTTTTTTTGTTGTTTCTCTGGGAATTAGGTACATAAAGTTTTTTGCGGGTGCTTAATACATCATGGAGATTGTAGAATGTAGTACAGAAAACCTTTTTGCGGGCACTTGTTACATCATGGATATTGTAAATGTATCTAATACTGAATGCATAGCATGCCATTTGCAGCAGTCATCTCGAACATTTAACATATTGTAAACATCTACTTTATTTGCAGGTTATTGCTGAAAGCTTGTCAGAGGAAGAGATTGGTGGCCTCAAGGAGCTGTTCAAAATGATTGATACTGACAACAGTGGAACTATAACATTTGATGAGCTGAAAGATGGCTTGAAAAGGGTTGGCTCAGAATTAACAGAGAATGAAATTCAAGCTTTGATGGAAGCAGTAGGTTCTTTACTAGTTGAATCATACATAACTCCTTTGCTGTAAATAGAACTATATTACATCCTGCGGTTAGTTGCAGTGTTGCCATATTCAATCTTGTCTTTTGTCACATTTGTTTCAGGCTGATATTGACAACAGTGGAACCATCGACTATGGTGAATTCATCGCAGCTACATTGCACATGAATAAACTAGAGAGGGAGGAAAACTTGGTGTCAGCATTCTCATTTTTTGACAAAGATGGAAGTGGCTTTATAACGATTGATGAGCTGTCACAAGCATGCCGTGAATTTGGTCTTGATGATGTTCACCTTGAGGATATGATTAAAGATGTTGATCAAAACAATGTCTGTCTACTTTCTATCTAACCTGCTCTCTCCATTCCTGTAATTTATCTTTATTCTTCAATTTAGTTTTTGTTGTTTCCTGATTAATCTGTGTCTTGGTTTCAGGACGGGCAAATTGACTACAGCGAGTTCACGGCAATGATGAGGAAGGGCAATGCTGGTGCAGCAGGTAGGAGGACCATGCGGAACAATTTGAATCTTGGTGAACTCTTGAATCCGAGTAAAAGCTAGTGGGTATCGGGAGGCCTTGCCTGGTACATTCTGATCGAGTCTGAAGTTTTGCATATGCGTCGTCAGCTGGACTAATCTGGAAGCGTGCATTGCTGAGTGCTTGTCCTTGTGGTGTTCCTTCGCTGGAGGAGAGCTTTCCTAGTACAGTATCAGTTAGAGAAGAGAGAAATGTGGTATACTATGATCACTTATATGTATTCCTGGCGATGTAGGCTGAACATTATCGAAAAGTTTTTCAGTCCCTAGTACTACTGCTGTTTGTTGTCAATGTAGGTTGATATTAAATGGCACTTTGCGGATCTGGATTCCTGACCTTGCTTTGTGGCCTCTTTTTAGTTTTTGCAAGTACAGTTAATATCTGTTTATCACTGTCGCTAAATTGGTGGAATGGATACAAAATGCGATCAGAAAACTCTTTTTTTTTTAATTAAAAAGTTTGTTAGCAGGTCTGTCGGACAAATGTTATGCGAATGGTGTGATTTGTAAGAAAATAGTGTGGTTTGTCATGCATTTGGGCCGTCATATAAGCCCATTTGTGAATTGTACTTGGCATCCTGGGCCTTTCATACACAGCCCACTAGGAAATTTGATCCATCCAGATCCAGGTGTCCGAGACCTCAATCACTAGCCAAACCTCCTCCTGGCAACTCCTCCCTCCCCAATGCCGCCGCCGCCGCCGCCGCGGATCCTCGCCGGCGGCGAGCACCACCCGCCGCCCACCTCCGCCTCTTCGCCGGAGCACCCCTTCCTCTCCGCCCACCTCCTCCTCCCCTCTCCATCCCCATCCCCCGCCGACTTCTCCTCCCCGCACCTGCCCCTCGCGCTCGCCTTCTCCTTCCTCACCCATCCCTCCCCGCTCCCGCGCAGCCTCGTCGCCACCCTCCACGCCGCCGGCGCCCGCTTCCCGGCCTTCTACCCAGCCTTTGCCTCCGCCCTCCTCTCCCTCCCCTTCCCGCTCCTCCTTCCGCACTCCCGCACCCGCATCCTCCTAGCCGTGGCAGAGCTCGCCCGCGCCGCGGCGCCGGGGTTCGCGCCCCTCGTCGGTTCCCTCCTTCGCCGCGTGCCGTTCCAGGGTGATGCTCGCCTGCTCGAGCTCGTGGCCGAGCACGCCTCCTTCCTCGCCGACGAGGAGCCCCAGCTCCTCGCCTCTGCCGTCTTCGCGTTCCTCCGCTTCCTCGCCAAGAACCGCCTCGCGCCGTTCCCGAGCAGCGTCGAGTGCAAGGATTGTGAAGAGTGCAGCAACGCCAAGAATCTTCAGGAGTGCAGGGAACAGCTGGTGTCTTTCTGTGTCGCTGTGCTGCGGGATCACTTCAAAGCGTGCGCGCTGATCGGGAGGGACCTTGTGAGGTCGCTCCACGATCTGATGCTTGTGCCGGAGTTCCAGGCTCTATGGAAGGACTCAATGAGGGACCGTGCTGCCGAAATCTGCAGAGTTGGCACGCCTGGTTGGTGCACTGCGGTGGCCATCTCGCCCGAGATGGAGACACAGCTCTTGTTCATGATGAACAGCGTGAAGTGGGGGGATCAGAAGAGGTACCAGCTGTGGTTTGCGAGGAAGCACCTGATAGTGCCTGGAGGGGAGGAGAGGATTCCTGACATTATCCGGTTCATTTGTTGTGGATACCACCCGACCAATGAGATCATGCAGTCCGGTGTTATTGCCCGCTGGGCGGTCATTGGTTGGCTGCTGACGAGTTGCAGCAAGGCCTATGTCCAGGCGAATGCGAAGCTGGCACTGTTCTACGACTATTTGTTTTTTGAGGAGGGCAGGGATAGTGTCATGAATATTGAGCCTGCAATGCTCCTGATGGTGAATTCAGTATCTCAGTATACAGAGATCACAAACATGCTGCTTGAGTTCCTGTTTCTTCTGATTGAGAACTATGATGTGCGGAGGAAGGAGGCAATAGCTCAGTGTGTGAGGAGGGCGTTTGGGGTACTTGTGAAAAAAGGGGTGGTGCCCTCGTTGGAGCCGTTGATAGGTTGTGAGAAGCTATCACCGTTGCTGAGGCAGAAGCTTGTCTCAATTTTATCTAGTACCTGTCCTGGAACTGCTGAAGAAGCATGTGGAAAGGCAATTGACGAGGTTTCCCAAGGAGCAGAACTGAAGAGGGGAGTTTGCTCAAACTAAACCCATTTATGGTTGTGTCGCAACCATTGATCTCAGAAATGAACTCAGCACCAATACAGCAACAGTTTTTTTGGTAGCTTTGGGTAAACATGCAAAGTGGAACTATAAGGGAAGAGGAGAGGACAGATGTGAGAAATCTTTTGTAGCAGGAAGAAAATGAATATGGGCTGTGGAGCTCATCAGTAGTAAGCTCCATAATCTGTATGCCAGTTTTTGACTGGTATCAGCAGAAACAGGCTCAACTAAAAAAAAAAAAAAGACCTCCATCAGGAGATCAAGCTTGACATTACTGGTCCAAACTAAATCAGAAGCAAATATTGCTAACATTCAACTAAAGGCCACATGTCACACAGATAGTGATAATGATGTTCTTGCTTGATGTTTATTTCTGCTCGTTAGCATAAACGAAGAGTTGAGTTTGTTGAAGCCCTTTTTAAGCTGAGATGCTACTGAAGTGCGGAAGATCGAAATATTGGGTGCAGCTCCAGGGGATCATTGCACAGATTGGACGTTCACTCGAAGGAAATATAACATCATCTTAAGGATGATACTTGTGCTTCTTGTTGTTCAAGTCGCATATTTCTAAATGTGGTGAATTGAAATACAGGAGAGAACACAAGTTTTTGTATGTTATCGTCTGCCTGAATCCATTAAAGACGCGTGATGAGCTTTTGGAGGCTACAACTCAGAATGTAACTGATGCTTTTCGCGATGTCTTAGCATCCAACATTTAAGCGCATGCACCTCCAGGATTTGATGTGTCAAAAAGTTGATGCTCTACGTCTTTGTGATAGCGGAGTTTGTTGTGCGCCTATTATTTTTTCACTGAAGGTTCATATGTGCCAGTCATTTGTATGGATGTATTTCTCTGAACTCTGGAGTTGCAACAGCCCATCTGATTTCAATTTATTTGTTTATTACAAAGTATTTTCCGACAAAATTATATGCTTCTAATCATTTTGTAGCTATCCGGGTTTTGTCATAACGATGCCCAGCCTGCTTAATCCGATGGTGCTTGCTGCGGATTGCAGTGGTTGGGGAGAGGTAGGGCGTGGGTACTGAGTGGCTGGATGAACTCCAAAGAAACGGCGTCAGCTAGCCCATCAACACGAATCGTGGCGAACAGATGTTGAGGGCGTGCGCCCAGCTGGGGCGCCGAATCCACTCTGTCATAATGTCATTCAATGGTAAATCCCTTTCATTGAGAGATGTAGGTGTCCTGTGGCATGTCGCTATCCCGTATCGCAAGTGGTGTTCTACGGCCTTATTTCAGTTCTCTTTATTCTTCAATATTTTGAAACACATCTCATTATGCAAATTATCATATTTATA
Organism: Eragrostis nindensis; assembly: GCA_012490785.1. NCBI lineage: Eukaryota > Viridiplantae > Streptophyta > Magnoliopsida > Poales > Poaceae > Eragrostis > Eragrostis nindensis. The sequence goes on from JAAXCT010000183.1 coordinate 257,684, forward strand.
CCCTGTTTTCTCTGTTTTGTGACACATCCAACCTAATGGGTTGATAACTTTTAATATAAGGTCAAATGTCCTCATTAGAAATTTTCAAATTAATACAGTACCACATGGTTGGAATGGATAGAGAGTCGTTCAAATTTGTGGTGAATAGGTCTTCAGCAGTTAGAGGAACAGGAAAGAAGCATTCTGTCTAGGAAGCTGAAAAAAAGTAGCTTCTCAATACTTTATGAAGTTATTTTCTCTCCTAATTCTTCGAGTTTATTCTAAAGAATCACTTTTAGCCACACCTCATCACTTCCTTTTAGAGAATCAACTTTTCACACGAGACCACTTCAAGAATCTCTACCGAACAAGCTCTTTGATTATGTAGTCCAATATCAAAATTACTAGATTAATTAGGGGTTAATACCTAAGATGGCTCCGATTTCTAAGAAGGGAGAGAAATAAATGATGAATCTTAAGAACAAAGGGGCATAGAGGGTGAGAGACTGCTCTTCGAGGAAGGGAGCCCTGCTGTCCTGCACACTTCCTTCCCTTCTCCGTCACTGCAATACCGAGTATGAGGCCTGATTTTGAGATCCAAACGGGTACAAAGAAACAATTTTGTGGTTGCTTCCATTCAAATTTATTTATGGGTATATTCTTAGTAAAAGCGGAACCATACAACCAGCTGATCATTTTCAGCCAATATATAACCAAGAAAAGCTACTACTGCAACGCGTGCCTTTCAGTCATTTTCGGTCAATACATTCAGCACATGTGAATGGCACGAAATGCGAATACGCATCCCATGGAAAAGGGCACAAACGATCGTACGCCTGCAACAAAGCTCGGGCCCACACGTCAGTAGCGCAACTAGAACCTGGCCTACCTGCCAGCTGGTGGCAGCTCCACATCAACACCACCGTGGGGCTCACGAACCGTGCGGCATGGTCCTCGCGTTGCCGTCAAACCATGAAGAAACAAGGGGAACGCGTTGCAGCAAACAGGCCCCATGGATTGGTTCTTTCGAATACAGCCTTGTCACATGTTCTTGTTCATCATGAAGCTTTAAGCTTCAAGACAAAATGTTTATTTTGCAGGATTTACATGGTGCAGAAAAGAGAACATATGTGCTAGAGTTAGGACAAAAGGAAAGGGTGGCAAGAGGATTGAAGAAAAGACGAACATCTGTGCCAGAGTCAAGATTTACATGGTAAAGAAAAGAGAGCCTTATTTCTTTCACAAAAGGTTCATGTCTGCCAATCATTTATATGGATGTATTTCTCCGAACTCTGGAGTTACAGCCGTCCATCTGATTTCAATTTATTGTGCATTATAAAATCTTCTTCCGACAATATTTTCGTGGGAAAAAATTTATACGCTTCTAATTATTTTGTAGCTATTCGAGTTTTGTCATATTGTCATTCAATAGTAAATCCCTTTCACAATACTTAGCTTCTTTCCTTTTCATTGAGAGCTTCGGTGTCACGTGGAGCATACAGCCAAACAGTTCAGCTCCAGATGCATGCAGCCAACAGGTCAGCTCCAGATGCTAAAGTCTGACTGGAAAATTCGAAGCATTAATCACCAAAAGGCTCATTGAAATTCTGATTTATTTTGTGTAATCGATTATACATGGGTAAGTTCATGAATGTAATATATCAGGACATCCGTAACCGTTGGAGGATTCCTATGGGCAACAGCAAGATGATTGAAGTAACCAAAGCACAGCCATTCATATCCAGAAAGGCAGTCTCCACCTCACAACTCATATCCTCACTTGCATGCCCCCACCAGGTGCACACTGTTATATGTGATCCGCTGCTGCACTTCTCAGTCCCCCTAAGGAAAGACAGACTCTGAAGGTGTGCCAAGGAGAGACTAGCATCTGATCTCCTTGCCCTTGAGAACCAGAGCAATGGCGTCTGCTACTCTCCTCAAGTCATCTTTCCTTCCCAAGAAGGCCGAATGGGGCGCCACCCGCCAGGCTGCTGCTCCCAAGCCGATGACTGTCTCCATGGTCGTCCGTGCTAGCGCTTACGCTGATGAGCTTGTCCAAACCGCGGTATAATTTCTGAACAACTGGCAGTATATTCTGCACTTTGCACCCTGCATGTAGAATGTGATATTGGTCAATTAATACTGGTGATCAGCAGCTATGATCTTGGGCCAAGAAGCATTATGGCACACAGATTTTTGAATCATTATATTGCATCGTATTTTTGGATTATTTGCCCATATGTCCTGCAGCTATGATCTTGTTCAGTTATGCATCTGAAGGGTCATAATTAAGAAATCACAACCTTAAACTTTTAAAGAGTATTTCATCAACTTAGAAAAGTAACTATATTCTTTTCCAATAAGGAAGGAAAGTTCAAAAATTATACATTCAATTATGGTTCATAAACTCACAAGATTTATCCTTGATGCAGAAAACCATTGCATCACCAGGAAGGGGTATCCTTGCCATGGACGAGTCAAACGCCACCTGCGGCAAGAGGCTTGCCTCCATTGGTCTTGAGAACACTGAGGCCAACCGCCAGGCTTACAGGACCCTCCTGGTCACTGCTCCAGGCCTGGGACAGTACATCTCTGGTGCTATCCTCTTCGAGGAGACCCTTTACCAGTCCACCGTTGACGGCAAGAAGATCGTTGACATCCTTGTTGAGCAGGGAATTGTGCCTGGGATCAAGGTCGACAAGGTATGCAGCGCACTCCAAGCTGGCTCATAATAAGAAATCTGGGCAAAACTTGAGTAAATCACTTTGAACTGACAAAGCACTTGCAAACTGAAGACTAACTTTGTGCTCATTTCAGGGTCTTGTGCCACTTGCTGGCTCCAACGACGAGTCATGGTGCCAGGGTCTTGATGGCCTTGCCTCCCGTGAGGCGGCCTACTACCAGGCGGGTGCTCGCTTTGCCAAGTGGTAAGAAACTTGCATCTACAACGGCATCTCTTTCAAACAATGTGACATATATCCATGCTGCCATGTCTAACATGAAGTTCTATTGCAGGCGCACAGTTGTCAGCATCCCTAACGGCCCATCTGCACTTGCCGTGAAGGAAGCTGCCTGGGGCCTTGCCCGTTACGCCGCCATTTCTCAGGTACTACTAGCAATTTTTAAGCACATTTTTTTTTAAAGAGGACCACTGATGATTTTCCCAGCAGTTACATAAACATCTGACATGTTCTTATGCTAGGACAACGGTCTGGTGCCAATTGTTGAGCCTGAAATCCTGCTGGACGGTGAGCACGGCATCGAGAGGACCTTCGAGGTTGCGCAGAAAGTCTGGGCCGAGACCTTCTACTACATGGCCGAGAACAACGTCATTTTTGAGGGCATCCTCCTCAAGCCCAGCATGGTCACCCCTGGTGCCGAGAGCAAGGACAAGGCCACCCCTGAGCAAGTGGCTGAGTACACCCTCAAGCTCCTCCACAGAAGGATCCCCCCGGCTGTCCCTGGCATCATGGTCAGTTTCTTTCAATCATCTTCTTCCCAAAATGTTTATCTCCTCTTGTGCATTTGGCCAAGAATGTAAACCATGTTCTGACCTGTGATGAAAAAAAAAAAAACTGCAGTTCCTGTCTGGTGGCCAGTCTGAGGTGGAGGCTACCCAGAACCTGAACGCCATGAACCAGGGCACCAACCCGTGGCATGTGTCTTTCTCCTACGCCAGGGCTCTCCAGAACACCTGCCTCAAAACATGGGGCGGCCGGCCTGAGAACGTGAAGGCCGCGCAGGACGCGCTGCTGCTCCGCGCTAAGGCCAACTCCCTGGCTCAGCTCGGCAAGTACACCAGCGACGGTGAGGCTGCCGAGGCCAAGGAGGGCATGTTCGTCAAGAACTACAGCTACTAAGATGATACACTGCTATAGCACCTTGAGGGCACTGTAGGCAGTGTGCCATGCATTACAGGTTCAGATGGACAAACACACGCTGCGTTTTTACCACCCTACTAAGTGGAACACTTGGAATGGTTACTGCATTTCACATGATTTCTAGAGCGTTGTTACCTTGTCTGCCATCTGTATTTTACGGACAAACATGAGTAGACAAATGTCTATGTGGAATGTGGATTTGGTTACTGCAAAGTTTTGCATATTAATAAGTGCAAGATGAAATCCACCGTATATGTATGTCGGAGACTGAAGTCATAACTGAACTCACAGAGTTCCGGTGCATCTCTGACATCTTGCAAATCAGCTAATACCATTTTCCGTAGTGTTCACATCCGTTCAAATAACATGGGGAAAATAGGGGGAGTGGAATTGTTCAAATTAAAGTGTGAATGTTGCATTATCCCTGAAGAAATAAATACCAGTGTACCGTCTCATGAGTGATGATACTCTCAAAGTGGACATGGAGCCCGAACTATACGATCGAACAAGTTTCACTAAGAAAAATGGATCATCTGTTAGCGCATATGACTCTGTTGGGATTGAAAATGAAAGTGTGACATGGTTCAAACCCATGGCGAACTTGAGATCATCTGGGTTGATTTTTTTTTTTTTTTTTGAGGGGAAGATCATCTTTTTTTTTTTTTGAGCAAAGAGGGGAAGATCATCTGGGTTGATTGTTGAGATCATTTGGGTTGGGCCGTTATGCTGGACAGACACGGACCAGCAGAATAAAAAGGGACATAATTGTGCTGAACATGACATTTGACCCAACTGCAGTGCAAATTCCCAATTTTCAGCAAACGTTTGGTGGTCATCTTAAAAAAGACAAACGAAGTGACCTTTTCTAGAGTTTTGGTGTGATGCAAATTACAGAATCTTTCCAAAAGTTTAAAGGCATCGAGATATTTAGGAGGCGTTTGGCATCGCTCCAGCTTCAAAAAAAAAATTCGCGGAGTTTTTGAAGCTGCTCATGGCTAGCTTCAGAAATTCTCGAAGCTGGAGATGTAAATACATGAAGGATCTTTCGTTGAGTCGTTTTATGTTTGCTTGAGATTAAAACTAATAAACTAAAATATTTTATTTATTTTACAGACTCTGGCTCCTGCATGGGTCTTAGAGCTGGAGCTATGCTAAACAAGGTTTTAACATAATATATAGGATGCATACCTTGCATCAGTTCATTGGAGCAAATGCAATGAGCACCGAAGAAGATTGGAAAAGAAAAGACAAGCAAAGAAATATTTTCTTTCTGCCCAGGGAAAGATCTCTTGGGGTTAAGGACACAAAAGTCAATCCCCTACAAAGAGCCACCTCCTAAGATGGGGTGGGGGGGGGGGGGGGGGGGGGGGCACAGGGCCCATACATAGACTCTCCTTCATATATAGGTTAAAATAGTCATGTATTTTGAGAGAATCAATGCATGATTTTTTTTTCACAAATCAGATTTGAATCCTGGTAGACTTAAAATAGTCGAGGACTTAGCCTCTGTTTAGATCCAAAAAACTAGTACCGGTTTATATAGAGGATCCAAAGAGTAATCCTATTAGTTAAGAAAAACCCTACTAATGCAGAATAACGGTTAGTTGACTAATTAGTTTATCCTCCAAACATGCACCTGACTAATAGTTTGTTTTCTTTTTGAAAGTACAGATACAGACACTCATAAACATGCACGAATACTCACCCCTATGAACACATGCACGCAATCCCTAGTCCTATGAATGCTTTTGAAAGACTAGGCTGGTTAATCTTGAAATTCACAAAGTCAACATAGGCGTCTTGCCTTCGACGGGGAGGTCACCTTCTACAACGCTGTTAAATCCTAGTAAATTAGCTCAGGACTTGAGGTGCTAACCACTAGGCTATAGGTCCTTTCGCGTGACTAACTAATACTAGTTAGCTGACTAAATTTTTAATCCAAAACTACTAATTGTTCGTTCGATGAATCCCAAAAAGCACGTTGTTGGCAGAGTCTAAACATCAAGGCGGACGACGCATCTGAAAATAAAATTATTTATTATAGGATATACGACACGAGTTGAACAAATAGCAGCGCACGCTCACGATCATGACAGAGCTACGCAGCATATCATGCATTTGGATGAAGCGTTATGTTCACTGGAGAGCCGAGAGGGTAGTACTAGTGGTCGAAGCACAACGTACACGTTGGACATCTGTCATCATGTCGGACGGGAAACGAAGCCCTCGCCGCCGTCCTCCATCTCCGGCCTGGAAAACGTGGACGCGAACGTCGCCGCCGATGAGAAGACTCCCTGGACGGCGCCGTAGGTGGCGCCACAGCGGCGGGTGGGCGGTGTGGGCATGCACTCCCGGAGGCAGGTGTAGGGGTTGTCGGCGCAGTAGCAGCCCTTGGCGCATTCGCCGAAGCACTCCCTCCGGTACCTCGCCGCTTGGTCCAGCACCCGCAGGAAGTCGTGCACTCTGTCGTCCTCCTCGTACTCGCTAGCCGCCGACAACGGCGTGACGGAGCACAGTCCGGCCAGCAGCAGCGCGCAGACCATGGCGGCGGTGATCAGCCGCCGTCGGAGGGTGGTGGAAGAACCGGAAGCCATATATTTGCCGTCCAAGCTTTGCTTGCTAGCTTCTGGTTTCTGTGCAAGGCTGGGCAGTGCCATATTTATAGGGAGATGGTCATATATATCGTGCATGTAAGTGCTCCATTGTTCCTCAAAGCTTTGGAAGTGAAAGCTCCCTCTGCTTCAGGGCTTCCCCTGGTCCCAAATATGTGATATATTCTCTTTGATTTGTAATTGGTGTCATCAGGGTAATTATCTCTGAATCAGTTAAAAGCCAGAGAGGCAATAATATTTTTTTTTGTTTATGTTGTTTTAGATAAAGAGAGTTATGTGTCATGAAAGTAATTTTTATGATGAGCCCGATGACATATTTTATATTGTCAAGATTTATGAACTGTTTTTTACAGTTGATGATGATAAAGTGTGACTTACAAAAATTCTGAAATGGACCTATTTTTGAGATATAGGCCGGATAGTACATCTCCCACGCGTTCACTTGTTTAGTTTCGATGGTCCTGGGATCTCGTTTGTAAGGATGTATCGTGATTTTGTTTGCTTAGTGGCTGGATGTGATGGTACGGAGAGGTTTACCTGTTTCCAAAGTGACACACACCCGCAGTGTGACTATGTTAAACGTTCATTAGTTGTGTCAACTACTAACAAGCACGCTGAAAAGCACCCTCCAACACTCTGTAATAGATGACAATAATAAGACAATAACCACACGCTTAAATTAGTACACGTGACCCTCTCTACAGATCGAATCCAAATTCTAAAGTGGAGAGAAATTTCGAATAAAAGCAAGAGGATGCTCTTGTGATAAAAGAAAGGTGTGAAAAGGACAGAGATGCTTCGTGTTGGGACCAACGGAACTGTATTGCACCGGAAGATTGGTAAATTTGGTTCCGTTCCTGGGTGGCTTTCCATCGAGTACTGCATAAGCTTCTCTCCCGACTCCCGAGCAATGCTCACATTTTGGATGGTAACAACATAGTTGACATATATATGATGAATCGTTAGGCATAGTCGGAAATCTAGTGTCAATAAACACAAATAAATACTCCCCTCATTTTCAAATATATGACACCACTGATTTTAATTTGCACTTTGACCAATAATATATATTTAAGTACTTAATTATGTAAAATGAAATAAGTATTATTAGATATATCATCAAAAAACCTTTAAGCTTAAGTGATATATTTATGAAAAAACAAATATTTATCTATTTATACATATATTTATAGAAAGGATGAATAGTTGAACGAATGAAAAAGTATAATATTTAATATCATCATGCACATATATTTATCTATTTCATCGCCAAAAAAATATTTATCTATTTGTACATGTATTTATAGAAATGATGAGCAGTCAAACATATATTTGGGCAAAGTACAAATAGTATATATTTTGGGCGAGCACAAATAATCAAAACATATATTTTAGGCAAGCACAAATAATCAAAACATATATTTTAGGCAAGGACAAATTAATAGTCAAACACATATTTTGGGCAAGGCCATTTATAGAGAGATGATCATCGTGCAAGCAAGCAGCATGTATCAAAGCGGCTTCATTCTTGTCCAACAGGGGAAGCATAGGCGAGGATGCATGGATGGACATATATGAAGTGCAAACTACCCAAGCTATAGCACTACCAATCAGTTTAGGTAGCCTGGCGTGCATATACATACAGTAGAGGATAAAGTTTAATTTTCGCAATAGAAAAAAAAACAGTAGAGGATAAAGCAGGCGTGAACACACAGTGACGATCGATCACATCGATCAGGCGTAGGTTTGGTCCATCGACCGGGTCCGCCAATTGCTCGCCGTGCCTGATCTCGCCGAAGAAAAACCAGCGTGCGATCGAGAGCAACCCCAGAGGTGCGTGGTGAGCTCTCCGTGCCCTTGCAGATGTATCAGATGCTTGGCGCGGGGCCCTGGTGGACGCGGACAGGCGCAGCAGGAACCCTGCCCAGAACTTGGCCAATCGCTTCCACAGCTCCCCTCGTCGCTTTCGTATTCACGTCGATAGGAGGTTACTCGATCGACAGCTGCGTGCCCATCTCGAGGACATCGTGCGCGGACAGAGTGGAAGACCTTTGTTGATGACGAGGCCGTTGTCCGGCACCAGCGCTTCCGTGTCAAGGTACGCGCAGCAGTTGGACAGGCTCACCGCGGTGACGTAGTGCTCGCCAACGAGCTGACTTGGCAAGTTGTACAGGTCGATGGATGGCTGGATGGTCAACAAGACGGACGGAGGCAGTCTATCAGTCAGCACCGCAGCGCGTGCGACCGAGTTGACTCACAGCTTTGACACGAACCACGGACTCAGGAGCTGCATGAATTCAGCCCAAGGCACAGTACCATGGATTGCAAGACGATGGATCCAAAGGCCTCAAACCTTACCAATATGGCCTTCCATTCTGGCCCGCCTCGCTTGGACCTTCTTCTCTCTTTTCATTTTCGGTTTTTTTTTTTTCCCAACTAACGAGAGAGTCACCGAAACTGACATCACTAGCTAGTAGCGACGAGCTGTCTTTTTTATATTCCGTCACTTATTTATTAGTACTATTATATTTCGGCATTCAGGCCCACAAAAGAGGGACGTAATTAAACAGCTGTGCAAACGGAAAGATCACTTCAACATGTAATGATGTCTTATCTAAGGCATTAGCAGTGCCATAAAAATCTCTCCCCCTCGTCCAACTAGACATTGCAAGGAGTAAAAAAATACTAATAAATTTGACATGCAAGGGTAAACTCAGCAGCCAGGCCAGCTTACAACGACCGAGTTAACAGGCCACAACGCAAGCAATTACTAGCTCAGCAGCATCATACTAGTATAGTAGTACAACTGTTTATACCTCGGATCAATGCGAACGAGTCTATACAGAACGAAAGGAAGCTAAGGCCTTGAATACAGTCCATCAATGCTTGCCGTAATAGGAGCATCAGTAACAGCCTACTACTCCACAACCACATCCCTCAAATAGCAAGTTAATCCATCCCCAACTGTGTACGTACTCATATGTGACAACTCAGGCAATATATGGCAGAATGAATCATCCATTCATCCTCATCGATCACCTAGCTAGCTGCTAGATCATTCTATCTTCTTTACGTGTCTATATATACAAGGAAAGCAATAGGTCGAGATGGATGCAATCTACAAGCCAGATTTCATAGCAAGAACATAAGAGGAAGCGAATGGCTCCCCGGGGCCGGCAGAAGATCCCGATCCGGCGCATCGAGAGCGAGGAGGCGCGGCACGTGTGCTTCTCCAAGCGCCGCGCCGGCCTCTTCAACAAGGCCAGCGAGCTCTCCCTCCTCTGCGGCGCCGACGTCGCCGCCGTCGTCTTCTCCCCGGCAGGCAAGGCGTTCTCCTTCGGCCACCCCTCCGCCGAGGCCCTCACCGACCGGTTCCTCCTCGCCGCCGCCGCCGCCGACGTCGTCGACTCTGCTTCTTCCCTCATCATCCCGGCCTATACTACAGGTCACCACCAACCTGCAGATTCCGAGCTCAACCGGCGGTACGGCGAGCTGCGCGCGCTGCTCGGCGCGGAGAAGGCGCGGCGGGAGCGCCTGGACGCCGCCATGGACAAGGAGCGCGCCGAGGGGGCGGCGTGGATCGACGCCGTGGACAAGGGGGTGAGCGCCATGGGGCCAGCCGACCTGCTCGCCTTCAGAGCCGCGCTCGCGCAGGTGCAGATCCACGTGGCGGCACGCGCGGACCAGATTCTCCGCGACGCGCTCCTCGCCGCCCGGCAGCCGGCGGCCATGCAGATGTCAGCGGCGCCGAGCTTCGGGGAGCTGCAGCAGGGCTTCGAATTCGTCAGGGGCCACCACCAGTACTTCTTCAATTAATTCATTCTACAGTCTCGGCTAGCGAGGATATGTCTGATGCATGCACTGTATGACTGCTAGCTGCTTAATTCCCTAATGTATTTCGCTTAGTTTTCGAGTTGCTTCAAAGAAAAATGTATTTCGCTTTTGCTAGTAGTACTTTGATTCTTCTCAAGTACTGTGTTTCATGCTTAAAAAAGACATTTGCTTGTAGTCAGTTGACTGAAATCTTGCTTTCCTCTCAGTCGACTGACTTTTTGTTGTTCTCTCAGTCGATTCTGTATGACGTGTGATTTGCAGAGTGCGGGCGACATTCTTGGCTCACATGGGCACCTGGTTTACGATTCGAAGCGGGCTGCAGTAGGCTTATTTGAGTTGTTGGGCTTGGTGTTGTTTGCTATCAGGCCAGCCTAGTCCTATTGTTGTTCTTTCTACACCAGCATCCCCGCTAACACAACGAGAGCCAGCCAGACTAGCAGTCTCCCTTAGCTACATAATTGTTCGTTCCAAATTTTCTTTTGTTTCCTTTTGTTTCAGTTTTATATTGGTAGAAGAGTAATAATTTTAATATAACAGTGTTGTAATTCTGTTTCTTGTTTGAGTTTGGCCACGCTTAATTCAAGCATTATAAAATAAAACAAAAAAGTGGTGATATGTGGTTTAATAGTTCCATCTGTGTTCAGTAGTATGTTTGTCCTTATGATTTTATATTTTCCTTAGTTATTCTGGTTTACGTAATAGAAAAATTGTCAAGTGGTTCGCTAAGGCTACCAGATTGGTAGTCTCATGTACCTTGTCCACCAACTGCAGTAATCTTTGTTTCGATTATCATGTTTTTTTATGTGTTTGGCTTTTGGTTGTTTTTACCTTTTGTCATTATCCGATACCTTCTGTATTTTGAAGGAGAATTAGGTCATTATTTTTATTTTCATCATTTTAAAAAGGTTTTCATTTTTGAAACTTCTGCGTGGAGAAAATAGTTGTATAGTTATGATTGCTATGTTCTAGTTTATTCTTTTATTGTAAAAATTTCAAAATTCTTTCACAATCGTCCAAAATTTCTGCATTTTTGTTGCCTTTTATTTCATTTTTTATATCTATGCATTGGATGGACGTTCTTCATCTCCAACTTACGATAAAGAACCCATAGTACGAAAATATTATACTACTCTATATATAAAATTTTATACTGGTAGAAGAGTAATAATTTTAATATAGTAGTGTTGTAATTGTGTTTATTGTTTCAGTTTGACCATGATTAACTCATGCACTACCAAAAAAATAGAGAATGTGGTGATCTGTGGTTTTTAATAGTGCCATCTGTGTTTAATTAGTAGTATCTTTTCTCCTCACCTTGACTTTATATTTTCCATAGTTATTCTGATTTACATAATAGAAAATTTGTCAAGTGCTGAGGCAACAAGATTCTTCTTTGAACCTCCACTTTTTTAAGATTTTGTGGGTGCATTAACATGTTTATCTCTTGTACATTGTCCAGCAATTGCAGAGCCTTTGTTTCGGTCATAATATTTTCTTATGCTTTTTTCTTTTGGGCTGTTTTTATTTCTTTTCTTTTCATTGTCTGATATCCTAAGTATTTGAAGGAGATACTTACGTACTTCATTTTTTAATCAGTTGTAAAAAAAGGCTTTGTGTTTCAAAAATGCTGCGTGGAGACTAGTTGTAGAATTATAATTGTTACATGCTCTTTTTATTATTTTGCGTCTTTACTCTATTTGTATAAATATTGAAATTTCTTTTGTACAACTATCCCAATGTAAATACATCTTTTACCATGCAGTTTTTTCCCCTTTTTTTACCAAAATTAATTAGTATTTGAAGGTTCGAACAAGCCCAATGAAGATTAAAAGAAGCTGGTCTAGCGTTGTTAAAAGAAGCCAGTTTAATATAATTGCATGGGATACATATACTATAGGTGGGCCTGATTAAAAGAAGCCCACTAGCGTGGAGCGTAGATGGTGGTAATCGAAGATTAGGCGTTTGGCGGACCGATTAGTCAATTATAAGATCAAATAAGCCTTAACTAGCGTGGAGCGTTGGATGGTAATCCTGAGGACAAAACAATTGACTGAGACGTACGCTCAAAATCAGTCGACTGACCTGGCGACACCTCCTTAAAAAAACGAGGGCATAACTGTTTCTTTCTCATGCTTCTCTCATAACCTCTGTATACGTTTTGTTTTATTCATGTGTGAGAAATTCTTTCACACAGGTGTGTGAAAAATGCTAAGTTCCATATCATTATTACTTAATATTTCACATTTCAAACGTTACTACACGCTCTATTTCAGGAACAAATGAACAGTTGTTGAGAGCCCTAAAATATGAACAGTTTTAGAAAGAAAATATGTTCTAGGCTATGCGTTAATGCGAGAAGAGCATCATACAACATCGGCCCATGTCAAAGACTCACGCACTTCAACCCCGTTCCATATGCCACCATGTTATTTTAGATGTTGTTAGGACAACTTTCCTGGCTTGGAGTGAACTAGAAGTATTGAGTATAGATTCTTTTTGATTTTTTTTTACCGCGAGCACATGGTTTGTAGAAATGCATCATAGTAGTTTTTGAAGGGAGTATTGGATATCTAGATTGTACAACAATTGCCCTCTTTAAAACATGCAATTAGCACTCTGGAAGAGGAGCAAATCCTATGAATTTCTAGAGCGACTCCTGTTGGTGCTTTCTATGTACCTATTTATATGACAAATATGGTGTTTTTAATACCTTATTATGTCATTATTGCTAACAATTAACCCCCATTATTATATATATGCGTAGTTTTTGTGTATTCGGAAGGATTTGCAGGAAATAGGTGAAAATTGAGAGACTACGGATAAAGAGCTGCCGGAGGCCCGAAGAACGGAGAAATTGGAGACCGTGCCGGTTGGCACGGCCTTGTGCCGACCGGCACCACGGAGATCGAGCCCAAACATGAAGCCCACTCGGAGAATATAAAGTCCAGAAGAAATATCAGAGTCGGAGTCGGTGAAATCCAGCCCACAATCGAAAGGAACTATAAAAGAGAAGATCGGGGTCGCGAAACGGGAGAGAGACGAGAAACATACGGAGGTTTTGACCTAGGTTGAAGGTTGTGGCGGCGAAGACGGCGATCACCGATCATCACCACCAAAAGAGAAGATTGTGCCGACCGGCACACCGCCGTGCCGATCGGCACCTGTGGGACCACGCCAAAATTCCGCGTCCTATTGTAGCCATGTTCATGGGTTGCAGTATGATGCGTAAGTAGATCTCATATTCTCTCCGTGGCGAGGGAAATCTGGTTATGTAACTCTCACACTTACAATACTCTTTTGATGTGTTCAGTCTATGTGATGCTTCTATTTCGTATCTGATCAATATGTTATTATCACATAGTGCAAGAAACCAGTGGGGAACTATTAACCCTTGTCGTGACAGGGCGAGAGGAGAACGAAACCACCATGTCTTGTAGAATACTAAACCTATCAATCGACCATTAATTAGAGTTGCATGCCAGTGCCCCAAACCATAGGAGAGAATCCTTTCATAACCTTGTTACAACCGCAGGCTCTTTCATCTCTAGTTGTTAATCATTCTTTCCACATACATATTTTGCTATATTAATTTAGTAGTTTAAATAATAGTTTAAGTCCCGCTTGTTCTCTGTGGTTCGATATTAAACCTTGGAATAGTCTAAGGGAAAAAGTGCTACAACTGTACACCGTCCTCTTGCGGTATATAAGTGGGTGCGTACAAACGACCAACAAGCACGTTCTCTGGCGCCGTTGCCGGGGAGCAAGCCAGTTCTTTTACTATTTATTTATTCTACTAACCTCTAATCCTCGCTTTTCTAGTTTGTTTTTGTGTTTTCTTTCTGTGTTTTCAGGATGGGTACTCCTGAACCGACTCATACGGTTAGGGAGCATTCACTACCTTCTCCGGGATTGCTGATTCCACAAACTTCAGATGAGAAAGTTACTGCTTCGTCATACGTTCTCAACCCGACCATCATCAGTATGGTCGAGAACAGCAAATTCTCTGGGACGAAGGACGAGAACCCGTACACACATCTGCAAGATCTAGAAGTTCTCTGTCAGACCTTTAAGCATGAGGGAGTGCCTCAGAATTGGTACAGATGGTTGCTATTTCTATTTTCTCTAGATGGAAGAGCCAAGGATTGGTATAAATCTGCAGCTCGAGAAGCTAAAGGAAACTAGGATAAGCTTGTGGGAAATTTTTGTTTGCATTTCTTCCCGCTTCCGAAGGTGCAGAAACTAAGAAAAGAGGTGGTTAACTTTGAGCAATTGAAAGAAGAAACCCTCACGCAAGCATGGTTACGCTTCCAATCTTTATTGAAGCAAGGCCCCGATTTGGGCATGGATGATAACTTGACTGCTCAGACATTCTACATGTCTCTTGAAGGAACCTCCAGGATGCATCTGGACAGTTCGGCTGGAGGGAGTTTCCTCGACTTGACTGCTACTGCAGGTCTGGATCTTTTGAGTAAGATATCAAAGACTGAAGCTATGCATAGACATTGGGAAGAATTCCAAGAAGATCCAATTCCCCTTGAAAGGTCGACGCTAGCAAAAGGTTCTTTGGATTTGAAAGCTGAAGCGGAAAGCTATAAAGTATCCGAAGTCGAATTAACAATAAGAACAGAAGAACCAGCGCAAGGTGATCTGAAAAGACCAAGACTGGAGGAGGTGCCGACCGGCACAGCTTCTGTGCCGATCGGCACACTTCAGCCCCTCGTGCCGACCGGCACAGCTCTTGTGCCGACCGGCACGGTGCCTGCTGTTAAAGGAATTTCAAAGACCGAAGCTGCAATATTAGAGGAGCATGAAAACAGCTTCGTGAATAAATTTCCAAGACCAGTAGGAGATCCAACCTTGAGCAACGCTAAACCGTTGGATGAGTTTGAACCGTTGGATTGGGTTCCTATAGATTTCAGCTCAAATTTGCTAAGTATGAGGAGAACAAATGACCCAAGGTATGCCTCTACTACAGGAGTTCAGTATAACTTCCCTAAAAACACTAGAACTTCGGAAATACTGGACAATGTCATCATTGGTGAAGTATTGGGGAAGTTGTATAAGGATGATATGGAAATTGACCAGCTGGAGGTTCAGCAAGTAAAGAAGCTATTTGATAGTTGTTTTGTTCCGTCGCCGTATGAAGGATTATGCGGAGTATATGCAGTTGGCCTTACGGAACGAACGGAAGTTGATCCTTACATGCCGTGCGAGATCGGACATAGAAGCTTTCCTAAAGCACTATGTGATTTTGGTTCCCGCGTCAGTTTGATGACGTATGAAGCATTCATGGATATGCCTTATGACATAAAATGAAGATTGCTAGGAACCGAGCTTGAGTTAATTATGGCGGATGGAAGGAGAACTAAACCACTGGGAGTTATCAAGGATCTGAACATTGAGGTAAAAAAGAATACTATACCGGTGGATATTTTTGTTCTTGATAAAGGTGAAGTCGGAGTTGAAGATATTATTTTGGGAAGACCTTTCTTAAAGCTTGTACAAGCTGTTATTGATGCTGGAAAAGGTCACCTCAAATTGACTCTGGGCGGAGAGGAAGTCCTCTTTGAATTCGAAGACCCACCCGTCGTTCAAGAAAGTGAAGACCCACCCTCTCTCCAAGAATTCTTTACAGAAAAGGATGAAGAAATCAGTACAGGATACTCAGATCCGTTGAATAAACTGTTTGAAGAGTCAGATAGAGAAGAGGCCGAGATCCGAGATGGTGCC
Organism: Eragrostis nindensis; assembly: GCA_012490785.1. Classification (NCBI taxonomy): domain Eukaryota; kingdom Viridiplantae; phylum Streptophyta; class Magnoliopsida; order Poales; family Poaceae; genus Eragrostis; species Eragrostis nindensis. The sequence continues at coordinate 273,720 of JAAXCT010000183.1, forward strand.
GACCGGCACGAGCCGTGTGCCGATCGGCACAGTGACGGTGCCGACCGGCACGAGAGCGAAAATCCTCAATTTGAGCCTTTGGGTAATCTGGATCCTGGTGCAGCACCAGAAGTAGAACAGAAGCCACTTCCTGACGGTCTAAGGTACGAATACTTAGGCAAAGATAAAACTTATCCCGTCATCGTCAATAGTGCTTTGAATGAAGAAGAGATAAAACGATTGCTTGCTGTTCTGAGAAAATACAAGAAAGCGAGATGATATCAAAGGAATAAGCCCGGCTTTTTGCACACATAAGATCAATCTTGAAGAATCAGCAAGCCAGTCGTTGCAGGCATGCGAGAATTGAAGGCAGGCATGAAGGAAGTTGTGAAAAAAGAAGTGCTGAGACTTCTTAATGCAGGAATGATTTATCCTGTTGCTGATAGTGAATGGGTGAGTCCGGTGCATTGCGTACCAAAGAAAGGAGGACTCACAGTTGTGCCTAATGAGAATAATGAGTTGATCCCTCAACGAACAGTTACAGGATGGCGAATGTGCATTGATTACAGGAAACTGAATACCGCTACAAAGAAAGACCATTATCCACTACCGTTCATCGATGAGATGCTTGAAAGGTTAGCCAAGAACTCTTATTTTTGCTACCTCGATGGTTATAGTGGTTTCTTTCAAATTCCTGTTAGACCTGAAGATCAGCATAAGACCACTTTCACTTGTCCTTATGGAACTTATGCTTATCGACGAATGCCATTCGGTCTTTGCAATGCACCGGCTACATTTCAGAGATGCATGAATGCTATATTTGCTGAATTCATTGAAGACATTATGAAGGTATTTATGGATGATTTCTCTGTTCATGGTACTGATTTTGATCACTGCTTAGCAAATTTAGAGAAAGTACTAAAGAGGTGCGTAGAAGTTGATTTAGTTCTTAATTGGGAGAAATGTCACTTCATGGTAACCGAAGGGATTGTCTTGGGGCATGTTATTTCTAACCGAGGCATTGAAGTAGACAAAGCTAAAATATCCACAGTGGAAAGGTTGCCACCACCTACTGATCTTAAGACGCTGCGAAGTTTTCTTGGACATGCAAATTTTTATCGCAGATTTGTCAAAGATTATTCAAAGATTGCTAAGCCATTGACGGAATTGCTGCAAAAGGACGTTGAATTTGAGATGAATGATGAAAGACTTACTGCTTTCCGGAAGTTGAAAGAAGCATTATGTTCTGCACCTATTATGCAACCTCCGGATTGGAATTTACCTTTTGAGATTATGTGCGATGCAAGTGATTATGCAGTAGGAGCGGTTCTTGGACAACGAAAGGAAGGTAAAGTGCATGCTATCTACTATGCTAGTAAAACTCTTAATGAAGCCCAGATTAATTATACAACAACAGAGAAGGAGATGCTAGCTGTTATATTTGCTTTTGAGAAATTTAGATCCTACATCCTCAACTCTAAGGTCATTGTTTATACGGATCATGCTGCTATTAGATATCTTGTCTCTAAAAAGGAGTCGAAACCTAGATTGCTTCGTTGGGTTTTGATGTTGCAAGAATTTGATTTGGAGATTAGAGATAAGAAAGGGATTGAGAATTCAGTAGCAGACCATCTATCTCGTTTGACGCTTGAGAACAAGGAAGGATGCATTGGTGATGCTATGGCGCAAGAGCAGCTATTTCAAGTCAAGGACCACCGAGAATCATGGATGCAAGACATCGTAAATGGGTTCACAAGGAACCTGAATAATTATAGCAAGAATTCAAGACGGAGGATTGCCAGTGAAATGAGGAAGTTCATATGGGATGATCCTTATTTATACCGATATTGTGAAGATGGAGCCGTTCGAAGGTGCGTACCTCGTGACGAACGCGAAAGCATATTGGAAAAGTGCCACTCATCTGAGTATGGTGGACATTATGGGCATTTTCGAACACAAGCGAAGGTATGGGCTAGTGGATTTTATTGGCCTACGATGCATGAAGACGCAAAGAGGTATGTTGCTAGATGCCCCCAATGCCAAAGAATTGGAAATGTTAATGCTCGTAATGCTATGTCTTTGAAGTATAATTTGCAAGTTGATATATTCGATGTTTGGGGCATGGATTTTATGGGACCGTTTGTTAATTCTCATGGCTATGAATATATTTTGGTTGCTGTGGATTATGTCTCAAAGTGGGTAGAAGCAATACCATGCCGAGTCAGTACAACTCATGAATCCAAGCAAATGTTGAATGAGTGCATATTTCCAAGATATGGTGTTCCTAGAGTTATTATAACAGATGGTGGAACTCATTTTACTGGAACTGAGTTTACTAAAACCTTGAAAAAGATGGGTATTGAGCATCGAATTGGAACAGCCTATCATCCGCAGACCAATGGTCAAGCAGAAACTTCTAATAAGCAGTTGGAAGGAATTCTGCAGAAAATTATTACAAAAGAAGGAAAGGATTGGTCCAACAAGTTGAATGGCGCACTTTGGGCTTATCGCACAGCATTCAAGACGCCAATAGGTATGACACCCTATCAATTCGTCTACGGAAAGACTTGTCATTTGCCTGTAGAGTTAGAACATAGAGCATATTGGGCGATCAAAGAGATGAATTTGGATTTAGATGCTGCTGGGGTGAAAAGAAAGATTCAAATTAGTGAACTCGAGGAAATGCGCTTAAAGGCTTACGAGAATGCAGCCATTTATAAAGAGAAAAAAAGAAGTGGTATGATAAGAAGCTATTGAAAAAGGAATTTCACGAAGCAGATAGAGTGCTCCTATTCAATTCAAGATTTCGGTTGTTCGGAAAAGGAAAATTGAAAGGCAAATGGGATGGACCGTATCTTGTTCATAAAGTTCTTCCTTCCGGAGCTGTTGTAATCATGGATGGAAAGCAAAATACATACACGGTGAATGGCCAACGACTAAAGGTATATCTTGAACCCGACACTTTTGAGTTAAAGTCATTTGATATATATTATGTGGATTAAGTGATTGGGTGGTCGAGCTTAACGACGTAAAACGAAAGCACTGTTGTTTTTGCTGTTTTTCTGTGTGTTTTGTGTTTCTTTGATTTTATTGAGTCGTGGGAGGCAAAATTGCCACCGTGCCGACCGGCACGGTTCCGTGCCGATCGGCACGTGGGAGTCCGTGTCTTTTTTGAGTCGAGTTTTTGCCCTTCACCGTGCCGATCGGCACGTGGGAGTCCGTGTCTTTTTGAGTCGAGTTTTTGCCCTTCCTCCAAGACATGCTTCGATGACTTCCAAATTTAAGAGATAGAGTCCGGTTCGATCAAGATAATTAAGGATATATATATGAAGGAGTTGTCTCGGATCTCATCATCAAAAATCAAGCGCCGCCAGAGTTTCCACCATACCCTAGGCAATGCAAGGCGGCGGAATTGGCAGCGGAGGAGACAGTGCCGATCGGCGCGACGGCGGTGCCGACCGGCACAGCGGTGCCGACCGGCACGATAACAGTGCCGATCGGCGCAGCGGCGGACTTTTGCCAATGAGCCCAACTCTGCCATGGGAGAGCAACAGGAGCCTTAACCCCACCGAGGACGATCCAATAGTCTGGTCGCACTTGAAGCAACGATGGATGTTGAAGAGTGAAGCGGATGCGTTCAATAGAGAGAAGAAGGAGATGGATGAAGCCCTTCGGAAGAAGGTCAGAGAGGTGCTAGTACGCAAAGGTAAATCCAAGATTGATGATAGCACACCGGTCTCCGATCGGTACACAATGGATCGACTTCTCGCTATGGAACGTCCTTTGACGTATGATGATCTTATAACCTTTGAATCAATCCTTACTGATAGCGAGAGGGAAGAGTTAGACAGAGACTGCTTTCTGACCATCCATAGGTCTCGGCTGAACGATGGGAGGACTTCTGATGCAGGTGCCGACCGGCACACACCGGGTGCCGATCGGCACGCTGCGCTCCCACGCGTCCTGACCGTCTGGGAAGATCTCCAAGAGAAGATTCTACACAAGAACACCAGAGGTTTTGGATGTAAGTGTTTTTACTGTCTGAAAGACCATCAGAGGCAGATTGAGAATTATCTAGCTGATCCTGAATGCATCCCTGCGACTTTCGTCTTTGATGATGGCTTTCCCGTTGCTAAAGGGCGCATGACCCCTAAAGAGATCAATGATGAAATTCAGAGGCGTATTGACAGGGACAATGCTGCAAAGAGGAGAACACGCAACCTTGCAGATCTAGAAGCATATTTTGCAAGGAACGGCAGGCGTGCCGACCGGCACGGTGGTTGTGCCGATCGGCACGACGTCAAGGTTGTGAATTTCGTTGAAATATCTGATGATTCCTCTGATGATGAGCCGCAACCAAAGAGATCAAAGGAAATAGAGGGAGTTCGGCGTTCCGCTCGTCTTTCTTCAAAGCCACAAGCAAGATACACCTCAGAATCAGTGAGCTATATAGAGACATCCCCTGCGCATGAACACCCAATCTTGTTGCAAAGGATGAAGAAGATCCCGAGGAGGATCCGGAAGAAGATCCCGAGGAGGAACCGATGGAAGATGAGCCAGAACCTACTGATGCCGAACCATCCAGTGCAGGAGGAGCAACAGAAAGCCTTGCAGGAGCTCAAGGAAGTGCGGGGACGCGTTATCAAGCAAATGGTGTCTCGTGCCGACCGGCACGGAGCATGTGCCAATCGGCACAGAGGGGTTTTAACACAAACTCGCCCCTGCGAGATGAGCGTCATGATCGTCCCGCCAACTGTTGCCCAATCTGCAGAAAAAACATCGAACGTCTTTACTATGATATGGAAAGATGCTATAGGCACCATCGGGACATTGATATACGAATTGACGACATAGAGAGCATGGCCGCGGCGGATTACTCTTTTCTCATGCGGAACATTCGAAGCATCTTTAGCATGTTGAGGAGGCATGGCATTTTAGATTAGGTTGGTCTAGTTGTTTTTCTTTTGCAATAGGGACATTGCAAGGTTTGAGTGTGGGGGATTCGCCCTTACACTTCTTAAGGTCGTTTGCTTTGATTTAGTATGGTTTGAGTTAGTGTGTGAAAGTGTGAGAGTTTTCTTTGAGATGGTGTGCTTAGTTAAGCTTCGAGGTCAAGAATTATTGCAATGTCCTGAATAAAGTTAGTGTTAGTTGTCGAAATCGATGTGTTACCCCATATTCTTGATTTTGTTTTTGACGATCGTTTTGCCAATCTACTTGAGTTCATTGAATAGTCGCTTGGCTTTATATATCCACTTTTCGAAAACCCCTTCTATCATCATAGTTGAAGCATTTAGCTAAGGATTTGATTTTGTACCTATTACACTAAGCCAAATGAGATGAGAGAAGCCTACACATAAGCCTTTTGATAGGAAGACGTCTTTGTCAACTCTTTGCTCTTGATTACGACTAAGCTAGAAGGGAGAAGTTTCATTGTTCATCTCAGTTTGCTAGCCATCTATCATCAAATTCTTTCTATCCATAAACCGATACTTCATTGTTTCTCCCTCCTCCTTGATACAACCTACGAGCAAATGTGAAGTTTAGACAGATTTCGATTCAAAACATGCTCTGCTAGCAGTCTGCAATAAAGAATAGAAGAAAAAGAGGAAAAAGGAGAAAATGAATAAGGTGCCGACCGGCACGAGCCCGTGCCGATCGGCAGAAAAGAAAAACAAAGAAAAAAAGGTCAAAAAGAAAGAGAAAAATGAATATCAGAGGAAGCAGGCTGCAGGAAGAGTTAAAATTCTAAAAAGATCTGTATATACTTCAAGCTTGATCCCTTCTTAATTCTATTCCTTTCATTCTCGGTTGTTTTCTTTTCCCCTTGATCCTTGTGCTTATATTCTGAATTCTCATGATGAAAACTCCCTTTTAGAAGGCATGATTGAACGAATTGTTGACTTAGTTGTTCTTTCGATTCATTTGGTTATACTACTTTCCAAGATCCACAAAAGAGCCTTATACTATAGAATAGGAGAGGGAAGGAAATACATTTGAGCGATTGAGTGAAGTCTGAAGCTTCTGCATTCTTCTTACGTGATATGAAGGGAGACAAAAATATTTGTTTGATAAGCCTTGTGATTGATTTGGTCGACTCAAGTTTTGAGGCGAAATTGTTTTCAAAATTGAGAGAAAGTCTTGTGGAGGGATACTAATTTGATGAGATGATTGACAATAGCTAAGTTGAAGATTTGTGAGAGTTTTTGCCTCTTGATGAAAGCACGGTGATGATTTTCATGTTTTAATTGCTCGAGGACTAGCAATGATTTGAGTGTGGGGGAGCTGTTGGTGCTTTCTAGGTACCCATTTTATATGACAAATATGGTGTTTTTAATATCTTATTATATCATTATTGCTAACAATTAACCCCCATTATTATATATATGCGTAGTTTCTGTGTATTCTGAAGGATTTGCAGGAAATAGGTGAAAATTGAGAGACTACGGATAAAGAGCTGCCGGAGGCCCGAAGAACGGAGAAATTAGAGACCGTGCCGGTCGGCACGGCCTTGTGCCGACCGGCACCACGGAGATCGAGCCCAAACATGAAGCCCACTCAGAGAATATGAAGCCCAGAAGAAATATCAGAGTCGGAGTCGGTAAAATCCAGCCCACAATCGAAAGGAACTATAAAAGAGAAGATCGGGGTCGCGAAACGGGAGAGAGACAAGAAACATACGGAGGTTTTGACCTAGGTTGAAGGTTGTGGCGGCGAAGATGGCGATCACCAATCATCACCACTAAAAGGGAAGATTGTGCCGACCGGCACACCGCCGTGCCGATCGGCACCTGCGGGACCACTCTCCGTGGCGAGGGAATCTGGTTATGTAACTCTCACACTTACAATACTCTTTTGATGTGTTCAGTCTATGTGATGCTTCTATTTCGTATCTGATCAATACGTTATTATCACATAGTGCAAGAAACCAGTGGGGAACTATTAACCTTTGTCGTGACAGGGCGAGAGAGAACGAAACCACCATGTCTTGTAGAATACTAAACCTATCAATCGACCATTAATTAGAGTTGCATGCCAGTGCCCCAAACCATAGGAGAGAATCCTTTCATAACCTTGTTACAACCGCAGGCTCTTTCATCTCTAGTTGTTAATCATTCTTTCCACATGCATATTTTGCTATATTAATTTAGTAGTTTAAATAATAGTTTTAGTCCCGCTTGTTCTCTGTAGTTCGATATTAAACATTGGAATACTCTAAAGGAAAAAGTGCTACAACTGTACACCGTCCTCTTGCGGTATATAAGTGGGTGCGTACAAACGACCAACAACTCCCCTCTTGAACATGCCATGAGAACTCTGGAGACTTGAAGTAATGTACTGATGTGCAACTATTATATTAGTGATGTTAGTATATGAGGGAAACAAAGGAATAGGAACTGATGTGCAACCCTGTAACATCCCGGCCCCCTAGGCCGTCGTTTTTAAGAATCTAATCACTCACTTAACATAAGCAACAAAATTTAAAATAACATAGATGGAATCTTCCCTAAATAAAATGGTATATTGATTTATTTTTTGTTTTAATAAATAATTTTGCTGTGATTGATTGATTCGAGATGTTCTTATTTGAGGTTTCAAGTATTTGGAGTTGGTTGTCTTTATTTGACTAATTAAAAGTGATATTTATTGGAAAAGGTTCCTGTTTGAAAAATCATGTTCATGCATGTCATTTCGTATGTGTAGGAAACCGTAGGAATACTATAATAAAATATGTTACGCCAAAAGTCCCTAACATTCACAGTCTTACCTACGACCCAAGTATTTTCCTGTAAAACTTTTGTAAAGTTTGGATCACGTTTGCTTAGGTAGAAAATTCATGGTTTTGTCTCTGTCTCTGAAAAAAAAAAGAAGAAAATAGACGCAGCCCAGCTGGCCCACGATCCAGCTCCTCCTCCGTCTTCCTCCTCTGTTCGGAGTCAAGTCGCCGCCGCCGCCCAACCATCGCCACACCGCCATGCCGACGTAGCCCATGCGTTGCCCTGCCGCCACTGTGGAGGTACTGGAGCAGCTCCGATCTTTTCCCTAGCTTCATGCGCAAGCTTGACGAACCCACGAGTCGTCCGCGCCTCTTTCCTCTCTCTCTCTGTGAGACAAAATGGCCGTCCGGCATCCTCACAGCGGAGAACCGCCTTCCCTACCCATATAAGCCACTTTTTGATTTTTCTAGCTGCTGTTGCCTCCGGATAAGCTTAGCAGCACAAGAAAACCTCTGCATCGCCGAGCTCTGCAACTTTTTCCCAAAAAACGGCCGCCATCGCTGATCTCCACCACCGGACCACCTCCGGCCTTGCTGAGCCTATAGCACGCATCACAAGCAGTCGTGCTTCCTTCCCCGGCTTTCCCTTCTTCACACAACGCAACCAAGCTCGCATCGAGCAGCCATGGTGGCTGCCCCTTTCCCTCCCTGTTGGTTCCCAATTGAGCGGTTCCAACCACAACCACCTGCATCATGCTGCTCAGTTCAGACTGGAGAATCCATCTTGCTAGTTCCCGACGATTTCTGGCGCAATCTTCACCGGCGTCTAACTCTACAAGTACGGAAACACGGAGTTTCGGGTAATTTAATGACTCGGGACGCTTCAGGTGGCATCAGAGCTATATTGACTGTAGGTTGACCCTAGATAGACCGGTCGTTACATTAGATTAGCCGTTTCAGTTGGTTTGCAGTTGGTTTGCTCGTTCTTTTTATTTGAAGTTTCTGTCTGGTTTTGGTGTTTTTATCGTAACAAAAAGAATTTGAAGTTAATAGTTTAAAATTTTACTAACCTTCCTTTAGGACAACATGATACTAACATTGACAATGCCCTAAATTAACTCTAACATTGGGATGCGTAAATTATGCCTGCTGACTTATAACTCCTAACCCTCTAAATGCATACATTTCAATTATCTAATTTGTCAAACTTTTCTTTGATTCGTTTCCAAGCATGACATACATTGTGGTAAGGCCATGCTATATTTTCCTTATTAAACTAATAATAACATTTTCAGCACATTGAATCTACTCCATGTTTCTAGCTCACATATATCGAGTTTACCATTGGTTCATTGTCAAGCACATTTGAAAGGTCGTACCAGACTTCCGTCTTTCATGAGTAATATAGTCTTCCTTTTATTTTAGAGTGCTAATGCATTGACATATCTATGGTTGTAATTTCTAGACTAATTTTTGGCATCTATCCTTCATGTCAATTGTCTTCCTTGATGCTGGCATTAGTACTTCATCGATGTTGTTTTCATCCATTGTTATTTCTATTCATTTCCAAAAGGGCCTCACACAGTTTCGGCATACCCTTTCTTCTTGGTTCATGTAGAATTAGTTTAAAACATAACAAACACTTGTCATGTCATATTCCTCACTTTGTTAATGAACACTAGAAATTTTAAGGAGGGTAGTGTCCCAAGGTATATTATGGCAGTGAGATCAGCTCAACTTGAAATGTTGACCAAAGGATATCTGTTCATTATTGGATATTATCTTGTTTATCTTGAATCATATGAGTATTTAAATGTTCATTGGATAATCTGATTTCTGAGCTATCATATTATTGATTCATGGACCATTGGGATATATCACTCTATTGGAATTATTGGACTCTATGGGTTTCTCATGATATGATGATTTTGAGCGGATTATTATTTGGTTATCTCAACACTACTCAAGACAACATATCATTGATTTATGAAGTGCTTTGGTTATCACCCAAATACTCGATGGACTATCTAATCGACTGGAAGCTTTCAAGTGATGAACTTATCCTATCATCGGATGCCTTGGATTAAGGTTAATAATAGATAGATATATATAAAAAAAACACAAATTTGAGTAAGGACAGTAGGGTGCATCATACTCATTTTTGATACTCTATGATCGTTGTTACAACAGATCTCAATCTGCATATCATGATGATTGCATTTCTTGATTCCTTTTTAAATTTTCTAGCATGAAAGCTTTTATGAAATTCCTTCACAAGTTGTTCTACTACTTATTGATAATTCATTGATCATATTTAAAGTGTCGTACCATATCATTTCCCATGCTCATATGTCATATGCCGCTTTGATTTTAATGAAATGTCCTTTATCATGGCATTGCATTCATATTGACTTCATCTCTAAAATTCAGCCATAGTTTTGTCCCAAGAAACACATCTTGTAAGCCTTGGAATAAGTTCCTAAACCATCCTTGATGTTTTCATTCAGTAATCTTGTTGGCAAGAATTGGTTGCCATTCTTCTCGGATGTCGAGTGTTGTGCTCATTTTTTTTTCAGTGACTGACAAGCCATTCGAGTTATTCCATATATAATCAGGCCTACTGTTTTTACATCATCTCTGCAAACTCACCTGTTTACTCGATGTTGTGTTCTATTGAATTACTAGCCTATCACTCTCGACTACCATTCTTCAATAAGTTGATTCATTGGAAATTTCCTTGTGATTTTGAAAATATCATAGTCTCCTTTGTATAAGAATCTTTTACAATGTCTGTTAACAAAACAAAATGCCATTCAAATTTCCTCTTGCTTTAGAATTTATTTTGAAAGCCTCTATGCATTAAGTTGAGTAAAACCAATTTTGTCCCTTGATCATTTGTACCCGCTAACTTTTATTGAATACTAACGCTTATAGTGAGCTAACATATTTGACAAGGGCTGTGAAAAAGTGACTCGATGTTAACTCCCATTACACTTTGGAAGATGAAGCTTCATGCCGAAGTCCAAAAGGAGAGAAAGTTTATGAAGAAATATCAAGTACAAGGAAATGAAGACTGCTCTTCGCCTCCGAGCCTTGAAGATGAAGGAATTAACTCTATGCATTGTGCATTGCATTAACATATTTTATAATAGGATAAAATTTATTTAACGGGGGTAGGACGTAAATTTTATCTAAAACCTTGATAATCTTTTAACATGTGCACTAACTCCTCACGTGAGTCAGAGAAAAATTTTTTGTCAATCTTTACTAACCTGCTAACGAACAGGTGATTTCTTTTAAAAGTTCCTCATTCATAAACAGCGTACTCCACCAATAATGAAGGAAAAGAAATACTACATAAGAGGATGTTTCAAGGAATTTGCAATGTCGAAGAAAGAAGCGAGACAAGTGTGTGAAGATCATCCCTACTTGTGGTATGTCGAAGATCAAGAGGATAACGACGCTTGAAACCTACGTACATAACCATCCTCTACCCATCCTCACTAACACTGCGCGGAATCTCGGGGACGAGATTCTTTTAAGGGGGGTAGACTGTAACATCCCGGCCCCCTAGGCCGTCGTTTTTAAGAAATCTAATCACTCACTTAACATAAGCAACAAAATTTAAAATAACATAGATGGAATCTTCCCTAAATAAAATGGTATATTGATTTATTTTTTTGTTTTAATAAATAATTTTGCTGTGATATTGATTCGAGATGTTCTTATTTGAGGTTTCAAGTATTTGGAGTTGGTTGTCTTTATTTGACTAATTAAAAGTGATATTTATTGGAAAAGGTTCCTGTTTGAAAAATCATGTTCATGCATGTCATTTCGTATGTGTAGGAAACCGTAGGAATACTATAATAAAATATGTTACGCCAAAAGTCCCTAACATTCATAGTCTTACCTACGACCCAAAGTATTTTCCTGTAAAACTTTTGTAAAGTTTGGATCACGTTTGCTTAGGTAGAAAATTCATGGTTTTGTCTCTGTCTCTGAAAAAAAAAGAAGAAAATAGACGCAGCCCAGCTGGCCCACGATCCAGCTCCTCCTCCGTCTTCCTCCTCTGTTCGGAGTCAAGTCGCCGCCGCCGCCCAACCATCGCACACCGCCACGCCGACGCAGCCATGCGTTGCCCTGCCGCCACTGTGGAGGTACTGGAGCAGCTCCGATCTTTTCCCTAGCTTCATGCGCAAGCTTGACGAACCCACGAGTCGTCCGCGCCTCTTTCCTCTCTCTCTCTGCGAGACAAAAATGGCCGTCCGGCATCCTCACAGCGGAAAACCGCCTTCCCTACCCATATAAGCCACTTTTTGATTTTTCTAGCTGCTGTTGCCTCCGGATAAGCTTAGCAGCACAAGAAAACCTCTCCATCGCCGAGCTCTGCAACTTTTTCCCCAAAACCGGCCGCCATCGCTGATCTCCACCACCGGACCACCTCCGGCCTTGCTGAGCCTATAGCACGCATCACAAGCAGTCGTGCTTCCTTCCCGGCTTTCCCTTCTTCACACAACGCAACCAAGCTCGCATCGAGCAGCCATGGTGACTGCCCCTTTCCCTCCCTGTTGGTTCCCAATTGAGCGGTTCCAACCACACCTGCATCATGCTGCTCAGTTCAGACTGGAGAATCCATCTTGCTAGTTCCCGACGATTTCTGGCGCAATCTTCACCGGCGTCTAACTCTACAAGTACGGAAACACGGAGTTTCGGGTAATTTAATGACTCGGGACGCTTCAAACCCATAGATAATACTGCTGCTTTAGGTTTGGGTTTCATGTTTCCCACCTACCATAGCAATACATCATGGAAAGTATACAAAACATCACACGCACTCTCTTTATTTAGTGCCACTTTACCTTGTCTTGTTGGACATTATGTTCTGATATAGGATGCTGAGCGATAGTTGGACATGTATGTTCTGATACTGATACTAATCTTTTCCTTGCCACACCATCGCTTCGAAAATTTAGACCTCTGGAATCGAACACCTAGTTGGACATGTATATTCCGATAGGATGCTGGTGTCACAAACGAAAAGAGCTGCCAATACATTTTTTTAAAAAAAATCCCCAGGGGAAATCAATTCCGGGATAAAGGACTGTGGGGACTGTTGAAGTCCAGTCATGTGAACATTGACCAACTGAATGCTTTTGTGCTCGCGCCATGCTGCTCGACCTCTTGTCCGCCGATGCCGGGAGCGGGGATCGCCGGCACGCCACAAGCGCTCGCCCGTCGGCCCTATCCAGCGTTGAGGCCCTCACGGGCAGTTCGCTGCTGCGGCCCGTCCGTCCTCGCCGGCGGACGCGGCGCAACTGCCTTGCAATCCAAGAAGTCCCTGCACACTCCCAGAGCACGCCTGGCAGGTGCTCGACGAAATGCCGAGCGCAAGTCAGAGCGTGTCCGTGGCGGCCGCTCTTCGCGTCGCCCTGGTTGATGCCACTCGAAGGTTTTCGGCTACCTCGCAGGTCTCTAGGGCCTCACCGAAGGGCAAGGGGGTGACGCCATGGGGCCAGCCGACCTGCTCGCCTTCAGAGCCGCGCTCGCGGTGGTGCAGGTCCACGTGGCGGCGCGCGCAGACCAGCTGCTGCGCGACGCTCTCCTCCTCGCCGCCGGGCAGCAGGCGGCCATGCAGATATCGGCGGCGCCTAGCTTCGGGGACCTGCAGCAGGGCTTCGAATTCGGCGGGGGCCACAGTACTTCTTCAATTAATTCATTCTACCCAGTAGTGCATGCACTGTATGACTGCTAGCTGCTTAATTCCCTAATGTACTATTTTGCTTAGATTTCGAGTTGCTTGTATTCCGCTTTTGCTAGTAGTGCTTTGATTCTTTCTACCGGTTCAAGTACTGTGTTGCACTAGCCTGTCAACCCGCGCAGATGCATGGGGCTAGCAATTTCATGATGTGTGCAGATTAAATTTCACTCAATGCCTATTATTAGGCCCTGTTTGTTTTCCACCTGGATTATATAATCTGGCTCATATAATCTTTAAGCTGAAACAAACAGGTCTCAGATTATGGCCAGATTATAACAATCATAGGCCAGATTATCATAATCTCATAAGCTGCTCTCACCCAACTTATAGATTATATAAGCTGGATTATATAATCTAAGGGGGAAAAAATCAGGGCCTTAATAGAGTTAGTAGGGACTACTTACTTTTGAGCCCATGGTTGTTACATTCAAAGAAAGAGGAGAAACTCATGAAACAAAATCCGTTTGTTAAGATATGCTAAACTTAACCATATATTTGCTTCCCTATTAGAATTTTACTTCTCTATGAATAACCTCTTCAATCTGTACAATTGCACGGGCTGCCAATATTTAACTAACTCTCTCTACATAAATTTATTTGTACTTTGCAAAGTTTGCACACTAAAACATGTTGAGGGAACTTTATAGACTGCTTCATCTTGAACTTCTGAAGTAGTTCTAAGAATGCATGTGCATACCAGGTCAAAGAATTTGATGGCGCTAAGATTCATGTATCCCATACCTTTATATATGAATCTAATTATACTCATGATCCACATATATGAAGACTCATTATGTAACATTAAATATATCGATCGAAACTTCTCAGGAAACAAACAATTTCTACAGGAATTGAGAAAAATATGGGGCTAACTTTTTGATAAGCTCTTGGAGATGCTCTAAAATCATACAAAATGGGCATTTGATGTTCCGAAAAATGCAGATAAAACTAAATTTTGCATCTGGAAAACGAGCTCCCAGTTCCACCTTACGAGACAAAACAAAGAGCCTTCTAAATGACCAGATCCTTACTACTGTGCAATCCAATATTGCATACCTTGGAGTATAACAGCTAAGATTGCACGTGGTGTGTGCGTGCCGAGCCAGAGGTGCTACAACAGACTGAATGATCAGGCCAGTTATATCTGCCATCTGATGAGGAAAAAAAAAAATGACATCTAGCATCAGGGAGAGCAAAAGAAAAATAACAATAAGAAGAAACCAATATCTGGAAACCTGAAGTTCAAAGAAGGATCAGGAGAAGATGGCCCCACAGATCGATGGACAGCTCAATGTGCAGAGCATGCATGAAAGTGATAAAATTTACCTCATCATAAAACCCGTAACGAATGGCAAAAATGATCCTACATACTATTGATTTGAAATCTTAAACGTCATGTGTAAAATGAACATACAATTTAAAATGATCCTACATTATGCGTTGCCGGTAAAAATTTAAGCTCCGTTGCATGATTGATCAGTGTCTATTCGTTAAAAAAAAAAATTGACCTGCGGGGGGTAAGACGACCCGCGGGCATTGCATAATAGATTAGATCTCTCACGTAGATCAAGAAAACCCCGAACCTCCTTTCCTCCACCCTTACATGGCGGCCACGTTGTCCATGTGAGCGTGGGCCGGGCCTTAAGCCATGCTTTGGCGTAGAGTATAGACGAGGGTATTTTTTTACCCAGGCCACGTAAATTCGCTCCCACTGGGAATCGAACTCGGGTCACTAGGGTGCTACTCAGAAGTCTTAACCATTAAGCTAAGAGCCCTTCGCTCGTTAAAATAAATCTGATTGCATCAATGAAAAATTACGAGGCATAAAAAAATAAAAATCCCTTGTATTACCTAGCCTCCAAGTGTTGACGCACAAATAACATTGATATGCGGTCACAATAGACTGAGAAAACCAAACACCTTGAAATTAACAGTTTGTTCCATTCTTACAACTTCCTCACTGATGGCTAAATGCATACTGCAAGACTATACCCACGTGGGTGAGTCAGACAAGGTTGATAAAACCTCCATCTTAGTCAGCTACTGAACAATTCCAAAAGTCTCAATGCCATCTTCAAGAATGGATACAGATGTCTTTCCGAAGAAGAAATCGCCCTATTCGACACCTCCCCTCACAACAATCAGACTAATGCTTATGCTTTGGTTTTCAAAGTGCCAATACTTTCATGATCAGTTAGTCTAATTGGACAGGGAAATAACAGGTTCAACAGAGAACATATTTGTTATGTACATTTCAAGAATCTTCTACAAAACATACCATGCTCACTACTGGAAACTGAAATATCCGTGACGGCCAATAATATCTCTGATGGTTACTGTGACAAATATCTGTGGTGGCCAAGAAATACCTCTGACGGCCAAGCTTCTCTGTGGACTGCCATTTGGGAAATTGAGAAATGGTCTTGGTACTATATATGATGCCGAACCGTGGACACTGTATTCATATACTTGATATTTATATGTAATGATGGATGTGATCAGCCTATTCTTCTATATCGATGCATAATGTGTGCTGATGAATGTGATTTGTGTACTGTTATCTATGATAGTGATATGATATTATAAATAATTAAAGCCCTGTGTTTACCGGCAAGAATAATTTCCCTGGCGACTGTCAAGGAAATAATTTGGTCTGGGTGCTGCAATTGTTTTAACCTGTGTGTTCGCGAGCCGTCAGGGAATCGTTCTAATGCTTTGATGGCGGCTGACAGGGAAATACAACAATTCTTTGTCGGGGAATACTATTTCCCTGTCGGTCTTTTAAAGTCAGCTTTATGTGATAAAAACATGACGTCGCTTTTTTTCCTTGAGAGCCGGACGTCAGACTTTGCCGTCAGCGAAATTGTTTGTAACGGCTGGCCGATAGGGAAATTCCTGTAGTCGTTTCCCTGGCGGCTTTTGGCTGACGGTTCGGCACACAGGATATTTCGGTTTCCAGCAGCAGTAGTAGGCTTAGTGTCACATCTAGCCCATTTGAGATTATGCCCAAATGGCCCATGTGCTTGAGGAGGTGGGAATTTAATCCCACCTTGCTAGTCTACTAGTGAGAGGAAGGCCAACATATAAGCCTAGCTTGTCTAACACCACCAACCTTAGGTTAATCCTTTTACGCGAAGCGAGGCCGAAAGCGTAAATAGGTTGGTGGGGCGGTGGGGTTCGCACAGCCTGTGAGCGGGCACGGGCGCGTGGGCTAGGGGGTTCAGACATATGGCGCATGACGCGTGTGGGCCTTGTGAGTGGGACACGACATGGCATATGGGCTGACACTTGGCATATGGGCTGACACTGGACACAGATGTTGTGCCAAGAGAGGAGCATTCTTGGTCCTTTGCCCGCTGACAGTATGTTGTGCTGGTGTCCCGACGGACGTCGGGTCCTTTGAGCGGTGGGGGGGGGGGGGGGTGTTTGTCACATCCGGCCCATTTCAGATTAGGCTCAGTAGGAGGAAGGCCAACATATAAGCTTAGGTTGTCGAACACCATCAACTTTGGGTTTCTTTTACGCGAAGCGAGACAGAAAGCATAAATAGGTTGGTGGGACGGTGGGGTTCGGATAATGTGTGAGCGGGCCTAGCCAGGTTTGGACCCTAGATGTTACACTTAGGCTGTAGTATTATTGAAGATGGTTAAAGTGGTGGTAACATGCTAGACTCTTATAGAATCTTTGATGACAATAATTTCTGAAAATGAAATTTGTACAGAATAATCCTTTTTTTTTTTGCATAATCTAAGAACTACAATAAC
The DNA here is from genome assembly GCA_012490785.1 of Eragrostis nindensis. Lineage (NCBI taxonomy): Eukaryota > Viridiplantae > Streptophyta > Magnoliopsida > Poales > Poaceae > Eragrostis > Eragrostis nindensis. The sequence continues at coordinate 290,938 of JAAXCT010000183.1, forward strand.
CCTTTTTGTGTGGCATAATGTAAGAACTGCAAGAACCATATGACTGTCTCGACTAACACTTCATGAACAGATGGAATCCTTAAAAGGAAATTTAATCTATAGATAACACACTGCATGCATAAAGTCCTTAGGCTAAAATCGTTCTACATAGCAAAAGCATAATGATAAGAACTGGCACAGTAATGAAAAAAAATAGAAAAATGAGAATACGATATCATAAGTTGAAATAAGGAGCATACCTTATCCATCGTAACCATTAAGTCATGCTTCCTTTCCTTTTTTTTTGCGAGTATCCTTTCCAATATGTTCATACTTGGAACACTTCCTCAACATATTTGGAGTAAACCTGATACCAACCATACGAGACCGAGAGAGAGAGAGAGAGAGAGAGACTGAAACTTTGACGGTATACATTAACGTTTATAAAAAGGAGCATGATGAAATCTTTCCTTTCCTTCAAACAAGATGCTGCTACATGATGCAGCAAACTGTAGTTTTAAGAAATATATCAGAAAATCATTCAAAAGAAAGGACATACGAAATTTTATCATTTAAAAGAAACTAACAAGAAAGGGTTGAAACCCATCTCAGTATATGATGCACATGTATACGTCAAGAAAGGACAGGGTGAGACAAAAAATATTCGAGCCTATCAAACATGCTAATATCTGATTTCAATAAACTTTAATGACAGATTTATCTTGGAGATAAATCAAATATACACATTAAACGATTCATGAATGAAGTAACAATATACACATGTTCATAAAAGAGTTCTCTGCCCAAATGGCTCAATACAACTAGTATGAAAACGGCGCGCTCTCGCGCTCTGATTACGTCAAATGATGCTGTAAAGAGAAGTGTCCGGGAAGGAGCTGATGGGGTGTGGAGTTTATTTAATTAGCACATGTATGCACAACGTTAGAATTTTTTGTTTAGCGAACAAAATTTCTACCGATTTGGTAGTAGTAACTAATTTGCGCCCTCCCATTCCCTCTTCGGTGTGGACACCCTTAAGAAAAGTTATATAATGCGTTATGTCTTAGCATTTGTTCTTAATAGAACGTAACATAGTGAGCTCCCTAATTACATTAATTTAAGGGGTCATGCATTCGGCTATGTCTTAGCAGAAATGACTCGATCAGTGAATGATAAGAAAGTAGAAACATCGGACATGTAGAGAAAGTGGATTGCAAAACAAAAATTGCCCTAAAAAAAAGATTGCAAAACAAAAATGTGCAATGCAGCGAGGAAGCATTATGCACTCGATTGAACCAGACACAATTCAAAATACATACCTGTTATTCGTAGCTATTAGATTTCCATTTATCTGCTCCTTTTGACTCACGTCCACATCGCCACTAAAAGACAACTTTGCTGGCAGTCAGACATAACATATATGGTTCAGGTAACTAATGGAATCTAGGTTAAAAAAATCATTCTGTTCAGGTCAATTATGGACACTAATATCAACAATTTTCTGATTTAGGATGGAACAGTGGCTGACGCAAAGCAGTCTGAACTGATCAACAAACAGGGAAAAACACTCGCACGACACACAAATATAGGCCTGGCTTTATATTCATTGTAATTTGATAAGAAAAATTGATACAGAAAAAAAATACTAGTTGACCTCTCATAGGTCTCTTTGGCACCCTCATTCATTGGAAGCGCGCATCATAAATGTTGGAAAGGCAGAGTCCACATAACTGTCATATGTTGAATTCAGCAGCAAAAATGGCGCAACCAGAAGATCCAAAGAGCAAAATAAAACTAAATGTTGTATATCTTCCTTGCTGCAAAATGATCAGAGCTCCTCCAAGAAGTTCAGCAATGTTAAAAAGGCATCACTGCATGAATAGCTAGTGAAACGTGTATGGGATCAAGAAAACACAGAACTGCACATGGCTCGCCCAGCAATGCATTTTTTAATGCTGTGCAATTGATCTGCTCCAGTTGAGCAATTATAAGTTATAATCCGAAACTTCGACCACATATGAGTTACTTTACCCTCTAATGATCTGATGTACGTAGACAAATAAATCTTTTATAGATTGGAACTATCACCAAAATAACTATGAAACATTGTTGTTGATAATGTGTGATGCCAGTAGACAACAACCATGTTAATTTCCAGCTTTCGATTTTGTGTCAAAAGGAGAAAGAACAATCAGTTTAGTTTTCCTTTTTTTTTTACTTCCTTATGAAGTTACATTCCAGGTTACATAAAACTGCACACTCCACAACTAAGTAATGGTCATGCAGAGAACATTTTCATTTCAACACATCTAAACTCTTTGCCGATGAAGACCAATTCGATAGGTGATATGATCTCTGTCCAGCAATATAATAATAAAAAATCTAAAACACTAGAGGAAACAACAAATACTAAGGTTTTTTTTCCGAGTAAAAATACTAAGGTATTGTTGCATAGCATTTCATCATCTCTTTTGCTCCAGCATGCAGTTAAAGAGGAGGGTCCGGTCAAAAAAGCCAAGTTATTAAACGAAAATATACAGATACAAACAGTTTCTTTCTAGCCATGGCAAAGTCTACCCATTGTAGGACAGAGAATTTCAGTGTAAAGTTTAAATGTATATTCCTTCACAACTGAATACACATAGTAATAAACCATTTTTTGGACATAAAAAATTCAAGTGGACACTGTATAGGCCCATAGATGGTATCCAATGAAATAGAGGAGTGATTCTTTTTACAACTGAATACTATTTTTTTCACTTTTCAGAACAACCAATAAAAGGATAAATATTGAAAGTATACCTATCAGACTGGTTCGACTGAATATGAATTTGCGCACAAATCAATGTCTATCTCCAACCTTTATATCCTGACTGCACTGTATGGAAATGAAAATACCAACATTCATTGAATAAACTACATATGGTATAACTCGAAAAAAAATGAAATTTAACGATCGATGAAATGGTTCATTAGTCAGGCAGTCAGCATAGAGCTTGGCCAGAGAGCAGTGTATTTATCTGGCATGTTAGCGTTCTCAAAACTGGAACAACAATGATCACGGCTGAGATGAAAGCATATGATGTTTTGATAAACCTGTGCAAGGACATGCACCGATACAGCAATGTCCACATAGGATAGATCATTTTCATGATGCAAAGTGCTGTACCAAAGAAAAAAGACAAGACTTTCTCCTCCCTGCTCACCATTGTGAGGCCACAATAATTATCGCCCAAATGGAATTCAAAATAGTTATCACCTATATTCAAGCAATGCAGCAAAGTAGGCTTAGGGGAGAAACATCATTGATGCATGCTGGATAACTAAACCAGCACCAACTTGAAACCAGAGTATAGAGTTTAAAAAACCCATGTAGTACTCTGGCATGCATGGATTAGCTATTTGATTTACATCAAATTTTGATAGCCATTTATGTATCATGCACCGAGGGTGCGCATCATGACAGAGGAGAAAACTTAGTGAGAACTAAGAGAAAGGGTTGGAGGAGTACACAATTGAAGTTAGATGCACACAAGCATTGGAGGAGCACAGAGTCATTTATCTCTACATCCATGAGCACTATCAGCGAGGCAACAAGATACTTAAGCTTTCCGTACAGTTTGTTAGGGATTGGTCTACAATTTTAAACTTATCATTCTTTTTGAGTGGCCAACAGTGTTCTAGTACAAGTTAATGTCTTTCCCTATAGTTTCAGCAATTAGCCAACCGCATAATCCTCTAAAAACTCATTCTCTATAGTTATCATGGATATGCAATCAAATTCACAACAAACCGTTAGCCACTTGTAAGAAACAGTGGGGAAAAGCTGTCAATCTTCTAATGCATATTCAAAGCAAGTCAGGATCAGGGATGGAGGCATAGCTATCTATATATATCAGTAAATTACTACTATCATCCATCATATGGCAGTCTGTAAAGAGGCACACAAAAATAAAGGAGAAAAGGAGTTGGATGGAAACGCTACAAAAGAACATAAAATTAAGACCTAAAAAGAAACCTACAATGGACAGCGGAAGAGATTCACCACCTAAATAGTTCTAGAACACAAATTTCTGATTGCACATTTTGACATGTGCAGGAAACAACTTTCCATTTGTTCAATTTTTTATTTGAACATTAAGATTCAAGAGCAAGAAAAGTTTATATCAGAGTAATAAGCAATGGTGTTGCTACCCACAGCATTGAACAGAAGAAGTTATCAATACCCAAAATCCAAGATCGACATGCTCGTGATATTTAAATGATACCACTTTAGAGGAGACCATATAATGAAAAAGGACAGAAACCCTTCAAGGAGAATTCGTAGATATGGCAAGATACTAAGAGTGACAAAGAAGATGTTACACCCCATTCTAAAATCAAACCAACCTGAGCACGGGACACTTAGCAATTAGCATGTAGCACCCCAATATTACACCGTTTGACATGATACAGCTAACAAACGGATATATCCTCGACTATCACTATCATCAAATATGAATGACTACGATTAGTCAAGAAACAACTATATCGATTTTCATGCCTCGCCTTGCATTGCCAACACAGAAGAGCATCCCCCATAAGAAGCGACATTAAACCTCATTAAGGAAGTATATTAATACTCCTACAAAGAAGGGGGGGAAATACTTCACTCTTAGAGGAAGGAAAATCTATCAGGCTAAAAGTAGTATATTTTAAAACACTTGACTCTTTGAGAAAGGAAAATCTATCAGGATAAAAGTAGTATATTCAAAAAATATATATAACATAGAAATACTGAGCAATTTTAATGCCAATTTCACTAAAATCATGTGATAAAACTGATCAACATTCCATTGCATGTTTTATTTAAAACACGTGGATTACACCTACACATGAAAATCATGAGCGATAGCATAAATACTAGCATTGTACTAAATGAAAAGTGTATTCTCCAGCAAGAAGATGAAAAGAAACAATCATGGAAATAAACCACAGTGCTGACCAGCAAGCTGTACTTCCAATTAGTTATAGTCACCTGTAATTTAAGAAGACCATATGTCACTTTAATGGACTGCTTTTTTATCAGCCTCCATTACCTTGTCCACATGGAAATACCAATGCTGAAAATTTTGGTTATAAATGGCGGAGCCACAGACCCAACAAAAAATTGATATACAGGGAACATAGAATGAACGTGTTGAGGGCCTGTCGACTACCTGAGCTATCAATTTAACAAATCATGCAGCAGTCGGTCACTAGAAACATGTAACTACAAACAAATTTAACAAAAAATGGCAGGGTAAAATAATAATTATTTCTGAGGCATATCAAGGACCGGATGTCGTCGCCAAAAGTTCCAATAATGCATCGACCTAAAATGCCATGCCCTTATAAACCTAAAATAGCAATAAGAGCCAACAAAGTACAGAATAAATGCAAATCATGATGAAATGATCGAATCACCGTTAACACATGTTGTGTGCTGATCATGTAAGTAAAACAATTAATGCGAACAATGATATCCAATTAGGCCCAAGAGAACAATAACCTAATCAAGGTCATATGATTAAGATATAACTGGTGATCCATAATTTGGGAATCCACGATAGGAAATATGTCACGAATACATTTCAAATCTTTTGAAGATAGTTCTGCAAGTGCAATACTCATTCAAAGGCCTAGAAATTTAACTGGATTTCAGCACAACTTTGTTGCATTGCCTTGAAACTTGTTTCTTGCAGCATTGTGTTACAAACAGTCCTATTGATACAGAGCCCTGTAGTTCTAAATAAATCACATATATAGTAAATGAGTAAAATACAAACACAAAATAATGGAACATAGGGGCTAGATTAATCATGTTCTAATGACGTGAAAATGACCATAACGTAATGGGAGAAGGAACTTAGGAGTTAGAAAGTAAAATAAACATAATAAATACAGGCTTTTCACATGGGTTCTTCAACGCGTTGCATCCAGTTTTGTTGGACCACCTTATATTATCCCAAAGGAAACTGAAAGGATCAGGCCATTTATCACATAGATAGAAACACAGATGGATGAAAACTGGGTTGTAGCTGAGGAAGAAATTAAACAGAAACAGAAGGGGAGGAAGTCCTTGGTTTTATGCTCCTGAATTTGGATGCCAGGGAACTGATCACAGGTAACGAAGAAAAAGAATGAAAGAGAGGAGAAAAGAAGCGAAAAAACAAATATGTGAGAATGAAACCCAAGGAGCTCCACGAATCTGCAAGAAGCACATCTGGCACCCAAAACAAAGTGGAAGAAGATCACCTGGCACCCTTTGGCCGCATATGCTCAGAACAAAGGTAAACGCTCAATCCATCACGTACGATACCGAAACCCTAAACTTGCAAGAAAAGCAACAGAACCAGAAAGGGTACCCGCAGAGAGAGAGAGAGAGAGAGAGAGAGAGAGAGAGAGAGAGAGAGAGAGAGAGAGAGAGAGAGAGAGAGAGAGAGATAGAGAGAGAGAGAGAGAGAGAGAGAGAGAGAGAGAGAGAGAGAGAGAGAGAGGACCACAAACAAATCAAGCAACTCTGGGGAAAAAGATTGAATCATAACACAGGAACACCGTTCGAGCGAATAAATGGACAGTGAGAAAGAAGAAAGGGCTTACGGGGTTGAGCATGGTGTGCATCTTGAAGCACTCCACGAGCCTGACGGCCTGGTCCTTGGACAGCCGCAGCAGCTTGTGGCTGCCGGCGCCGTGCATGCCGCCAGAGCCCAAGCGCTCGAGCTCCCTCTTTGAGCGACCAAGAAAATAACTGAAACAAACGTGAATCAAATGAACCAAATGGCTGCAGAGGAAGAAGAAGCTGCAGCGAGGAGCAGAACACACGGGATGAGGCCAGAGCAGAGAAGGAGAGGGGGATGAGGCAAACCTGAAGTCAACCAGGTTCATACTACTATTCTACTTTCTCATAAATCAGTTAGAGATACAAGATGCATGAACAAGTAGAACTGGCTTTAAAATGGTGCAATCCAACACCCAGCTTCATCCAGCATCTTGACGCGCTGCCTACTTCCTTTTGCCTCTTGCTGCATTCTGAGGATCAAGCTCACCTTTTCTGACTCAAAAACAAAACATACAAATATTACGTCACGAGAAACAAATATATACTACCAATTTGTGAAATCTAATGGAGATACAACCAACAACAGTGTACTTTCAGTTCGATCATGTGCGCCCAGTAAAGCGAAGTTAACTTTCAGTTCAGTTCAGCACAGGCAGTCTGGGGATGAGATCCAAGTTCCAACACCAAGATAGTGATGTTTAACAGAAGGCAGCATTTTAATTAGGGTAACAGCTGATATCTTTGTCAAATCCTAGACTTTATTCGACTTTATTTTTTCCTATGGCGAACCAAATTAATGAAAATTTTCTAATAGCAAATTAAGCTTCTGTAAAATATTTATTTTAGAGCATAAAAAGCACGGGCCGACCAGGTCACCAGGGGACCACCACTTCCCGGGCTAGTAGTATATTTATTTTAGAGCATAAAAGGCAGGAAAACACGAGAAGAAAGGGAAAAAAGACCATACTTCCATATATCCAACCTTCTCCCCCAGAGACCTCTCGCTCCAAGCTTCTGCCAGATTGAGGAGATGCAGATGAGGAGCATGTCCCTCGAGGACCTCGCCAGGATGCAGCCGCAGCAGGTACGATCGAAAGCCCGTCCTGTCGATCGCCCAGTCCCAGCTAGATCGATCGGTGTGGTCGGGAGAACAGATATGTTCGGATTGGTCGTTGTTATCTGTTCGGATTTACTCTGCTTCAATCCACTGAGAACGAAGAAGCTTTTCAATGGCGTTTAGGGTTGAGGGCTTTAGTGTTCGGGGTGCGGTTGGTGGGCAGGGGCGGCTGCCGGCGGCGGGACACGGCCAGTGGGACAGGATCGGGGTGGTGTCGTGTAGGTTAAGTTAGCTCGGCGGGTCTAATACAGTACGGTTTGCTTGATGGCCTTGTCACTTTTCCTTGCTACTTTGCCTTGGAATTAACTTTGTTCTTGTTCGAATTTGGATAACTGCAGACGACGACGAAGAAGAAGAAACCGGAGGATTCCAGTCAAGCTGGTCAGCAAGGGAGTGGAGCAGATGCTCAAATATCTGATGCCAAGATGTTGAAGAAGCTACAGGTTCGAAAAATTGGTGATCGATTCAAAATCTTTTTCCCAGCGTTGTTCTTTGTTCATTAATTACGATTACGTCATGCTACTTTGTCGCCGATAGTGTCGTGCCGCATGGACGGAGGACGCGGATTAGAACAAACAAGAACCGAAACCGAATTAAAGCACAGCGAAGGGATGGGAAGGGAAGAGAATAGAAGGGCTTTAATTAGAGAGGCAGCGAACTCCCAGCCTAGCTACTCTCCAAATTCGCACGCCCGGTTCGATCCAATCGCCACCGCCATGATGGATCCGGAGATGTTGTGGATGCACAGAGCAGGTAGGATGGCCAGCCTGCTCGGTCCCGATTTAGGGTTAGGATAGACTGAGACTTTTTTTTGGGGGGGGGGGGGGGGGGGGGGGGGGGGGGGGGGGGGGGGGTGGAGAGGAGGAATTAGGATAGACTGAGACTGTGAACCACTAGTGCCGAATCGGTTTCGTCGTGCGGATATTGCAATGGCAAAAGACGTTGATTGGAGTTTAGATTATATTTCATGCGAACCGAATCCATTTAATTAGTCAAATGGGAGAATGTGAGACCGCGGTCTCCAGGTTGGGGGCCGGGTTATTAATTGGTTCTGCTTGCTTCAGACTATGTCAACCTACGTACTTCGTGATGGTGAATACTAGGAGTAGATTATAGGCAATTTGAGTGCTGTACTGGGTATAGTGCTACTATATATAGGATGTGGGGATTGCAATCGCGTTGTGTGTGTTGCATATTTGGATGGATAACACACACACAAGATAGATAGATAGATAGATAGTAGATAGATAGATAGATATGCCATGTGTAGCTTTCATCCATTTAGGACAACAACAACAAAACCTTTTTTATCTCAAGCAAGTTGGGGTAGGCTGAAGATAAAACCTGCAGAAGCCAACAAGAGAGGCAAAACCAACAAGATGCAAACCAATCAAACAAATAAAGGGCAAAACAGGGTAAAAAGATAAAGAAGAGAGAAAGAAGAGGGTGAAAAAAATAAAAGACCAAAGGGTTGACACAGGGGAAATCAAGTTTCGATACGTGGATTGCTTGCTTCCACTCTCTCCTATCCATGGCTAGCTCCTCAGCAAATATTCCAATCCTTCAAGTCCCTCTTCACCGACTCTGCCCATGTCAAAGTCGGTCGACCTCCGCCTCTCTTCACATTTTTGGGACATTGTATTATCCCATTACGTAGAGGCGCCTCCTCGGTCTTTGTTGCAATGTCCAAACCATCTCATCGATGTTGTACAATCTTTTCTTCGATTGGTGCCACCCCTAATCTCTCACGTATGTTGTCATTCCGGACTCGATCTCTTCCTGTGTGGCCACATATCCATCGCAACATACCATCTCTGCTACACTTAGATGCTTAGTATGACGTCTTTTAGTTGACTAACATTCTGCTCCATATAGCATAGCAGGTTGGATCCCTGTCCTGTAGAATTTGCCTTTTAGCTTTTGTGGCACTTTACTGTCGCAAAAGACACCTAAAGCGTGACGCCACTTTAACCATCCAGCTTTAATTCTGTGACTGACATCTTCATCAATATCTCCTTCCTTATGTAGCATCGATCCCAAGTAACAAAAAGTGTCTTTCTTGGTTACTACTTGACCATCGAGACTGACATCTCCATCCTGATGTCTCATAGCACTTAAATTACACTTCATGTACTCTGTTAACCAACTTAGCCTAAAACTTTTGACTCAGAATGAGCCGGACACCTGCATTGGGGTGCAGTGTTTCCAGGAGCCGTTCCTGATTATCATCCTTGTCACGTTGGCAGGCGTCCGGTTCTCGTTGTGCCTCCTGCACAGGACGTGGAAGTTCGACGACGTCAGCAGCAGTGATGCCACAGCCGATACTGCTGCCAACGATGACTCGGTAACAAATGCCATGGTCTCGAGGAAGCCGGTCAATCGGAGCACGGCGGTACGCACACACTGAAGGTCGCGGCCCTTGAGCGTGCGTCCCTGCCCCGCGCACATCGACGAAGCTACTGTCCTCCTCTCCTGATCAGAGCACCGCCGCCTCGCCACCAGCGCGTGCGGCGGCACGAACGACGCCTCATCGGCGCCGGTGTCGTTGCTCCGCGCCCGCGAGCTCGGAGGGATGGCCACAGGCGCCGACAGTGACGAGGCTGGACGGCGCACTTCACAGCCGCACGCCCCATTGAGCTGCTCCGCTGCTGTTGCTGGTTCGTTGGTGGCCACGTCATTTTCTCCATGCCATTCCATTGAATTAGTTCGGATCGCTGCGTAGTGATCGATCGAGAGTTGTTTGCTGGCCACTTCATTTTCTCCTTGCCATTCCATTGTCCTCCTATTTGGATAACTGCAGCTGATGTCTAACCCTAACCTCATAAAATTAGCATCCGAGAGTATGAAGGGCAAGAAACCGTAGAATTCTTTCTTTTTCCCGCCATTATTTGTTAACTAGCAAGATGGCCCGCGCATATTGCGCAGCTAGAGCCTTTTTAATACAATGATTGATTGCTGAACATGAGCCCTAATAAGTTCAACGGTCAATATCGGTGATGCAGGGGCTACATCTGAAAAATATTGTTTTCTTTCTCATGATCTAAGTTATAACACACCAAATTAAGGTGCCAATAACAACCCCATAGGCATAAAATAGAACATGGATATTAATTTACAGGATGAATGTCAAAATGAAAAAGCTACTTTCAAAGAGAATCAGCCAGTTGGATATAAAAAAGGAAAAAAAATACCTTTCATATAGGAAACACAAATACCATCCAAATAAGGAAATAATGTAAATACTAACTTTTATTATCAATATGTGTATAACACTTAACACCAAACTTGGAGAACTCCTAAGGCAACAGTTTTATTTTTTTTATATAGAGGAATTTTTTTTGGAGGAAACTTAGGCAAGCTTATCAATGCTATCACTTGCTTCCTCCAAAATTTGCCTCGACTGCTGACATTATATCAATCATAAAGCTCATCCCCTTCATGAAACTCTATATGCATGCTCTTCCATGGTCGAGGCATCGCAAGAGATATCGAGCATGTGTGATACTTACTGCTTCTGAGGTTTATGATAGATCCCCATCAGCCTACATGCCGTTTCACTGATACATGTATCGAGATTGTGCTCCGAGGAGTAGTGCCTAGCTCGCATGTGTCGTACGTTCAATCCAGATGTTGCATGGTTTGTGCCCGGAAACGATACCGTAAATGTCCTTTCCTATTGTTATTCCGAATTTCATATATTTATGAATTGTAGTCGGACATGAAGTATTTGGTTTCATCTGAACCATTGAATCATCATAAAATCCAACAGTTCACATCTTTCTCTTTTTTAGTAGGTGGCCCACACAAATTTGCGCGGCTAGACCTGTTACAATACTTATATATGCGGTGCTTTTTTAAAAGAATAAGAAATGTTTATTATTGTATAATTACTTATTATCATGGTCCAGAAGTGTACTTTTACTCTCTAGCAATCCTGACCTTCCTCGCCTTGTTAAGCACATATGCTCTCTCTCTCTCTCTCTCTCTCTCTCTCTCTCTCTCTCTCTCTCTCTCTCTCTCTCTCTCTCTCTCTCTCTCTAAAATGTGACTGCCATGGAGCAAATTAAAGTGTCGGAATTTTTTGCTTGCATTTTGCGCAGTTATATATTTCTTGATGTCATGTTAATTATTGCGGTGATCAAATCTACATACTCATCTTTTGCACTAAAACTTACAAAGTTATTAAGCGATTATGTCGATCCTCAACATACTTCCTACGTCCACAAATGTGCATTTTTTAGTTTCAGCAAAGTTAAAATTTCTCAACTTAATTTGTAAGATTGTTAAGGTTGTTAAGATTGAGACTATGAAAACGATACTGCTAGATTCATCTGATGGAAGGAAAAATAAAATTTCTATTTAAACTAATTTATTTTCACATATACTAAATGATCAAAGGTGAGAAAGTTGATTTCATCAAACCGAGAATTGCTTACATTCTGGACAGAGGAAGTAATTGAATGAAGCTCTTCTCCCTAGGCTCTTTGTTCTCTGCCGTTGGGTGCTCGTGCTAGAATGTATCCACGCTATCTAAAGCTTTGCTCCATCGCGATGAAACCGCAGCCATGCAGCCAGCTTTTCCAATCATCGCGTTGTCCACATTATTACTCCTTCATCACTATGTTAATCCTATCAGTGTTGGTGAAATCCATCATCGATGTTGTTGGACCAATCTTTGATGAAAAGTCTCAATATGGACGATTTCCTTTTCCATCATCCCATACTGTATGCATGCGGTGGAGTGCAGGCAATTTGTCTTCTCATTGTGCTAGACGTATGTGCTAACCCTACAGCTATATTGGTGTAATCTTCCACGGGCAATCATTCATCCAAAAAAGGATCCATGCTCTTGTTCTTCACTGAAAAGCCTTCAAACTCTGGCTTCGATCTGCCACCCTTGCTTCCAGCTGAGGAAGATCGTAGAGCTTGAACTCGTTGCAATGAGCCACACAATGTCCTAGCTAGCGGCCAGCTGTTTCGATGCTCCCTGCAACATTGCATATTTGCATGCATCGCCACCGCATGAGTTGGGGATGCTCGTGTTCATCATGAGCATGATCTAGCTAGGTTGGTGAGCGATCGACCTGCCACCAGGCTGCGTCGCACGAACGGCGACCTCTTTTCCCTCGGCTGCCCTCCGCATCATATCGTTCTCCTTGTCTCCGGCCATCGCCTCCCTGATCCCGCCTGCGAGCGCCTCCCGCGGCCAACCTCCATCCCGATACTCTCCGAACTGCTGATCGGCATCAACCTAACCACCGAACGTAGCAGCTGGACGGAGCTGCCTGGGCGGCTGCAGGAGCTTGCCGTCCGAGCGGTGAAACTTGAGGCGTCACCGAGCAGCTACCTGGACCAGGACAAAGTTGACGCTGAGGCTGTGGATATTGAGCCGGCCGAGGCACAGCTTAAACATTTAGGAAGTATTACGTGACCTGAAGCTTATGGAGTTAGGAAACTATATTTCATATATGGATAGTTTTAACGTGTAGGAAGCTAATTTCTCGAAGTAGAGTTGTACATTTATACTATTGCCGTCAATGTATTTGATATTTTATTTGAAATCTTGCATCAATCGTGACCATTAGATTGTCATTAAAATCAACGGTTCACATCTTTTCTTTTTTCAGATTAATGTGGTAATTTCGTGGCCTTGAGAGCGAATGTGGTGGCTTCTTTGGACCTTCAAATACTAAGATAACTAGTATGGCTGCCCGCGCAATTGCGCGGCTAGATATACTATACTATTTAAAATATTTTTTATATCCTCCCGCAAAAAATATTTTTTATATTATTGTAGAAGTTTAACATAGTTTATTGTTATTACCTATTTTATAATCTATATTTATAAAATGGTAGAAAATAAATTGTAGAATTTTCTCACCTAAATCTTTTCGAAGGAAATGTGTCATGCTAAAAATAAGATAATGTGCTATTCTAGCTAGACATATATGACTGTGTATTTTTATAACGGTGTATTTAGAAATCGGACTAAGTGTTTGTTGGATATTTTTATTATTCTAAAATTTAGCTATTTGCTCATAATGGTATGGTTGGTAAATTAAACATAAGAATTAGATATATCTTTAGCTATTTTTTATAATCCAAATTTAGTTTTTTTAGGACTTGTAAGGGCATGAGGGTAATCTAGAAATATGTATGAAGGATATTTTTGTTATCTTTTATTATTCCAAATTTAGCTATTTTTTTGACTCGTAATGGCATGGTGGGTAATTTAGAAATAGGTGTAGGGGGCATTTTTAGTTATTTTATTATTTCGAATTTAGCTATTTTATAAATAGTGTTAGGGGGCTTTCTGACTAATTGTTTCATAATGGCAGTGGTGGGTAATTTTTTCTTCTTATTTTCTTGGATTAACGTGGGAATTTCTAGCATTTTGGAATTAACGTGGTAATTTTTAGGCCTTGAGAGCGAACGTGGAGGCTTCTTTTCTTGGTCAATTATGTATATAATAGATAGATAGATAGATTACGATTACTTCGATAGTGTTGTTTGACAGTCTAGATTTCATGCGTGAGGGAATGTAGGTTGGCAGGGATCGGGGTCCTCTGATTGATAGTTACAATTCAGAGAATGCCTTTTGGGTATTAGTTGAGATCTCGACCGTCCGTATTCGAATCAACGGCGTCTCGCATCTTCTCCTCTATCGATTCATCCTCCTCTTCATTGCGATCGACGGTCCGACGGACAGTACCTCGGTCGCCGCCATGTCCGCTCGCACTACCCCTATCGATTGTGGTGCCGCTCGTCGACGGATGGCCGCTGCACTGTCTTCCCACATGCTCGCTGGAGGACGCCCGCCTCGCCTTTGCCTCGAGTGAGCCCGCGGCCACGCCCCTACGGGCACTCCCCGGAGAGTGACGACGGGAAGGTCCACTGCTGTGCGCATTGGGCCCAGCGAAATGGCTCATCAGCGCACGACAGCCCCGGCGGGTGTCGCGCCGCGCGCGACGGCCTCGGCAAGCGGCGGTCCGACTATGTTGGGCGGCTCCCTTCGGTCCATGGCCTTAGTGAAATCGACATTGGGGAGGAAAGAGTAGGGGGGAAGTCGTTGGGGATCCGCCGGAAATCCGGGGCGCACGCTTGTTGGCCGTGCACCCGCGCTATATGGCGCAGGGTTGAGCACCGGGACGGCCGGACGGGCATTTGCCATGGATGCGCTGCAGCGGAGGAACGGCGGTAGAGAGCAGGGTGTTATTCGGAGGACTGACTCTAGAGGGAAGGAGAAAGGGAAGAAAGAAGCACCATTCATTTCGCGATGAACGTCCTTGATCTGTCCTAATGCTGAAAAGGTGCTCTCTGAATTGGTAACTGTCAATTCAGAGGACCCCGATCCCGGCGTTGTTTTGCAGCTTAGATTGGGAGTGCAGGTTGGCCGGAGTCTTGGGGTTGCGAAGTTAGAATGGTCTGGTCCTGCTTGCTTGATTGGTCACTGGTCACGGCAACAGATTCTTTGTTCAACAACCACGGTGGTGGTTCATAGATTACGTGCAATTTGAGATTGTGTTTTTCCTTTTTGAAGAAAAATTTGAGATTGTGTTGTAACGTCTTAGGGTAAAATGTAGTCAGCCCGCTCACACGTCGTGCGTTCACCAATCTATTTACATTTTTGTCCTTTTTTGTGTAAAAAAATTAACACGAAGTTGATAGTGTTGGAAAACCTAGGCCTATATGTTGGCATTACTTCTACTAGTCTAGTAGGCTCTATTTGGATCCACCTCCTAAACTTTTAACTGACTAATTTTATTCAATTCAAACATGATGACTAAAAATGACTAAACTTTTAGCCAGCCCACCTCCTAAACTTTTAGCTCCTAGCCACCCCAACCCTCCTAAACTTGACTAAACATATAAAAAGACAAAAAGCACATAAAAATGCAAGAAAAATCCAAAACTAGAGACATTAGTCAGAGATCCAAACAGAACATTAGCTGCCTAAATGTTTAGTTGACTAATTTTATCTGGCTAGAGGATCCAATAGGGCTTAAGGTGGGACTAAACTCCTACAACCTCATTCACGCTAGTGCACATGAGCTACAATGAATCTAATCTCAATGTACCGGATGGCACACCTACTAGTAATTTTGGCTTACAAGTCCATCAACCCGTGTAATATACTTGCACGACTAGTATTTTTAATTTTAGTTGTATGATGATATTTGACTCTATGCTACAACCTTATCTATCTCATACGTATATTTACTTAATTAAACAAAATATTATATTATCAAATATTAACCATCATACACATTTATATATTCAGATTGTTTCATAATACTGTATGTGAAAAGTTCTATATGTTCCTTCATCAACATGTTCGCTTTGTTTCCCTATTTGATATGCACACGTGTATATTTATTCATTTAATTGTTGAAGATAAATATTTCGTAGAATTTTAGTGAAACCACTAAGGCATAACACATTTAGAAAATAATTCGTTGCAACTCATGTTTCTGCTAAACCTATATGGGCCAAGCAAGGAACCTATCGGCACTCAGCTGCATTGCATGTCAAGTATTACACTTTTTCTTTTTGCTACTTAGAACTATGCCTTGAAATAACATATAAGAAAAAATTGTTCTTCTTTTCTTCTTCATTAACTCAATTTTTTTTCAAATTTATGAGCAGTAGTATTATATCATCGTAGCTTTCTAACCCCAGTTTATATTAGTTTTGTTAGATTGTTATATTCGCAAAAAAAGAAGTTTTGTTAGATAATCACAATGCATACCCATCGAATTTCATTTTTAATTATAAACCATGGTTCCCGGCTTCCAGGAAAGCTAAATCTTACCCATTCATTTTTCGTGCAGGAACCCGTGGAGTTCATCGGCGACCTCTCCACAGGCTGCAAGTACTCGCGGCTTTCGTGCAGGAACTCGCGGTTTTGGTGCTGGAACTCGCGATGGTTGAACCTGTTCTTGTCGATCCTGATAATGGAGGTGTCCGGCGGTGCGTACGTCTTCAGCAGCTACTCCGTGTTCATCCAGACATCGCTGGGCTACGACCAGAAGACAATCGACATGGTCAGCACCTCCAAGAACGTCGGCGGCAGCTTCGGCATCGTGCCTGGGCTGCTCATCAAGTTCGCCCCGCCATGGGTGGTCCTCTTGTTCAGCTTCTTCATGAACCTGGTAGGGTACCTCATGCCCTACCTCGCCGTCGCCAAGAAGGTGCGGCCGCCTCCGGTGTGGCTCATGTGCGTCTACTTCGGCGTCGGCGGCGCCTCCCAGTCCTTCGCCACCACCGCCGCGGTCGTCACTACCGTCGCCAACTTCCCCGACGTCGACCGCGGCTGCGTGCTGGGCCTGCTGACGGGCTTCGGCGGCCTCAGCGGTGCCTTCTTCACGCAGCTCAACCATTGCTTCTATGAAGACGGGGGTTTGGCGCTGATGCTGCTCATCGCCTGTATCCCCAGTGCCATCGATCTGCCCTCCGCCTTCATCGTCCGACGCATTCCGCAAAAGGCCACAGGGTCACCGCTCCGGGAGCGTGGAACCAGCTTGGACTGCGTGTTATTCGCATCCTTCATCCTCGGCATCTGCCTCTCCGTCCTCATCGGCATCGGGTTCAAGGTAAAGTTAGACAAGCCTATATCCTACGCCCCGGGAATCGGGCTCGCCCTCCTCTTCTTGTTGTTGCCGCTCGGCGCCGTCCTTCTCCAGAGAGCCACGTCGCCGCGGACGGCTCCGAGTCCGAACTCCATCACCACCACCTCGGCTGATGATGACGAAGAGTCGGTCGTCTGCCCACCGGCGAGGGGGGAGGACCACTCCATCCTGCAGGCTGTTCTCTCCCTGAACATGCTGGCCATCGTCGGCATCAGCTTCTTTAGCATCAGCAGCCTGCTCGCGGCGATGGACAACATCGCCCATGTCGGGGTTTCCCAGGGTTACAAGCAGCACGAAATCTCCTTGCTCGTGTCCCTGGCAAACATCTTCAACTACATCGGTCGAGTGGTTTCCGGCTTCGGCTCCGATTACTTGGTCAGGCGGGGCAAGATGACCCGTCCGTTCTATCTCACCTTGGTCCTCTTCCTCGCGTGTGTGGGCCACCTCATCGTCGCCTTCGGCTGGCCCTACGGGCTGTACTTCGCATCGCCGATCATCGGCTTCTGCCTCGGCTCGCAGTGGCCGGTCCTGTTCGCCATCGTCTCGGAGGCGTTCGGGCTCAAGAACTTCTCTACGCTCTACAACTTGGTCCCGCTGGCGAGCACGCCGTTGTCCTACGTCCTCAACGTGCAGGTTATCGCAAAACTGTACGCCCGGGAGGCGCACCAGCACCACCCCGAGAAGGAGCCGGCCACCTGCATTGGGGTGCAATGCTTCCGGATGTCGTTCGTGATCATCTTCCTTGCCACATTGGTAGGCGCCTTGATCTCTTGGTGGCTCGCGCGCAGGATGAGGAAGATCTACAGCGGCATGTTCGTCAGTGATGCTGCTGCCAACACTGCTGCCAATGACAACTCGGCAGATGTCATGGTTTCAGGCTTGGGCGAGCGCGACACCTAACGTCGGCTGAATCTTGTTGTTGTTGTTGTTGTTGTTGCTGCTGCTGTTGTTGTTGTTGTTTTTGAACAACTTAGTTGTTGCCTGATTACTTACTATTTACTAGCTCATCCCTATGGCTAGCAATTTTTTTTTCAAAAAAATCATTAATAGCAAAAAATTATGTATGGAAAATGTTCCATGTAAATCTCTGATTCATTCAACTTTGTTACAACCTATTGATTTCAAGCATTTGTTTGCTGCACGTGTTCATAGGTTGTGGGTATGTGGTGTGCGTGTTTCATGCATCGGCATCTGTGTTTCTCAACAGACGTTTGCACATATTGCATCACTTTAAATGTGAATACTTCACGTGCATCACATTTGTATAATCTTTTGCATTGGAAAAGAAAGTAGATGTAGATAGGGGCTTATATCCAACATATATACATCCTTTTAGATTATATTTGCGCTTCTATATTATACTTATGGAGAACAAAACGTTGTCCTAAATACTGAAAATTTATCTTGTCTTTAACAATTTTTTAGGTGTATTCTAGGAGCAAATAGACAGTATGGGGATTGACACATATCATAATATCATATGTGTCGTTTATATAGTGTGTAACCACTTTTGCACTCAGGAATTTCGAGTTTAATTCTAAATAGAAATTGATTCAAATCATCTTTCTGCCTACCATTCCCCAAGACCCCAATATGCATTTAGCTTTGGAAGAACACAGTTCTATTTACCAATCAAGCATATAGTTGTTGCCTTTTTGGGGAGGTCTATAGCCATGCATATGCTTATGTGTCAAATCAGAGGAGCTCCGGTTGTATTATAGTTGGAAACCATAACATCAATTTGTTTTGGGAGTTCCGCTTCAGTTGTTGGGGAAATCCATCTAGGAGTTGTGTTATTTCCTTGATGTAGTGCTCCCACGCTCGTTCAATCTCTAAAAGATTTAATTGATTATCCATCTTAATTCTTTTACTAGAATTTTTACTGTGATTAACGTGGAGGCTCCGAATTAGTAAATATATAAGATTCTCTCCTCTTCTTCTTGTGTGTGTGTGTGACTGTGTTTCGAGGAGGACTTGTTGCCTGCTTCTAAACTATCAGAGCGACCCATAGGTAGGAGCTAGCATCATCTAGCTTCTTCGATTCGATGCAATCAACGCGCATGGACTCGTCATCACCGTGCGTCCTCGGTGACGTCTCCGCAGCCAACCCTTCTATCTCCTTCTGCAGAGCGCGGACGATGCCGGGGAGCTCAGCGTGCCCGCATACTTCTTCACCTCCGGCGTCGCGACCCTCGCGTTCTTCCGTGGGAGAAGCTCGTGCGTGCGCGTGCCTTGCGTCCCGCCATTCATGGAGCGTGAGGAGACGTGGCCTAGCGGAGTGCCTGCCGTGGCTGGTCCGGCAATCCGAAGAAGCCTCGCGAATCAAATCAAACAGAACGAATTGAAATCATTTCACTTGCGTTGTGGGTTCACGTGGAATGGAATCCCCTTTGCCTCGTTCACTTGTGCTGCGGGTTCTTGTGGACCCTTGCGGGCTAGTAAATAAAGATTAGGCGCGCAAAGCACATGCAGTGCAGCTGGGCCGCATGCATGGGCTGAAAAGGCCCAGTTTGCGGGGCGGGTAAGCGGGTTCGCGGCAACACCCGCCCCACTTGCAACTTGCGTGACCTCAGAGCGACAGAGGAGGACTCACGCGAACGAGTCGTTGCGGACGCAGTCAGTCATGCGCGTGCGCCGCGACCTTTCTTTTTCCCGCGCGAAATTCTCGGCCCCCTGCCTCCTCCGCCCGAGATGGCATCCACGAACTACCGGCGGAGGCTCCATCGATCTCCTGCTTCATCACGTTGCTCGATCGAAGAAGGACGACGCAAGCGCGCTAAGCTGTTCCTGCCGCCGCCCCCTTACGCTTGCGCCTATGGCCTGGGCTCCTTTGGAAACACTGTTCCCTGCGGGTAACCCCGTCCCCCCGCCTGAATCCGGGGCGAGCAGGCCACGCGGAAAGGCACCCCGGACATCAACGTCGCTGCTGCGTTTGGAAGCTCCACGCGACGGGGCTCACCGGCCCCACCAGACGCGTTGCCCCGCCCCGCCCAACTAGCTAGGTCGGACAGCGCACCCCGGCTCATTTCCCGTCTCCGAGGCGTCTTTCGTCGGAGTCCCGCAAATCCATGCCGCCGCCATCGTTCCGTCTCCACCACCCAAGCTCCCAAAGTCGGTGCTGGCGCTGCTGTCCCTGGGAGGCCTAAGCGGGGGGTACGCCCCTTCCACGGATACGGTTATCTCTTCCTCGATCGCTTGCCATGCATGGGAGCCGGTACGTGCTTTGCTTTTCGCACCACTTTACAACGGCGCGAAAAGCACGGCGGTTGGGGTGGGAGCGTCCGAGGCCGGCCGGTATCTACAACCATGGCCCGGTCTGGCCGCCGATCGAAGAGGAGGCGACGGCGGTCGCGTGGCCGGAGGAGCGGGAAACTCTGCTGCCTGGCCGGCCGACTCGAACAGCGAACAGCCACCACAAACGATCGGAAACCCTGCTGCAGCTGCCGTTTGCGCCCCGACGATCGAGCATCAATCAATGATTATTAGATGGATTGGACTCATACGTACTTGCTGGATAGAACTGGAAAGTCCACAGGTTTCAAACGAGTTTGGATTCTGGTAGTACGTACCTGCTGGACAATGAGCAACAATCTCTTGCTTTGCGATCCTCTGCCTCGGGGTAGCCATGGCTTCGATCAGGCGCCTCCTTAAGGCACTCTTGACCGCAGCCAATTCGCAAGTCTCCGGCGAAAGTTGCCTGATGAGCCACATGTGGCACCGGTTGCGAGGGATGTGTAATTGTGTATTGGCTGGCGAACATGCATGTCATCGGTGTATATGTTCCTTTATAGTCGACGGGGACATTTTTTTATTTTTGAAGCCGAAGTCGACGGGACATTCAATCATTACTAGCCAACACTACTCTATATTAATTTCGCCTAAAGCTGTCGGGATCAGCTGACCCAAATCAGCACACATAGCTTCGCCGTGCAAGCATGCAACTGCTCCATGATAGGTTCGGCCAGCTCCCCGGTTTTCGAATTTAATATTTGAACAAATATTAATTCTTACAAAATAAGTTAAGAAATGATATGTAAAAAAATAGACAAAATTAAACAGAATGATGGAAGAAGTTATTGAAAACACATTTTTTTAGTTGGCCAAAAAATACACGAAGAATTTTGGAAAGAAACCGACACTACAACACAAACGCGCTATAGCGGCGGACCAAAAAGCACTATAGCGGCAGTTTCGGCGGTCCACTACACCATGTCCTACCTTTGCCTACACTCTTTATTGTTGGGAAAAGGCACATATGCCGACATATAAAGAGTCGGCAAAGGTTTCCCCGACATATAAAAAACAGTCGCACTAGAAGCAGTCAGAAAAACCTTTTGCCGACACTTATTACCTATGCCGACAGTTAACCTGTAGTGAAAAAGGTTATCTACGCCCACAATTAGTACCTATACCGACAGTTAAATTTTGCCGACAGTTACAAATCAACACCCACCGCTATTGAAGATATTTTCAGCGGCGGGCAGTGCCAGCACCCGCCGCTACTGAAGATATTTCAGCGGCGGGCAGTGCCATCACCCGCCGCTGCTACTGATTTGGGAAAATAAAAAAAAAATGTCCAAAGTAGCTCTAAAATGTCCAAAAGTAGCTCTGAACTTGCATGGCAGTCACAGATTTTACAGAAACATCAACATGTATACTGTATACTTTATTGATTAGATTTTGGAATCTTTGAATCTAAAACTCCAGCAAGACAAAAAAGAATGAAAACATTTGCCCTTCATGTAAGCATCCTCTCCAAATCTATTTCTTGCAGCTATTTTCCTGTAATTAGGAACAAAGATACTGTCAGTTCATTTTCGAATGTTTGCCCAGTTCTTTGAGACAAAGAAAATAAGTACACAAAACAACTAGTCCATATTATCTAACACATTTCACGATGACATTTTTTCGAAACATAGAACACACAGTCCTTTTGATTTGATTTGCCGCATCAATTTCAAGATTCACTTACCCGGCCAAATTTGCTCCACGCCACTATCAGAAACTTGATCTTTAGTGAGGGCCTGAAATTTTAGTGACGGTTTCTTCTATTACCCACAGTAAATTTCAATTTTAGTGAGAGTGTCTAGCAACCCACAGAAAAATACAATTTTAGTGAGTGTTCCATGGCAAACCGACAGCAAAACACAATTTCCCTGTGAGCTTCTAAGCTAAGCCCACACCAAAATAAGGCCGGTCCACTTATGAGCCCAACTCACCTCCCTCACACCCTCCCGTCGTCCCGTCCTTAGCCGCCACAGCCACAAATCCTCGTGCTCCTCCCTATTCGTCCCCCTCCTGGCCTTCCCCATCCGAATCCTCCTGCTCAGATCCACCACGTCGAATCCTCCCCCATGGCGACCACAACCCAGGCGGCCGCGGGCGGAGCGTGGAGCACTCGGATCAGCTGGGGCCCAGGAGCTCAACGCCAAGGAGGCCCAGGCTCAGATACCGCCGGACAAGGCGCAGATCCGGCGGATCTCCTTCAGCGGCGGCGGCTGCAAAAGGCATCTGGGCAGAGCGGCTCCAAGCAACAGGCACCACTGGTCGGCTCCCTTCTCCCTTGTCCCTCCCTTCCCTCATCCTTGCCGGCAGCAGCAACTTTGCGGCGGCAGATCCACGCTGCGGCGGCCGAGTGGCGCCATTGCTAAATACCTGGAAGATGCATCACTGGGCTCTGGAGGGGACTGGATCCTGGAAAGCATTGCTAGGTACCGTCTCCACTCCCAGCTGTCGTGTCACTCTATCTGAATTAGTGTTGAAGGGATTGATAGTTCTAATTACTCTACGATGCTTTTAGTCAGATTGCAGTTTAATTACTTTTGTGCTGAATTCGTTTGCTGTATTATGACGAGGCAAAAGATTGCAAGGGGAGCATTAAGAGATTGCATTGGCAGCAGCAGCAGACTTTCAGAGAAGTTCTTGGTGAGTGTACGCTGAAATGCATGCCATTTAGATCAGTTCTGAGGCAGAACCTTAATATCTCAAATGCTTACTTATGGTCAGAAATTGCTTGTGGTACTGTTTAGACATGAGCTAATGTACATTTAGATCAATGTCACAGCAAGAGTATATTCAGTTTGGTAGTTGTCTTCTACATTGCTCTTAGAATATATCTTTGAAAATGCTCACCCTTACACATTGACGCATTGACAGATATATGTGGCTTACACTCATGATAGCGAGCGCATCTTGAGCTTGTTTGCTTGCAAAGGGCGACACCAGCAACTACTACAACTATGATCGAAGGAACAACGGTGGCTGCACCTCTCATTGTAGTTGGTAGTTTTGAAATCAATTGTTTGTGCTTCCTTTATTTGGTAGTTCTCACAAATAATGTGTTACATGACAACTGGGGTACGAAATGGAAGACAATGTATATGTTAACTGTAGAAGTTTGAGATTTTTGGTCATGCAGTGGCTGTTTGCCTTGCCTGTGAATGTAAAGGATAAATAATTAGATATGTGCTCTCTCCAAATGTGTGATATGCTTTTTTCTTGTGTCGATCTCAATCATTATCCTGCTTTACAATTTCTGACGAATGAGATTCCACAGATTTTTTTTTAATGTTTTGTTGCCTTTTCTGTGAGGGGAGCACGTCAGGTAAAATAGAATGTCCAAATCTGACGGGAACTATATTTTCTGTCGGCCAGCCGTCAGAGAAAACCGTCACAAAAACATTTTCTGTCGATATCCCGTCAGTAAAATTGAATTTTTACTGTCGTTCTATTCCTGAGGGCATTTTTTCTGACGGGATGCCGACACAAAATATATCTCTGACGGTTTCTCCATTTTTGTGAGGGTATTTGGCCGTCACTAAAGATCCAGTTCCTGGTAGTGCGCTGCGCCGTCGAGATTTGTTGCCGTGAGCGCCGCCTCGGACACGCCATCACCGAGCTGCAGGTTGCCACGACGCAAGCCGCCGCACTGAGGTCGCTAGATCCACGCACGCCTGAGCCACATGAGGAGGAAGAGGGCAGCCGCCGCGCTTGGGTGTCGTCGCTGCCGCCACACAATGGAAGAGGTCACGAGGTCGCCGTTGCCGGATCTGAGGGAGTTGAGGTAGGAGCCGCCGCACCACCCAGATTTGAGGGATATGAGGTACTAGCAGCCTCCGCATCACCCGGATCTAGGGATGGCAATTCCACACCCGACGGGTGCGAGCGCGGGTGTGATTTTTGCACCCGTAGGTCACCACCCGCACCCGACCCGTGAAGACTCGGGTGCGGGTGCGGGTTTTATTCCCACCCGCGGGCGCACCCACGGACCCGAATTAGACACAATTCTTTGGTTCGTAGAGTTTAGAGGTGATTATGACATGCATTTTGAACAATTGTATTCAAGTATCCTCTTCATCTTTTCAAGTTATTCTTGTTCAAATGGATTCTTCATCATCTATTCTCTAGTCCATCAAATTCTCATGATTTTTGGAATTTTATAAGTTTATCTTTCAAATTTTTTAAAAAGAAGAGAAGTGAAAATTTTGACCCGACACCCACCCGAGACCCGACGGCGCGGGCGCAGGTGCCATTTGCTCCCGTGGTCGCGGGTGTGGGTGCCATTTGCACCCAAGCCCTTCTTCTTCGCAGGTGGGCATTTGCCAACCCGCCCCGAACTGGACCCGTTGCCATCCCTACCTGGATCTGAGGGAGACGAGGTAGGTGCCGCCGCGCCATCCCACCGCCAGATCTCAACATCCATCGCGCCAGAGTGAGGAAGCCAAAGGAGGGTACCGGGATGCCGAGCAGATGAGCAAGACGGCGATGACGCCGCTCCGCCACAAGCACGCCCTGCCGCTGGGCTCGAGGGTTCCGGGCGCGCGCCGCCTCGAGGGCGTCCTCGTCCACGAGTGCGCCCCTCCATCACGCCTTGAGGGCCCTACTCCGCCACTGGTATGCCCAGCCACCGTGCCTTGAGGCCGCATAGGAGAGGATAGAAGAGGAGAAGGGGCACGGTGTTGGAGAGGAAGAAGAGAGGAGAAGAGATGGCTGTGCGGTGGCTGTGGGGAGGAGAGAGTGGGAAGGAGATGGTTGCTTGCCGTGGCTAGGGTTGCTGGTTTTATATGAACGGGTGAGACATTGGGCCGGACTGGGCTGCGGGTATGCAAAGTAGTGGCGGGCTGTAAAATGGACCGTCGCTAAAAATAGGCTCTATTTGTAGCGGCGGCCCATAGGATGAACACCTCTACAAATCATTTGTAGAGGCGGTTCGTATTACCATCCACCGCTAAAAATGATTTGGAGCGACGGTTCATTTCAACAGTGGTTTCTTTTCACTGCAGCGGCAGGTTTCTTTTAAAGCAGTCACTATGTGTTATACTGGTCCGCCACTATAGTGGACGGACTTGTGTTGTATAGTGCGAACCTTATCCTCCTCCTCTGGCTCCATGTGCCCCCCTCTGCTCCCCGGTCTGCCTCCCTTTGCCGCCATTCGCCCAAACGGCACCGGGGGAGCCTCGCGGCTAGCTGAGGGGCTGGGCCGGCCAACTAGCCGCGTCGAAAAGCCGCTGTCGACGAGATCCAAGGGCAGCGGAGGGGGCCAAGGCCAAGGCCGTGAGGTGAAGCTGCCACCGCTGTCGAGTCACCGAGTCATGTGGGGTGGGTGGAGGGGGGATGGGGGGGGGGGGGGGGGGGGGGTGAGTTATTTTTTTTTTTTGGTCTGTTTTCGAAATTTCAGAGTCGGTTTCCAGTAAAGTTGACCGAGGTACCAGAAAACCGATCGTTACAGGTGGTGGTTGTTCAAATTCAAAGACTCATGATTGAATGGTTTTTTGGAAAACCGGACCGACCGGCCATCAACGGTTTTGGCGGCTTCGGTCGAAAATGGAAACATTGATGTCAATGCCACTCGTAAGGTTGATGTAGCAAAAACAAAATTATATTGCATTATAAGAAATCGAAACATTGATGTCAATGCCACTCGTAAAGTCGATGTAGCAAAAACAAAATTATATTGCATTATAAGAAATTTCTCTACAAGCAAGGAATACGTCAATGTCACTGCCTAGGTTTTTTTTTTGGCGATTACACAGTACAACTTAGACACTCGCAACACACGCACACTTCCCTATGAACGCACATACATAAACCCTACCCCTATGAGCATCTTTGAAGACTGAGCTGGCAAATCGTCGACGGCCACGTCGCCTCCCGCTGAACGCGCAATGCCGTTAAATCCTAAAAAATTCGCTTCCAGCGATAGTCAAACTCAGGACCTCAGGTGCTACTAAGGCTCTTGTAACCACTAGGCTACAGGCCCTTTCACATGTCAATGGCTAGTTGATGTATCATAACACATAATATATGATGCATGTGCGAAGCTTCAACCGATAGTGGGTCCAATTAAAGAACCAAAGTCAACCGATGACTAGGTCCAAAAACCTTTCACTTCAAAAAGGAGGAACATGGCTACTTGCACTAAAGTATTTTGTTTGTTAATTTTGCACACGTCACTACTTCAATATGAACATGCCTTACATTGCGGGGATGACTTCTTTATGGAACTGGAGGGGCAAGAGATTAATACATATTCCTCGTAAAAAAAAGAGATTAATACATATTAATAAAAAGGAAAATTCCATATGCACACAAAAAGTTAACAAAAGGATTGAAAATGAAAAAAGGAAGCTAAGAAAACTAAGCCTGTGACCATACTTTTATCCATTCTTTGAATTGATTGACATGTTTTTCTTTGGCTCTATGGATAACAAAGGCCATTTCCTTCATAAATTTCATTTTACAGTTCTTAACTGTACGTCGGACCTACCCCTGTAACAACCAATCATTCCTGATAGTCCATATGCTCCAGCACATAAGGTTAATATAATGTTAATTGGGACAATTAACTTGCGCTTAATTAAGCAGGGATAGGGCGCAATAGAAGTTTCCTTAGAAATTCAGTCCACATGATCCCGCAGTACTATACCACAGCACACAATTGGCGACCCCGGAGAGTCGGTAAAAATACTTAAATAGTGACAAACGATAAGTCGGTAATGCTCTATTTACCGATTGACTATGGGTCGGTAAAAATCTCAACAAATAGCGACACATGATGGGTCGGTGAATGTATCCAGGTACATCGGACAGTAAGTCGGGAAAGGTTGATGTCCAAGATGGGCTGCAAAGTTATTCCGCGCTGCCCAAGGCCCATTCCAAAATCCCTACTCCAACCGCACCCTTGTCCATCCAACCCAGCCGCCGCCGCGCACCCGCGCTTGCTTGCCGCCGTCGCGCACAGGCTCTGCCCCGCCGCCGTCGCGCACCTGCGCTGCCCCGCCGCCGCAGGGTGCGCGCACAACATGCTCCGCCGCCGCGTGCGCCCGGCGTTCTTCCCCACCCATTCGTCCTGCTGCGCTCCCAAGATCCGCCGCCCCGCTCTCATTTTCCCAAGATCCGCTGCGCTCCCAAGATCCGCCGCCCTTTCTTTCAGCTGCCGGCCATCGCTGGTGCTCAGGTCAGCGATGCTCTCATTCTCTCTCTGATTTTCCCATACCTGAGTTTGCTCCTGACCTAGGGTTTGGGTCGTGATGCTGCAGGCTGCAGCTCCACTGCCTTGTTTTGAGGTAGATCCCGCTCAACTCGATTGGAATTGAAGTGCCGTGAAATTAATCCCGATCCTCATAGTTTATTTACAGTAGTCACTTCTGGTACTGTGTTCATACACTTATCTTCGATCTCCTTTTTATTTACCTAGCTCTGTCATATGGAATTGGGGAGGAGTGTTTTACTGGATGCCAGATTGGGTACCTGTGAACTTGACAAATTTTAGTACATTCACAGATTCGAATTAGTCGCACAATTTTTTTTTGAGGTACCTATTAGCAGTTGCCATGGTTTTTAATTAGGTTAAGCCTTTCTTTTTCACCCCCTGACCACCACTCCTGCATTTGCCTCACATTTTGCAGTTCTTTTGGTCCTTGAGGATACATGCTGCCGTTGAAACATCAGGATTGAAGTCAGCATAAAGAAAGTTTCATTTCGTGTATGCTTCTCCATTTATCGGGTAAGTTCAGATGTTGTTCCTTGCCTTCGGTGAGTTAAACTTCATCCAAATGATCTGACAGGTTTTGTAAAGATGATCTCAGTTTTGTAGAAATTGATAGCCATTATGCCCTCTCTCAAGCTACTGTTTTTTTTGTGCACAGCCAGTCAGCCACTCTTTTCTAATTGTATAGTATTGTTTTACTTTTAGGAAGTTGAATGCCTTCTTTAGAATCAAATTTATGCTAGCTAGAGAAGATCAATACTGATGCCAATGTTGAAAAATAAACAAACAAATGAAGGTATAATCATTACTGATGCCAATTGTGAACTTACTACAATTTAATAGAGCCATGAAGTGCTGGTACTTTTAACAGATGAATACTCTCGGTTAGAAAACTTTATCTCCTCGAAGTTTATTAGTGCAAGTATCTTCTCAACACAAAAACTTCATTCTATGTACCATTTTGCATCCAGATATTTCCTGCCATCCCTACTGTTTCTTCTGGACGCCCGCGGCAACGCGTGGTGTCTCACCTAGTATGTATTTAATCTTCCGGCTTGGTGAACCAATTGTGAACTGATTGCTTGTTAATCCTTTTTACAGGATGTATTGGGCGCGGATAAACTTTGGAAATCGGATGAGAAGAAGATATAGTTAGCTGAGCTTTATTTTTAGTTTTGGACACTTTTGTGAGTAACAATGTAAACCAGTGGTTTGCAATACAAATGCCTTGGGATGCAACATCGTAGCTTGTGGTTGTAATAGGATTAGCATTTTTAACTATGACAATCATGTGAAACATGTCTGATTTTGGTTGCTTGTGAACAATGTGTACCTGTGATATGAAATAAATCAATGGATGTTCACGGTTCAATCAATTTGATCTATTGTTTGTAATTTCTGTGCATTTTATCTGGATTATGGGCTAATATGATTAATTGAGGAATTTTTGGGGGATTTATTGTGAATAATCAGTATTGCAACTGACCATAAGTCGGTAATTATGTCAGTAGCATCTTGTAGTGCGTCGGTAATAATTGTAGTAGTGTCTCACTATGCGTCGGTAATTCTTTACTGTACCGACTCACGGTAAGTCGCTAAAAAGTGGTGCGTCGGTAAAACTTTTACCGACGCCACTTATAACAACTCGCCAGGAAGGTCGTTAAATGTCTTTAGCGACTTATGGTAAGTCGGTAAAGGCCGTTTTAGCGACTCACTGTCAGTTGGCTATTGTCAACCGTGGTGTAATGAGTTGACATATTTCACGTTAACAAGCTCTATTTTACAATATTGTATGTCTTGCTAGGGATAGGATAATTACTCAAGAATTGCATAATCCATTATCTAATAGGCAATAATTCTGCCTGCATGTTCTACCTAACTGCACGAATCCAGTTTCCGACGAATAACCATCCCAGTGGTTTATCACCATTGTGAAAAATACCCCAATACATGGTGGGCTAACATGTTCCTTGTGAAGGCAGGATATTTTTTAATTGCTCCGTTCCGGGTAAGCCCAGGCAGCCTTTGTATCTTATCTACGTTGTTCGTGACATGCCTTGCGTTGGCATTGCTGCCACCGGCAAGAGCAACCTTGCCAATGATTACACACGGAGTGGCCATCACCCGCATCATCGGCTACAGGGAGCTCATGGAGGTAGGCATCTACGCGCTGTCCCAGTGGACCAAGGCACCATCATCTAATCCTGTTCATGGTTTTGCAAAACCATCCAACCCATCCATTCACACCCAGCCCAAACTGCGACTATGACTCATATACAGGTTAGGTGAGATGGTAAAACCCACAAGACGAAAGGCATATATATTAGTGATTATAAGACTCTCAGTAGTACCTAAGGTCCTGAGTTCGATTCCTTGTGAGAGCGAATTTTCTTGGATTTTATGGCGTTGTGCTTTCAGCGGTAGGCGACGTCGCTGTCGATAGCGAAGCGCCATTTGTGACTTCGTCAATCTCGAGGAATTGCCAGCTCGGTATTCGAAGATTCTCATAGAAGTATGGTTTCTGTATGTGCGTTCATAGGGGTGAGTGTGCGTGCGTGGTGAGTGTCTGAGTTGTACTGTGTAATCGTGAAAAAAAAGGTAAAACCCACGAGACCCACGGGTTACTTGATTATTAAAAACTTTCACAACAATTAACTATTAAGATTGTTAACTTGTGTTCACACTATAAAAGTTCACAATACTAAAAATTACTTGGGATGGATTATCTTATCTAGGAAAACTTAATGCAAGTTGGTATGCAAATATGTATAGATGGGACCCACGTAAAGAAGTCTTTATCAAAAATTCTATATCTCGCATTCACGCAATAAATTAATTATTCTAGTGCAAATTTGTAATCCTAAATGTGAAATTTTCACATTTGTGCGTATAGGTGGGACCCATGCAAAAGGTCTTTATCAAAAATTTGTATCTCGCGTTCGCACCATAAAATTTTCACGAAATTGATTGAAACTTTTTGTGGATAAATTAATTATTGCAGAATAACTTTTTGCAAATTTATAGTTCAAGATATGAAAATATTACATTTAAATTTGTAACATTCAAACTTTAGAAACTTAACCAATGTAACCTATCAAACTCATCCAACCCGACCCTACTTAAATAAAATGATCCTTTCATAGATGCGTTGTAACCCCATTTTAATCCGTCTAAACACATCCACGCACAGGGCTACCATCATCTGTAGCTACATCAACGAATGAACAAACTGTTGAAGTCTTACTTAACAATGCCTTTTGCGTTATCAACTCTCACTGTTGTTATTGTAAGCCACTTCACTCCCTCTCGCGAAGCGTCTCGGCGCTACAGTAGAGAGCAGGAGAAAAGGGGGCGGCGCGGCTTTCCGGCGGCGATTCGCCGGCCTTCCCTCATCTCCGGCGCCCTCTAGGGCTCCGGCGAGCGGGGGGGGTTGGCGAATCGCCGTCCGGTGTTCTTTCCTTAGCTGGTTAGGTTAGTTTCTACGAGCTAGGGTTAGGTTTCCGGCTTCGCCATGGCGGCGGCGTCCGGTTTTCTTTTCTCCTTCGGCAGTTCCGGCGAGGGCGTCGTCGGCGGCGACGACATCTTCAAAGGTGACGCCGTGTGGAGTCTTGTGCCTTCCGTTTCTTTTGCGAAAGAGAGGATGGGCTTTTGTCTCCCCTTGCTGGCGGTGTCGGTGAAGGTGGAGTTCTTGTCCGAGCTGTCGGCATCAACTGTCGATTTCTTCGGTCTTTTGCTGGTTCTTGCTGCTGGTTCTTCGATGGTGGTGGTCTGGTGCTTCTTCCTTCTTTCGATGCTGTTGCGATGGCCGGGTTGGTGCCATCTTCGTTCAAATCTAATCGGCTTCTTCAACAAGTGTTGTGGTCGCAAGCTCGGAGCAAGGAGGAGCCTGGAGGTCGCCGTCGACGACTGCCGGTGGCGAGGATTTGGTGTGTCGGGAGGATTCGAGAAGAAGAGGGACTTTGTTGTAAATTTCCTTTTCTTCGAGGTCCTTTCTGTAAATGTGCCCAGGGGGCTATCTGTAAAAGGCTGTGGGCTGTACTGTTCCAAAGATTAATATAAATCCCACCCCCTTTCGCAAAAAAAAAACTCTCACTGTTGTTCACCATCACCACCTCTTATCAAGGTTATAACATTGAGCTCGAGTGTGAAAGCTCAGCCCCAACAAATCTGCCCATGTAGGTGTGCAGCACAATATATAGACATGAGAATAGTCCCACAGTGCTTAACAAAGTGGAGCAAGACCAAGTTAAAAACTCAAGCTGAAAATGCAGTAACAACCCGATTAATTTTTTACGCGAAGCGAGGATGAAAGCGTAAGAATTAATTGTTGCTGTGAGGTGGGACTGCTCAATGTGTGAACGGGTCTGGAGCCGTATTTTAGACCTGGGATGTTACATTGAGGGAGAGACTAACAAGATTCTGGTCTGGCTCCAATATGATTATTAAGTTGCAAGCCCGCGGTACGTTGTTGGGTGGAATATATTATACTCACATGAAAATATTTGGAGGCTATGTAAGATTACTTGGAAGAAAAATAGAGAACGAATGATAGTGTGGATAATGAAAGGCGAAGATAATAATGATCAAATATATTACTATAGCGAGACCAAGTAGATGTATAACCATTCCGTAATATGATTTAAGGAAATTGTAAGGTGCAGGAGCATAATTTGCCAATGCCATAATCGAGAAACACTGAAGTTCAGTAACTGGTTTAGGTTGTAGGAGTAATTAATACGCATGGTTGCTGCCAGTTAACGTGTGATGAGGAATAAAATAAAGGAAAATGCTTCACGTACCATCTATTTGTTAGACTTTTATCGGAGCAAGTGTTTTAAGCTTTTTGATTGATATGCGAACCATCAACCGAATGATATTAGCCATTGAATTTCTGATTGTACAAAAGACTAACAAAATGGGTCGTACTTATAGCAGTGCTATAAAATAAATCTGGAGATGAACAATGCCTATGAGAACATGTCGGTGATAAATGCTTGGGGCAATTAGTCGCCCGGGTTGTTATTAATAAATTCAGGTAGCTGATGTACTCCTTATTCTAATTGAGGTTTGCGTGTCGGAGTACGAGTATACGCGCGCGTACGTGATCAGATCGTTCCTCTACACGCAAACCTCAATTAGATTAAGGAGATTGAGTTGCTAATTTCAACAGACACGTACATAGGGTGTGTGGCCAAATCTAATTGAGAAGGAGGAACGATTGTTGTGCGTACTCTCGCCCTGCCTAATAAGGATGCGCGGTCCGGCCATGACCTCGCATGTTGGTAACTAATCCACCATGCCTCTTTTGGAACGGTGAGAAGAAACGCCGGTGCTCAAGACCTACAAGATGCAGATGGATTCAAGGGAGAGATTAATATGGCAGCACGTGATAGGAAATAAGGAGAGAGAGAAATTAAGAGATTAATTGGTTGTGGCAGTTTCCAATTGGGATTGACGTGTCAGTAAAATTTCAAATTTAATTGGAGTTAAATGGCCCAATATATAGGAAGGAGACTCTTTGTTCGCAATTTTTACAATAGGTGTGTGTCTCCTTATAGTTGACTGAGATTTTACTAATCTCTCAGTCAGTTTTTCAACCATTGGATATGGATCTATCTAACCATCAAGATCTGACCACTCTCCGTCAATCTTTTTTAAAAAATAAATTGTTCCAGCTTAAAAATTGTTGATTCAAAAAACAATGTTCCACATATGTATTTTGCTTGTTCCGTAGAATTTGATCAAGAAATATGCCAGATTTGTCACTAAATGATCCAGCTTCAATCTAAACATGTTCCAGCTTTGCAAAACAAATGTTTCCACGTATACATTTCGTTGTTCCAAAAATGTGACTGATATATCGTCAAAATCACAGTCATCTGAGAAGGAGTAATCCTTTTTACAATTTCGAAAATTCAGGGTGTTATTATTACATACTCCCTCCGATTTTAAATTGTTGATGTTTGACATTTTTTATTTACGTTGATAATTCATCTTATTCAAAATATTAGCTTAAATATGCAAAATTATAAGTTATATTTTAATTACCTTTAGTGATGAAACTAATCATAACAAAATCTATGACAATTTTTAAACTATTTTAGACGAATGATTAAACATAACTCAAAAATGGTTATAGCTCAACAATTTAAAACCTGAGGGGGTTATCACACTACTGCGCGTGCCTGGTCTCGCAGGCATTGGTCCCGGTCTCCCGGACAATGGCCACGTTGCCAACAAAGTCTTTGATACCGTGCGCGATGAGGTCAGTCGTGACTTGGGGCACCGCAATACGAGAGAGATCCACAACGGCTCCGAGAACCTTGCTAATCATCCAACGTAAATCCTTGAGCAGCTGTCCATCAATTCTCTATCGACGACGTACCAAAGGGGAGAGGAGCTCTGGAAGTGCCTAGTCAAGTTCCGTGCAGGGTTCTTGCTGCATTTGTCCGCATCCACGAGGACTGCCAAGCATCTAAGACTGACTTCAACAAGGGCATGCGTCTCCAAATATGCATCTCCATAAGCACTGTGCATCACAAATCCTTTTCCCAACAGAGTAGCCAAACCAGAAAGCATATTGCCTTGCGAGGAGAGAGGGAATGTAAAATTGGAACCCCTCTCTCCTTGAATGCATTTAACGAGACCGTGGCGCGGGTCGGGGAGACGGCAGAGGGGTGGAGGCGCGCGGCGTGGAGGAGCGAGAGGGCCAGCTTGGACGCGGAGCTGGGCGGAATGGGTTGTGGCGCGCGAACTGCGGGGGACGAAGCGACGGGAGGAAGCGGGGCGTGGTGGGGGACTCGGCGGCGGCGGCGGCGGCGGTGCAGAGAAGGCGGATGGCAGTGGTACGGGCTGCATCTGCTGCGTCCGCGCATGCGCTCCCCACGTCGGCGCGGTCCACCGTCGTGTCCTCCTCGCTCCCGCCCCCGACGCCGCTCTCCCAGCACCCACACTAGTCGCCGCCGCCGCTGCCTCCACCGGAATCCGAGTTCTTTGAGCGACGCAAAGGCCGACATCGAGGAGGCCAACCGCCTTCGCGAGCTTGAGGAGGAGAGCGCAGCGCGGGGCGAGCGGGCTCGGCGGCGCGGGGGAGCGCGGCGGGCGGCGAAAGGGCCAGCGCAGCGCGGCGCGCAGGGGCGAGAGGGCGCGGCTGTGTGAGCGCGGCGCCGACGGAAAATGCCTCTGCCTCTTCACTGTTGGAGTTGTCGTCTCTTTTGGTACTGTAGACACCCAGCAATCGAGCATTTGCCTCTCCAAATTGCAGCGCCGCTGTTGGAGTCAGCCTAAGTAGTACTCCTACATCTGCAAGGGCGCGGAGAGCTCACCACGCACCTTTGGGTGTTTCTCTCGCACGCCGGTTTCCTTGGCGGAACCAGCCACGGCGAGCAATTGCTGGACCCAGTCGACTTAAACTGTGCTCGATCACGTGTTAACGCGGAGCACTGCCTTTTCATCAAGAAGAAAAGCAGAAGTTTACATATTCAGTTACATGTTAGGGATTACATTTGCGAATGATGACTCTCATCCATTCCACAGGCTCTCTTTCTCAGTGCTATATATTTCTAATCTTCAACTATGGGAGATGATCTCTCACCACAACGATTTGGCCTACTTTTTTTTTTTTGAGCACAAGTCACCCACTTTATTAATCAATCAAAGAGTGTGAATTACATACGCCCTCGGGCGGATAAAGGAACCAAACATGTCTGCCAACAGGACTGTAAAGAGAGCTTCTCGCCAACCTGTGCGCATCGCCGTTCGATCCTCTGTTTTCATGGGTGACATCAACCAAAGCAAAGCTACTCCTCTTAGCGTTAAATTCCCTCACAATTGGCCCATACGGACCCATGCCTTTGCCCTGTAGATTCCTGACCACGTTGATGCAATCAGTCGCAATTCTTACTCTTTGCGCAAGCAAATCGCTCGCCAAGTTTAGCCCCTCACGACATGCTAGAGCTTCAGCCGTCTCAGCATCTTTTATTCCTTCCATTACCAATGCCGAGGCACCTTGGAACTTGCCTGTATCATCCCACGCCACTGCTGCCACTGCTGCCGTGGTGGAATTCTTTGACAGAGCCGCATCGACATTAATCTTCATAGAGCCCGATGGCGGCGGAATCCAACTAGGATGACTGACTTGGTGAACTAGTTTCTCCCTCGGCTTTGATGTGGCTAGTTCAAGGTCAGCTATATATCTCTCCACAAAGCTATGTGTTGACAAAGGACTTTGGAATATATTCTCGTGGATTACCTTCCTCGTGCATACCAGATCGCCCAGAGTTTGACAACCACACGAGTTAACTCATCATGCGGCAGTGAGCTGGTGCAATATAAGCTCCACGATCTCCTCCTTCTCTAAAGCCCACACACACTTGGACATATTACAATCCAAAAGTGAGTGTCGCCGTGAGTCTTCAGCACCACAAATCGCGCATGCACTGGTCTGCGCCATGTTTCTTCGATGCCTAACGTCGCATGTAGGAATAGAGTGGCGAGCAAGTCTCCATAAAAACAAGCGTACCTTGGATGGTACCTTGACATTCCACAAATCTGTCCACTCCTTCTCCTCCGCCTTGACGTCTGATCTCGCAGTTGTGTTCTCAAGCCATGCTGTTCTCCTCTCTCTATTTTGCACCAACATTTTATAAGCTGAGCGGACCGAGAACACACCTGTCCTCTCGTAGTGCCAAGCCCAAAAGTCTTCCCTGCCATCGGTGCTTAGAGGGATGTTCTCAATGATCTCTTTGTCCATCGGACTAAAAAATTCATTCAGTTTTTGAGCATTCCATGTCCCAGAAATGTTGTCAATGAGCTCACTAACCAACGTTGGTGGGTTTTCTCCAGTGCAACACACAGGTCTAAGCAGGTCCTCGCGCGGCAACCAGTTCATCCCCCATATGTCTGTCCTCTCTCCAGTGCCAATCCTCCTAATAATACCTTGCTTCAGCACATCCAGGCCATCACGGACTGCACGCCAAACCCGAGAGGGTGACGAACCCAGTCCCGCCTCTAGAAAATCAACTTCTGGATAGTATACCGCCTTCAAAACCCGAGCACTTAATGTGGTAGGATCTTGCATAATTCTCCACGCTTGCCTTGCTAGAAGTGCCAAGTTAAAGAGCTCCATATCTCTGAACCCCAAGCCTCCTGCATACTTGGGTTTTGTCATATCTTCCCAAGCCACCCAGCAAGTCTTACGCTTTCCTTCTTTGCTTCCCCACCAAAAGCTTCTCAACAACCCATCAATGTGTTGACAAAGTCCCCTTGGTAGTCTGAAACAGGACATCGAGTAAGTCGGAACAGCTTGAGCAACCGACTTGATCAACACTTCCTTTCCTCCAGCCGATAAAATCTGCTCCATCCAACCTTGAACTCGCTTCCAGACCCTGTCTTTCAGGTATTTGAAAGCGCCATTACTGAACTTCCAACATCTGTTGGCATGCCCAGATACTTCTCGCTCAACGCCTCATTATGAATATTCAGCGTTTGCTTAATTTCCTCTCGCTCACTGCCGCTACATCCCTTGGCGAAATGTTTAGACGACTTGTCCATATTTACTTGCTGACCCGATGCTTTGCAGTATATCTGCAACACCTCCTGCACCTCTTCCGCACTCCCCCTATTAGCTTTGAAAAACAGCAGGCTGTCATCCGCAAAGAGTAAATGGCTAACCACCGGCGCCGATGGAGCTACTTTAATTCCATTGAGATGCGATGACTCAATTCTTGATTTTATCAGGCACGAAAGGCCCTCTGCTGCTAACAGAAACAAATAAGGTGAGATAGGATCTCCTTGTCGTATACCTCTGGAGGGTTTGAACGACTCCAAATTCTCGCCATTGAACAAGACAGAAAAAGAGACCGTTGACACCAGTCTCATTACCATCTCTACCCACAAGCGGTGAAAACCCAATCGAGTCATAATAGCTTGGAAATAATCCCATTCCACACGGTCATATGCTTTCTTCATGTCCAGCTTTAGAGCACAGCACCTGCTATCGCGAGCCCTCTTCTTCTTCATGAAATGCATGCACTCGTAGGCTGTAATTATATTGTCTGTAATCAGACGTCCCAGTACAAAGGCTGATTGTTCCTCCGATACAATCTTAGGCAGAATTTCTTTCAGCCTATTTGCCACCGTCTTCGATGCAATCTTATAAATCACATTGCACAAGCTTATAGGCCTAAACTGGCCTAGATCCTCCGGATGGTCCACCTTCGGTATTAACACAATCGACGTATTATTGATAATGGATGGATCCTCATCGCCCCTCAGTACCCGCATAACAACAGCAGTCACCTCCTCACCACACAGCTCCCAGTATCGCTGGAAAAAGTGAGCATGAAAACCGTCGGGACCCGGCGCCTTAGTAGGGAACATTTGAAAAAGTGCCGCCTTCACCTCCTCCTGCGAAAAAGTTGCAAGCAACCGCTCATTTTGGTGTGGAGAAACTTTCACTGGAACCGTAGATAGCACAAGTTCCATATTCTGTGTTCCTTCAGACGTGTACAAATTCTTGTAAAATGCTGACGCCATATTACTCAACTCCCTCTCATCTTCAGTAAAAACACCATCTGATTTCCGGAGTCTCGTAATTTTATTTTTCTTCCTCCTCTGGCTTGCTCTTAGATGAAAGAACTTAGTGTTTTTATCTCCAGAAGCCAGCCACATTATTCTCGAGCGTTGCTTCCACATCACCTCTTCCCTATGATTTAGCTCGATAATTCTATCAACCAATTTAATCTCCACATGAGTCGGCCCAGTCCTTTGTGGGTCAGACCTCATCTGATCTAGCTCTGCATTCAGCCTCTTGAGCTCTTGCCTGACGTGTCCAAATGATGAACGCCCCACTGCTCCAAGCAGCCAGAAACCGATGCTAATTTTGCATGTAATTCCTGCACAGTACAAGCCTTCCCCTTGTCTGTCCAGACCTGCGTCAACATAGGAACAAAATCTTCATGGGATTCCCACATAAGCTCATACCTGAAGAGCTTTTTGGTCTTCTTCCGTCGCCGATTCGGAGCCTGCTCCCAGCGCAGTACGATGGGATCATGATCCGAGGCCGCCGCCGTCAAGTGCTTCACTTTTGTCGAGGGGAATCTCGTGCACCAATCTGCTGTAGCAAGAGCGCGGTCAAGCCTCACGCGGCAGAAA
This sequence comes from Eragrostis nindensis, assembly GCA_012490785.1. NCBI lineage: Eukaryota > Viridiplantae > Streptophyta > Magnoliopsida > Poales > Poaceae > Eragrostis > Eragrostis nindensis. The sequence continues at coordinate 329,886 of JAAXCT010000183.1, forward strand.
GTCCCCCCCGCCACCTTCTTCTCGAAAGTCCAGTCCCGACCCTCGTAACCAAGGTCGTATAACTCACACACATCCACCATCTCTCTAAAACCTTCAATTTGTGCCCAGATGCGTTCTTGTACTCCAACGTGCTCGCTCCTGTGGAGCACTTCATTAAAATCGCCAATACAGACCCATGGCAATGGAGATGATGCCTTGATAAATTTCAGCATGTCCCATGTCTTGTGGCGTTCGGCGAGTTGTGCCTCACCATACACACACGTCAACCTCCACGGCTCCGACCCACTCTCAGTAATAATGGCATCAATATGATATTGTGAGAATGGTAAAATCTGAACTCTGGTTTTGTTGTTCCAAAAAATGCCTAGACCACCACTACGGCCCGTGCTACTTACAGCGAAAGCATTGTCAAATCCCAGAGTATTCTTCAACCCCTCCACCCGAGCCTTGTGAACCTGAGTTTCTAGTACACAAAGGACGGATGGGGCAACACTCTTCGCTAGCTCGCGAAGCTCTTTAACTGTCGCGGCGTTGCCCAAACCGCGACAATTCCAACTTAGACAACTCATTGTTCCCGGCGGCACTCCTCGAGGGAGTCCGCCAAAGCCTTGCTCAATCCATCCTCCATCTGTAGCAGATCATCCGTATCAACCTCGTTCTTCCTCATCTTCCCCTTGGAAATTCCAGCCGCCATGGTTCCACCTGAATCCGCGCCTCAACGAAACCTCGTGTCGTCAACTGCCAAGGCCGGGTAGCTGCCGAGGGCAACCCCTTGATCAGCCGGAACAGAAGAGAGGGACGGGACGTGAGCGAGAGATTCGGTGTCAGAAGACCTCCGGCGATCGGCAAAGGAATCGCCAACGGAGTCGCCGGCCCTAGTCGCCGCCTAGGTCATCGTGTCTACCATCAGCGGTCCCATGGCGCGTTGCAGTCAGTTTGGCAACGATTTGGCCTACTGTGTCGCAGTTTACAGTCGACGCGTGGCTCCCGTTTTCCTCCCATTGCTCTCTGTTGGGTTGCCTTTGTCTGTTCAGTCGACTGGGCCTTTGTTGTAACGCGGTCTGTTTTCTCGGCCCAGACATCAGTTCTAAGTTCTTACCATCGTCTTGGGCTACATTCGATGGACCGCAGCCCTCTTTTTCTCTGGAATTTTTTTTATTTTTAATCGATTTTTTATTATATTTTTATTAATAACCGCTCGTTTTCGAAATTAGCAAAACTAGTCGCCTAATCGCCCACGTGAAGGGCGATAACACCTTGTCGCCGCTGTGCCGGGCGACAAGGCCGGAAATCACCCCTTCCGAGGGCGACAAGGCGCGGGGCGCGCGCGGTGGGGCCCAGTCGCCCTACTACCGGGCGACAAGGCCACGGATCTCCCGTTCAACGGGCGACAAGGTGCGGATGCGCGCGCGGTGGGGCCCAGTCGCCCATTACCGGGGCGACAAGGATGCGAATCTCCCGTTGGCAGGGGACAAGGCGCGGCGCGCGCGTGGTGGGGCCCAGTCGCCCAACGGTCGGGCGACAAGGGCCCACTCGCCCAACGGTCGGGCGACAAGACGCCCCGCTATAAACCGCGGGCGTTTCGGCCTCGGCCTCGGCCGCGTTGAGCAGAAAGAGAGGGAGAGGAGAAGGGAAGAGAGGAGAAGAGAAGGAAAGAGAGAAGAGGGGAGGAGGAGGTGGTTGTGGCGTGCTGCCCGACGTGTCGTAACTTCGGTAAGTTTTCGATTCGTATAATAGTTAGAGTATGGCTAGTTATAAATATAGTTTAAATGTAGCTAGATCTAGATTTACTAGTATTTAAATAAATAGTGTAGTATAATATAGTCGTATTAATACAATAGATACAGATGTAGGTTTAGATTCTTATAAGCCAGATTTAGAGTTAGTAGTATTAAAATGAATAGTGTAGCATTATAGTATTTAAAAAGTGTAGCATTATATTGTGTAGCATTATAGTATTTAAATAGTGTAGCATTATATTGTGTAGCATTATAGTATTTAAGCTAGATCTAGATTTAAAAAGAATTTAGCATTAAATAGTGTAGCATTATAGTATTTGCTATTATTTAAATAACAGCATTATAATATTTGCCAGTATTTAAATAGTTTAGTATTATAGTATATAAATAAAGAGTGTAGCATTATATAGTGGTATTAATATTTACTTACAAGTGTTGTAGATGTATTCCTCTGTAAGATAGGTATAGATATATTAATATATAGATGTAGCATATTTTTAAAAAAGGGTTTATATTAATTATAAGCAATATCTAGATGTATTATAAGCAAGTAAGATAGTCAGTATAAAAGGTAGTTAATTTTGATTAGTACGTGACAAATACGAAAATAAATAATAATCTCGATGTTTGACAGGTATGTCAGATAAAATAGTGTTTCAAATTTATTATGGAGAAGGGGATATTGTTCGTGGGGTACAGGGGGTTGATCTATCAGGGTTTCCGTCAGTTTGTAGAGGAATCACAAGGCCAAATGAAAGGACAATTAAGGGTGTGCACAATTGGTTGATGCGGCTGTTTCAGCTGGATACAGACCAACACGGATTGAACTGATGGGCATGGTTAGCCGTGCACGTGAGGGGTTTTACTGGGAGTTAATACCTTTGAATGCAACATCAACATGGAGGAAATATGTGGATAAGGCTGTAGAACGTGGGTGGCCTCTCGTCCTTCTTGCTCAGGCATACCTAAAGGAGGTGGTTGAGGTAGATGCCGTGGACGTGGACGAGGTAGGTAGGCCAGACACGGAGGATGAAGAGGATCGCGAGACAGAAATTGAAGAGGGTGAACAGAATCTGGCATCTGTGGAACAGATGGGTGAAGCAGACGAAGGAGAGCGGATAGAACACATAGTTGAGGAGATGAGGAGGGACGACGAGGAGTCTGAGAATCTTCCCGAAGTTGCCTCTTCAGACGACGAGAATGAGATTCCAGTCCCAGCTGAGTGGAACAATCAAATATTGCTCACACTACAAGAAATTTGGTCTTCTATGACAATTGGAGTGACGATTGACCAAATCGTCACTAGGGTGCCTTGTTTTATGACGATTCTTATAGGTTCAATGAATTTAGTGACGAGAATTAAATGTGTGTCATAAAAATCATTTATATATCGTCATAAACCAAACTAAAGCCATAGTATGACAAAAATTTGTTTGTCATATGAGGCTAACTAAAATCGTCACAATTTTATACAGTGGTACTATGAATTTTTATCACTAATTTTTTTTCAACTGTAGGAATTGTGGGTCCCGATGCTACTATATTCTTTATAAATCCAAGTGTATTTTCTTAGTAAAATAAACTATTCTTAAATTCTTTTATACTTTTAAGAAATATTTTAATTCAAAAATAAGTTTTTAGAAAACAAAACTATCAGCCGTGGACTTATTTCAGAATTAGTTTAAATATATAATGAAAATAAATAAATAAATACCCATCAGCCATGGGCTGATTTCATCCCACTCCGTGCGCCACATACAGGCCCAATGTGACCACTGACCAGCCATGGGATTTCATCCCACTCCTCCATGCGCCGCATGCAGGCCAAAATGTAACGGCTGTTTCGGTATTAAAGAAACCAAAAAAGTTTTGCCGTTCCTAGGCTTCGAACCTATGACCGGTTGCTTGTGAGGCGGAAGCCTTGCCACTCATCCTCCAAACGACTTGTGTCCAGTTGGTTTACTTATGCGGTTTAGACTGAATTTTCAACGGAAGAATTCCCGCTTAGCCTGGGACTTGTCTTCTCGGCGCGTTCGTGCGACTATCTGCTCAGAGCGTTCGTGCCACCGGACGCCGCCGCCGGAGGCCTGCTCCCCTCAGCCTTGCGCCGCCAAGCCGTGCCCCCACCGCCGTGTTGCTCGCGCCCTACCACAGCTGCTGACGCGCACGATCCAGCCGGCCCCGCCCCTGTTGGTCGGCATCTGCGCGAGGCAGCCTGGCGGCGGCGGAGCGACGCGTCGACGTCCGGGGGCCGAGCGAAGGCCCGTAATCCGCGGCTCCGGGTTTCTATCTCCCAATCGAGGCTCGGAGCCGGGCCTCCGCTGTCCAATCCCCCGGACTCCTCTCGGCAGCCGCACGACGCCGTCGCCCAGCCGTGCGCCGCGCGTCGTCCCCCTGCTCCTCTCAGCCGTGCGGTACCACGGCATGCTCCCCTCGCAGTGCCGCACGTAGTCTGCCCTGCAGCCGCACTCTGCAGTGGATTGCCCCTCCCTGCAGCTGCACGGAGCCGTTGCTCAGCCGTGCGACGTCCGCTTGCTCCTCTCTGCTGTGTCACCTCGCAGTGCGGCACATTGTCCGCCCTTCAGCCCCACCCTCCGGTGGACTGCCCCTCCCTGCAGCCGCACGACGCCGTCTCTCAGCCGTGCGACGTCCGCTTGCTCCTCTCAGCCTTGCGACGTCCGCCTGCTCTTCTCAGCCGTGCGTCGCCACGCCGTGGCTGCGCCGGCGCCACCTCCGCCGCAGAGTACCGGTACAACCTCGTCCTCTACCGAGAGCTTCTGCACGTGGTTGTGATGAGCAAGTAGCTAAGTGTTGATTATTTTGTTCTTTGCTTGTTCGTGTCCGCAGGGGGAGGAAACGTCACCTAAGCCTCGTCGTGATTGGGTTGGGCAGCCTCGGCATAAGGTATACTTTGCCATCCAGTGCATCATTTTAGTGGTTGAATTCATGTGGCATGTTAGTGTTTACCGGTTGTTAATTGGTTCAATTTAGTATGGTCAATAACAAACATTGTCATGAAATGTTGGCCCCTGCAACAAGTTGCTGATTTTTGGCTTTATTTTAAATTTCTTACAGATGGACAGAAGTTGGATGAATGTTAGGCTCTTTAGCAAGCCGCACCTGGACGGGGTTAGGGAGTTCATGAACTTTGTTTCAGCTAGATTTGGTGAAAATGAAGCTATGCTCTGTCCATGTCGTAAGTGTTTGAATCAGATTCAGGGGCATAGAGGAAGTGTGGAGGATCATTTATATATTTACGGGATGGCTAGCACATACACTAGGTGGATACATCATGGAGAACCATTGGATGCCGGCATTACTCAGAATGTTTCACATCCAGATGAGCACATTAGTTTCGATGAGGGTGTCAGCATGAATGAGGATGAGGAAAACGCAGATGATGATAGACTTCCTGAGATGTTAGACGAGTTGTACACAGCTCAACAACAAGATAGACAGGCACAAGATGGACAGGTAGAACACGGACATGCATCTATGTTTGCGGCTGTGTTGGAAGAGATGAAGAAGGAGCTTTACCCTGGTGCACCTTTTACTAGATTTTCTTTTGTGGTGAAGCTACTGCATGTAAAGTCATTTTACCGGATCAGCAATGTTGGGTTCACAGCAATGTTGAAACTGTTGTCATTGGCGTTCCCGCATTGCTCCCTTCCCGCATCTTATGATGAGGCGAAGAAACTTATTCGTGCATTGGGACTTGGATATGATTCGATCCATGTATGTCCGAACAACTGTGTTTTGTTTAGGAAGGACTACGCAAACCTCTCTCAATGCCCCGTATGTGGTGCATCAAGGTGGAAAGATGGAGATGGAAGGAAGAAGATTCCTGAGAAGGTATTGCGGCATTTTTCAATCATTTCGAGGTTGAAGAGGATGTTTGGATCCAAAAAAATAGCAGAAGGGGCACAATGGCACAAGTTGAAGAGGAAACCAGTTGTGAATGAGCTTAGTCATCCAGCTGATGGGGAGGCATGGAAACACTTTGATAGAGAATATGACTGGTTCGCAGAAGATGCAAGGAATGTTAGACTTGGCCTTGCAACGGATGGTTTCAATCCATTTGGCAATATGAGCTCCTCGTATAGCATGTGGCCAGTATTTGTTATACCTTACAACTTTGCTCCGTGGGAATGTATGGACCAATCCAACTTCATGATGGCCCTACTCATCCCAGGACCCAACCAACCTCCAGGAGATGATTTTGATGTCTTTTTAGAGCCACTTGTCGAAGAGTTGCAAGAACTTTGGAAAGGTGTTCGTACCTTCGACGCTTCTAGTGGAACAATGTTTGATCTACATGCTGCAGTTCTATGGTGCATTCATGATGTTCCAGCTATGAGCGTATTGTCGGGTAGAGTCACAAAAGGTTACTATGGTTGTACGCATTGTGACAAAATACCATGCTCTAGAAGAATAAGGAATAAAATATGTTACATTGGCCATCGGCGTTTCCTTCCAAGGGACCATCCATGGAGGAGATCGAGATTATTTGATGGTCAGATTGAAAAACGTGACAAGCCTGAGAAATTTACCATTGATGAGCTGATGGAGCAATTGGAGAGGGTCAGGCATGTTAGACCAGGCAAGCATCCTCAAAGCAAAAAGAGAAAGCGGGAATCACCTAGTCAGTGTTGGAAGCGAAGATCCATCTTGTTTGATTTGCCGTATTGGTCAAGTTTGAAGCTGCGACACAACCTTGATGTGATGCATATCGAAAAAAATATATGTGATTACATTCTTGGTACACTTCTCGCCATTATTGGCAAGTCAAAGGACAATATTAATGCAAGGTTGGATTTGGAAGACATGGGCATAAGAAAAAATTTGCACCTGCAGCGTGATGGGGATTCATACATTTGTCCAAACGCCCCCTATACACTGAATAAGAGACAAAAAATTGAGTTTTGTGATTATCTAAGAAGTGTGAAGTTCCCAGATGGTTATGCTTCCAACTTAGCAACGCACGTCAGTGCTGATGGATGTAACCCCCAAGGGCTGAAATCTCATGATTGTCATATCCTACTTCAGAGGACTTTGGCTGCTGCTATCCATGGAGTCATACACGACGACATATATAAAGCAATTGCTGAATTAGGTATCTTTTTTCAGCAGTTATGTGCTAGAACTCTGAAGGTAGATGTCTTGCTTAGAATGAGAGATGAAATCCCACTCTTACTTTGCAAGTTTGAGAAAATATTTCCTCCTCGTTTCTTTGATATCTGCTTGCACCTGGCTGTTCATTTACCTGATGAGGCACTCCTTAGAGGTCCTGTGCAATATGGTTGGATGTACCCTGTGGAAAGAAAGTTGTATAAATTGAAACGTTTTGTGAGGAATAGGGCAAGGCCTGAAGGATCCATTGCAGAGGCTTATGTTGCTGATGAGTGCATGACTTATTGCTCGAGGTTCTTTGATGACATTGACACGCACCACAATCGGGAGGGCAGGAATAGAGAGCGTGTTGATTTGAGTCAAGGTGCTATATCTGTTTTTCAGCATGGAGTTGATTTGATTGGAGCCTCGAGGGTTACATATCATGATGATTATCATAAAATGGTTTGGTATGTGCTTAACAATTGTCCGGAGGTTGAGCCATATATAAGGTATTGCATCCCTTGTACACTTTGATTTTTTTTATTTAGCCTATTAATTACCTTATCTGATTCTTGAATTTGCTGTGGTTTGCAGGATATGTAGGAAAGAGCTTGAGGATGAAGGAACTCTTGATGTTGAAAGAACCCTTCAGGAGAAATTCTCGTCCTGGTTTAAGAAGCATGTGAGTTATTATTCAAAATGCTATATGTACAGATTTGTTGGTTTGCTTTCCTCATGTCACATATTTACTTGCATGCATGTACAGATTGCAAAACGTTATGTGGATGGAGAACCCATCAGCGAAGACCTATATGCACTGGCATCTGAACCTGATCTGCGAGTTCGAGTATTTTCAGCATGCATTGTTGGTGGTGTTCGATACCACACTATCGACCGCGAGAAAAATAGAAGATCGCAGAACAGCGGTGTCATGACGGAGGGTACACATAATGAAGACTATATTGATTATTATGGATGCTTGAAAGAAATTATCCAGCTGCAGTATAACTCAGATTTGAGAGAGCACCGGACAGTGGTTCTATTTCGATGTGATTGGTTTGATACTGATGCTAACAAGGATCGATTAAAAGATGATGGATTTTTAAGAAGCATCTACCAAGGCAGTTACTGGTACGAGAATAATCCATTTATTCTAGCAACACAGTCCACAAAGGTATTTTACTTGAAAGATAATGTGAATGGTGAAAACTGGAGAATAGTTCAAAAATTTTCACATAGACACTTGTGGAGTGTGGCTGAAAATGACTGTGATGAAACTGGACCTAGTGGCATAGGATTGTCATACCAAGATGATGAGTTTGAGGGTCCTCCTGTGCAAGCTAATGAAGGAACTTTGGAGAATGAGCAGCCGAATGATGAAGACTCCTATAGTGTTGATGCAAATGTAGTTGATGAGGCCCGAAGACAAATGGAAGAGGAGGATCTGAGTCGAGCGATGATGAAGACGAAACTATATTCCAATATGCCGAAGATAATGAAGGCCCAACAATCATTGATGATGATGATGACAGCGGTAGCGAGTAGCTCAGGATGCATTTATGAATGTAATACTTTACTTCTCAATTGATTCCAATACTATTAGCTTAGGATGCATTATGTGTTATCTGATGTTTCCCTTTTATTTAGGCAACTGCCACTAAGCATGGAAGGCGGAGCAGGGAATAGAGTGTGGTGAAAAAGCTTATTCCATGAAGGGAAGAACTGGATGCCAATATATAGTAATGCACGCTGTTGTAATAATATGCGTTACAAGACAAGGTTGTAGTGTTATATTCTCTGTACTTGGATGTTAAGTTCAGTTTCATTCTGGATGATGTATTCATTACAAGACAAGCTTGTAGTGCTGTATTCTCTGTACTTGGGTGTTGAGTAGTGTATCCAGTTTCAGTTTTTTGGCAGTGGAAGTTGTTTCAGCTTCTGATTGTGTTTGTGCACTCGATTCCCTTTTGGAGCCTCTCAGATTGCATTTGATTTATTTGGGTCCATAATGGTCTAACTGTAGTGTAGAAACAAGCATATAGTCTCATATTTCCTGTTCAGCCGCAAGACCACAAATCTGGGCAAACAATAATGCTCAGAAACACAATTCACAAAAATAATGCACAAATCTGGACAAGCTTGCATGACAGAATTTACTTCAGAGCTTATATTCAGAGACCATGCAAAGTATCCATACAAAGGTGGGGTGAACATTCATAAGCACTTAACATGAACAAACCTACATAATCTGACACGCATATACACACGCAGCTCCCACACGGCCACAAGATACTGAAACCTGAACACATTCATGCTCTGCAGTCTGCGCAAGCAGAGTATTTATCGAACAGCTCTTTTGCCCATGTGTTCTCCATATCTTCCTTCGCATGGTTGCCTCGTTCGAGTCAGCATCGTGAATTTATTGCTCTTTTGCCTCCGGCATTTTGTCCATGGAGTCAGGCTGCAAGAAAATAAAAAATAAAAATCAGTAACACAGTTTTATATTATGCAGTCTATGCAGTAGCTTTGTGAATTCATTACAGCGCACATCTTCTTGAAAGGATAATTTCTCATCACCATTTTCTCAAAAATTAATGTTGTCAATTCATTCAAGTAGCAGATGTACAGCTCAATTAAAGACTCCGATAAAAGGATTTACAGCTACACTGCCAAGTATCCGTCATATTCAGTCATAAGTGAGAAAATTTTGTTCAAGAATCGGACACCAGGAGAAGGTGGAATTTTTACCTTCAGGTGGCGGAGTGCCAAGCTGAGGCACCTGCTGGCATCCAACGCCCTGACGGTGAGCACGCCGCGGCTGCGTTGCCGGAGGCTGAGGAGCCGCCTCGCACCGGCGCCGCACACATCCGCGAACTCCGGCCACCTGCGCCCCGGGAACGCGCCGGCGCCGTCCCGCGCAACCTCGACGGACCAGATCGCCATTGTTGTTGTCGCCACCATCGCGTGACAGTCACCGACCTCGCAAGGATGACGGTCGCCGTTGCGCACTTCCGGCCTCCATCACCGCCCGCTCGTAGCTCCATCCCGGCCGGACCTGCCTGGCTCCGGGCGGCGCAGAGGCACCAAATATGCCCACGGCGGTGCCGGATTTGACCTCGACCTCGCCCTCCTCGCGGATGGGGGCCGCCGCCGTGGTGGAGGTGGGGGAGGAGATGACAGCGGCGGCGGGAGGGAAGAGGCACCGAGTGGTGATATGGCTGCTCCTTTTATTTTACGACCCCTTGGGGCCCACATGTCGGTCAAACCGAGTTCCAACCGCAGGGGTGCTTATCTTTTCAGCCCAGTTTCTCTTCTTCCACTGACATATGGGTCCCACTGCTGTTCATGCTGCTGTTCTTCTTAACCAGTCCATTTCTTTTTTTGATTCTGAATTAAAACTTCAAACACGTATAGATTCGACATATATTGACCAAATGAGTCGAATTTTTTTTCAAATACTTTCTAAAATCATGATCTATTGTTTAGAGTCGTATAATTTATGTTCATTGAGATAAATCTTTCACTTATTTGCTGATTCGTTAATGGTCACTATTCACTAGCTGCTTCACTTTTTTGTAACTCTCCAAAAAAGTTGATTTTGGTAATGATTTTCTGTGAACATGCATATCTTATACATATCTACACATAGTATTTTTGGTGAAATTTTTAAAAACTCCTAGACTTGTGGATGTTCACTTGGCCTTGAATTTCATTCTATACTCCATATGATGTCTATGTGATACATGGTTTCTAACAGACATCTAATTTCAAAAGTTTTTAAAAAATCTCAAAATAATTATGGAGGTTAGGGTGGACATGAAAAGTGGTCATAACAAATTTGAGCCAACAACTCAACCTATTTTGAGAGATAAAAAAGGACAAAAAAAAGGAAAATTCACTATTTATCTGTCTTTTTTGTACCTCTTAACATAAGTTGAGATTGAACCTGAAATTTGGCATACACATACAACATAACCGCAAATATACATAGTAAATTTTGTAGGAATTTTTAAAACAATTGATCCATGTGCATCAAGCAACTTTCTTGTCACATCTATTTACTTCTAATACATATACATTGCCCAAAATTCTTCAAAAATTTCCACAAAACTAATGAAGGTTGGAGTGCACATGTTACAGGATCATAACAATTTTGAGTCCCCAACTCAACATATTTTAGAAGATATAAAAAAGACAAACAAATAAAAAGTCTGAGTGCCTTTACTAAGTGAAAACGTAATACATAAATTCCGTCTTCGCCCAGGCCACTGACTGTCGTTGCCCACCTGTCAGTCCAGCGCGCGATGGGGGCAGAAACTGAACGCAAAGGCGGGACGGCTCCGCGCCAGGCTGAAATAATTTTGGGGAAATTACCATTTTGTCCTATCAGAGAGGGATCCTCTGTACTCAGCGCCGAGGGTAAATTCGGAAATTATGTTGTCTACATCTCACTAACCTGTGCGACTCGATGCCCTAGCAGCAAGGCCCGCAACTTTCCCCTCCGCCGCCGCTCCTCACCCATCCACTCCATCGCTCGCTCTTCGCCTCCTTCGCGGCTCCTCCGCCTCCCCACCTCCCCAGACCCTTCCCCACCGCCGCCGCGCACCCTTCCCCTCCGCTGCCGACGAGCACGCGACGCCCTTCCCTGGACGCGGACCAAGGTTACGCGATGCCTCCTGGTCGCAAGCGCCAAGCAGCAGGTAAAATCGGGCTCCGTTCTGATCTCCTTTTTCTCTTCTGGAGTTGCCACGCCGTGCGTCTGCTGAGGCCTGGAGCACGCCGCTGCTTGCTGGTGATTTGCTTGCACATGTAGTACGATTCTCACAGGAGTAGTGCTAGTTCTATCTGCAGCATGCGCTGCTTGCTGGTGATTTGCTTGCACATGTAGTACGATTCTCACAGGAGTAGTGCTAGTTCTATCTGCAGCATGCGTATGTACAGATCTTGCAAATTCGATGGGATTGCTTTGTTCTGCTCCTTGTCAACTAGCACTACTCCTGTGAGAAATCAACCCTGTGGTGCTCTGCTTGTATCTGCAGTTCGCGTGATAATAATATTGTGCATGGTCATGTTAATATCTGTATGCTTGTATAGTCTTGCTCAAAGCCAGGATGTGGCAGCTCAATTGGTAGGCACACAGTAAATTGCCTTATGTTGGTGCATGTATAACTGTTGCATTCTTCTGCTAGACTGGAATGGAATTGTTTTGCTTTATTTTCAGGAATAAATACTCTCTAAAATTTGTCTGTGATACTGAGATACTTTGTTAGTCATAAATATTCCCATATATACAAAAATCACTTCACTAATGCATGTTTATTTCTTTTATGCATGTAAAGAAGTCCCACTGACTGAATATGAAAAGGAGAGGGTGGAAAATATTATGAGGAACAATAAGATGTTGCAAAGCCTTGGCGTCACTGCATTAGCTTCACTTGTGAACAGTTCACATGGAAAGGGAAGGGGGAGGGCTGCTGAACAGTCCAGGTTGCATGAATCTGATCATAACAATGAACACCTGGCCGATAAGGTATTTGTGGAGTTATATCTTTTTCCGTATTGCCTTTCCATCATCTTTTCATAGATAAAAAATCTAGTTGCACTAATATATTCAGAAGGTACCAGCAGCACCTATGCTTGCACTATCGTATCAATCACTTTTATTGCTCATGCAGGTTTCAGGGAATGAAAATGACCTCCAGTTGACAAGGAACACCTCCACTCCCACTGGATCAAAGAGAGTGATGGTACTTGATGAACAAGACCCACCAGCCAGAAGGACTAGGCAGAGGATTCGTGCCACTGAGGAAGGTCTCCAAGGTGATGCACTGGTGGTTGCTGATCTTCCTACTGAACTTGATCAGATCGAGATGTGCAATGAAGGCAAGCTCGTCCTGTCTCTAAGAAAATTTTTTACATCCGCAATAAATTGACTAACTCTGCTATAAACAACATTAAACTAAATCTGAAATGAATTGCAAAGGAATAAAATATTTGATATTATGATATCACCCATCTTGACACTAACTTTCTATTAGTTTCAGGTCAATCAAATGCCATGGTACAACGATCAAATAGGGGAAGAACTATGGGTAAAGAGCTGGATAGGTTAAGCAGAGGCTTAAACACCAAGATTCAAGTCCATGTTGCTGAAGGGAAGAGGAGGCCAGATGCACCGATGCAAGCGGCAAAGCTAGCATCCGAATGTGGCATCATACTACGCAACCATATACCAATTCTTCCACATTGGAAGGACTACAAGAACGATGAGACACACCTTAAAGAGTTAAAGGGGAGGCTTGCTGTAAGTATTCTTTCCTAAGCTGCTGTTTGACAAGCATCTGAATTGACGTTTACTTAATTTATGCTGTTGGAATCTGAAATGGTGCCCATAATCTGTGCAAAGTTATAATGCTGGCATACCTGATAATAGGACTTGGCTGATGAGGGTTGAACATAAACTAGCATTTTTGTTTGTCAACTGCAAGTGTTTCTATTTTATAACTCTCTGACACTTCTATTAAATATGCTGCTAGGTCAAGTGTTTTTAGAGAAGCTGAAAATATGTTCATCCTGCACACTGATGCATTCAGTCATAAATTGCATTGCTTGTTTTATACAAGTTAATCACATGCTATGAATGCGAGTTTCTAATGTACATGTTCTTGTCTGATCTTGCCTAGGCTCAATTTACCATTGACATCGATGACAAGGCAATCACAAATGCTTGCACTGATTTGCTTAAGGGTGGTCAAAGACAACTGAGGCACAGGCTGAAGAAGGCTTACTTTGATGGCATGCCAGCAAACGAAGTGCCTACAACAACGCCAGTGACTTGCATGACTGATGATCAATGGAGAGCACTTGTGGAGATGTGGTCCAGCTCAAAGCATAAGGTCTCAATGGTTCTTTGTGTTTGCTATTTTTTCGCCCATTATTCTTAATATGCTTCCTATATTAATAGAATGTATCTTGTAGGACAAGTGTGTGGCCAACAAAAAAAATCGGGAGAAGGTTCAGTTCCATCAGTCGACAGGATCTCGGAGCTTTATTGCGCACGCCCATGTTCTGGTAGCAAAAAATTTGTGTTCATTGAGCATTGCATCTTATATTTTGCACGTGTTGTATATGACTATATTGGTGCCATGTAATTTCAGAAGCAGGACGAGAAGTATAAAGATGTGGAGCTCGATGCCATTGATTTCTTCAAGGAATGTCACAACAGCACTAAAACAGGCATGAGTGAGGCTGTTAAGGAAGCTCTTGTAAGTAATGACCAAACTTGAACTTTTGGAGAAGATGCCACCGACCTACCCCTATACAACCAAGCTGTCCTATGCAGTGTTAGTTTTCAGAAATGTTCAGTAAGTTCAGAGAACAGCTATTGTGCATCTGCTTTTTTTTTTTTTGGAATAGTGAGCTATCTTGATCTGTGCTTGACTTGGAATCTTCAATTTACAGAGCTAGAATCATTTTCAAGCACATGCAAAGTGTGTCGTTGCCATACATAAACAAAATGTTCACTTCAATTTTCAGAAAATGATGCTGTTATTTGTTCTTTTATATGTCATTATGTGGAGTCTTCTATGTTCTCATTATACCTTGCTGCATGTAAACAAAACTTGTCGTCTAAAGTACAAGAAAATGAATTGGCAGACTTCATGCTTTGATAAATAATATGATAGTGAGGTAGGCTATTAGAATTTTTTATATGATTGTAAACTGTGCAAGTTACAAACTGTGTATAACATTTTTAGTGTAGCCTATTTTGAATAGCCAACTACAAAGTGCTATGTGTTGGTAGCATTACTGTAGTGTGGTAGCATTACTGTAGTGTAAACCATATTTATGTGTCTCATTTTGTTTTCTTGCTATTGTTAGGAGCAAATGAAGGCCATTGTGGATGAACCAGCACCAGACGGGGAGATACCAAAGACTCCTGCAGAAGCTGTTGCACAAGTGTTGCCTTCAAGAACATTTCTTCGAAATGCTGGCCTTGAGACAGCAGTGCCCAAGAGAAGCTCCAAAGCGCGTGTACATGAACTTGAGGCTCAAGTTGAGGCAGAGAAGCAATGCTCTGCAGAGCTTAGAGATAAATTTGAAGCCCTAGACAAGAAGGTGATGGAAGCTGAAGCTGCAAGAGAGAAGGAACGGGAAGAGATGGCACAAGCAAGAAAGAAAGAACAGGAGGAGATGGAAGAAGCAAGAAAGAAACAACAGGAAGAGATGGCTGAGTTGAGGAAGCAATATGAGGCAACCACTGCTGTCTTGCGTGCTGCCCTTGGCCTGAACAAAGTGTAGGTTAATCATCACCCTTAACAACATCACCGCTTCATCTAAGTTATTTGCTAATATGCTGGAAACTGTGGATCTATCTCACTAATTGCACCTATGACTTTGGCTGGACCATAACTATGTGCTGGTGATATTTTGATTTGGCTGTGACCATAACTATTTATGTAATTTGGATGTGACCATGGTGACCAGAACTTGCATTTTAGCTGTGTACTATGCTGCTGATATTTGGTGACTTTTATGTCGAAATGTGACGGTTGAGGACTGTATGTGCATCCTGGTGATTGTGAGCTGAATGTGTATTTATGTTGATGGGCTCTGTATTTGGTTGATGGGTTGTATTGCTGTGTAAATAGGCTTGGCCCACAATCTGGTTCAATGTAAATGGGCTTGGCCTGCTATCTGAGTTGACTCTATTGTTGCTGCTGGAAATGAATTAGGCCCGAATGGCTTAAAAAAAACGAAGATTGATGAAAATGTGAAAAGATTAAGGCCCATAAAAAATTGCTAAAAAGGCCATAAAAGAAATCAGGGCCCATATGAATTCAGCCCACACGAAATACGGCCTGTTATTAAAAAATTATAAACAGGCTGTAAATACAAAAGGCCTGTAACTGGGCTTAGCCCACGAAAGGCCTGTTAGTTCATGGATTTTTGCTGGGCCAGATTGTATTTTTATGACGTTTTTTGCTTTGTGACGCCAGAATGAACGTCACAAAGATTATGACAAAAACATATGTTTTCATCACAGAACATGATCCTAAACACATGATAGATGACAAATGCATATTCGTCACACAATCGTCACAAAGTGTTCAAAATGACATAAAATCTTATTTTTGTGACAAAGATCAATTGTCATTGAAGCCTATATTTCTTGTAGTGTCACATCATTGGCCAAATCAAAAGCACAGCAAAGCTCACGTCGAACAGTGACCCTATCTCTCTACACGCATCTCCATTATTGCTGTCACATGCAAAGCATCCAATGCCTAAGTATAAATCTAATGGGTTGCACATAGAAAACAAGGTGCCTACTCCACCAAACCGTCCACATGGCTGAGTCAAGCAACAGAAGCCTTCCATTGCCTCCCTGGAGCGACCGGCCGCTATGCAAGTGCGGTCATCGAGCCATGATTAGAACGTCGACAAAGCGTGCCACATGTGGCATGAGGTTCTTTGGGTGTCCTGACTTGGACCCTGATTTCATGGTAACTAAGCATTCGCTACAACATTTTCCCTACCCTCTTCAGGGTTGTGACTTCAAGCAATGGATTGATTCGGTTCGGCCCACAAATGCTACTCGTGCAGTCATCGAAGCCGAAACCACAAGTGAATACCTCATGAGGATGGCTGACCATGAAAGGCTCCAACAGGCACGTCCAACTAGAGGGCAAAGGGAACAAAACATTCAGCACGCCCAACTAGAGGGCAAAGGGAACAAAACATTCAGCACGCCATTGCAACCAGTATTTGTAATCTTTGTTGTACTTCACTCTATGTATCGAGCCTAAGTTATCGTACCTTTTTCGGATACACAGCATGTCGACTGCTACATTTCTTCAGTATTTTCATTGCACAGCTCGTTCATTGCACAGTGGTTTATTGCACAATACGTTTTCACAGTATTTTGATTGCACATAAAATAACCTCACATAATGGTAATCTATCAAACATAAATGAGAAACAAAAATTACATGCGGTAAATAAATTTTTTCATTTCTCACGTACGAAAACATAAAATAACCTCACATAAATGGTAATCTATCAAACATAAATGAGAAACAAAAAATACATGCGGTAAATAAATTTTTTTTTACGTACGACCATAAAATTTCGAAAAAAACAAAAAAAAAAGCATCTTGTCGCCCTTCCATCGGGCGACTAGCTCCTTGTCGCCCTCTAGAGGGGCGACTACCCCTTGTCGCCCATTAAATGGGTGACTACCCCTTGTCGCCCGGTGCCTGGGCGACTAGCTCTTTGTCGCCCCTGCGCAGGGCGACTGGGCCCCACCAACCGCACACCCAAGCCTGTCGCCCTTTATAGAGGTTTTTTGCTTCCTGTCGCCCTTTCGTAGGGCGAAAAGAGAATATCGCCCATCCAGCCGGCGATTAGGTGACTAGTTTGCTAATTTTGAAAACGAGCGGTTATTAATAAAATATAATATAAAAATCGATTAAAAATAAAAAATTCTTTTTCTCTGTCCGGTCGTGCGTTGGCTTCACTGGCCTTAGGGCCCATTTGCGTCCACCGATAGTGGTGTTTGGAGTACCTTTGCGCCGGCCCAAGAAGACGTAGATAAAGCAATTTTTCCAAAAATTATTGAGATGGCGTGGGGAGTTGAACCTTCAACCTCAAGTTGTCTCCCCTCAAAAAGGAAAAAAAAAATGAAGTTCACAAGTTGTCCAGATCGACCAACTGGTCTAAGCCCCTTTTATGATTACTTTCTACCAGATAATTTTGCTAACACGTTAAATGTTCAAAAAAGAAGGCCATTATGCAGCGGAGCGCGCCCACAAAATCCTAGTCTTCCCTAATGAGTGTGACCGCATATCTTCCGGTTCTTTTGCTCTGTTTACAAAAGTTCTGTTGCGTTCATTCCATATGTGCCATGCTGTATACATCAAAACTCCTGCTTTTATTCTTTTGTGTTCCTTCGGAGTTCGGCCAGCTGGGTGTTCCCCGGTTCCACCAGCCTCGGACTGAACTTATGCTCTGTTCCAGTGGCTGGATGAGGTCGTTAGTCCAGCTGCTAACTCTGCTCCACACTTCGACTGCTTATGGCACTGCAAGCAGACTGTTGTTTCTTGCTCGTTGCTGCGGAGTGGACATGTTGGATTACATGGCCAGTTCCTGACTGCCAGCTTGTCTGCCGTTAGGATCTTTTGCTGAATGAACAGCCATGCAAAAAACTTGTGCTTGCCTTCCGCAAAAGCCTTCCACACCGACGTTGCATCAAAATTATTGTACGATTGTTCCATCAAAAAAAAATTATTGTACGATCCTTTAAACGGGGTAAGGTACGTTGATTTGACTGCTAAACATACAGTTAATTGATGAACCCGATACCTTCAGATGGTCAATGGTTCAAAATGGCAAGTGTATGGTTCAATCAATGTATAGGGCTATTCTGGATGCGAGTGTTGTAGCAAGCAATAGATACTTGTGGAAAATTAAAATACCTTTGAAAATTAAAGTGTTTCTTTGGTCCTTGCATAAAGGAGTGATCCTCATAAAGGATAATCTAGCTAAAAGAAATTGGCATGGAAATCAAAATGTTGTTTTTGTAGTAACTTAGAAACTATACAACATCTTCTCTTTGAGTGCAATTTTGCTAGATTTATCTGGAGGTTGATTGAACTTTCTTTTAGGTTAAAACCGCCAATTAGTATTGCTAACATGTTTGGCATTTGGTTGGGAGGGTTTTGACCTATGGAAAGGAATCAAATACTTGTGGGCATTAGCGCTATTTGTTGGGCAATTTAGCTAAGTAGGAATGATGTTATTTTTGAGGGGAAAAAAAAACTATTCTAACTCCTATGCAGGTACGTATTGGATGAGAACATAGGCACTGCACCAAAAGGAGGAGGGAAGAAATTACATGCTAAAGGCATGCCGACTTTTGAAGGTGGTCACGATGGATATCTTCGCCAAAAATAGGTGGAATTTTTAGCAATAAGTTGTGTTAGATGAACTGTTTACTATCTTTACACCTTTTGTTTGGTGAAATGTTATTTGGCCTATGGGGTAGACGGAGTCTATACATAGAGGAAACTTGTAATAACGAACAGTTAAATCCATTTAACGATGGAGAGACCGGGATGTTTTCATTTGCTTGATGAAATAAATTTCCCTTTATCTAAAAAAAAAGGTACGTTGATTTGCTGTGTATTGTCCGTTTGCCGTCCAGTTCCACCGTATTTGGTCCGGGCTATCATTGAGATGCACTTGCTCCACCATCCCCCGTAACATGACAAATTGTGCCATTTCATCAACCGTGGTCATGCGAGTGAAAACTTTCTTCCATTGGTGGCCTTGCAATTCTTGCTGGACAGTCCTATTCTTCCTCGACGCAAGCTTATACAGATCAGGCGCAATGTCCATTGGCGCTTGTCCTCCTAGCCAGCTTGAATGCCAAAACTTCGCTGTGCGTCCATCACCAATTGTTACTGTCGTACTTGCTCTGAACAACTGCCTGTCCACCGCATCGCATGGTACTTGTGTGCCCGTCCATGGTCTTTCTTGATCGGTCCATTCAAACCATAGCCATCGTAACCTGAGATTATTGTATCCGCAAGCCAAGCCTGATTGGTAGTTCTGGAGTCCTTAGCTCACCAGCTTGGACAGTCTGAACTCTATTTCTACTTCACATGTTTTCATCTATGCTTTCAATTCATTCTATGTGTTCTGTCAATTTTTCATGTGGGAACCTGATTAGGTTGAAATCTCCACCAATTAGCATTGGAACTTCTGTCCTTATAATTTTCTGATAGAGTTCCAGCATGAAAGCTGTTTTTCTTTCATGTTGCACTGGACCATACACATTTATTACCTCCCATATTGTCTGTTTACTCTGACTTTTGATGATCATGCTTGAGAAAAACTCTCCAGTATCTTTTTCTATGACTTCTATCTGTCCCTCTGTAACACCAATCAAAGTCCCTCCAGAATGACCTCTGGCTGGTGTCCAATTCCATGAATATGGGTACCCATGTACTAAACTCCTCAACTCTTGTAGAACAAATTCCTTCTTGATTGTTTCCTGCAAACAGAAAATATCCACTCTATTGTCTCTAAGAATTTCTTTTAGCTGGCCCCTTCTTTTTTCCTGACCCATTCCTCGAATGTTCCAAAAGAGCACTATCATTTGGATTTCTTTTTCCCACCCCCACCCCCTCCTCTTCTCTTGCGCACTGTTACTCTACATTTCTTTTTTCTAGCTGATGACTCATTGCTCGAGGGTGGAGAGTCTTCTGCAGAAATCTCATTATCTACCTGTGCATCTTTCTCTTCTAGATTTCTATCCTTCTCTTTCGCCATATTACTGATTATAATGTGTTTCTTCTCTTCATCTATCCTGATTCTAGCTTCAGCCAGGGTTGCTCTGGTCTCCTCCAACGCTTGAATAGTTGACATATTTTTGCAGGCCAGATCATCTGATTGGCCTGTATCTATATTACAGCTTTGTGCAATCCTAGCTAAATGCAATGGATCAAAAGAGTTAAACAAAGAAAAGTTCGTACCTGGTAAGTTCTTCTTTTGCTTGAGTGATTCAACCTTCTGCTGATGGTTATGCCATCTTCTATGTTTCTAGGGCTTCTTCTTTGAGCAATTGTCCCAGCTTTATGTTTCTGCTTGACTGCAGTGAAACCTTCCTCCAGATCAGCATTGGTCTGACTCAGATCCCCTGACAGATGACCAGCATCATCCCCTTTTTCTGCTTCCACCCCCTGTTTGCTCTGAACATTTAGCAGTTTAAGGTTCATCAGAGGGGCCACTTTCTTAGCTCTCTCCTCAATTCTAGCCTCGACTTGCAGCATTTCCTCTTTCTGCTTCTCTATTGGATCTTCCTCATAGTCAACCACATCAATTCTATCGTCTTCTACATTCTCATCTTGGGTCATTATTGACTCATAATTGCAACCTTCCTGAGATTTGTATCTGTCCTCATTCGAGCTAGGGCCCTCTTCTAATTTTTGCTCCCCCATTGCTATCTCTTGGGATTTGTCACCACTCTGCTGCTCCTCTTCTCCCTTATCAACCTTAATTTTGGAGCTGTGCTATCCACTTCCATCTCAGTCCTCTTTTCTCCACTCAGTTGGTCAATGTTCAAATGAGTGGATTACAACGGTCTCTACTGTTCTTTTGTCCCGCGGTTGAATTGATTTCCTCTCCTGGGGATTTTATTTTATCATGTATTGGCAGTTCTTTTCGTTTCTGACGCCAGTTCTACGATTTGTTGTGTTCATTTTTGCCATTTCCACGCAAAAAGAACTGACTCTCCTCTTCACGAACAAAGGACGAGCTTGATTCGTGGCTGCACTATGCCGCACTTTCTCTGTCAATCGGCTGCCGCAATTTTAAAGCACCACGATTTTGTTGTCGTTGAGACTAGGATGAAAACGAATCGGATCGGAGCGGATAACACCTTCCTCATATCCTAATCCACATTTTTTTATCGGATTCGGAGCGGAGCGGATAATATACGGATGCGGTTATGGATACGGATTTTTTCGGATGTCGGAAATGGGTCGGATTCGGACCGGAAGCGGATCTTTAAATATCGGATTTGATATATCTATTAGTAGAGAATTATATATCGATAGATAGTTCATCAAAGCATGTAAAGTAGCCAAGGAAATCCAACCACCCGAACTACAAATTCTCAGTTTAAAATATTATGAAAAAATATAAACAAATACAAATTGGCTAATATTATCGGATAATCCGTTTTGATATATCGGATAATCCATATCCGTCGGATTTTGCTAATCCTATATCCTAATCCGCATCCGCACGTAATCGGATTCGGATCGGATCGGATTCTTTAAGATATCTAAAATGTCACACCAAATCCTCAAAAATCGGATTCGGACCGGATCGGATCGGATAATTATCCACACCACTTTCATCCCTAGTTGAGACCACATGCCGCAATTTTAAAGCACCACGAATTTACGTTTCAAACAGAATTACTCATTTATGGATATATATTCGGTGTTGCTAAACGATAGTCAGATAAAAACATGAACCTTTCAGTCGTTTTTTTTGTCCAACCACAAGGCGCCGCACATCCTCTGTTCTGTTTGCAATTTTCTGTGTTGTTGGGCCCTAATTGTTGACAGTCTCTATTTCAGGTATCGTGATGGCCCATTCTAGGTTCATTGGGTCATATGTACCCGTTAGCAACATCATGGCTAACCCGATATCAATTACTGAAGGGCCCCCCCACTGTCATTATATATCC
This sequence comes from Eragrostis nindensis, assembly GCA_012490785.1. Classification (NCBI taxonomy): domain Eukaryota; kingdom Viridiplantae; phylum Streptophyta; class Magnoliopsida; order Poales; family Poaceae; genus Eragrostis; species Eragrostis nindensis. The sequence goes on from JAAXCT010000183.1 coordinate 351,999, forward strand.
TCATTCGTGTTTTTTTCAAAATCATTTTGGTGCGGCAAAATTTGGAGCGTCCTTGCTCGTGTCGAGAGGAACGGAAACGTGGAGTCGGCGCCCCGACGCTGACTACGGCGGCGGCAAAGCAACTCCCGATACGATTTCCCTCTGTTATTCCTCAATATCAGCCGTTCCGCTTTTGAGTATTGCGATGGGCAAGGAGATTCAATCATGTTTGATGCATTGGAAATGTGGTTTGTATTCCCGTCGTCTGCGTCCTTGGTTGGGTTCTCCCTGCTTGAGCATGAGTGAGATTGGGTTGCTTTACGTTATGGATCACTAGCCTCTGCTTGTTGATTCGGCTGGCGTAGGTGCTCCGGCGGGCGTTGATGCCTCTTCCATTTGTTACGGCAATGTCTAAGGATGATTAGGGAGGGGGAGTTTCAGAGAATTTGGCGGGGTGGGTAGTAAGAAAGAGCTCTGGTACTGCACTGATGTTCTAGTAGCCTTTGGGAGTGCTAGTCAATCTGCAGTGGAGGTTTTGGGCCTCAAACCACGGACTTCCAAAGGCCGCAAATTAAACCATACCATGGACTTCCATTCTGGCCCGCCTCGCTTGGATCTTCTTCCTTTTCGTTTTCGTTTTTTTAAGAAAAAAAAACGAACGAGAGTCACCGAAACTGACATCACTAGTATAGCTAGGAGCTGTCTTTTTTTATATTCCATCACCAGCATTCCTTCGCCTTTGCTCTACTTATTTATTACTAGTATTATATTTCGGCGTTCAGGCCCACAAACAGGGACGTAAACAGAGCTAGCTGTGCAAACGGAAAGATCACTAGCTCCAACATATAATGCTGTCTTATCTAAGGCATTAGCAGTCCCTCCAATAGTCCAATGCACACAGCACACATCAGTGTGTTGGATTGGGTTGGTTCGCACAGATATGCTCTGGTCGATATATACAATGAGAAACCGGCTCGATCGTCCAACTAGACATTGCTCAGAGAATTAAGGAGTAAAAAGATACTAATAAATGTGACATGCAAGGGTAAACTCAGCAGCCAGGCCAGCAGCTTACAACGAGCGAGTTAACAGGCCAGCCACAATGCAAGCAATTAGCTCAGCAGCATCATAGTATACAACTGTTTACCTCGGATCAATGAGAACGAGTCTATACAGAATGAGAGGAAAGCCTTGAATACAGTCCATCAATGCTTTGCCGTAATAGGAGCATCAGTAACAGCCTACTACTCCACAACCACATCCCCAACTGTGTACGTACTCATATGTGACAACTCAGGAAACATATGGCAGAATGAATAATTCTCATGGATCACCTAGCTAGCTGCTAGATCATTCTCTTCTGTCCGTGTCTATATATACAAGGAAAGCAATAGATCGAGATGGATGCAATCTAGAAGCTTACATAGCAAGAGGAACATAGGAGGAGGAAGGGAAGGGAAAATGGCTCCCCGGGGCCGGCAGAAGATCCCGATCCGGCGCATCGAGAGCGAGGAGGCGCGGCACGTCTGCTTCTCCAAGCGGCGCGCCGGCCTCTTCAACAAGGCCAGCGAGCTCTCCCTCCTCTGCGGCGCCGACGTCGCCGCCGTCGTCTTCTCGCCGGCAGGCAAGGCGTTCTGCTTCGGCCACCCCTCCGCCGAGGCCATCACCGACCGGTTCCTCCTCGCCACCGCCGCCGCCGACGTCGTCGTCGAGTCGTCTTCTTGCATCATCATCCCGGCCTATACTACAGGTCACCACCAACCTGCAGATTCCGAGCTCAACCGGCGGTACGGCGCGCTGCGCGCGCTGCTCGGCGCCGAGAAGGCGCGGCGGCAGCGCCTGGACGCCGCCATGGACAAGGAGCGCGCCGAGGGGGCGGCGTGGATCGACGCCATGGACAAGGGGGTGAGCGCCATGGGGCCAGCCGACCTGCTCGCCTTCAGAGCCGCGCTCGCGCAGGTGCAGGTCCACGTGGCGGCGCGCGCGGACCAGATTCTCCGCGACGCCCTCCTCGCCGCCCGGCAGCCGGCGGCCTTGCAGATATCGGCGGCGCCTGGCTTCGGGGGCCTGCACCTGCAGCAGGGCTTCGAATTCGGCGGGGGCCACCACCACCAGTACATCTTCAATTAATTGATTCTAGCTACAGTCTAGGCTAGCTAGAATCCGATGCATGGACTGCAATCTATGACTGCTAGCTGCTTAATTCCCTAGCTAATGTATCTCGCTTAGTTTTCGAGTTGCTTGAAAAAATGTATTTCGCTTTTGCTAGTGGTACTTTGATTCTTCGATCTACCGGTTCAAGTACTGTGTTGCATGCCGTGTTGGCAGTCTATATAGGATCCATTCCCAAACATATCCCCAATATGTGTTGGTGAGGAAAATCGCCAGCGTACATCTGTACTGGAATGTATATGCGCATGTCGTCGTACATTGGTGAGGAAAATTGCTAGGCTGATTCTTTGTTGTCGAGTCCTAGCTACCTTTGGTTTGTATGAACGTCATCTGGATTCGTATGTTTTTCTATGTTATGCTGATGTGGTCGACTGATTGTAGTAAGACAATATTACTGAGGCTGTACTTGTTTCTAAAACTTGTAGATAGTCACTTCATCGGTCATCAATTATGCTTGCGATTTGTTCGGATCCTCCATCGAAACGAGGAGTCCTGTTGGTATTGAGATCCTGCCTTTCGGTATGGAACGAGGATAGGGCCAGAATGCAGCCATTCGAATTGCTGTGGTTGCAACCGTCAGGCGATGTGCTACCAAGGTTTACAAAACCGCGGCTAACCGGACCGGAAACCGGAAAAACCGGACAAACCGGTCCGGTCCGGTTAGCTCGGTCGGTCGGTTTTTCGTTTTGAATTTGAAAGAATTTAGAAATTTTGAAAAATTTTGAAACAAAAAATTTGTAAAAAAACTAGACGTAATATGCGGCCGAACGGTGGAAGAACTTCTCGAAAATACGAAAGTTGGGTCGGTCAAATAATTCATCTAACGTTGCAGCCGGGAAAAAGGAAAAAAAAGAGAAAAAATCACGTTTACGTCCAATTATTGGTCCCCCATCACGCCGGACGGTCCCCACCAACCCCACTCCCCCGACGCCCCTCGCTCGCTCACCCTGCCGCCCAGTACATCGCCGCCGCTCGCCGCCTGATCCAGTCGCCGGCCTCCCCCGCCGCCCTAACCTGCCGCCGCCCTCCCCCCATTCTCTCGGTTAGGCGGACGCCGGGGCCGGTTAACCGGTCGAACCGACCGATTTGGCGATGGATCCAGCGATTCCAGCCGCTAATCTCCTCTCCGATTCGGCGGATTCGTTGCGGCGGGGCGGTTAGCCGACAATGCGGCCCGGTTAACCGAAGATCCGAGCGGCTAACCGGTGGGAGAGGGCGGTTGGCCGGCAGACCGCCAGTGGGGAGCACGTGGTGACTGGTGAGCAGCGAATTTTTTTTTTAGGCCGCCGTAGCCCTCTCTAATTTAATAGTTGGCATTAGTATAATAGTTGGCATTAGTATAAACTATAATTTGTATGTATGTAAGTAGTGTTGCATATGTGATGATAGATAAGTAATGGTGAGCACGTTGTTGCGAATTTTTTTTTTAGGCCGCCGTAGCCCTCTCTAATTTTGTAAGTAGAATTGTAGATAGTTGACATTAGTTTAATAGTTGGCATTAGTATAAACTAGAATTTTGTATGTACAAATAGTGTTGCACATGTGATGATAGTTAGATAAGTAATGTAAGTCTTAAATTTTGATTTCATTGCTCGTTAGAAAATTTAGATTGGTATGGTAATTGGATAGTGTATATGTCAATGTTTTTCAGGCAAAATGACTGATCGTCAGCCAGATCCTGTTTGGGAGCATGGTGAGAACAAACACCCTGGGTTCTATTGCAAATATTGCAAGGTAACGAAGAAGGGGGCTGGTGCCACGAGGTTTAAGGAGCACTTGGCGGGACGTGGAAACGATGTGAAGCATTGCAACTTTGTTCCCAAAGATGTGTGCGAGTACTTTCGTCGTGAGCTGGACAGAACGAAAGAGAGGTCCAAGCATCGAATGGTGGAGAAATTAAGGATTGAGGAAGTTGCTAGAGAAGGAAATGTGAGCGAGGATGAGAATGATGAGGACTTACAGAGGGCGTTGCATGCTTCTCGACAGGATGAGGAATATGCAAGGCAGGTACGGTCCAAAGGTGGACACTATGAGCACGGTGGTGGCAGTGGCAGTGGCAGCAAGCAAGGTGGATTGATGAATTTTCTTAAGAGGACAACGTCCAGAAAAGAAACAAGAGGTGGTTCATCTAAGCCGATGTATCAACCAAGGATCGACACTGGTGGATGGACTGAGACTGGTAAGAATGCGAGGAGGGCAATTGGTAAGGCTTGGGCCAAATTTTTCCATATAGAAGCCATTCCTGCAATCAAGGCCGATAATCCTTACTTCAGCGCCGCTATTAAGGAGACACAGCGATGGGGTAAGCAAACATTTAGATATTGTCGACTTGTTGTCCATTCATGCGTTGTGAACAAATGTGGTTCGACTACTAATTTCATCATTCATGCAGGTGAGGGCATCCCTAGCCCGACAGGGCGAGAGATGAATGGCATCTATTTAGATGCAACTGAGAACGATATAAAGAAGGCTTTTTCTAAGTTCAAGATGGATTGGCCGACATATGGTGTTACTCTTCTGTGTGATTCATGGACGGGGCCGACGAAGATGAGCGTTATCAACTTCATGGTATATTGCAATGGGGTAATGTTTTTCCACAAGTCAGTTGATGCAACCGGAAAAAGCCAAGAGGCAGATTACATTTATAAGGTAATTCATTCTGTGATTGTATTTGTCTACTCATCATGAAATGAACAAGTCTTTAAATGTCTCTTTTGTGTATGTTCCAGGAAATTGTGAAAGTGTTGAACGAGCTTGGTCCTGAACATATCGTCCAGATCATCACTGACAATGGTTCTAACTATAAGAAAGCGTGCAAGATGGTTAGCGACAAGTATCGAATTGTGTGGCAGCCATGTGTGGCTCACACAATCAATCTGAATTTTATAGAAGAAAACTCGGTGACTTCTCTACCGACCTAGCAAGGCAGATGGCATGTGACAATAAGACTTCCCCATGTAAGTCAAAATTTCTCCCAACTCAAGTCATTACAATGTAAGTTAGTTATGTCTAACCGATGGACTCACAATTTGTTGTTACAGCTCAATGGTGGGCTATGTTCGGTGGCGAAACCCCACGTCTCCAGAAGCTTGCTATGCGGCTAGCGGCTCAGTGTTGTTCGTCCAGCGGATGTGAGCGTAATTGGAGTACATGGGCATTGGTTCACACTAAGGTGCGCAACAAATTGACTCATCAGAAGCTTCACAAGTTAGTGTATGTCAACTATAACCTTCGCCTTCGCATGAGGGAAGCTATCAACTATCAGCCACGAGAGGAGGATCCATTTGATCAACTCATGCAGCTCACATTGTATGATGACACAAATCCCATTCGAGATTGGTTCGAGAATGGTCGTTCTAATGCCCCACCATTACTTGATGAGGAAGCTACGGAGAGTGACACCCCTATCCCTTCTCACTTGGTGGTGAACGTTGACCCTGAACAAACCGAAACAATAACTGGCGGTAAGTCTCTTGTGGAGTGGGCGGAGAAGACTGTGGGTGACTCACACATAGGTAAGAGAAAACACCAATCGGTGACAGGAACAAATAAAGCTAAGAAGAAGAAGGGTGTTGATGCACAGCTGGTCACTAGTGATGCGTCCACTGAAGCCACTGATAGCGACAATGGTAAGAAAAGTCCGCCGTACCAAGAGACAGGTGATAGTAGCTCCCCCTCCCCGTCTGAGGATGGCGGTGGCGACGGCCGCGGGATCATCGATTTGACAACAGCCCCGTCACACGAACCTATCCGCTTCACAGGTAACCTGTACGAAAGTTTTTGATAACATCATTAATTTCAATGTTAACTGAATGTTCACTACCGTTTGCAGGTGAGACCCAGTTCACTCACGCTACTCAGGACCAAGACCATGGCGCTCCAAGCTCGCAGAGGACGACCACGCGTGGAGGGAAAGGGAAAAGTAGGCAGCATCGTCATGGCTATGAGAGTGAGTCATCATACTCATACTCTAATGACTACCACTCAAACTCTATTCCGGAATTTAGCGACACCTCTAGTTACTATGGCCATGGTAGCGACACCTCTAGTTACTATGGTCATGGTGGTAGCGAGTCAACAACAAATGATTACTACTCTTACTCTGTTGCTGATTTGAGCAACCAACCACCTCAAAAATGGGTGTATGAGTGGGTGGATCCTGATTTCTACAATATGTTGGTTGAACAATGGAGAACAAGCACTGACTGGACCCATCAAACTTGGCAAGAGTTTAAAGCAGAGCTCTTGGCAAAAGAGGGAATAAACATCATGTCCACTGAAGAGTACACCTCGGCAATTCAAAATTTCAATGCTCCATGGTCCTACTCATAAATGTATCTTTGTATTGTATGTTGATGTATTTAAAAACTATGTCTAGGATTATGTTGGACCTTTATGTTGGACTTGGACGTTTATGTTGGACATTTATGTTATATTCGAATTTGAAAGTTGGAACTTGGAGTGCATGAGACATTTCATGTGTCACTTCTACCGTGGATTATGTTCCAATATTTCTTATCTTTTTCATGTCTCCTATAGTGTCAAATTGTGACTAAGCATTTTGTAAATTTATAGCAAAAGTCATGTCCAATTTTCTGATTTTTTTCTGTCTTTTTTCCATTTTTTCCCACACTTAACCGGTTTCCGTTTTCTACCTCCGGTTAACCGGTTAAACCGGACGGTTAACCGGTGAAACCGCTCGGTTTGACAGTTCGGATCGGTGGTTTGAATTCGAAATTTGCCGTTCGAAATTTGCACCGGTTTCCGCTCGGTTTCTCCGGTTTCCGGAAAAACCGGTCGAATCGGTGGCATCCGGTCTCCGCGGTCCGGTCGATTTTGTAAACCTTGTGTGCTACATTCGACAGATGGCCAAAGGTTGCATTTTGGGGTTTAGGCGGGACGACTTTGGGCACACGAAGCTTCTCTAAAGAACGTGAGGCAGTCTGCAACTGCCACCAAGGAAGAAAGTAATGATCTACGTATTTTTATGTAGTAAAGCTGCTAGTAACCTTGGATTATAGATGCAGCCTACAAAAACTTGCATACCTCTGTTCACCCCTCTTGATCCGGTGACTGTTCTGTTTCTTGCCGCGTACCGCAGTTCAGCGAGGCCCTGGAGACCTGCCGGCTCGATATCGAGGTAGCCGAAAAGCTTGGGTGGCGCCGTCGGCCACGCCGATGCGAAGACCAGGCGCCACGGACACGCTCTGACTAGCCCTCAGCATTTCGTCGAGCACCTGGCGGGCGTGCTCTGGGAGTGAGTAGGCGACGGCTTGGCAAGCACTGCGGTTGCGCCGCGTCTCCCGACGAGGACGGACGGGCCGCAGCAGCTAACCGGCCGTGGGGGCTCCCACGCAGGACACGGCCGACGAGCGAGCGCTTGCGTGCGGCCTGCCGGCGATCCCGGCTCCCTGCCTCGGCCCTCGGCGGACAAGAGGTCGAGCAGCATGGCGCGTGGCCAGAGCATTCAGTTGGTCAATGTTCAACGACTGTATGACAACGGTCTCTACAGTCCTATATCCTGTAGTTGAATTCACTTCCCCTGGGGATAATTTATCTTTATGTATTGGCAGCTCGATCTTTTCGTTTCTAACGCCAGTATTGTAGGTTCATTTTTGCCATTGACATATCCAGTGCCCACGCAAAAAGAACTCTCTCTCCGGATCGTCATCGTTAAATTAATGCTCCAATCTCGCTCAGCAACCTATCAGAAAATACATCTCCAACCACCGCGACGGTGTGGCAAGGAAAATATTTGCAATTGTCTTTCGCCTCTCATTTTCCTCACTCATAAAAAGTAGGGAAAAGTACATGAGCTAAGAACGAGTTTGATTCGTGGCGGCGCTATGCCACACTTTCTCTGTCAATTGTTCTTCGGCCGCGTAATTTTAAAGCACCGCAACTCTTTTGTTGTTGACTTGTTGAGACCACATGCCACAGATTGAATCCATTATCATACTTTTATCCAAGATAAGAGGTATGACAAAAAAAAATTTTTCGAGAACGTGCGGAACACGTATTTCATTAAGAATGAGAAGAAGTCAAATACAAGGCCCGATGGCAAGAAAACAAAACAACCGAGAAAGCAACCAGAACACAACCACCACACTACTACTACAACCACAACAACGACAAGCGGCCGGGGCGCAGCCCAGCGGGAGGCTAAGAGGGAGGGAGGAACCTAAAGCCTAGGAACGAGAAGCTTTCGAAGCTTGGAGAACTTCGCGGACGACCACAAATGTGCAACGTCTAAGATCTCCTGGGCCAAAGCGACCGGCTGTAGTGCTTGGAATTCATGGATCCTCTTGTTTCGCTCACCCCAAAGTCTCCAAGCGACCAAAACGGTGAGGGTGTCGTACCCTGGGCGAAGCTCCTTGGGTAGTCTCTTACGCGACCTAAGCCACCATTCAACGAATGGGGGTTCATCGACGGATGGGGCAAGATGCTGCAGCCCCAAACGTCGGAGGACCCGGTACCAAGTCTCTCTGCTGTGGACACAATGCAGCAAGAGATGGTCCAAGGTTTCGGATTCCTGCGCACAGAGTGCACATGTGTCGTCATCTTTGAGGTTGTGTCTGAGTTGGCGATTGGAGGTCCAACACCTCTCATGAAGCACCAACCAGAAGAAGAATCGACAATTATTTGGTGCTTGGGTTTTCCAAAGAACTCTTGCCCCAAGCACCTCAGATTGTCCTATCGAGAACGCGTGGTATGCACTCGACGAAGTGAAGCGACCATCAGCTGTCCATTTCCATCTAAAGTGATCAGGAATGGTAGACAGCGCGACCTGAGAAGTGATTGCCAGCACTCTAAAGAAGTCAAGAAGCACTTGCACCTTACGTGCACCTCGGATATCACGTATCCAACGTCGGTTGCTAAGAGCATCGGCAACCAGACTAGTGTTGCGGATTCTCATCGGCACCGCTGCGACCAAGTTAGGGGCAATGTTGGCCAAGGATTCACCATCCACCCAACGATCGCTCCAAAACAGTGTTGCTTTACCATCCCCTAGGGCCACGGATAGAAGTGTCGAAAAGGGCCTGCGCGACCGGGTCGGTGGTGACTTTGAAGCCGGCCCATGCTTTATCCGGTTCAACACGAGCCAACCAGTTCCATCGTAGCCTGAGGGCCCATCCGGATAACTTTAGATCACGCAGCCCCAATCCTCCCATATGTAGGGGCCGACAGACTTTTGTCCAGGCGACCGCACAATGCCCCCCTGATACTACCTCTGTGCCCCTCCAAAGGAAAGCTCTCATAATCTTCTCGATCGTACTGATCGCCCATCCCGAAAGGTTGACCGCGATTGCCAGGTAGACGGGAACAGCAGCTAGGTTGATCTTAGTTAGGATCAAGCGGCCACCCCTATTTAGCAAGCGACCTTTCCAAGCAGGCAACCTGTCAGCGACCCTGTCGACCAGAGGCTGGAGGTCGGCCTTAGACAGCTGCCAGATAGATAGCGGAACTCCCAGGTATATGCAGGGGAATTCGCCTGCCTGACAAGGAAGTATGGATTGGGTCGTCACGACTTCCTCCTCTGAGCAAGAGGTATGACAATGTACATAAAAAATGTGTTTGCATATTTATTCAATAATATAATTGTTGTTTTTACCAAACAAAATGATATTGAACAATAAGATTTTTTTTAAAAAAAGGTTGAAATTTAAACTGGCGTCAAACATCGGTCAACAGCGAATGAATGATTATGTCACAATACCTTGTCAAGTGTTTCCTGATAACTAAACTTCAAGTTCAAGTCCGATTTCCTCTCCACAGTCTCACAAAATTAGAGCCCGTTTGGTACGCCTGGTGTATCGTGATTATGTGTTGATCATGTGTAGTGGTTCTCCGTAAAAAAAATAAGAGACTATGAGCTGAAAATAAGTAGCTTTTTCTTTACTAAGTGATTTCAATCTAGAGTTTATTCTGAAGAATCAATCATAGAGAACCACTTTCAGCCATATAATCCGCTTTCCTACGAGGAAAGACCGGCCTGCATAGAAATCAGCTTCTCAAACGGATTACTTTCAAGAATTTCTACCAAAGAAGCCTTTAGATTATAGGGTCCAAGAACAAAATCACTGATTGGGAGAGCATGGGGTGCTAAACGTGTGGACTGTGGTAAGCCTCCTTTCTGGTTCTAATTTGCTGGCCCATTCAAACAATATAGTTGTTGGCTTGATATGATCCAAATACAATTACTTGTTTATGGATATATGTTTTAGAGCACCAGCAACGTCACGCCGAACCGAACTGCATGCGTCGCCCTGCAAAAATCGATTTCCATCACGGTTCGACCCCTGCAGTGTTGGTTCGATTGGTAGGACCCACTCTAGCAATTAAAAAAACACTAACTTTTGTGATGGGCCGAAGGCACATGCATCAGGCTGCAGCAAACACCATTGGTCAGTTGATTTGATTATTCTATTCGTCACGGTTCGACTAGAACTGACGCGTCAATTTTTCTCTTTCTTGTCCACGGTTCGACGTCGGCTGTGTGTAAAGTTCGATTGCCGAACCATCAATTGTACCCACGGTTCTTCGATTCCGCGCAACACTACGGGTGCTCTTACTCAAGTAAAACGGAACTATACAATCAATTCATCGTTTTCAGTCATCAATATATACGCGAGAAGAGCTACTACTGCAACGCGTGCTTTTTATACACGTACGAGGGACCATGCTGCTTGCTAGCTATACCATCAGCCGCCGTCCGCCGAGGGGTTGGCTGCACTGCACATGTGGATGCGTAAAATGCGAATCCGCATCTCTCGGTACAGCGCACTAACGATCGTGCACGTGCAACCAAGCCCGGGGCCCACCTGCCATCGGGCGGAAGGTCCACATCAACGCCACGGCACGGTCCTCGCGTCGTCGTCAAACGATGAAGAAACAAGGAGAACGCGCATCGGCAAATGAGCCCATAGATTCTGAGGTTCTTTTTTTTTTTTTTTGCGAGGATAGATTCTGAGGTTATTTCAATTACAGCCTCATCATATGTTCATCATCGTCAAGCATCAAGCTTCGACAAGTCTTTAAATTGTAGTCTCAAAAAAAAAAAGTCTTTAAATTGTCTCTTGCGCTTATCGTACGCTTTGAGAGTTCGATTCTCTCGGGCGATGAAAAGACAAGAACATTGTCGATTGCAGCCAGCATTTTTTGTTCACGGTTTGAGGTCCTGATTAATTTGGAATCAGAACAGTTTCATGTAAACGAAACAGCATTCAACATTCTGGAGTCTAGAGACCAACCAAATTTTGTACGTCCAAAAATAATTTCCAACGGCCGGTGGGGAATCATCATTTATAATAACTCGGCAGTCAAGGGTCTTAAGCGCAAAGGAAGCCTAAGAGAACGAACCAGCCAGCGATCGCTCCCCTCCAACATTCCCGGCCGCCGCCGCCGCGCCACCGCGGCCATGAGCGCCGCCGCGGCCGTGGCGCCTAGACGCCGCGGGCGCAGCCGGGCGCCGTCGATCGCTTCCTCCGGCTGGGCCGATGAGCCCGCCCCCACCGGCGCTGCCACGGCCAATGGGAACGGCAGGGTCTCCACCAGGCCGCCGTCCCCCAGCTACGCCGCGTAAGCTCCCGCCGGCCGGCGCGCCCCCAAAGCTTCATTCTTTCTCTTCTCTTTCCGCCTCGGCTGTAGCTAAGATGTTTGGGGTGCGGTGGGCTTCGTCAGGAGGGAGCGGACGGTGAAGAAGCTCCGGCTGTCCAAGGCGCTGACCATCCCGGAGGGGACGACGGTCTTGGAGGCGTGCCGGCGGATGGCGTCCAGGCGGCTTGACGCCGTGCTGCTCACCGATGCCGAGGGACTGCTATCCGGCATAGTCACCGACAAGGTATCGTGTTCCTCCAATTGAATTGGTTCTGAACTTTTGTGATTGGTTGGTTAAGGTTTGGAGCTTAAAAAGTTCGACCTTTTTGAGATAAAATGGCATGTACAGTATTGTAGTGGTAGATGCTTTGGAGTGTACTCCTTTTGGTTCCATCCTTAAAGCTTGCTTGTGTCTCAATCAAGTGCCTTGAGGTAATGGATTTCTTAACGTTGGACGCCATGTGTCATTGCCCCTGATTTTGCACTTAGTTTGCTCCATTTTAATATTCAAAATTGCGGGCCTGCGAATCCATAACTGATGCCTGTATGCATTGTCTTTGAATTCCTCTGCATGAATCATTGCCAAATTATTATGTCACTGATCTTTCTTTTTTGGGATAAATTAAATACTGCTTCAGCAGTTTCTGCAACTTCTGCATGCCAAATGGATTTTTTGTTTATTCATAATAATTTTGACCTAAAAGGCTATACTTTCTCCCCTTCACTCTCCTTGTGAATTGGGATATAGGACATAGCTACAAGGGTGATCGCCGAGGGTCTGAGGGTTGAGCAAACAATTATCTCCAAGATCATGACAAGGAACCCAGTGTATGTGACGGCTGACACACTTGCTAGTGAGGCACTGCAGAAAATGGTCCAAGGTATTTTTTGCTCTTGTGTTTTGAGTCATGTTAATGACCGCACTGTAGTGATATGGTTGTTCGGATAGGGTACTTAAGAGAATTTAGAATAATATGGACAACGAGGAACCCTGACAGTTTTACCTGATTGTTTTACCTGAATTTAGAAACTTCCAAGAATACTGCACCACAAGTTATTGTTGAGGAAGGATCAGGTTCTCAGTTCTCGTTTCAATTATGCGTGTGGCTGTGGTTGAATAGGGTGTGGGGTAGGAGGGTAAAAATATAACATATTTTTCTGAGTACAAAACCATTATTCTGTGTCTGCTTGTTGGAAAGGTTTTTGAGACACTCTTTAGCACGTCTTTCTATAGCTATCATAATAGGATGAAATTGGTCTGGACTGGGACGTCTTGCTTCACTCTTCTGTTTTCGAAAGGAACGAAAACTCATGGGTTTTATATTGCTCAATATCTAAACTTCTTTGGTGTGGTGGTGGCGTTTTGATTTCCTTTGCTGATATTGTTTTCCTACTCTTCATATAAACATTGTTAACAGATGCTATGTCCTCTCACTGAACTTAATGGACTTTTATTGTGTTTAGGGAAATTTAGGCACCTTCCAGTTGTGGAAAATGGAGAGGTTATTGCTATGCTGGATATTGCAAAGTGCCTATATGATGCGATATCAAGACTGGAAAAGGCAATGGAACAAGGGATTGCACTAGCAGCTGCTATGGAAGAGGTTGAGCAAGAAGCAGGGGGCAACATCTCTGGTATGTATTGTCTTCCTAGCTATCACTGTATTTCCACTTTTTTATTTTTCTTTTGATGTACAGTATTGCACAAGTAAAAATTAACTGAACATGAGAATATGGATACTACATTGCCATGTTTGCTACATCTTAACAATAGCTAATACTAGCCACTTTATTCTAAAAATAAATAAATGTCACTATATAGGTACTTGAAACCAAAAGGTTTTTTTTTCCTTGAGCGTGGATATTTTATGTCTAGTTATTTTGTTAATCGGTTTGCAATAATCTAACTTTTACTGTGGACTTGTTTAGCAAATCAAATTAACAAACTTAAATTTTATGGATGCAGCTCCTCACACTCATATTGAAACTTTAAGAGAAAGGATATTTAAACCTTCTCTGTCAACTATTATCACGGAGAGCACAAAGTAAATGACCACTTTTCTCTAATTCGTTATTTTCTTTTGTTATAATATTTACCGCAAGTGATCTTGATAAGGAGGCTCACATATACATTTGCTCGCAGAGTAGCAACTGTTTCGCCTTCAGATCCAGTTTGTTTAGCAACCCAAAAAATGCGTGATTTACGGGTCAGCTCAGTTGTTATCACTTCTGGAAATTCACTGCAAGGGATCTTCACGTAAGTACTCCTATTCTTCTATGGACCTTTAATTCGTTTTTACAACTCTTTTAAGTTAATAATCTATGTATTACTGTAAATCTCAGTTCAAAGGATGTGCTTATGCGTGTTGTGACGAAGAATCTTTGTCCAGAGTTAACTCTAGTAGAAAAGGTATATATGCAATTCTTTTTTAAAGGAGCAATAGTATTATATATATATTTCATTCTAGACTCACGGTGTCAGTTTGTATTCTGGTCAAGGTAATGACTGCACACCCAGATTGTGCTACATTAGACACGACGATTCTTGATGCACTACATGCTATGCATGATGGCAAGTTTTTGAATATTCCTGTTCTTGATGGAGGTAGAATCTGACTCTTATTAGCCTAATGTTGCTTCTTGGTAATTCAACCGAGTATCTGATGAGTTTTTTCATATTTGCATGAACAGATGGGCGAGTTGTTGCTTGCTTGGATGTTCTGCAACTTACCCATGCTGCCATTTCGTTGGTCTCACGCTCTCCCCACATTCCCTCCATCTCTTCTGTGAATTTTTGTAGTAATCTTGGTCGATCTAACATTTTGTTGTCTGTAGGTCGAAGGAGGTCCTGGGACTGCAAGTGATGTGGCGAACACAATTATGCAAAAGTTCTGGGACTCAGCTCTTGCTCTGGAACCTTCAGAAGAGGAATTTGATAGTCACAGGTTTAGTTGACGTTTCCTTCATTTTTTTGGTTCCCTCAAATACTATGCTTAGCAGAAATTATTACATTTTGCAGTGAATTATCGTTAGTGATGCCATCAGAGGTTAGGGATGGCAGGAATAGTATTTACCCTCCTGCTGTTGGTAATTCTTATGCATTTAAGCTTCAGGACCAGAAGGGACGTATTCATAGATTTACATGTGGTAGGTACTAACTTATAAGTTGGTTTAGAGGTAATTGTGGTTGCACTGCAAGTAACAGCCTGTTTTGTCCCGTTTGCACAGGATCAGAAAGTTTAGATGAGCTGATGTCCTCTGTAATGCAAAGGTTAGGCATTGCTGGTGAAAAGGACAAAGTTCAACTTTTGGTAAGCTTGACTAATTTGACATGCTGTTGTTTTCCTCATTAATAGGAATATCGAATGGACTGTTTTGGTGGTGTGTATTTTATCTTCGAATTCGGGATATATAAGATTTGTTAATGGTTCATGGGTCATTTCTGTATCTTACCGAGTATCCTATATTCCTCTTATAGGCAAGCTTTACGGAATTGAATATGTTATATTATTTAGGATGGTATGTGCATGTTGGTTTCACTAACTAGATATTTTTGTTCAGTATGAAGATGATGAAGGAGACAGGGTGGTGCTCATGAAAGATTCTGATCTTGCTAGTGCTGTGCTCTATGCCAAATCATCTGGATTAAAGGTCTTCTCTTTCTCTGGATGCTTTTTTCCCTGCTCAGAATACTGGTCTTGATTTATTATGATCGGCATTGTATATTGGTTCTACGTTTTTCAGAACAGACCACATAGAAATTTTGAATGCTATAAACATTTTTGATTTGTTAGTTAGCTTTGTCTGATTCTGGAAAAGTCTGGTTAGGCTGCCATGAAATAGCTATTTGGCACTTGCTTACCACCATTGATCCACTCCTGGATTAAAAATTGCAATTTCAGGCTTTGAGGCTGCATATCGATGACTCAGGTTCCAACAATGAAGCGACGCAACCCTTGCCGGAGCTGGCATCTTCCCAAGGATATCAGTTGAAGCCTGTTCATTATGGATTGCTGGCTTGTGCGATTGCTCTAACAGGCATCACTATAATGGTTTATTTGAAACACTAAAGCGTGAATTCTGAGAGGAAGAACCACTATTGCAGCTAATATAGATAGAAGGATCATACACCTTAAGTACATCTGCTTACTGTCAAATGAAGGGCCATAAGTAACACTATTACACTGCTCCTCAGAAGGCTAAGAATGACAAATGAAGGGCCATAGATATACTTATTGGTGACCCAAAAGCAATCTGCTGACAGTCAAATTCAGCGATTTACAGTAATCATCTTATGGTGGGAAGGAACCATATACAAATCTGCGTTGGTATCTCTTCCGTTCTTTTTTTCACGGAAAATCAGCAGTTTTAAGATTTATAAGTAAACTATCTTTTTAACTATTTCCAGGTGACCACCAATTCGGTGGTGATTTTGAGATTAATCTTGGGATCTGACATGTTGTATAACCATGTATATGCATATGTAAGAATGGATCTCTCCTTCAGATCCCAAGGTGAGAAAAGTTATGTTCGGGTAGATGATGCATGTGTTGGTATGTAAGTTCCTTTAATCAGGTGGTACAACTTTGAATCTTAATTGCACTGCAATTTATTCCATATTATTCCATATTTAGTTTTTTTTCCCTTATTAGCAACCAATGGGCTCTTTTCTTGTTCATATATGGCCATATCGATTCCCCATTTCTTTTTCATGGAAGGAGTCCCTTTGGAAAGGTATATTTGACCTGATTCCTATGATTTAGTTTAATCATTCCAGAAAAGCAATATTTTTTCTTTGTAAATGTTTGACAGCCAATTTGCTGTACCTCTTCTTCTGAAAAGGCTTGTCAATATTGTACATGCTCTACACAACGTTATCATGAAAGGATTTTCATGCGGCATGTCAAATGGCTGAATCACAACTTGTAATTTTCTTTTTGAAACGAACATAGAAATTCAAAGAAGTTTGCAATCCTTTTCCTAACGAAAATTCTTTGCATATCATTATGGTGCCAAATCCTGGTCCACTCGGCTTTACCAACTCTTTTGAAATCTGAAAATGCCATTGAGACAAACAAAACCCTGAAGGTAGGAGGCTGCAGGTCACATGCACGGTTTGTTCTGTTGCGACCGGTGAGGTAGCTTTGTTGCACGTTCAGGTTAGTGGCTCACAAGATGGGCTGCAGAGTTTCAGACTCCCTTTTTACCCACCGTATCGGTACATTTCGCCGACGTTGCTGGCTAAAAGTTGACCCATGATGTGCATTTCTATATGCAGTATGGTTCCAGGACAGTGGCCGGTACACATAATGAGTACCGTATGCACGTACCAATGGATACGGCAGAAAGATGGATAATCTTGTCATTATCACACCAGGATTGGCAATAAGTATTGTCCCATCTGCAACTTCTATAACAAAAGTGGTACATGAAGTACTTGTTTATTATGGTGCTGGTACTAAGATACGCTCGGATACTTGAAAAAGTAGATGGAATACTGTTGTCCTGTGCTTGATTGAGGTATACGTGGAGTTCTAACTAACAAAATCAAACGAATAATCATAGTAGTTTTCTTTCAACTTGAAGCTTTAGAACAATGATCAATTAAGCTTACGCAAAAAGTATACTTTTTTGCACACAGAAAAATATACTTTTATCTGGAAACAGTAATACAAGGATCCACACTTACAAACGGTAAAAATTACATCTCTTGAAAACACAAAAAGGGCAAAAATATCAGATAAAATAAGGAGAGTACAAGATCAGACGCGGTCGTAGAATTCAAATGATTTGCCTATATCCCATCCGAAATGGAGCTATGGAGCAGCCCACCTCCCAGTTCATTTTGGACAAGGAAACAGCTTCAGCTCCGTGCTATAGTTGTCCCTAGAATACGACTACAGTGACAATAGCCGGCGCAGGAGCCCGGCCAAAAGTGCCCTAATTAAATTAGTGATATTGCTATGATACTAAATTCCTTCATTGGTTTTCTCTTGTTTTTCGTAAAGAAATAATTTCATCTATAAAAGAGCTCGGAGGGTCGAGTCACCTCCTGCCACACCGAGGAACGTGACATGGGAACAGGGTATAATTTCGTCTATAAAATATTAAAGTGTACTTTTCATCTATAACAGCAGTATGTGTCAATGACATCCAGTACCAGATACACATTTGAAAACTATACTAAAATACAGTTGAGATATGGAAATCCAGTTGAGTTCTACGAGGACCTATTACTAGTTTAAAAATTCTGATATTCTCTTTGCTCGAGAGCAGTAACAAAAGAGGGTCTTTCTTTGCTTGCAAGAGGAGTATGACTCAAGTTACTTTGCTTCCGCATGAAACAAAACGGTTATACCTGTATATCAAGGAAAAAGGAGGACCCTTGAAATATGAAATGAGGGAGCGAGCAATCTACGAACTTCACGAGGCCATTTTGAGCGTACGAAATTCACCAGTTCGAAAGAAAAGTTTTTCATTTCACTTACCCTCTCCGATCTGATTCCAGGTTCGAGTGGTCATTTAATTTCAATCTGGAGGCAGCAGGTCTCGCCTCAGAAGAAAACAGATCCAAATGGGGCAGAAAACAATCATCAGATTTGCCGACAACTCGTGAACGGGACGAGCAAAACTCTTTTGTCTCTGAACAGAACTAAACAAATAGTGGCAGTGTGACCTTTGTGCTTACGGTAAGCCCTCAATTTTAAGGTGCTTACCTTCCAAAATTAAAGTTACATGGATGTTGATAACCTTTGTCCATTCTTCAGAGGTCATGTGTCCACATCACATACACAAGGACTTGCAATCTTTTTGGTTGTGATTGAACGACAATATGACACACTGGCCCTGCGTGGTGATGACAATTGAGTGCATTATGAAATTCAAAGGGAGAAGAGGTGTCGAATTCTCATGGGGTTGCATGCAACGCAAGTGAAGCTTTTGTGTAACACATATATTTGAGAGCACGAGCAAGCAAGAAAGGGTCTTGTCGATGATATAACCCGGGTATCCTCAAGTGTCAACAAGGCCGAGTAATCCAGTTATGAGTAGTCGGATTAGGCTAGTTAGGTCCGGGTGGCCCAGAAGACTTAATGGCTGTTGGGTCAGTCGGCCGGCTGATAGACGTTTTCTTGTACTACAAGACAATTTGTATAGTAACCGATTAGGTTTATTTCCATATAACCTTGCACCCCCGGATATATAAGACAGGCAGGGATCCCATCAGAAACATTTTTGCAATATACTACACCAGCACAGGACGTAGGGTATTACGCACATCGCGGCTCGAACCTGTATAAAATCGGCGTCTTATGTTACCTTCGTGTTCTTGGTTTCTTCGGACCCACATAAATAGCATCGAGGTCTTAAAACCTCGACACGTCGTAGCCAAGAGATATGGATGGAATCTCAAGATCAGATTAAAAATCGTGTGCAACTGCTGTGTGGTTCTATACGTAACTTGAAAGGCAGTTATCAGACTGTTCATTATTGTGATGATGCCATCATTTGCAACTTCCTAAAGCGTGGCTAGATATGATTTTGTTCATGATGCTATAATGGAATAACTTTGTCTGATCGTCGGTCGCAAGCGTGCTGTTTGGTTCTTTGTTATCTCGTATTGTACCAGCCTGACTGAAGAACCAAGGATTGTGTTAGCTAGAAAGAACAAAGCTAATACAACCATGTTGCAAACGGGCACTCCAATCTGTCAATAGCAGCATAACAGATCCTCGTTTAAGGTAAACAACCGTTCACCAACTTCTTTCCCTCAGGTTGGGCAAACCTTCATTTAAGGTAACAACCATCTGTCCAGTAAATCTCTTTTCAGGACACAAGGAATAACTTGCTTTTAGGTGATGACCTGGTGTCAAGAATTCATGAGTGGCTTGATGTTTGGGAAGATGGAAGAACTATTTGGACGTTCGTACTGGTGTCGAAAAAAATCATGAGTGAGCTAAGGGTTTGTTTGGAGTTTTTTGACTAACTATATTAGTCCGATGTTTAAGTACTAGTAGGAGAACTAAACATGAATTAATTAAAAAACTAAGTGCATAGTTCTAGGGTAATTTGTGAGTAGAATCCATTGATCCTAGTCAATCCATGATTAGTCCATATTTTGCTACAGTGAACATTGACTAATTATAGGCCAATTAGGGTTCCAAACATGCAGCTACTATGCCAGCCCCATAGTATACCGAAGAAACGACAACATACAACTTTTTCTTTGGAAGGGATGATTATATTAAATGGAAAGCACGGTACGTCCCAAACTACATAACACACCCTGAAAAAAAATTCTCCAAGGTCTTATTCATCTTCTTCTTTCTCTGTGAATGCGTTCGTCGTAACACAATTAATCTACAGACTGATTCTTCTTCTCCACCGACGAGAGACTTCAAAATCGAAAAAGTCTCAACATTCACCATCTCGAAACTCCGTCCAAGATGGATTTGCCACGTAGAACTTAGATTGGAAACAAAATCGGCCCTCTCCATGCCAGTAGA
The DNA here is from genome assembly GCA_012490785.1 of Eragrostis nindensis. Classification (NCBI taxonomy): domain Eukaryota; kingdom Viridiplantae; phylum Streptophyta; class Magnoliopsida; order Poales; family Poaceae; genus Eragrostis; species Eragrostis nindensis. Next base: position 372,251 of record JAAXCT010000183.1, read on the forward strand.
AAAAAGGAACAATTCTGGCATAGCCCCAATCGAGATCCGATAAGAACCATCCAGAGAATACATCTTCCCCCACCATCAGCACCACCGATGCCTCGGACACAAAATCCACCAAAAGGGATGCAAGAACTTCACACCCTTTCATGAAAATAAGGAATACAACTAACCTCCATGTCACCTCATCGATCGGAGAAATCGTCGAAGACATCGACTCCAACTCCAGAGCCGCCATGCGGATAATAGATCCACCCGTGCTCGATGACGAATCTTATACGAAGGAAGACACGACCCAACACCACAAAGATCAGCATGGAAAATTTTATTTGAGGGCTAAACCCTAACTAAACTACTCGACTAAAAGAAAAATGAATCCCGGCTCCTCTCCACCACCGGCGAGGTTGTCGGAGGGGAGGGAGGAGGGGGACCAATGGTGGCAGCGTGGATCCCTAGACGGCGACTGCTGTTCTGCGACAACTGCTTGAGAGATGGCACGCTTAGTTTAGGTAAATGAGTATTTTTTTTTTGGGATGATGTGAAGAATGTATTAATTCTAGCTTTGACCGATCAATTTTTGTTAGCAATGTAGGACGACCTAATGAAAATTTGGTTGGGTTTTTGGAAAGAGGATGGGGCATGTGCCCCCAATGGTGGTTGTAACTTGTAACTATTGAGATGGTTACTTTTTTATAACAGATTATCAGATAGTAATCTGATTCATTTTAGTCTTAGAGAACAATGTGTATCACATTTATTTTTCTACATTTACTTATCCAAAACATACATATTTTCTCACAAAATATCACGTGTTCAAGAACATTAAATTCTCAAATCTTCCACAAAGTAAAAGTTGCCGCAAGATTTACCATCATTAGGTTTACACACGCTCTTCAATGAAAGTTATGCAATTTGTTCCATATCTATTGATTCTAACCATAATAAATCATCATGCCTTTAAGGCCATTGTAATATCATAACCTATGTCAATTTAATAGCGGTATGACTAAGTTAATTTTACAATTTATGTGAAACTGGTACAAAGGAATTAAAAATGGAAGAACCACCAGGAATCAAGTCAAATACAAAATGCATGATCCCGTTTGTCAAAGCTCTAAATTTGGAAAATGAATAGATTTATTGAAGTTGCTCATACCTAGCTCGAAAATCCGCAGATATGGAGGTACGAATGGATTAATGATTTCGATGAGTCATTTTATTCTTATTTAAATATTTTATTTAACAAATGAGCTCGAAAATTCAGCATGGATCTCGGGGTGCAGCACAATGTTTGATCTTGTTGCGAACTCTTGCCTAGGTTTGGTAACGGTAACAGCTAGTGTGCATTGTACAAGGTTACTTCAGAAATCCAAACATGCCCCGAGCGGTCAAGCGAGCCAATGCTCTGGCAAACGACTAATTTTCTGTGTACAGTCTCGTCGGTACGTCGTCGAATTGTACGACGAGAAACCTGCGCGGCGCGTGACGGAACTCCCGGCCCCAATGCTGTGCATGTGTGGTCCCCACCGTATCGGAAGAAACAAAAGAAAGCAATAAATAAATCCGAACCGTCGCTGCTCACCAACACCCAGCACGGAGCTCAACAAAAACAATGATAACCGTGCTTGTCCGTTTGCTTCTACAATCTGCAATCTTTCCGAACGAGAAAAGCCGCATTATTCCGTTATTATCATCATGGTTAAAGCACTGTTTTACGGGATTGAATCAAATACTGCTACACTAGAATTAACTTGTACTCCCTCTGGTCAACAGACAGGATGCATTAGCAGGACGAGGTAAAAGCAGCATTGCTAGAGTGACACAGTGAAGAGCAGAAACGAAAGGCTAGCCTCCTAGTGCGCGTGGGAGAGGAGGCAGAGGCACCAACGAAGACCCTCCCTGATTTGTTCGAGCTGCCTGGGCGGGAAAGAGAAAGGGTGGCGAGGGTGCAGAGAAAAAGGGAAAAAGAAAAGCGCAGGCTTTGGATTCTTGCGGGGGCCGAGTTCTGCGCTCTCGAGAGCACGCACGCCGCTCGCGCCGGCCGGACGCAAGCCGCCGCCTTCCATCCGCCGCAGTGGTGGTGGTACCAATCTGGTACGCGCTCCCCCCATCTTTCGATCTGTGGCCGTGGTTGTGTGCGGGGAGCGGGCAATGCCTGCACTGATTCGCTAGAGACGAAAGGGGAAAGAAGTAGTGCTGATAGAGATAAAAACCGAAGCTTTCCGTTTGGGGATTCACACGGTTCTTGTGATGGCTGTTGCCATTCGCCCATTGATTGATTGGCTTTAGTCGCAGGTATTAATGCTGCCCCGTTTCGTCTCCCTTTGACCTCCGGTTGTTGAATCTTTAATTCTTTGATTTCATTTTCTGTGTGTGCGATTTTTGGTAGGGGTTAAGTGATGTTCTCCTGTTCCTTCTTCCTGGCGATTTTTACTAGGGTTGTGGCTTTTGTTTTGTCCCCGAGATGGGATTTTTAAGAAGATTTGGTAATTTGTGAATGCAAGGTTTTGGTCGGTTCGTAGTCGGGCTCTTCCTTGCGGATTTTTGTGCGTTTTGAGCAAAAATGGTTTTGATTTCTTTGATGGATTTGAAGCCTAGATTTTGGCTTAACCATCTTGTTCCTCTACTGCATTTTAGTTTTTTAGTTTTTTCATTTTCGGCGCTATATGATTCAGGGGTTTAGGGTTGAGTTGTGGATATTAGCCTAGTTTCGATCTTCCCGGTATTTTTCTACAGAACAATTTTTCCCCCTCTTTGTAGGGAAGAGTTTTGGGAAAGGCAGGATGGATTTCTTTGTCTGATACATTTTGACATTACAGATATTTTTGCAGCAAGAATGTTTGTTTGTACATTATCTTGGTTTCTGCTACCCTATTCAGTTCCTTCATTGTGTATCGATCTGTATAATACCCTTCTGCAGTGCTTGTAAAACTTTTGGTAATTGCACCCATAAATTGATGTCCTTGATTGGTTATTTAACTGCATAATGTTCAGCTTACGGTTGTACTCTGTAACGTGGTGTGTATTGAGGAAAATTACTCTTCATTTTCAGCCAACGGAACCAAGAGAATCCCTGCTGCACCTTTTAATGGTTTGGTGGTTGTGAGATGGAGAATCGCCGGAGTTGGCTCTGGAAGCGCAAGTCCTCAGATAAGAGCCCTGGGGAGAGCGATAGCTCTGGCTCGGTGGCGTCTCACTCTGAGCGTTGCTTTGATGATCAGGTTCAGCTCCATATACTGAACGGAACTTGCTTTTTAGTCTCTGCATGTTTATATTTTCATTCCAATAATTACATCGACTTATCTGCAGTTCAATCATCATGCATTGGGGATTGTTCGGGTGTTCTTTTCATTTTTGTGACAGCAGATTTTCTTAGGGAGTGATACTGGACTTCTTAATGACAAAGAACATGATAGCTGCTGTCGGCATCTCTAGGCAAGATGTCATTTTCACTGCCTTGACAGATTTATGAAACATGCAGGGTGTAGTTTGATTTGTTTGTGGCATAATAGGTTCATAATTTTTTGTCGCACGACTTCTGAATACACCCTTAAAAATTGGACATTCGATTGGCATGCTTCTCACTGAAGTCCTTGCTTGATAAGACTGTGTCAATGTTGTCACATAGCAAGCCAGAGTCATCGGTGGAGCTGCATTCGATTTTTTTTTTTCTTCCCTATAGCTACTGGAACAAATATATTTCTCCTGAAGTATGGTCATATGGCACATGAGGTAGGTAGAACAAAAACTTTTTAAGATTTTCTTCTTAACCTCTTTATCAGGCCTTTTTCTCCCTCACTGGGGCAAAATAGATAGTGGCTTGGTAGGTTGAACAAAGCTTGATGTTCTTAAGCAACATATCTGTGACACTTCAACAACAGGTTGATTGCTTTTTGGGCTTTTCCTAAGAATTGAGATGCTTTTGCAAGAGTTAGGTGTAGTTGATACACTAGCTTTTTGTCATGCCTTTAGATGATTGACCAAATCCTGTTTTGTGCAATTCTGCTTTTGATGTTACTTCTACAACGGAGAGGCTGAGAAGCTAGCTTTACTCCTACAATTTGCATATCTTTAGGTGCCTGGCGAAGTTCCTGTATTTTTTTTTATTCGTCTGAGAGTAGCACTTGGATTTTTTTTTACTACACAAATGAGTGACATTTTGACGCCAGTAATGATGATATGATGCATTATTCTAACTAACGAATGAATCAGATTCAACTGTTATTCAGTCAGGCAGTCTCATTTTAGTAGAGATCTGCTGACCGTGATTTCTACCGAATAACATCCTCAATTTAATACATATGTTGCAAGTATTAACCTAGAATTGCAGGTTGGGGTTTTATGCTGCTTCAATTTAGATCTACAATGCATACAGAAAGATAGCCAGTCTGGCCATCTTATGTTTGGATTTACATATTCAGCCAAGTTCTACATTGCTCCAGCCTAGACGTGTTGTGTTTGATGACTTTTATTCTTCCTTATGATAAATCTAAATATGTAAGAATTCCATAAAAGATCGAGATCATTTAGTGGTTATGATGATTCGTGGTCCAACGTGTCTTAACCTTGATTTTCCACTAGGGTAGTTTGCGCTATGTATTTTCAGGACAGGTCTGAGTATTGTTGTTGACCATCTCAAACTTTGTGAAAAAATGGAGTAGGGACTTGCCTGATTCGTCCTGTGTACTCGTTATCTTTCTTGCTATCTACGTGGACTATTTAGTAAATTTCAGATTCTTTGACAACTGCTTTGCTTGAAACATGCTCATTTAATTTTCCTTTTGAAATCAGGACGTCAAGCCTATGTCCAGTAATTCTTCCCCTAGTCATTCACCTGAAGTCTCTTCAAGAATTACTGACGATGAGACTCAAGAAACTGAAACAGCAAAATCACTGAATGAGAAGCTAGTGTTGGCTACTGGCTCAAATGGTTCTTCTCCGCAACATGGCCAGTCACCACAACCAGAGGTGTGCCAATCACCACAGTCAGAGGCATGCCGATCGCTGAAGTCAGAAGCGTGCCCATCACCGCAGCCAGAGGCATGCCTATCAGTCAAGCCAGAGGCAAGCCAATCACCAGAGACAGATGTGTCCCCAAATGTTGGGGTTGACAATGTACAGGATTCTGTGAAGATTTTGAATGAGAAACTTTCTGATGCTCTTTTGACTATCAGTGCTAAAGAGGACTTGGTGAAGCAGCATACGAAAGTTGCAGAAGAGGCTGTTGCAGGTAAATATTTCTTTCCTATTGGACTTCATAAATATTGCAGTTTGAGTTACTACATGTGATAAAATCGACATGATAAAAGATGAAGCTCATGTTCTGCAACGTCTTCAGGTGAAATTTAAATGTGTACGACAAAGGTTATTTTCCTCGTTCTAATGTTATGTTGAATTCGTATTGTACTCATGTCCTTTTATTTGTAGGATGGGAACAAGCTGAAGCTGAAGTTGCTTCCCTGAAGCGACTACTGGAAACGACATCTCAGAAAAATGCCTCTCTGGAGGATCAAGTCAGCCACCTAGATGATGCCCTTAAAGAATGTGTAAGGCAGCTCCGCCAGGCACGAGAAGAACAAGAGGAGAAAATTCATGATGTAGTTGCTAAGAAGTCCAAAGAATTAGAGTCTGAAAAGTCTGATCTCCAGAACCGTATTGCTGAGCTGAGTAAGCAGCTTGAAGACGCAAAACTAGAACTCACCAGCATGCATGTTCAGCATGATCTTCAGGGAAAGATTCACATAGTGGAGAAAGAAAACAAAGCCCTCAAGATTGAGCTTGTCACACTGTCGAAGGAGCTGAAGATACTTGCACGGGAAAGAGACCTCAGCAACCAAGCGGCAGAGACAGCAAGCAAACTTCACCTGGAAAGCGTGAAAAAGATTGCAAGAGTTGAGGCGGAGTGCCTTAGGTTGCGTCATCTAACACGGAGAACTTCCTTGGCAAATGATTCTAAGCCTATAAACAACAATACTTGCATGGAATCTCTAACTGATAGCCAGTCTGACAGTGGGGAGCGTATGCTAGCTATTGATGATGAAATGAAAAATTCTGATTCATGGGCATCTGCTTTGATGGCTGAACTTGACCAGTTCAAGAATGGCAACTCTGGCACAAGAAATCTTGTGAACAATCCTATTGAGATCGACCTGATGGATGATTTCCTTGAGATGGAAAAGCTAGCTGCATTGCCCGAAGTAGACTGTGTGAGCTCTAGCTTTGGAGCTGAAACTGATTCTGACCAGGGTGTCACTAGAGATGAATCATCAAAAGTTGAAAACGAATCATTGCAACTTCTGGTTGCAGATTTGCGTGCTAAAGTTGAGAAGATTGAAGGTGAGAAAAGAGAGCTTGAAATGGCCCTTGAAGAAGCCAGAGATCAGCTTGGTACATCATGTGATGCATTGATGGTGGCCAACGGGAAGTTGGTCGATTTGCAGACACAATTGGACTTGGCAAATGAGTCCAAACGAGATGCTTTGGGGCAAGCTGAACGACTGGATAGTGAGAGGAAAGATTTGACATCGCAATTGGAGCTGAAGCGTGTACAAGTTGAGGAGCTTCAGGCGATGGTGGCTGTACTGGAAGGAGGCGTAAACAGGAAGGAGTTGGAGTTGCAATTAGAGTCAGTTTCTGCAGAGGCTGCATATCTTCGCAAGACAGTGGCATCCTTGGAAGAGAAGATTGATGCAGAGAGATCTCTTTCTATGCAGCACAAAGTAAATGCAGACATGGCAGAGGCCGCTAAAGAATCATTAGATGCACAGTTGCGGTCTGCAAACAAAGAAATAGGGAAGCTGAGAGGGATTATGGAAATTTTGGAGAGCGAGGTGCGAAAAGAGAAGGGTTCCCGTGAAGAACTTGCAAAACGAATAGAGGCCATGAAGACTGAGTCAGAGATAACACTTTCTGCGGCATCTGGCAAAGAGTTTTTAGAGGCGCAGCTCCAGGTAGTGAACTCTGAAGTGGCAAAGCTTCAAGGGACAGTAGATGCACTAGAGTGTGATGCAGCAAAAGAGAAGGCATATTCTTCGGACCTCCAGATGCAACTAGAGGCAGTGGAAGGCATCAGGCAGGTGTTGGAGTCTGAGCTTGAGTCTTCACACCAGGAGACCATGAAGCTCCGCGAGAAGGTTTTGTCATTAGAAACAAGGCTTAAGGACCAGACCTCGTTGCTGGTAGAATATACAGCCAAGTCAGAGGATGCAGTATCCCGGAAAAAGGCAATGGAAGGCCAACTTGAAGCAGCAAATCTGGAACTCGCAAAACTGAGAAACAAGGTGAGCTTGCTACAAGGGAAGGTTGAGCAGGAGAAGCTTTTGTCAGAAGAGTACGAAGCAAAATGCCGCAAGTTGGAGGCTCAGCTGTCGAGGGACAGTCGAGAGGCGAAGCTTTGGCGTCTGGCTAACACAAACGGAGACCTGAAGGTCAAGCAGGTATTTCTCTGCCTTACTGCAATTAGTCTGGACATATCGTCCCAAACCCTCTCACATATCGTAATACTTTATGCTCATAGTTTGAATCCAAAAAATACTGGTCTAACCACCTGACACTTACTGGTCTAACCATTGTTACTTACTGGTCTAACAACCTGACACTTGAAAGCATCCTGATTGCAATTTTTTTTCCTTGATCACAGGAGAAGGAGCTATCTAGCGCTGCTGGAAAACTTGCGGAGTGCCAGAAGACCATCGCTAACCTCGGCCGCCAGCTGAAATCGCTAACAGACATTGATGAAGTGGCATCCGAGCCTGAAAAGCTGGAATCCAAGAGAGATGGTGGCGATGGGCTGATCTCTGAGGACTTGGCTGACGGATTGTACGAGCTGGATCTTCCTAAGAGGAACGGGAGCTGCCTCTCGCCATTGCCATCGAATGGGTCCTCGTCGCCGCCTGCGGAAATGTCGGTGTTTTCAGGTGGTTTGACGTCTCTTAGTGGCTACTTGAGCAAAACAAGAAAGTGAAATCTGACGAGAATGTTGTGCATAAATTATATGACGGTTCCTGGTTGTTTTCTGATGGTAGAAAGACGTACACTTACAGAAACTGAGGATTTCTTACATTTTTCACCATCTGTTTCTTCACCTTTTTTTTTGGAAGTTCCTATGTTCCAAGTTCCAACCATGTGGCTCGCGTAATACGAGTAAGTATGTTGTCCTAAGTGGACCAAAAGAACAATTACCAGTACATAGCATTGAAGTAAAACACTGTTGCCACATGGTTAAGGATCACCAACCCCTCTGGTGAAGAACATTCAACTACCTCACCCGTCACCTCACTCTCCCCCGCCAAAACTGTTCGTCAGTTATATAAGCAGAAGCACAGCACAGACACTCTTGGCAGGCAGCCACAGAAGCAAAAAAAAACCTTCAGGCAACGCGTTCTTCTCCACTTCACGGAAGCTTCTTCCATTCCATCCACCATGGGTATCTTCTGCTCGGCGCCGAAGGTGTACAAGCCGGCGGCGGAGGTCAACCTCGGCCCGGACAGCGACGAGCAGTACATCAGCCCCAATGTCAAAGGTTGGAATTGGAAAGTTCATTTCTAAGGATGCGGTCTCTGTTTCTGCTTCAGCTGATGCGTTCTCTCTTTTGCAGCTCCTCGCGTCGCCGGGTTTCTGGTGAAGATCTTCGCTTGGGTTCTTGAGATGCCAGTCATCGGCTGGATGGTGCTTTCTTTCTTGAAAAGGGACAATCTCGTCAACAAGGTACTCGATCGAAAGCTCTGCTTAAGTTGAACTTCCCAATTTTTTTTCCTGCTATTACAGGAGAGGGTGATGTGGTAGACTAGTCAGACTTGTTATCTGAACCTCATTGTTAGAGTGTTGGTTAACTGAAATTGTGCAAGACATTTCAGCAGCACGTACAATGTAGATTGTTCCTGCTTGACCATTGTTGGTCTTCGTCTGAACCATATCTTCCTTTGTTCTGACGAACTTTTAAACACGTACTGCAGCTTGTCTCAGAAGCGGAGATTCCGGAGCCGCCGCTGTTCACTGCAACTCACAGTTGGCAAGGTCCTTCGCATTCTGTTCTCACCTCTGATCGAAGTGATCACACCCCCGACTACTAAATTTAGCAAAAAAGCTTCAAACTTGTAACTGAAACCGGTTGCATTCTTCGTGCAGACATCCCCGAGCAGAACGTCAACCTGACGAAGCCCGGCTTGTCGCCGGCGGAGCTCGTTCAGGAGGCTGTCATCTGCCTTCCTGCTGACCTGGAACCGGCACTCGTTGATCCGTCGTCGGGTTTCAGGCGTTGGACCGTACGGGACTTCTTCAGAGCCTACAGTTCAGGACAAACCACCCCTGTCATGGTAAAGATTTCTTTTTGCTGAACTTTGTGGTAGACAATTTCACATCCCAACTTATTTTATGGATATTCTTTTTTAATATTACCAGTAACTGTATGGAATGAGTATAGTATCATAATGCATTACCATGCCCATCATCTCCTGTGTCAATTATTCACCAAATTATTGAGGCAATAAATTCTATTGGTTCCTGACAATCAGAATGTGCAAAATACTTATTATTGCTCCCTTGAACCCTCAAAATCATTATTGGCTGATCTAGTTGATGATGCATTTGAATGTAAGACATGGAGCCCTCCAAAAAAAAAATATTACTGCATCACATGATGAGCCGGAATCGTGTCTCTTACCGCCGCAGGTGGCGAGGCGATTCCTGGCTGCAGTGAAGGAATGTTCAGGCCCTGACCTGAACATGGCCATGTTCATCAGCTGCGACCCTGAAGACATCATGAGGCAGGCCGACGAGTCCACCCGCAGATACCAGCAAGGTACTCGCAACAAATTAATCAAATTACGCTCTCTGTTAACTGCATTTCGTCCGTGCGGTAACAACAGCAACGAAAATCAACGAATCATCGTGGCCATAATCGTATGTATAGCAATGACTGTACTCACCACTGCCTCATTGCCTGTCGTGTCGTCATTAACGCCATTGAAGTTTAGAGCTGAGCTCACCAGATTCTGCTCGTATGAACCGTCATGACCACCACCATTTTTCCCCTCACCGAGTCCAGCATGATACATCACCAATAGTTGAAGTATCAAGTGTGCGGTAGGCCGGTGATGCGTGAGCCATATGCTCCTGCCTGCCATTTCCAGCTAGTAAATGGACAAGTTATGAATATATTCCCAGCTAGTAGATGAACAGTGGCATCAACTCCTTTACAGAAGGACATTTGCAGGATCTGAACCATCTACCTCTCGCGGTCCCTGAAAAAGGGAATACTACTACAGAAGCAGTATAGAGAACACGCATATGGTAGAGTAAAATGCAGGCTACAAGTAAGAGCCCGCAGGAAACTGACGAGAGAAGGTAAGTTCAGAGTTTCAGACACTGCCGATCGAGTGACAGTCGTCACACTGCGATCAAGGTTTCGCAGAAATGGCATCGATCTGGATTCGTTCGTGGTGTACATGGTCCTGGTTCCTGAATCGGGCATTCATTGCTGCTGTCATGCCGCATCATCAGCATGTGGGGACTGGGGACTCTCTTGTGCGGGCCTCGCTTGCTGACCTGTGGAATTGATGGCCGGCGGAGAGATCGCATCTCTTCCTCGCGCTGTTCACTGTTTTCATTACTGATTTGTCCATCCATTGATGCAGATTTATAGTATTATTGTTGGCATGCTGGATTAAGAAGACCGTATGCATCGGGTTATGGCGTTTGATCGTTTCGTGCGTTTTTGGGTGCATGCAGGGGCGCCTCTGTCCGCCATGGACGGCGTTCTGGTGGCCGTGAAGGACGAGATCGACTGCCTGCCCTACCCCACCACAGGTACTACAACAACAACCGAAAACGCACAGCATGAGAAACCAAACGGTGCTGCACGCCGAAAGCAGCCTGTCACACGGTAGTAGCTAGATTTGTGGCCTGACGTCCAAGGTTGACGAAGCATGTACAGAGCATTGTCCGTGTGCAGTAAGACGAACCGTGTCATGCCACAACACGCCGTGGCTTTCTTTGTCTTTACTGACTGGTTGGGTAACCGGAATGCGCGCCTGTATGCAGGAGGGACGCGGTGGCTGGGCGAGGCGCGGCGGTGCGGCGCGGACGCGGCGTGCGTGGCGCGGCTGCAGGCGTGCGGCGCCGTGATGGCGGGGAAGACGAACATGCACGAGCTGGGCGCCGGCACCAGCGGCATCAACCCGCACCACGGGTCCACCAGGAACCCCTACGACGTCTCCAAGGTGTCCGGCGGCTCCTCGGGCGGGTCCGCCGCCGCGGTCTGCGCCGGCCTCTGCCCCGTCGCCCTCGGCGCCGACGGGGGCGGTGAGTAATATATACATATACACCGTGATTCGATTGTTTTTACCTTCACAGCTTCACTTCTTACATTTACATGGAAATCACCGTCGGTGATGCATTGGTGTCCTTGCAGGGTCCGTGCGCATGCCAGCGGCGCTCTGCGGCGTGGTCGGGTTCAAGCCGACGGCGGGCCGGCTCTCCAACTCCGGTGCGCCCCGCCGTACCTTCTTCTCTGAACACGATGCTGAATTAATGATTCACATTGCTAATGGCCGTATGCTACAGTACAAGTGACTGACACTGCTGTTGCAGACTTCTTCCTCTGAATTGGACCGTCGGCATGCCGGGGATCCTGGCCGCAACAGTCGAGGACACGCTCATCGCGTCAGTGCCACATTTGTTTTTTCGCAAAAAAAATATATATATAATTGAAAATGATCTTTTGCGCTTTGGCTTTATATATAAGCATATGCTGATTACTAGTCTCTGTTTCCTCAGTTATGCAGCCATTGCTGATCAGTCTACTAGACCAATCCCCTTACAGGTTGGTGAAATCATGCTCCCTTTTTTGTTTTTTCTGTTCATGCATTGGGTGAAGACTGAGTGTCTGAATCGTGGACAACCTCCCCTGCAGCAGCCTGAACTGAACTTGCCATTGCTGGCATCGACGCGATCGATGACGAACATCAGACTTGCCAAATATGCGAAGGTGAGCCGCTGAATTTTGAGATAAGAAAGAAAAAAAGGTTGTTTTCATCGTGCATGAACGCTGTGCTCACATTTGCGAAAAACAAATACTACTACGTACAGTGGTTCGACGACAGTTCAGAGGACATCAGGAGCTGCTGCGGCAAGGCTCTCCAGATGCTTCGCTCGCGGTACGGTTGGGAGGTGAGAGCCAAAATCCAGCACTTCATTTCGTCACGTAATAATGTGAAAAATCGGATACAGTACAGCTTGCGACGAGCAAAAGATTGCAGTTCATGCCACCGGCCAAAAAAAAAATACTCCCTCCGTTTTTTAATATATGATGCCGTTGACTTTTCTCGTTACGTATGACCGTTTGTCTTATTCAAAATATTTGTGTAAATAGCTAAGTGTATAGGTTAATCTAAAGTGTTTTTTTGATGAATCTAATGATATTCATTTCACATTTAAAAAGTAATTATTTAAATCTATATTATTGATCAAACTCTAACGAAAAAGTCAACGTCGTCGAGAGTAATAAAAAAACTTCTCTTTACTGCATTTTTTTTTTCACGGCAAGACTGTGCACGTGACCGTGCCTGAGATCGAAGAGATGCGGCTGGCGCACTACGTCACGATGGGTTCCGAGTGCACGGCCTCCCTCGCCAAGTACCTTGACGACATGTAAGAAAAAAAAAGCACTTCCATTATCAGTTCTTGACACGCCAACGTTTTGTGAATCATGATCCGTCGACCGACCGAGCTGATCTTCATATGCGTATATGGCAGGGACAAGTCTGAGATCGGGTGGGACGTGAGGATCGGGCTGACGGCCTACAGGTCCTTCAGCAGCAGAGATTACCTGAACGCGCAGCGACTCCGGTAAGCCGAGCGAGATGAGATGATCCAGCAGATCGATGAACACTGTTACTACTACTACTACTCTGTTATCCTCAAACCATCGTCACGCCGACATCGATCAAACCTGTTCGATCTGTTCTTTTGCAGGTGCCGTCAGATGTACTTCCACGAGAAGATCTTCGAGACTGCCGACGCCATCGTCACGCCGATGACAGGGTACGTAGGTGCATCGTCAAACCGGCTGTACTATCATTTTATCCACCTGTGATGGAATTTCATTCATCCGAGACGAAGAGCATTTCTGACATGGCTTCTACTGGTTACTAACTTGTTGCGCGTGCAGCGTGACCGCGTACCCGCTGCAGGACGACGCGCTGAACACCGGAGAGCTCGACTATATAAACGGAGGTATGTACCGAAGAAGGAATGCCTCAGATTCAGTAAACTGTACTGACATCCATGGATTAATAATCAGTACGAACCGGTTTTGCAGCTGCGCTGGTGCGGTACTCCATCGCCGGGAACTTCCTCGGCCTGCCGGCAATCACCGTGCCGGTAACGTCGCAGCATGCAGCACAGCCTTTGAATGAACCGTTCGTTCGATTCAGTCATATGCAGTCTGTTTAAAAATGGCGTTTGCTTTTCTTTCAGGTTGGGTACGACAGGGCCGGGCTCCCCGTGGGGCTGCAGTTCATCGGCCGGCCGTGGTCGGAGGCGACGCTGCTGCACCTCGCGTACGCCATGCAGGAGGCCTGCAGCAAGGACTGCAGGAAGCCCAAGGTGCACTTCGACCTCCTCAAGAAAGAGTAGCTTGGAGGAGGAGGATTCAGTTACATGTATTAATTAGCAAGATCGATCGATCGATCGATTGAACTGATGGTACGTGTGGGAAATTTGGAGATGTACTAGTCAAGGATTCAGAATAGAGTTAGCTGTTCTGTTCATGGACCAAATCGCGGTGATTGTGAGGAAACATTGGTATGCCTTTTATTGTCCAAAGGAAAAGATTTGCATTGAGGTTTTGTGCTCTTCCATTCCTGCGGCTGCCGTCGCACCGTGATGAACCCCGGCAGGTGGCGGCAGAAACCAAAATATAGCATCGTGGTCTGGTGGACGCTGTGGCTGGGCCGCGGTGGGTCGTTTTGAGGAAACGAAGATTCCATGCCGCCCATCATGGCCCTGTAAGCGGGCGGGCCGGTAGAATGGCCCTGGCCAGCCTGAGGTGGACAGACCATACGGTCGGATACCCTTGGTCTCTCATTAATAGTCCCATGCCCCCACTTTCATTCCTTTTTAATAAAACCCCTGATAACAAGCCTCATAAAAAAGTTTTTTTCCAAAAAAAAATTGAAAGCCTCATAGAAAACATGAAAGCTCCTCATGTTCACATTCTTTATCGTTATTGTGTGATTATCTTTTTGACGCATGAGAGATTGTTAGTCTATCTGGGATCAATCCGTTAGTAGCATGATCATTGATGGCATGAAGCCTTGAAGGTAACCGAGGAAAGCTGTCATTGATGGCATGAAGCCTTGAGAAAGTAAATGAGAAAAGCCGTGAAGGTGGAGTTAATCTGTCTCATAAAGTATTCCACAAAAGAATAAGAGTGATCAGACTGTAATGCATATACATGTGTATAACTGCTATATAAGTATAATTTTGGTAAAACAATCAATTATTCGTACAGACAAAGCTTAGTTATGTCAAATGAGGCATATGCCCCCTCCCCCTCTCCAACACACACACAACTCAAATAACCCATCTCTATGTTTTCTTTACTCAACACATTCGCGAGTTTCTACAGTAATTTGCATGATCATGAGGTATTGATGAAGAAAAATTCTAAGTTTTTGTATGAATACCCTTGAGATGTAGATGTCTCTTTGCGAACAAAGGGCATATATTTGCATTCTTTGCATGATATTTGTTTATTGTTTTTCTCCATGTGTTCTCTATATTGTGTATTATTTTTTTCTGCCTTTCGAGAGTAAAACTTGATATTCTGAGCGAATAATATCTTAGATGTAAGTTCATATGTTTTTCAATGTGTACTCCCTCCGTCCCTAAATAGATGTCGTTTTTGATTTTTAGACATCACGTTTGATCGTTCGTTTATTCAAAAACTTTAAGCAAATATTAAAATAAATATATCACGATTAAAATATCTTTAATGATAAAAAAGTTATAAAAAATAAATAATATTTGTGTAAAAATTTTAAATAAGACGAGCGGTCAAACGTGATGTGAAAAAAGTCAACAGTGACACCTATTTAGGAGCAGAGGGAGTATTTAGTAACTTCAATTGAAATTTCTCTTTATTTTAGCTGAGTTATAACATTTTTTAAAATTATGCAACAAACTAATGTACTTACTGGAATATCAAAAAATAGTTATTACAACATAAAAACTTTGCAACATGCAATAATATTTTTGTAATATGAGGTGCAAAATGGAAGAAAAATTGATGCAATATGCACTGATACCTAATACAACATGATAAAAAGTGACTGATATTTCGTCTCTTCTTTTTCAATATGATTGGGACCTACTACTTCCATAATAATTCATGTTCCCATTCGTCATGTGAATATCGGAGATTCATGTGCTCACATCATATGATTCAAAATGAACAATCGGACAACAAACAAGTCTCTGTGGTTGTACACGACTGAGACCGTCTTTGCAGATACTCATAGGTGTAGGATTTACCTACGTGTGTTTATAGAAATGAGTATGCGTGCGTTGTGAGTGTCTAAGTTGTACTATAATGAAAAAAAGATAAACAATCGATGACAATTTCGGATCAATTAATTAATTAACAAGTTTCCGCTGTATACACGGCTGGAACAGTCGCGTCCACGTATCCAACTCCCGGGGGGCAAAACCGGAAAAGCGCACACGGCCCCGTCGCCCTCGCTTCTGGAGATTTGCAGATCAGATCGGGGACGGGAGGGGCTGTCTCCAGTCGCAACAAAAAGAAACCAAAGCCTCGGCTCGAGAGAGACCGCATCTGACCCACCTTCCTTTCACCGGCGACGCGGCAACCCCGAGACCGAGCAAACAGCGACGCCGAGCTCGCAGGAAGAGGAGGAAGATGTCGTCGGTGTTCAGCGGCGATGAGACCGCCCCCTTCTTTGGCTTCCTGGGCGCCGCCGCCGCGCTCGTCTTCTCATGTAAGCTACACGACCCCCTTCCTCTTTCCGTTCGCGCGATCCCATGCCGAAAGCTCTAGTTTTTCCCGAGAAAGCTTGGATTTTTCGCCATTCATTGCCCGATCTGTCGTCGGCGCTCCTCGATTTGGCCTAGCCCCAGCCTCCCATTAGCTCGATTCATCTGTATCTCGTCTAGATTCGGTTCGATCGTGGGCAGGATTCTAGTCAACGACGAGCTTTCTCGATTGTGCTGTTGCTGACCTCTTGATCCGATGCAGGCATGGGGGCCGCGTACGGGACGGCCAAGAGCGGCGTGGGTGTGGCGTCCATGGGTGTGATGCGGCCCGAGCTCGTCATGAAGTCCATCGTGCCCGTGGTCATGGCTGGTGTGCTCGGTATCTACGGCCTCATCATCGCCGTCATCATCAGTACCGGGATCAACCCCAAGGCCAAGCCCTACTACCTCTTCGATGGCTACGCCCACCTCTCGTCCGGGCTTGCTTGTGGTCTTGCTGGTCTCGCCGCCGGCATGGCCATTGGCATCGTCGGTGATGCTGGAGTCAGGTAACAATGACACTGCTTGCTTCTACTCTTTGTAGATTGTTTTGTCTAACTGTGATGTGATTGATGCCACTGTAGTTTATTATTTGCATTTGCATCTGATAACATACTTACATAATATACCCATGTTATTAGCATCATGGTCCTAGATAATTTTGTCTTAAGCTGCTCCTGTCCGACATGTCAATGTTGTACCTGTGATTGCATTGAGGCTTGGTTTCATTAAGAATGCCCCTACAGAGCATTATGGTTTGTTCACTTATCCTCGTATGTCAGACCTAGATCCATAAAACTTAGTAGCATTCAAAGTTCTTTCGTAGATGTGATGTTCTTTTGTCTGTCTTATGATGGATGCGCTGATAAATTTTCTCCTTGGGTCATTATACTTTTGAAAGATGGGTATCTAACGGCACCTTTGCAGCAAAAGAAGATTCTTCCTACTTTCACTTTGTCGTGTTATTTTAATGACAATACACAGCTTTTTGTTCTGTTTTAAAACTATACATTGCAAACATTCTATTTTGTTAAACCAAATATTATTCAGTAAAATTAGATAAGAACTAAGCTACATATTCTTCTCTTTGTTATGTGTAAATAATATGTGCAGTCTTATCTAGTGTGCATGGAGCGCTGCCTATTATTTACGAGTCACATGTACTCTGT
The DNA here is from genome assembly GCA_012490785.1 of Eragrostis nindensis. Classification (NCBI taxonomy): domain Eukaryota; kingdom Viridiplantae; phylum Streptophyta; class Magnoliopsida; order Poales; family Poaceae; genus Eragrostis; species Eragrostis nindensis. The sequence goes on from JAAXCT010000183.1 coordinate 389,443, forward strand.
TCGAAAATTGATGACGTTCCCGACAGCAATTCTGTGTTGATCACAGCTCAAAATTCTTGTCCGGACGTCATGAATTCTTGAACGGAGAGAGTAGTTTACTTTGACAAGATTGGTCTGCCTATGTCATGCTTTCACAAAAGTGAACATATATTTCGATAAGCATAGTAATTGATTTTTCTGCATAACGGATCATGAAAATTCTAATATGCCTGATGCCTCTGGGTTAGTCATGTAAGATTGTGAGATATGTTTTTGTTATTAGATTTGGGATGTGATTGAAATGATTCATTTTAAGACAATTCTATTGGAAAGTAAAAGAGGGTGATTATGGCACATTAAAACTCTGGATAGCTTGGCCCGACTAGAATGAGAACGAGATATAGTTCATGAACTATTTGTTTGAGATTTTCATTGCTGAAAGTCTTGCTTTTGCCATGGTATTATCTGATGTTACCTTGCTCCGTGCAGGCTCTTAGTTTCGAATGTTATTTTGACTTTCTTTTGTGGTCACTGATTTCAGGGCAAATGCACAACAGCCAAAGCTGTTCGTGGGCATGATCCTCATCCTCATTTTCGCGGAAGCGCTTGCTCTGTACGGTCTCATTGTGGGCATTATCCTTTCATCCCGTGCTGGCCAATCCGTGCGGATTAGACGCTCTCCCCCTCTACAATTACTTCACTGTTTATTATGATGTTTTGAGAGAAGCTGAAACTCTGGGTTCTTGTCTAGTTTCTTGTTACCATGTATTAAGGAAACATTTGTAGCTGAAGGAAGGCGGCACTTGCAGTCATGTTCTTGGTTGTTGCCAATTACTGTCATGCAGAGGTTATTTTTTTTGGTTTATAAGGATGGGTGGACGCTCCTGGGCAATGTGAATTTAATATTGTTCTTGGTGAATAAAACACGGAATTGTAGCCAAATAATAACGTGATTATATTATCTTCGTCCTTGCTCCATGCCTGTATTTGCAATGTCAAGTGTGCTTGTATGAGTTTTGCTCCTAATTGACATTTGAGTTTTGCTGTGACGTTTTATGTTTGACTTCTGTAACAAGTTCGTTCAAAGTAAAGTCATTGTTCTCATATTGGTAGATGTGGTTAGCCACTTATTTACAGCAATCTCCGTTTCAAATTATAAGACTCTTTAGTTTTCTCAACGTTTCTTAAATTATAAGACTTTCTCACTTTCCAATGCACATTTCTCTCTTAATCTCAACATCTTATAATTTTAATGGAGTAAATGCCTGTTTGAAAACTTGAAATCTCCACAATTTCACACTGGTGTTAATGTAAAGTTTCCTTATTTAATGGTATAAGGTATCGGAATCATGGCTACAAAAATTCAGCAAGATTCCACCAAAGTGAGGTGGCAATAATGAAAAATACACAATTACAGTTTGGTATGGACCGAACCCTCAATTACATTTCCTTTTTTTTTTAAAAAAAGCCCTAGATTCCACAGTACAGTTCCTCTCGGACGTGCAGGGAAACATAAAAAAAAAGCCCTTGATTCCATGGTATAGTTCCTCGCGGACGTGCAGGGAAGCACTACAGTCTTGGCAACTAAATAAACTTGGGTCGTCGTATCGTAGTCTTCACAAAAAGATACTAAGTGTACAACTTTATTGCTTCTCGATCCAGGGAGCCCTTGCAGCAACACTAGCTGTACAACTGGGCAAGGTCCTTCTCGTATTCCTTCTTGATGACCTCCCTCTTGAGCTTGAGGGCAGCCGTGACGAGGCCCGACTCTGGTGTCCATGGCTCTGATATCAGCTTGATTTTGGCTGGGATCTCAAACTTCTCCAGCCGTACTTGCTTTGCAGCCTGAAGAACAAGTATACACTTCAGTACAGTCAAAGTATCACCATATCATGCAACACCTAAGATGGCTGCAATATTCATTTTATCCTACAACTGGTATTCGCTCCATTCTTTTTATGACACATTAGATCAAACATATTTCCCTTGTAACAGTATAGCTACAGCTACAGCACATTGCAATTGTTTTCATCAAAGAAAAACAGGAATAATGAAGATGGTGTATTGTTAAATCATCCAGCAAATGCACTCACTAATAAGCATAAATGGAATGGAAAATGAGCTAGACCATGAATGAAATTTATTAAATTCCAGAGGTGCAACGTTGCAAAGTCAAACGACCCACAAATCATGCAGGGAGAGCACAAACCTTTGCCAAGGATTGAAGTACTTCTTTGACTGTCTCTTGCTTCTGCACAAATCTGGAAAATCAGCATATGTGATTTCTGTTTTGAGGCCCAGTCTTTCAGCTCACTGTGTGCAGCTACAACAAGTGCAACACAATAGCTGTGGAAGGGGTCGGCGTGGATCATGATGTTGTCAACATATGGGCTTGAACTCAAAGTAGCCTCCACCTGTGATTGAATTAGTTAGGAAAGAGGTAAACCTGACCCTTTTTTCCCAGTATAACAGGAAGCCTGCTTACCTTTCCTAGCGATACATATTCACCATGTTGAAGCTTGACTATGTCCTTCTTACGGTCAATGATTTCAAGACAGCCATCTGGGTGCAGACGCCCAATGTCACCTGAATAGAACCACCGCATGCCTCTTTCATCATCCTACAGAAGAGGCACATTGTTAAAGAAAGGTGTCGTGATAGTATGGTAGATTATATTCAGGGTACTAGGTACTGTTAGACACATACCTTGTAGACCTCATTTGTTTTTGCCTCATTTTTGAAGTATCCTTTAGTTACATTTGGACCACCTATAACTATTTCACCCCGGGGCATCGGTGAATCAGTCGTTAAGTATCCCCCTTCAGCCCAGTCTATCAACTGTCATGTGTGAACAAATTATCATTAAGTTACGCAAAATTCAAATCTGAAAGCAATGTCACAAAATGAAAGGAAAGAACCGTAAAATAAAAGTGGGCATGAAAAAAACAAACAACTCTCAGCAAAGGTTATTGTTCGAGAAAAACTCTCAGCAGAGGTTATATTCATCCAATAGTTGCTGTTTATGGATATGCAGTCAAACATTTTTTTAAAAAACTTGATCTTACGAGTGACCTCAATATGACTACTAAAATATTTCCGTTTCTACAGAAAATCTTCCAGGCATATTTTATCTGATAACTAAGATGGTGACCTGCCATCTTTGTACCAGCGTACATGAAAATAACAGTTGTTGTGGTGGGAAATAATGTGAGCTAAATTAACATATGACCTGGTAGAAGCAATAATTTTTCGGTACCTTAATGTACGAACAAGGCAGAGGAGCACCAACACGGCCAACAGATGTATCATCATACTCTGAAAATGTCCCACCAGCACAGGTTCCGTCAGGCCATATCCTTGAGATATTGGAGCCCTGTAACAGCATAAGTCACCCTATCACTGTGAATATCATAAAGTGATATGCAATCTATGGACTTGAAATGTTTGGATTCAAATGTGAAAGCCTAAGGTAGACAATGGAAAATATGGATGCAATTGCCATTAAGATCACAAACTGATAATACCTTTTTTATTAATAAGAAAGGGAAAGAGGACATGAATCTTACCAAGGCATATATTGATAAATCTCTGAGTATCGCCTGACAGAGGTGCTCCACCTGAAAGAATAAAGCGAATCCGTCCTCCCAATATTGCACGCACCTTCTGGAACACAAGCATATCCCACAAGCGCTTCTCTAATCCCCACGCACCAAGCCAGCTACCATTAACAGCAGCTAGACGACGGCTATAGGCAATATCAAACAATTCTTCGCTACACCACCCTTCGCATCTACCTGAATTCAACTTGGCATGAAAAGCATAACAGATAAGATAGTAGAAAAGAGCACGAAAGTAACAGATTAAGGTGTCATAAAAGATATTACGTTTTTCCTTACGCCATCACGAACACGGTCAAGTATAGCAGGTACAGCGGTCATAAGCGTTGGCTTCAGTGCAGAAGCATCACCTTGCGTCCCTTTCTTTATTTTATTTGACGTATCAGTCAGAGTTAAGGGTGATCCGTATCCTATCGAAGCCCCAACAGCAGTTATGATTGCCTAAACATCCCATTTGCAGAGCGTGGATCAGCAACATAAAACGGGATAATGTGGTGTTCCAGTTCAAGGACATGCGCAACCTCAACAGTTATCTCATGACCCGCTTACCTCTGCAGCCAGTTCAAGGATATGTGCCAGTGGGAGATATGCCAGGTAAACATCCTTCTTGCCAAGTGCAGGCACAATGGTCATAACAGCTGAAACTGTGGCCAGGACATTGCGGTGGCTCATCATAACCCCTGCGTTGAAATTGTACGGATGAAAATGTTGTCTAATCAGTATAGGCTACAAGGCTGAAAATATCAGGAAGAAATGCATTAATTCTACGTAACCTGAAATGATCCAAACTTTAGTACTAGGAAGAGAAATAATCTCGGACCAGCAAGCAGAATCAGAATAAAGATGTGAAATACTAGGATTAGAACAAACCTTGGGCATTCCAGTGCTGCCACTTGTATACATTATCACTGCAGTATCAGATGGGAGAGGCAAGTTAGCTTCCACAGGTCTTTCCAATCCTATTCTCTCTACCTCCTCAAATGATTTCACAGTCCAGCTAGTGCATTTTGCAGCCAAGGATACTTCAGTTGAGACACCTTCCTCATTTATGTAGATGACATGTTTCACTGTATCAAGTTGCCCACTTATGTCGATAAGTTTTTTCAGTTCTTTGCGTCCACAGACCACTGTCGTTACCTCAGTCTAACAATAACAAGTCAATGCAGGAACACAGATTAGCAGAAATAGGAACTACTCAGGTAATAGATATATTGTGTGCTAAATACAGCAATAAATTTGAAATCATGTGCCAGTATTTGCTCACTATCAACAAAGGAGCATGAGCACAACTTTGAAGATATTGATTGAATTCATGTTAAAAACATCAACACTGACTTCGGATATATGGACAAACAAAGTCAGCTAACCTCATTCAATGAGTGACATAGTGCCCCCTCCCCCAAGGAGGCATAGATGGTGACAACTGTGATATTTTGTCTGAAGCACGCCTTGCAAAGAGAGAGAAAACAATATTATAGACCTTAAAAATGACAGCTAAATGTTAACACAGTGTAAAGAACATAAGAAAAACACAACAGCGAATCGATTCCTCCATCAACATAGCTATATTAAAGCAGTTTACATGTGTGAAAATTGAAAATTTCTTACATCAGCAATGGGCATCAATTTAGAACACTGCACCGTTCCTCATTCCATGACAACATTTCAAGTTACATACAAGAAGAAGAGACAGAACATTGGGTATATACTGTCTTTTTTAAAATCAATTCCTACTTTCACAAATAAAAAGAATGTTCCTGTAGTTACATCTATCCTACTTCCTCATGAAATCATGACACATACATAGCATATCTAAAGTTGATTCTTACATCGCAGGACATAATCTGCCTATGTAAAGCTTGCATTCTTTAAAAAGAATTATGAAGTACTTGAAGATCTTGAACATTCAATGCACAAGTTGTACACTAGAGTAACATCAGTTGTATTGATAGACAGGCAGAGAAGATACCTGCAATGCAATCTGCCACTCAGCTCGTGTATCAGCAAAAATAGCGACACGCTCATCCCTCTGGTGCCCAATTTGCAGCAGACCAGACGAAAAGTTGCAGGCAGTCTTGAATGCGTCAGCATAACTTTTCCACTCGTACGGTCCCAAATGAAGCTTCTCAAACGACCTTCCGTCAGCAGCCACCTCCGATTCCCTCGAAATGAGCTTCCTGGTGCCGAGCAGGGGCATGAAGGCAAACTGCTTGCACGATTGCTCGAACAGCTCAGCAAGCGTGTAAATCCCCTCCCAGTGAGTTTCCACAGGCTGCTGAAATCTGTGGTTGCGTTATGGCGTGGCCAGGCTCTCCACCCACATCGACTGGCACTCCCCTCTTCTTTTGAGCTGACTTCCTCGTGGTGAACAGCAGTGATGCCACGAAAGGGAGCACGAAACCGATGAAATAAGGATTCATTTTGCTTCGGCCTTATAGTGCTTGTAGCTCTCCGATTGTTGGTAGTGATTGACAAAGGCTTTGTGGTACGAGGCCTGCAACAGTAACTTTGTCAGGTGAACTCTTATGAAATGTTGGCCCCGGGTGCTTTACTTAGGTAGATGAGGCAAGGACAATATTTCCCTGTTGACATTAGTTAATTTAATTTGGAGATATCATGGAGATCCCATCCTAGAAGGCCACAGTTATGCATTCCAATTAGCTAGCCATGCACATGGAGGCTCACATCCAAAAGTAGTACCGAGTCACTGAAGTCAACTAACAGAACATGAGTCCTCACGAGCAAGCACGGACTCCAGCAACCAACTAGTGCTGGGAGGTCCACACAAGGAACTTTTTTTTGTTCGACAACTGGGGAAACACATATCGGCGGCGTGACACCATCACCGAAGCCCGTGGACTGAAAGGGGCACAGTACCTAAATGGAACCATGATGCAGCCATTCCTATCAGCCTAACTGGAACCGCCCAGAGGCACGGACGCGTAAGGGAAGAACATGCACGTTTCTGCCTCTGTCAGCGCAGAGGCGCCCGCCGCAACGACTGGCGAGCGAGACGAAGCTGAGAGATGAGCAGAACGCATACGTGCGCGCGAAGGGAGGGAGAGCCGGGGAGCAAGCGCGTACCTTGGTGCCTGCCGAGGCAGCGCCGGAGAATGCAGGACCCGTAGGGCGGAGGAGACGGAGGAGAGAAATATCTAGGCGGGCGGAGGATCTGATGCCGCCGGCGCCGCCGAGGACGGCCGCGGGCTCCGCCTGTGTTTCTTCGTTTTGTCCCGTTGCGGCTGGCGCTGTTTGACTCATGCCTGTCTCGCTTTTGGAGTCCAGCTTTGGCTGGGCCTCGGTGGGAAAGTTTCGTTGCCGGAGGGAGGATTTGGAACTGGGCCGGGCGGGGCCCGCTGAATGCTCTGCTTTGGTTTTTCCAGTCCATTCAACTTTTTTTTTTCTATTCTCTGTTCTCTCCATCCAAAATCACCATTTGGTCTCCCTACCGTGCTGCATTGCATCACTTGCTCGTCCAACATTCATGGGTCCGCACTTAAACATTCCGCCGGAACAAAAATTTACAAAGTACTCTCTCCGGTTTTAAATTATCAATGTCATTGACTTTTTGAGTTACGTTTGACCATTCATTTTATTCAAAATATTTTAAAAATTACCACATATTTTGTTATGATTAGTTTCATCACTAAAGGAAATTAAAATATAACAAAATAATTTTACATATTTAACTTAATATTTTGAATAAGATGAACGATCAAAACGTAACTCAAAAAGTCAACTGCGTACTCGATGTTGCTACGTGCTTTCTGGTTGGCGTATTACCCATTTCTTTCAGTTTGGTGTACACAAACTAGCAATATGTTTTGTGCAATCATATTTACTTGTTTAGCGTCAGTGTTTAAAAAAGCCGCCGCCTAGACCGCTTAAGCGCCGCCTAGGCGCTAGGTGGTGCTCCACCGCTTCGCTTTCAGCTAAGTTGTTAATTAAGCGTTTTCCCATATTTCCCCAACAAATATGTGTTGATATGCATATTTTCACTATTTTTTCTCTATCATTTTACCGCCTAACACCGCTTAAACGTCGCCTATGCACGCCTAGGCGCTAGGCGATGCTCAGCCACCCGCTTAGCTCCTCCGCTTTTTAAATACTGTTTAGCGCACACAAGTACATGACATTAAGTTCTTGACGTTTCCTCCAAAAATAGAAGTCCTCTTGACACATGCTGGAAGGCCCAAAAACTCAGGAGTTTCAAAAGGAATTTGTTCTGGTTAAGAACGGAGAGAGAGGGAGTAATTTGTATTGCAAATCTGTCAGCAGCTAAAATCTCGGTGGTATGTTGACCTCTTTACTATCGGTTTCCTAACTGTCCGAATGCCACCTCGTACTTGTCGTCCTAAAGGCGTGACAGGGCTCCCCACCTTGTACTCCAGAAAGAATTAGCACCAAACACGCCGGAGCACCGAAATTGACGAGTTTCAGCAACCAGATAGTCCAACAACACAGCCAAAATTACTTCATTTCAAATTATTATTGGTTAAACTTGACGAGGTTCAACAGCAAAGCATTTTTATAAGAAAAAAATGAGGAAGATATAACGGCTATGCGTCAAATGCAGAGGCCAGGATAATGCCGTTATTGCTCCATAAGAATAACTAATTTGAAGTTTAAAACATCAACTGTAAGTATATTCTTTCCAACCTTCTTTGCACCAACTTTTCACCCAACAATACCACAACAGATTGTAGAAACTACAAACGTAGCTAGCTCACGCTATAGTGATAGTACGAACAATAAACAGTGGGAACAAAGCTTCTTTTGGTGGATTCGGAACCAAGCCTCACCGACCCAGGAGGCTTGGCCGGCCCCCTCGCCTCCGGCGGCCTTGCCGTCGGTGGAGGAGGGAGGCCCGGTCCCCGGCATCCGCTTCTGGTAGTTCTAGGGTAGTTGTTAGTTGCCCTGCAGCAGTCGCTTCCGGCGGCGGCGGCTAGGGTTTCCTTCGGCGACCTTTTCGGTGATGATGGCGGCGGCGGTTGCGGTGTCCTCTTCCTCATCGTCAATGGTGGCCTGGAGGTGGTGTCGCGGCGGTGAGGGTGAGGCGAGGGCATCTTCACCGGCGGCGAATAAGGTACTCCGGCTCCACCTTCGTCTCGTCGCGGTTGTTCTCAGCTGCGGCGGTGGGCTAGTGAGGTTGGTTCCGGTCAGATTTCTTGCGTCGCTTGAAGTTTGGGCTCGGATTTGGTTCTCTAGGGTTATGGTTTCTTCTTCTTCGGCGGGGATTGGCTTCCTTGTCTTCGATTCCTTCTTCTGTGCTGCTGGTTCGGTTCGATTTGGGCGATATGGTGTTGATTTCGTCCTCCTGGGCATGGTGCAAGGCGACGACCGATGTTCTTTCAGATCGAAGCTTGTCTTCGTGGCAAATCCATCTGAATTGGATGGTGCATGTTATGGTCTTTTAAGGTTTATTGTCCCCTTGGCGTGCTGGGAGGCATGGGTGATCACCTTCAGCCTTTTGTTTAAGCTGGCAATCAAGTGGAGAATCGAGATGCAGAAGTCATCGTTTCTGTGGAAGATGAACAGGTCTAAGGACTTAGTTGTTTTTCCTTATCTTGTAAGGGTCCTTGCTGTAAGTTGGGGTTGTTTTATGCTTATCATTAATATAAACCCCTTTCGCAAAAAAAAAAAAAAAAAGTGATAGTACGAACAGCTTAAAGATTGCACGCCAATAAGCAACCATGCCAAGGCCAAGTCCCCTCCTTCCGCTCCTCCTGATCATCATCGCCAGCCTCACCGGCAATGCCGTCGCCGACGCCGGCGAGCCGTGGCAGGAGCCCATCGAGGTGGTGTCGTCGCCTGAACCCCCGTCGCCGCCGGCCGGCGAGTGGCAGCTACTCCACGCGAACATCGGCGTGTCGGCGATGCACATGCAGCTCCTCCCGGGCGACTTCGTCCTCATGTTCGACCGCACCGACACGGGCCCGTCCAACCTCTCGCTCGCCGCGCTGGCGCCCTGCGCCGCCGCGGCCGCCGGCGGCGGCGCCGCCGACTGCACGGCGCACTCGGTGCTCCTGGACCTCCGGTCCAACGTGCTCCACCCGTACCCGCTCGCCACCAACCCGTGGTGCTCGTCGGGGGCGCTCCTCCCCAACGGCACGCTCCTTCAGACCGGCGGGTTCGGCGCCGACGGCGACCGCGTCGCGCGGCTCTTCACCCCGGCGACGGGGTGGACCGAGCTGCCGTCGTTCCTCGCCGCGCGGCGGTGGTACGCGACGGACGCCATCCTCCCCGACGGCCGCGTGCTCATCCTCGGCGGCCGCCGGCAGTTCAACTTCGAGTTCTTCCCGCACGACGATGCGGCGCCGGCGGCCAATGCTGCGGTGACGTTCTTCCCGTTCCTGGACGAGACCACGGAGGTGGACGCGGAGGACAACCTGTACCCGTTCCTGCACCTCCTCCCCGACGGCACGGTCTTCGTCTTCGCCAACGACCGCGCCGTCGTCTTCGACCCATACAACCGCGCGCCGCTCCGCCGCCTGCCGCCCGTCCCGGGGGCGTGCCGCGGAACTACCCGTCGTCGGGCTCTTCCGTCCTCCTCCCGCTCCGCGCCGACGACGCGCAGCCTCACCACGCCGAGGTGCTGGTCTGCGGCGGCGCGCCGCGGGGCGCGTACCGCCTGGCGCTGCGCAACGGCACGTTCCTCCCGGCCGACCGGACCTGCGCCCGAGTGGCCCCGGCGGAGCCCGACCCCGCGTGGGCGCTCGAGGAGATGCCGCTGGCCCGCGTGATGGGCGACATGGTGCTGCTCCCCACCGGCGACGTGCTCATCGTCAACGGCGCGGCCGCGGGCACCGCCGGGTGGGAGCTGGCGCGGGAGCCCGTCACGCGGCCCGTGCTGTACCGGCCCGGCGCGCCGCTGGGGGCCCGGTTCGAGGCGCTCGAGGCCACGGCGACGCCGCGGATGTACCACTCGTCGGCGACGCTCGACACGTACGGCCGCGTGCTCGTCGGCGGCAGCAACCCGCACGTCGGGTACGTGTTCGCCAACGTCACGTACCCGACGGAGCTCAGCCTGCAGGCGTTCCTGCCGCCGTACCTGGACCCCAGGCTCGACGGCGCGCGGCCGAGGGTGCTGGCCGCCGCGCGGCGGAGGTCGGGTACGGGGAGTCCACGGCCGTGCGGTTCGAGGTGCTCGGCGTCGGCTTCGGCGGCGCGGCGGCGGAGGGGGAGGGGCTCGGGGAGGTGAGGGTGGCCGCGGTGGCGCCGGGGTTCGCGACGCACTCGCTGGGGATGAACCAGCGGGTGGTGGAGCTCGCCGTGGGGAGGGTGGCGCAGCTGGGCGTCGGGGTGTACGAGGCGGAGGTCGCTGCGCCGCCCACGCCCGGGGTCGCGCCGCCGGGTTACTACCTCTGGTTCGTCGTGCACGCCGGCGTGCCCAGCAGCGCCGCGTGGGTGCGCATGCGGCCGCTCGGCCCGGCCACCTGATGACCTGATGCTGGTGAAGAGGGTGAGGTGAATTCCATCCGCAGCATCTTGCGCGCGCGATGGGACTGATGCAAAAACATGTTAAGTTCGAAGAAAAAGAACGTATACAGGTGAAATTAAACTATTATTATATAGAAATTATAAGCAAGATCGTAATGTACAAAATACGTTACAACCTAAAATTTTGAACAAAGGTACATCTCTACATTACATCAGTCTATGTTCTTTCATATTTTTTGTTCACACTTTCGCCTGAACAAAGATGCATTTTTTTCGCGTGCTCTTGACTGATTATCTGCACCATCCGAGTATCCGCCACCTCCCTCTTGTAATATTTCTTCGAAGTAAATTTCATAAAACCCATGTTTATAGTTCGTCTCATATATACTTTGGAATGTGTCACATAAACACAGATTTTATTTTCATATTATTTTACAAATCTCCTCCCGTACGCAAAACGGTTATGAATATGATACAAATTCCATCTTTGTAGTCGGATGCACGGCTATGTAATCTCCTGAAATTAAAGTGGCATTCATATGTAAGGTTCATATTGTACTGAATATAGGTGAAATTTGTGAAACAATATGACTAGACTAGATACACTTATGCGACACATGCCAAAATAATTGGAGTTTTGAGGTGACAAGGACAACAAAAATCTGTGAAACAAAAAAAACTGGGCCGTAAGTTCACATCGACGAGTAACCCAAAAACCCATTTGGCCCACTAAGGAAATGGATTGCGAATATTCTCCGAGGCCGCAGGCAGCCCAACCCACTCACCTACCTACCTTACCTGTCTCCACGTTCCCGGCTCCAACGAAGTGTCCATTCCTTTCCACAGCCGAGAGGGAGATCTCATCTCGGCTTCTCCGCCGCCGCCGCCGGCATGACTCCGTCCCCGTCCCCCGCCGGCGCGGCCCCCGCCTCGCCGTCCGGCTCCGCCTCCGCTTCGGCCTCGGACCCCACCCCGTCCTGGTGGGAGTCCGTCTCGCAGGCGCGCTCCCGCATCCTCGCGCTCTCCTCCATCCTGCCCCCGCCCGCCGCCCACGACGTCGCCGCGCTCGCCGACTCCGACCGCCCGGCGCGCGCTCTCCTCCGCTCTACAGCCGCGTACGCGGCCCTCTCCGACGCGCTGCGCTCGGGCGGAGGAGCTGACGACCCGGCCTGCCACTGGCTCTACGACACGCTCCTCTCCGCCGACCCGGACCTCCGCCTCGCCGCGCTCGCCTTCCTGCCCCTCCTCGCCGCGCTCTACCTCCGCCGCCTGCCGCCGGAGCTACCATCCTCGCTCTCCGGCTTCGAGGCCGTCCTCCTCGCCGTCTACTCCTCCGAGGCCAAGACTCGGCAGGGGAAGCCCGTGCTGGTCCAGGTGCCTGACCTCTCTGTTCCCTCGCTGTACCACACGCCAGCTTCCACACCCACCACCAAGTCGCCTCGCCGGCCGCAGCCTCCACCGATTCCTCCGCCAGCGGCGAATCCAGTGGTGGGAGTGCTCTCGCCGCCGCTAGAACCACAGGCAGCAGTGAAGTCAACGAAGCGCGCGGGGATAATCGGAGTCGCCTTCGAGGCTTACTACTCCAAGATCGCACAGATGCCTGCTGCTTCGAAGGTGGATGCCTGCAATGCTGTGGCTGCGTGGGCGGGGCAGTACTGCAAATGTCGTTTTGAGCTTGATGAGAAGGATTTGGAGGAGGATGAGGGAGATTCTTTGGGGTCGGTGTCGCCAATGTCATCGGAGGCTGAGAATGGGAAGGATCTGGTGGATGAATTGGCAAGAGTGCGTGTCAATGGAGACAGCAGTGGGCAGAATTGCAGTGAGGAGGATAAGGAGGCAAGGGTGCCACTCCCATGGGAATTGCTCCAGCCGGTGATGAGGGTTCTTGGGCACTGCTTGCTTGCACCCCTGAACCCAGTCGAGGTGCGTGATGCTGCGGCAGAAGCTGTGAGGGTCGTGTATGCCCGCGCATGTCATGACCTCGTGCCACAGGCAATACTAGCATCCCGAAGCTTGATTGAGCTTGACAAGAGTGCTTGGAAGGCTGCCAAGGCAGCTGCTGCAGCAGCTTCTGGGGCCATTGTGCCGGCTGGTATAGCTGGAAGCACTGCTTCGAGCTCAAGGCCAAGTTCAAAGCCTAATACGCCAAGCAAGCAACGGAAGCCGGATGTGCTGCTCGTATCCAAATGAGGTCAACTGCACCAACCAACAAGAGGTATTACAGTTGTAGTAAAGAGTTAATTTCTGGTGAGTCCTATGTGTGTGTCGCAGAAGATATTGGTTGTCCGTCTGGTAAACCTGGAATGCGTTAGAACATCACTGTGGCTCTGCAGGCGGTTGGCTACTTATGTTGCCATCTTGGTGTTGTATGTTCACTTGATTTATGTTACTTAATGCATATAGTTCACGAATCAACATATTTCTTTATTCAGTTGATGGTTTAATGGGGAGAAAGTGCTCAAATAAAGGCTGTAGTGCATTGCACACATATTTCATTAAGAAGGTTTTTTTAATATCAATTTGAATTAGTGTGGCCATGTTTTGTTCCACCAGGTGTGTGCTTATAATTATTTAACAAATATGATTTATTGTGCATATTGGGATATCTCTATGTTCCATATAAAGTCATCTTACTGACTTTTACTAATATAGAAATATTGTTGAGCTCATTACTTACTGATACATCTCACGGTTCAGTTTATTTATTGGCAAGCATAAATTATATTTTCTACAATATCCACTTGAATGGCTTGTTGATGCATTTTTTTTTTGCAAGAAATACAACATTTGATGCAACACTTGAATTGCAATGCATATGTTTCCTGACATTCCAAATGGGGTCAATGGCACTAGAACCAGTAAGAGGGCTTACCTGTTATGCTAAAGACCTAATTTCTGATTATTCGTGTGCATGTGTGCAATCAACCTGGAAAGCGTAACAACATTACTGTGGTGATCTCAAAAAAAATATATATAAAAAAAAATACTGTGGCTCTGAGGCAGCCCGCAGTTGGTTTGTTATGTTGCGAACTTGGTCTTGTATGTTAATGAACTGAAGGCTTGCAAGCAGGAAGATGAACCTACTCGCCCTCCTCTTGGAGGCTCTGAGTTCTAGCCTTCTAGGATAATCTCTGCCTAATCTGATCAATCGAGAGCCCCTCATATATAGAGCTTTCCTAACGAACTTGCTAACAACTTAAGCAATCATCCAGCCGGCTAACAAATCATATCTGGCGCTTATTCCTCTCAACAAACTGAAACAAACTAGCAACTATCTGACTCCTTGCCCTTTGCACAGTTCTTGTACTTGTTGTGGAAGAACGTGTCCACAACAGTTAAACTTGATTTATGTTACTTGCTGTGTACAGTTCACAAATCAATGTGTTTCATTATTCAGTTGGTTATTTGGTCAGGAGAAAATGTTCACATAAATGCTGTAGTTGATTTTCTTTTTCGGGTTGCAATATCAGTCTGACTTTGTTTGCTCATGTTTCGTTCCACCAGTGCATGCTTTATAATTACTTGGCAATGATTCGCTGTGCATCAGTTGACAATTATCTGTGCTCCACATGTAGAATCATTAGTTTCATTACTGACTTTTGCTAGTGGAAGTGTTGTTGTGCTCACTTATTTCAAAGGAAATAATTTCATGGTTCAGTTTATGGACTAGTGAGCATAGAGTGCCCTACACATTTTTTTTGGGTACAGTACTGACTACAAATTTTCCAGATTCTATTTTTTTAATAAAAAATGCAAATAATCTTCTCTTTCTTTTTTGGTCTTTCCAAATGTTATTTACTATGAATTGTACATTGTATCATAATGTAATTAATCTAAGATTAAACAGGACTGAGATGAGAAAGATATCTACGCCAAATACTTCATCGAGTATATTACTATATTGTAATACTAGGAATTCATTTCATCACTATTGTAGTATGGATTGGTTACATTGCTCCATGTAATGGACAGACTTGCTAATAATTGTATGGATGGGCCTTACAGCTGCTGATCTAAATATAGGGTTTGGCTTTGGCCCTTTATTTGTCTGTCATTAAATAGTTGATCGTCACCAGAATGCAATAGATTGTAAATAGAGGTTTTTAGACGCAGCAGATGTAATTAAATCTAAAAGGGTGATTGGACTGGAGTTTGGATTTTCTGCTGTATTAAGCAACTTTGGCATCTATTATAAGTTGGCGCCACACGATCATTCTTCATGGTTTGCAGTGACAGAGCAATGATCTGATCTTTTTCCTTGAGCATTTGAACATTAGGACATAGGGTTGCTAAAGCATCTGTCAGCACATGCATGCTGTGGCGTACACTGAACATGGTATCTGTTTGAAAATACTTATGAAGGTAGCGAAGAGTTTATTTTGCTGAAAAATGCTTATGAAGTCCACTAGAACTTGCAGTGCAGGAAGAACGATTCTAAGACTGGGAAACAGTAGTTTTGTTGTTTAGCAAGTCTCTGCTCTTTATTGTAAATTTACTTGCCATTATATATGTAACTTTTTTCATATAGTACTTCCAATGTGGTGGTTGCGGTTTGAAGTGTAAAGTGTTGGATTTTGGTTGTGCCATCAGCGCAGTATCTCTCGTGTAGTTTTTATACGAACATTACCAGAACTTGCTTCATGTGCACATCGTACACTTGTTCGGTGGGCTAATGTATTCAGTTATGAACATTGCTGACGACTTTTTTGGCCTTTCTTCTCGAGAAATTTTTCAGCAGATATCACAAACAATTCAGTCCGGCAGTAATCAGTGTTTCTTCAAGGTCTGAAACGAAAGCCGCATATGCTGGTAGCAGCTTTAGTTGCAAGAATGCATTTTAATATCAAGTCAACTCTGCACGTAGTTGAGTATTTGTTATGGAACACGACGAACTGTTATCATGCATACCTAGTTGTGATGTCGTGACTTGCACCAAATGAGCATTTTCTGTATAAACTTGGTTGGTCGACCACATGCATCTGCATGGGTGGATAGCGCGCAAGACTCACCAGAAACTGGCACTCCTTTCTTTATACATCAGAAAGCCAAATGTTCTTCAACATATGATGGTCTCGTGCAATCAATGGCTCGTGAAGGCATGTGGTTGTGAATGGAAACTGCGTTGAGAAAAATCTCGAGCCAGTGAGAAAGACGCCGATGCTGCCAAGTATGATGGATGCAGAATTAAATTTTGATGTTCAGGACCTCTTCTGGATCTTTGAAATGCAGAAACTGCTAGCAGCAACGTCCAATATGAAGGCTGTTAGTCAGACCAACCATTTGGAGAGTTAAAAACTAGTATTTGAAGGGAGTCTAGTTATGCACATTCAGTTTGCTACGGCTGCTTCAGCAAATGCAGATCGCCCAAAGGCCGAAATACATGTTCACATTACACTCTTGTTGTTTCCTTGGTTTGCTACAATGTTGAATTCTATCCGATTGGCCACCTCCCCTGGGCCGTGGACGGCTGCTTCGATCCAATGATATGACGACGAGGCAATACCGGTAGCTTCAATACAGTGCAGGCGCAGTTGATCCAGCTAGTCTTGCAAGGTAGATAGGCGTTCCACCTGCAGCCATTGCCATGCACGAGACCATCAGTTAGGAGAATGTGAAAGGCATCCTTGCTCCCACTTGCAACCCTCGGCATCGCTCGAAACAGCCAGTGGAAGCTGTCTAGTGAAATGTAACCTAGTGGCACAAGGACTAAATCCGTGAAATATGCATGCAGCCATTTGCACAAGTAAAGAAACTATAGAAAGGAAACAGACAGAACAAGCGAAAACAGAGCAAACCTGGAATGGCGCAACCGTGCAAGTCTGGAATCCAGGTATCCCAATAAACTCCGTGGTTCACTGACGTGAAAGGTCCAGGTAGGGAAATCACATCAACCGCATGCAGGATGGTCACGCTACGCTCTTCGAGTGGTCAATCTAATTCTTGTACACGCACTGCCGCTTCGGTCCATTGATTCGACGAGTCGGCGATGCGGGTGGCTTCACTGCAATGCAGGCACACTCGACGCGGCCAGAAAATCAAATGATCATACGCTTGCCACCTGCACACGCATTGCCCTCATATGTTATACAGGATGAAACAGCATGCAAAACTTGCATATTACACGCGTGTATGATTAATCTTGCTTTCATTGGATCCATCCGTCGGCATACTCATAACAGGGCATGGAAGCAATCAGATGAAATGGAACAGAACGAAATGTGCGCGGGAAGCAGGCAAGCGATTACTGTGTCGATTAGTTTACCTGAAGCGTTGGCAGAGGGGAACACGTTTGTCCGCGCATGCTCCTCGTCCTACCGGCCTCACGTCTTTAAAGGGACATGTCTTCGATTAAGCAAGCTCCGTGCGTTCCTTGCGTGCTGCGAATGATATATATCGAATCAACAAAAGGGAACTAAGAAAACATAGTAACTCAATGTAATAATACAAAATTATATGAATCGGCAGTTGATTCATTGTATTACATTACCTTGTTTAATGGCAGAGGGGCTGATGTTCGTCTTAAAGCTAAAAGGATCCCTTGTGTACGACACGTACCACTTCCTCTCAATGTTGTTGTCTTTATCATCTGCATATGCTTTGACCTGCTTGATATGACTGAACTTTTCCCACTCAAGACTAGATTTTCCTATGTCTATGGAAGTGAGCAGAGATACGTCGCAGTCAATCTTTAGCAGATGCCTTGGGTTTACATCCTGCAAGTATCCAGGGAGCGTACCCATGTCATAGTCCTCCAGAACAAGTCTCTCTAGTGCAGGCACACCCTCCAATACCTTCAACTTTGGGCATTCGATGATTGTGAGATCCTGCAGTTTCGGCAGATTACCGATCCTCTCGAGGATAGAGCACTTATTCACCTCGAGTTTTCTTAGGTGCTCATGATGATGTGGTTGTAAGAATTCTGGTACAACAAGCTTGATAGCTGGGGCACGTTTAATCTGCAGAAATTCCAAGCAGGGGAGCTGACACAAGCCGTCAGGGATCTCGGCGCAACAGGGCGGGTCTTCCAATGTCAGAATCCTCAATCTTCCAAGGGGCACAACTGCATTCGACGTCATCCATCTTGGGAGTCGCCTACCAAAGTATCCTTCGATTCCAAGAACTTCTAATGAAGGTGGAGGGCAGAGCTCATCAAACACCTCCTCAATTTTTTGGTGCCCTTTGTCAGAGATGTTGGCTTCGCCTTTTAACAACCGGTCATTATCTCCATGTCTGCCAGTGCATTGTAAAATTAGATAGCTTAGGTGAACCTTTCCATCAAGCTTGACATTTCTGGCAACTGAGGATGAAGATACATTCTCTAGGCCATATATGTTGAGGTCAATGAGCTTGGAGAGAGGACCCAATTCTTCCAAGCTACACCAGTCTTCATCCATTTGGACTGGAAACCCATATAACTTCCTCAAGCTAGTTAGACCACCAAAACCCCTGGGAACATTGCTTATATTTGTGCGACAAAGATTAAGAAACCTCAAGTCTCGTAGCTTTCCAATGCTACCAGGAAGCTTCACCAAACTTTCACAACCAAAAAGACTAATATACTGCAAGAATTTCATCTTATGAATGTTCTCTGGCAGTACAGATGTGTTAGTCTTTTCTATGGACAAATACCTCAAGTGTTTGAGTTGGACCAAAGATTTAGCCAACGTATCGAACTCCGCACCTTCCACATGCAGAGTCCGTAGACTTGAAAAACCAACCAATGAATCACGAGGGTTGATCTTTACATTCCTGACTAATATTAGTGTTCTTACTGATATCTGTGCTTGTAGAGACCTCCACTCTAACACATCTGATTCTGATCCGTTATTTTCTAGTGACAACCGAAAAAACTTTTCTGGATTATTAAGTTTAGCAGCAAGATCAATCTTACTAATATTAGCTGCTACTAATGCTTCATCTCTGGCCACATATTGAGCAAATGAGCGAACAACATCATGCATTCCACAAACTGATTGATCAAGATACATTACATCCGGCTCTATAAGGTTCCTCGATATCAGATCGTCATAGTACTTCTTCCCTATTTTTTCCAAGTCATCAGTGTTTCCATGAACCAACCCTTCACCAATCCACATGCCAATAATATCGTCAACACTGAAAATCGTCTTCTTGGGAAGCAAGGAGAAGTGCAGAAAGCAAGGTTTCAAAGAAGAAGGCAAATCCTGGTAGCTAAGGTATATTGCATAGTTTAGCTCTTCAGGCATTTGAGATACTGACCATATAGAATCTTTTAGGACACTTTCCCAATCACTCTGCCTTATCTTTTTCTGACGCAGAAGGCCCCCCATTACTTTGACTGCAAGCGGCAAACCGTCACATTTTTGCACAATTATCATTCCAATAATATCCTTTAGTTCGTCAACCTGTGCTTCATCATTTTCATTTCTGATGACCTGCAAGCAACCAAGGCCTGTTAAGTCAGCGAGTCATGTAAATATGCTTAGTCCTAGTACTGTGTGTGGAAGGTAAATCAACTGTGGGTAGTGTGTTCGTCGGAGTGAACATGTCCTACATTATGCTTAGCGTAAGGTATGTCTGAACCAAGGGGAAAGAATCCATACGTATAGCACTAGAGAGCATTTAATACTGATTGTGCACTAAAAAGAATACGTAGTCTCTAATATAAGTGCGCATGTTCATATATCTCTGCTTCAGGCTGCTCCGGAACTACGGTGGACCTCACTTCTGAGGGGAGTCGCAGCCGCTCACGATGCAGCTCGCCAAACTGAGCCGACACTGAGACGGCGCTCACGAGCAAGAATGTGCTAATGATGGCGTCCGCATCAATGAAACGTGGGTCCGACCGTCTCGTGCTCCTCCAGGCAGCCGGGCAATTCATGGGGCCGGACACCAATGCTCTAATTTCGAGGGACTAGCTTAATTAGCTCCAGTTACGCTTCTACCTGAGCATAATTAAATCAAAAGCTTCTACCTTAGCATAATTAAACCCTCCTTGTTACGCTACCGAATCCACCGCATGCGATGTGCCACGGCGCTGGTGAAAATCTCCTGGCGCCGTGGCACCTGGTTGAGGTCTGACTGGAGACCGACACACTACACTAGGAATTGTTGCTGCCTTTATCCGTTCGTAAGGGTGTGCGTAAAATTTTGAGGCCCCGTGCGAAATCTTAGTGTCATACCTCATTTCTGGAGTACTTAGTGTTTCCCGTATCAGTCCCTGGATCAGTAGCTGATACGACACTTTCACAGAATGCTTCACAGCAAATACTTTATTTATATTACCGAGAGTCATTACAAGCCTTTGAATACATAAAGGTCTTTGTACAGATGAGGCGAGCAGCCTCAGCACACACAGACAGCACGCTCAAAGGCTGACGCAGCAGCCGGAGCTAACACTTAAACTAGCGGAAGACGACACGGCTCCACTCCTACAGGCACCGCTTGAGCGTAGGCCGAACTCTACTCTTCTTCACCATCAGCTTGAAAATCATACTCAGGCTCATCTTCTGAATGATTTAAGCAAGAGTGAGTATTTAAGGTACTCAGCAAGCCTAACACGAGGGTTATGATTATGCAAGGGATTATCGAAGGTAGGCTGAGGTTTACCGACAAGGCGAGAAAGCCAAGTTTATGCAGAGTTGTTTTGAAAACAAAGCATTTCGCAATTCTAAATCAAGTATCTGTAGAGATTAGTGGGGTTGGGCGGCCCTGGGGGAGATGCAATCCATCCCGCCAGTTCCTCAATTTTATCTCTGGCCGACAACCAGCACACGGCTCCAAACCGGCGTTTTCCAAAAACACACCAAGGAAACTCACGCGAAAAATCTAATCATAGTGTGGCCGATGCTTTCGCGTTGTCCAAAACCGTGGAACACGGCTTTCCGGAAAGTTTCTTAACCTTGGCCAAGGGTGCACAAATTTCCCCACAAGGTGGTCCAGTCCTCCCTACCGTCATAGTTTGGACTGTCCCACTAAAGGTCCCATACCTACTTCGTACCACCACGGCATCCCCCACGGACATCACCAGGGGCTTCACAATCTTAATAATATGGCCAGTCATAAATGCCGGATCTCGAACACCCACCAACGAACGAGTCTTCTCCTGGGACTCCGTTGCAATCTCCTGCCTCCGGGGGGGTACCGGGTGAGTACTAGTAGGGTGTGGTTCCAATTCCGCGCCCATTCACGGCTTGTGGCTGCGCGAGAGGTGCTAGGCAAAGGCGGCACAAGAACCGGTCCTTATACGACCGAACCAGGCATCTTCAATAGCCAATCCACAAGTGGAAAGGCGTCCCAGAGATAGCCTCCCCACTGAGGACTACCTCGCCTGATCCCGCCAAAACCATCCCTCACTAGGGTTGCACTTATTATTATACCACCCAATTTCACTTTTACACACACCACAAGACACACGCATTTACACGAAAATCGTATGAGCAAAATTAATTATACACATGTGAAAGTCCTAAGCAGCGAGCATATCAACACTTCATTAATTGAATTAATGATGTTGATTCCTAGGGCTAACAAGGATACAGGATATAATCAGGTCAAGGCAGGCAATCAAATATTGCATAGGACCATTCTAGCATTTAAATTCATTTAAATACCATGCAATTTATTTATAAATAGCTCTAATTAGGATATTTGCAAACACAGGATCAATATGATCAAAGGAAGCTAGACTTGCCTTCACCAAGCTCTTCTTCCTCTAAATCCTCGTAATCAGGATCCTCAAGGTCTTCGTCTTGATTATCTATCGAGTTACCAAAAGATAAATCTACCGTTTAACAATCAAATTAACAGAGCAATAAATCCAAATAAAATCCAAATAAAACCAGAGGGGAGTTGATTTTGGTGGCACTGGATAGAATGGGATTTTAGATGAATTTTGGCGTAAGATTCGCCAAAATTGGAGTTAAAACGATAGAGATATCGCTTTTGTTTTGAAGTAAAAGAAAGGAAATTGATCAGGATTAGCTAACTTAATTAAGTATAGCCATAGTCCTGATTAATTTGAGGTAGCTAATGGTTGTACAATGATTAGAAGGTGATAAGGTATTTTTAGGAATTTTCTGGAATTTTTCTGCTATTGAAAATGTGTCGGAATAGGTTTCTGTGTACGTTCTGTGGGTGGACTTAGCGATTACAGATCGTGTGAGAGGCTGACAAATGGGTCCAGGGGATCTGAGGGCTTGTTTGCAAGAATAGAGAAGTTTCAGGGACTTTTTAGTAATTAACGAGAGCTGTCGGGGACCTATTTGTAATTTTGGAAAAGTTCAGGGGTCTCGGTGTAAAAAGATAGGGGCCAAATTGTAATTACAGAAAGTATAGGGACTTTTCTGTAAAAAGACAGGACTTAAACAGAATTAATAAAAAGATCAGGGCTTATCTGCAAAAATGCAGAGCTCCGGGATTTTCCAGATTTTTCTGGATTTGTTTTTGAATGGGAAAAGATTATGAGAGGCTGACAGGTGGGCCAGGGGGTCGGTGTGCTGTTCTGTGAACTTGGTCCACGTGTGGCATGAACCGGAGAGGTGCGCGTGAGGTTCACGGTGCGCCGGGCGCACCATGTGGCGGGACGACTGGGTCGTCGCGGGCCCAGTTGCCGACGTGGCGTGCCACGTCGGATGCCAGCGCGGCTGGTTCGGCGCGCGGCGGAAAACGGCGGCGCGCGGCGGGGTCTCGCCGGAAACCTCGCCGGCGGTGGCTACAGGTGTCTAAGGGAAAAACGGAGTGGACGTCGAGGCTCTACGCGTAACGACGAAGGTGATGGTGGGTGATGTCGACGACGCGGTCGACGGGAGTGGCGACGCGACATCGCCGGAGATGGGCGGTGCGCCGGCGAGCAAAGGGAATAGGCGGAGGGATGTGCGATGCTCGGGTTTGTGCGGTTGGGAGCGTGCGCGAGAGTGCCGCGAGTCGCGTGGGGGAGTCGGCCGGGCCGGAGTGATCTTTACGGCGGCCGGCGACGAGTTCGAGCGCGGCGGCCATGGCGGCGCTCGGTGCGGGGTGTGCGCGAGTAACGAGGGACGACGAGAAGTGGCGCATGAGTAAGAGAGAGAGATAGGGGTGCTCACCGTGCCCTCAAAGAGCGAGGGAATGAGTGAAGGGATGTCGGCGACGGAGATGGCGGACGGCGGCGCTAGGGTCTCGTCGATCTCGACCTGCGAATCACGGCTGCGGACGAGATGGACACGATGAGATCGAGCGCAGAAAGGAGTAGTTAGGGGAAGAAGAAGTTGTCGTCGGGACTCACCGGAATGGGAAAAGGGGGCTCGCCGGAGAGTTCACCGGAGAGAGAGGGAAATGGGGAAAAGTGAAAGAGAGAGCTCGAGAGTGGGAGTGGAGTGAGAAATGAGGACAGAAGAGAGAAACGGGGGTCTGCCCCTTGCTATATAGGCCGGCAATGGCGGTGCGGAGCAGTGGCGAAGTCGGTTCCCTGGCGAGATATTTCCTCGCCGGAGTTAATGCGCGACACGACTGGCGAAGGCGGTGCTAGCTCGATGACGCGCGCAGGGAGTGGGAGCAGTGCCATCGACGGAACGGGAGAGGATGGGCGGCGCTGTGGCTGGCGAGGGCGGCATGGGCGTCATCGGAGTTGGGGAAGACGTGGCGCGCGCGGAACGATGAGGAGAGGACGACGACGGGACAGGGCAGGGAAAAGTGGTTCGCGCACACGTGCTGAACAAGGTTTTCTCTGTTGCTCGGACAGGACGAAGGCGGTTCGCCGGCAGAAGGGGATGGGCGGCGGCGCAAATCGCGCCGGGCGCGAGGAAGGTGACGACGCAGGCGCGGGCCCTGCGCGTCAGCGACTGAAGCGGGAGAGAGAGAGCAGGCCGGGCTGGCGCGGCGATGCTGGGCCGGGAGCGGAGCGGCCCACGCGGAAGAGAGAAAGAGAGGAGAGAGCGGCGCGACTGGGCCGAGCGGCTGCTGGGTCAGGCGCGGGGGAGGGAGAGAAAAGAAGAGAGGGCCGGGCCGACAAGAGAAAAGAGGGAAGGAGAGGCCCAAAGGAAAAAGAAAGGTTTGATCTTTTTGCTGAGTTGAATTTGAATGAATTTCGAATTCATTCAAAAGGAAGGATTGAAACCAACACTCAAACAAAACAAGAAAAACACGAAAATGCACATGGTGACTTTTATGCATGGTTTAAAATCCAAAAACTTTTGGTTTCGCTACTAACTAAAGCTAGCAAATTGATTTTAATTGGAAAAATTTAAAAAGTTCAAATTTTTAGTGGTTTTTGACAACGGGCAAAAATGCGGGTCGCTACAACCTACCCCACTTAAAGAGAATCTCGTCCCCGAGATTCCGGCTCTTCCTCGAAAAGGTAAGGGAACTCTCGCTTGAGATCATCTTCTCTTTCCCACGTTGCCTCTGCTTCGGTGTGATTACTCCATTGAACTCGACAAAACCTTATGGCATTCCTCCTTGTTAGTCGAGTTGCCACATCCAAAATCCTAATTGGTCTTTCCTGATATCTGAGATCAGGCTGTAAATCCATTACTTCTGGAGGGACTATTTCTTCTGGTTTTCTCAGACATTTCTTTAACTGTGACACATGGAAAACATCGTGTACATCTGACATTTCCGCGGGAAGCTCGAGGCGATATGCCACGGCTCCTATCCTCTTAAGTACCTTAAAAGGTCCAATGTACCTCGGTGCCAACTTTCCTTTTATCTGGAATCTCCTGGTTCCTCGAATCGGTGACACTTTGAGATACACATAATCTCCAACTTCGAAGCTCAAATCTCTGCGTCGGGTATCAGCATAACTTTTCTGTCTGCTTTGAGCTGTTTTTAAATTTTCCCTGACCAGAGCTACTTTCTCTTCTGCATCTCTGATTACTGCGGGTCCAAAGAAGGAACGTTCCCCAACTTCTGACCACATCAGCGGGGTTCTGCATTTTCTGCCATACAGGGCCTCAAATGGCGACATCTGTAAACTGGCCTGATAACTGTTGTTATATGAGAACTCTGCAAAGGACAAGCTTTTCTCCCAATCCTTTCCATAGGCTAGCACACATGCTCTTAACATGTCCTCCAGAATTTGATTCACCCTTTCTGTCTGACCATCGGTTTGTGGGTGATATGCTGAACTATAATCTAATCTTGTTCCAAGCAGTTTATGCAAACTTTTCCAGAATATCGAGGTGAACTGTGTGCCTCGATCTGATACTATTCTGCGAGGAACTCCATGTAGCTTGAGCACATTGTCTATGTACAACTGGGCATAATGATTTCCCCGATACACTGTTTTCACAGGTATAAAGTGTGCCACTTTTGTCAGTCGATCCACAATAACCCATATAGAATCATATCCTTTCTGGGTACGGGGTAACCCTACGATGAAATCCATACTGATCTCATCCCATTTCCACTCTGGAACATGGAGTGGTTGTAACAATCCTGCAGGTCTTTTATATTCTGCTTTTACTCTGCTGCAGATGTCACAACGTGCAACAAATTCTGCTATGTCTCTTTTCATTCCTGACCACCAATATTTCTGTTTCAGGTCCATATACATTTTGGTGCTTCCAGGATGAATAGAATATGCTGAGTTATGGGCTTCATCCATAATCAGCTTCTGATATCCACCAGTTTTCGGTACACATATTCTATTCTTGTACCATAAGGTGCCCTGATTATCCACTCGAAATCCAGGGGCTTTATCCAACCCTGTCATTTTCTTTAACTCATTTATTTCCTCATCTGACTCTTGTGCTGTTCTGATCTGCTTTTCCAGAGTTGGTTCCACACATAAGGTATTCAGACGGCCTGGCTTAGCAAAGTGAAGATTTAATTGTTTGAATTCTTCCACAAGCTCAGGGCTTCGTCTCCGCATTTTAATCCCATTGTTCTGAGATTTGCGGCTTAATGCATCTGCAACCACATTTGCCTTTCCGGGATGGTAGTGAATTTCTAGATTATAATCCTTTATCAATTCCAACCATCTTCTCTGCCTGAGGTTTAAATCTGGCTGTGTGAAAATATATTTCAGACTCTTGTGATCCGTATATATTTCACATTTATTGCCAATTAGATAATGCCTCCAAATTTTGAGAGCATGCACAACTGCTGCTAGCTCCAAATCATGAGTGGGATAATTTTGCTCATGTGTTTTCAACTGCCTTGATGCGTATGCAATCACTCGGTCATCTTGCATAAGCACACATCCCAATCCTTGTCGAGATGCATCGCAATATACGACAAAATCTCGGTGTATGTCTGGTAAGGCTAACACTGGGGCTGTGGTCAACCTTTTCTTTAACTCCTGAAAACTTTTCTCACAGGCCTCTGTCCATTTGAATTCTTTTCCTTTCTGCGTCAAAGCTGTCATTGGTCTTGCTATTTTTGAAAAGCCTTCGATGAATCTGCGGTAATAACCAGCTAGACCAAGGAAACTTCGAACTTCTGTCACAGTGGTTGGTTGCTTCCAATTAAGGACTGCCTCAACTTTGGCTGGATCCACTGATACTCCTTCTTCTGTCAGAATGTGACCAAGAAATGCCACTTTATTTAGCCAAAATTCACATTTACTGAACTTGGCATACAGCTCATGAGCTCTCAATTTTTCTAACACAATTCTCAAATGCTGCTCATGCTCTTCTGCACTTTTGGAGTAGATAAGTATGTCGTCAATAAAGACAACGACAAACCAATCCAACTCCTCCATAAACACTTTATTCATCAGATTCATGAAGTATGCAGGCGCATTTGTTAGTCCAAATGGCATCACTGTGAACTCATACTGACCATATCTAGTGACAAAAGCTGTCTTAAGAATATCACATTCTCTGATTTTTAGTTGATAATACCCAGATCTTAAATCAATTTTGGAGAAATACTTGGCTCCTTTCAATTGATCAAATAAATCATCGATCCTGGGCAGTGGATATTTATTCTTGATAGTGACTTCATTCAAAGAGCGGTAGTCTATGCACATTCTGAGACTGCCGTCTTTCTTTTTAACAAACAGAACAGGTGATCCCCATGGTGATGAACTTGGTCTGATAAATCCTTTTTCCTGCAACTCTGCTATTTGTGCCTTTAATTCTGCTAGCTCATTTGCTGCCATTCTATACGGTCTCTTTGCTATTGGAGATGTGCCGGGTATGAGGTCAATAATGAATTCTATGTCTCTGTCGGGTGGCATGCCTGGCAATTCTTCTGGAAACACATCAGGATATTCACAGACCACTGGCACTTCCTCCAACGGTTTTACTTCCATACTATGAACCATTGGTGCAACTTTTGACCTTTTTGGTTCACATATCACTTTAATTCCTTTGTGGTTTACCAGGGTAACTTTCCTGGTGTCACAGGCTATATTGCCTTGGTGCTTACTCAACCAATCCATTCCGAGGATAACATCTATCCCTTGGGATTCTAGGACTACTAAGTTCGCTAGGAACTCTACCCCACTTAAAAGGATCTTAACCCGTGGGCATCCCAAATAACTTTTGGTCTCGGCCCCGGGAGTCCGGATTATCAGGGGTTGCTTTAGCATGACAGTTGGCAAACCATTTGCAGCAACAAACTTCGAAGAAACAAACGAATGCGAAGCTCCAGAATCAAACAAAACGGTTGCAAGGATGGAGTTGACAAGATACTCACCAAGAACAACATCAGGAGTGTCCTCAACTTCATCTGCATTAATATGATTGACTTTTCCTCGACCGAAGGATTGATTATTCCTCCGCTGCTGTCCAGAGGGTTGCTGTCCACCACGACCATTTCCAGAAGCTGCAGTTCTGGCACTGTTTGGTTGATGCTGCTGAGTAGGAGCATTATTTTGGCTCAAGTAAGGACATCTAGCAATCATGTGACCAGGCTCACGGCAGTGAAAGCAAGTCCTTTTATCATTGTTGTTGGGTTGAACAACACTGGAACTGCTCCTCTGCTGACTACCAGAATTTTGATTGCGATATGATGGTGCTGAGCTGGGTTGATTTGACGCTGAGGTCCTATACTGCATGGTTGACTGATATTTTGACTTCTGAAAATTATTGTTAAATCTCGGCTTCTGATTTCTCTCCTGCTGCTTAAACTTCTGCGCATTGAATTTGCGCTTCCTGTCATGATCAATGTGAGAGCGAGCATCCTCCAACAAAAGTGCACGGTTCATGAGAGTGTTGAAATCAGGATAAATATGAGTAACCAGCTGCACTTTCAATCCAGGATTTAGTCCCTTTCTGAAGCGATCCTGCTTCTTCTTGTCAGTGTTGACATCATCAGGGGCATATCGAGCCAATTTCATGAATTTCCTGATATATTGATTTACGGTCATCGCTCCCTGCTTCAGAGAGCGGAATTCATCGGCCTTCATTTCAATCACACCTTCTGGGATGTGATACCTCCTGAACTCCTCCTGGAATTCCTCCCAGGTAATAGCATCTGCATTTTCTGCACCCTCACGGTAATTATCCCACCATTCTCCTGCTGCTCCCTTGAGCTGGTGAGATGCCAGAAGAACTTTTTCTCTGTCATCAGTATTCACCAAGTGCAATTTCTTGGTGATATCACGTAGCCAATCATCAGCTGCCAGAGGATCTTCCTCAGTACCCTCGAAGGTCGGGGGCCTGAGCCTCATAAATTCTGACATTTTGCTCTGCTGGCCAGGAGTTCTGTCCATGAGTCCCTGTGCAATGATCTCCATCAGACGGGTCTGATTATCCATCACAGCCACCAGGTTGGTGACTGGTGCTGCGGGTATTCTTCCACCTCTTCCACCACCTCTTCCACCACCTCTTCTACCTCCTCTACCACGGTTCTGCTGTCCTTCACTTCTGTTCTGTTCATTGTTTTCCCCAACCTCATCCTGTACTTCCTGCTGATTTTGACTCACTTCCTCTTCCTGGTAATTTTGTTCATTGTCATGTCTGCCTCCACCTCTACCTCCTCCTCTACCTCTGCCACGCTGATTATTTCCACCTCGACCACGTCCACGCCCTGCAGTGTGGACGTCATCGTGGTCATCATTTTGAGCATTACGCTCTCGGCGTTGGCGTTGCTGAATTCTGGCAGATCTTTTGGGAGGCATCTGATGGAGAGATTAGCAAGAAGGTGAGACAAGACACTCAGGCGATTAACTAAACTACGAGGCGAAACTACAAAACTACGAGACAAAACAAACAAGATAAATGGAAAAGAAATTCCAAAGATCTTGCAAGCACGCATACAGGATAAAACCAGCATCATTACATCATTACAGCAAGCCTATTTACAATAACAAGGTTCGATCATACATACCCAAGTCCTTTTATTTATATACAAGGACTCGACGATCTACGACTCGACCACAGGCGACTCTGACTCGCAACTACTGGGACACACTACTGACACACCTGACACTACTAGACACAACGACTCATGACAACGGTTGCCACTACAAGCTAGCAAAAGCTACTCCACGGCGCCAACTCTGCTGCTCAGGCGTCGAAGCCACGGTCCTGGCGCCACTCGGCGTAGAGGTCGAACGGGTCCTGGGTGAGGTCAACGGTGCCAGTGCTGATCAGCCTGTAGTACTCGTCGAGGTCCACGTCTCCAACCAGGCGAGGTGCTGCTGGTGCCTCTGGTGCAGGCGAGTCGATCACTACAAACTCGTCCATATCCATCTCATCGTCAGTGCCAGTGAGATCGATGACGTTGTCCGCCACCGACTCACTCCCTGACGACACGTCCACAACAGGCTCGTCCTCCATCAGCTCCTCCTCGGAGTCTCCAACGGTCTCAAGGGCGGCCTCAAGCTCTGCTGCCCAACGGGCAAGCTCCTCTGAGTCGTCTGCCGACTCAACCTCAGGGGAGTCCACGGTCGTGTCTGAGCCTGCAAGAGTGGTGGAGTCCTCCTCTGTGTCGGTCGGACAGGCGTAGTGGTAGTGTCCGTGCGGTCCTCCCGTCCTCACTGTGAAGTGGCGGCGGGGTCCTCCGTGCTCCTCGTGACAGTACCTGTAGTGGCTGTTGAGCTTACGGATCAGGTACATCGCATCCTCCTCCCAGAAACGACGAGTGTAGTCCAGAGTCCACTGCAGGCGGTCTCTCTCAGCCTGGCAAGCAACAAGCTGAGCCTGTGCCTGCGCAAGCTGAGCCCTGGTCTCTGCAAGGCGGCGCTGGTCCTCACCCCACCTCTCAGCGGTCTGCTCAAGAACACGGGCAGTCTGGGCGCGCTGTGCCTCCAGCTGGTCAAGCTCCTGACGAAGGGCCTCCATCTGTTCAACAAGATGTTGAAAAGACGGGTAAGTACCGGTGAAAATAATTTTATAAATAGAAATAAGGTAAGGGAGATTTTTATAAAATAAATCTTTACAAAATATCGCACTCTCTCACTCGATCTCAACCTATGGTTTGGCCTACGGACAAGCATCGCTCTGATACCACTCTGTCATACCCCATTTCTGGAGTACTTAGTGTTTCCCGTATCAGTCCCTGGATCAGTAGCTGATACGACACTTTCACAGAATGCTTCACAGCAAATACTTTATTTATATTACCGAGAGTCATTACAAGCCTTTGAATACATAAAGGTCTTTGTACAGATGAGGCGAGCAGCCTCAGCACACACAGACAGCACGCTCAAAGGCTGACGCAGCAGCCGGAGCTAACACTTAAACTAGCGGAAGACGACACGGCTCCACTCCTACAGGCACCGCTTGAGCGTAGGCCGAACTCTACTCTTCTTCACCATCAGCTTGAAAATCATACTCAGGCTCATCTTCTGAATGATTTAAGCAAGAGTGAGTACTTAAGGTACTCAGCAAGCCTAACACGAGGGTTATGATTATGCAAGGGATTATCGAAGGGTAGGCTGAGGTTTACCGACAAGGCGAGAAAGCTAAGTTTATGCAGAGTTGTTTTGAAAACAAAGCATTTCGCAATTCTAAATCAAGTATCTGTAGAGATTAGTGGGGTTGGGCGGCCCTGGGGGAGATGCAATCCATCCCGCCAGTTCCTCAATTTTATCTCTGGCCGACAACCAGCACACGGCTCCAAACCGGCGTTTTCCAAAAACACACCAAGGAAACTCACGCGAAAAATCTAATCATAGTGTGGCCGATGCTTTCGCGTTGTCCAAACCGTGGAACACGGCTTTCCGGAAAGTTTCTTAACCTTGGCCAAGGGTGCACAAATTTCCCCACAAGGTGGTCCAGTCCTCCCTACCGTCATAGTTTGGACTGTCCCACTAAAGGTCCCATACCTACTTCGTACCACCACGGCATCCCCCCACGGACATCACCAGAGGCTTCACAATCTTAATAATATGGCCAGTCATAAATGCCGGATCTCGAACACCCACCAACGAACGAGTCTTCTCCTGGGACTCCGTTGCAATCTCCTGCCTCCGGGGGGGTACCGGGTGAGTACTAGTAGGGTGTGGTTCCAATTCCGCGCCCATTCACGGCTTGTGGCTGCGCGAGAGGTGCTAGGCAAAGGCGGCACAAGAACCGGTCCTTATACGACCGAACCAGGCATCTTCAATAGCCAATCCACAAGTGGAAAGGCGTCCCAGAGATAGCCTCCCCACTGAGGACTACCTCGCCTGATCCCGCCAAAACCATCCCTCACTAGGGTTGCACTTATTATTATACCACCCAATTTCACTTTTACACACACCACCAAGACACACGCATTTACACGAAAATCGTATGAGCAATATTAATTATACACATGTGAAAGTCCTAAGCAGCGAGCATATCAACACTTCATTAATTGAATTAATGATGTTGATTCCTAGGGCTAACAAGGATACAGGATATAATCAGGTCAAGGCAGGCAATCAAATATTGCATAGGACCATTCTAGCATTTAAATTCATTTAAATACCATGCAATTTATTTATAAATAGCTCTAATTAGGATATTTGCAAACACAGGATCAATATGATCAAAGGAAGCTAGACTTGCCTTCACCAAGCTCTTCTTCCTCTAAATCCTCGTAATCAGGATCCTCAAGGTCTTCGTCTTGATTATCTATCGAGTTACCAAAAGATAAATCTACCGTTTAACAATCAAATTAACAGAGCAATAAATCCAAATAAAATCCAAATAAAACCAGAGGGGAGTTGATTTTGGTGGCACTGGATAGAATGGGATTTTAGATGAATTTTGGCGTAAGATTCGCCAAAATTGGAGTTAAAACGATAGAGATATCGCTTTTGTTTTGAAGTAAAAGAAAGGAAATTGATCAGGATTAGCTAACTTAATTAAGTATAGCCATAGTCCTGATTAATTTGAGGTAGCTAATGGTTGTACAATGATTAGAAGGTGATAAGGTATTTTTAGGAATTTTCTGGAATTTTTCTGCTATTGAAAATGTGTCGGAATAGGTTTCTGTGTACGTTCTGTGGGTGGACTTAGCGATTACAGATCGTGTGAGAGGCTGACAAATGGGTCCAGGGGATCTGAGGGCTTGTTTGCAAGAATAGAGAAGTTTCAGGGACTTTTTAGTAATTAACGAGAGCTGTCGGGGACCTATTTGTAATTTTGGAAAAGTTCAGGGGTCTCGGTGTAAAAAGATAGGGGCCAAATTGTAATTACAGAAAGTATAGGGACTTTTCTGTAAAAAGACAGGACTTAAACAGAATTAATAAAAAGATCAGGGGCTTATCTGCAAAAATGCAGAGCTCCGGGATTTTCCAGATTTTTCTGGATTTGTTTTTGAATGGGAAAAGATTATGAGAGGCTGACAGGTGGGCCAGGGGTCGGTGTGCTGTTCTGTGAACTTGGTCCACGTGTGGCATGAACCGGAGAGGTGCGCGTGAGGTTCACGGTGCGCCGGGCGCACCATGTGGCGGGACGACTGGGTCGTCGCGGGCCCAGTTGCCGACGTGGCGTGCCACGTCGGATGCCAGCGCGGCTGGTTCGGCGCGCGGCGGAAAACGGCGGCGCGCGGCGGGGTCTCGCCGGAAACCTCGCCGGCGGTGGCTACAGGTGTCTAAGGGAAAAACGGAGTGGACGTCGAGGCTCTACGCGTAACGACGAAGGTGATGGTGGGTGATGTCGACGACGCGGTCGACGGGAGTGGCGACGCGACATCGCCGGAGATGGGCGGTGCGCCGGCGAGCAAAGGGAATAGGCGGAGGGATGTGCGATGCTCGGGTTTGTGCGGTTGGGAGCGTGCGCGAGAGTGCCGCGAGTCGCGTGGGGGAGTCGGCCGGGCCGGAGTGATCTTTACGGCGGCCGGCGACGAGTTCGAGCGCGGCGGCCATGGCGGCGCTCGGTGCGGGGTGTGCGCGAGTAACGAGGGACGACGAGAAGTGGCGCATGAGTAAGAGAGAGAGATAGGGGTGCTCACCGTGCCCTCAAAAGAGCGAGGGAATGAGTGAAGGGATGTCGGCGACGGAGATGGCGGACGGCGGCGCTAGGGTCTCGTCGATCTCGACCTGCGAATCACGGCTGCGGACGAGATGGACACGATGAGATCGAGCGCAGAAAGGAGTAGTTAGGGGAAGAAGAAGTTGTCGTCGGGACTCACCGGAATGGGAAAAGGGGGCTTGCCGGAGAGTTCACCGGAGAGAGAGGGAAATGGGGAAAAGTGAAAGAGAGAGCTCGAGAGTGGGAGTGGAGTGAGAAATGAGGACAGAAGAGAGAAACGGGGGTCTGCCCCTTGCTATATAGGCCGGCAATGGCGGTGCGGAGCAGTGGCGAAGTCGGTTCCCTGGCGAGATATTTCCTCGCCGGAGTTAATGCGCGACGCGACTGGCGAAGGCGGTGCGAGCTCGATGACGCGCGCAGGGAGTGGGAGCAGTGCCATCGACGGAACGGGAGAGGATGGGCGGCGCTGTGGCTGGCGAGGGCGGCATGGGCGTCATCGGAGTTGGGGAAGACGTGGCGCGCGCGGAACGATGAGGAGAGGACGACGACGGGACAGGGCAGGGAAAGTGGTTCGCGCACACGTGCTGAACAAGGTTTTCTCTGTTGCTCGGACAGGACGAAGGCGGTTCGCCGGCAGAAGGGGATGGGCGGCGGCGCAAATCGCGCCGGGCGCGAGGAAGGCGACGACGCAGGCGCGGGCCCTGCGCGTCAGCGACTGAAGCGGGAGAGAGAGAGCAGGCCGGGCTGGCGCGGCGATGCTGGGCCGGGAGCGGAGCGGCCCACGCGGAAGAGAGAAAGAGAGGAGAGAGCGGCGCGACTGGGCCGAGCGGCTGCTGGGTCAGGCGCGGGGGAGGGAGAGAAAAGAAGAGAGGGCCGGGCCGACAAGAGAAAAGAGGGAAGGAGAGGCCCAAAGGAAAAAGAAAGGTTTGATCTTTTTGCTGAGTTGAATTTGAATGAATTTCGAATTCATTCAAAAGGAAGGATTGAAACCAACACTCAAACAAAACAAGAAAAACACGAAAATGCACATGGTGACTTTTATGCATGGTTTAAAATCCAAAAACTTGTGGTTTCGCTACTAACTAAAGCTAGCAAATTGATTTTAATTGGAAAAATTTAAAAGTTCAAATTTTTAGTGGTTTTTGACAACGGGCAAAAATGCGGGTCGCTACACTTAGTTGAGGCCCTTAAATTTAGTTGCCAAGAAAATAAAGTAATACAATTCACAATGTATTTGTAACGGCAAAACAAGAAAAAATATGTGTTGCAACGCATGCATAATCTATCTATTATATATATATATAATTGACTACAAAAAGAAGCCTCCACGTTCGCTCTAAAATGCTAGAAATTCTCACGTTAATTCCCACGTTAATCTGAGAAAATAAGAAGAGAAAATTACCCACCACTGCCATTATGAAAAAATTAGTCACAAAACCCCCTAAAAATATTTATAAAAAACTAGCCAAAAATACAACTCGCACCTATTTCTAAATTACCCACCATGCCATTACGTGTCAAAAAAATAGCTAAATTCGGAATAATAAAAAATAACCAAAATACCCTTTAAACCTATTTTAAATTACCCGCGATGCCGTTATAAATCAAAAAATAAACTCGGATTACAAAAATCAGCTAAAAACAAACCTAATTCTTATTTTTATTTACCCACTGTAACATTTTGAGCTCAAAACAGCTAAATCTAAAATATTCAATATACACTTAATTCCTATTTCTAAACACACTGTTATAAAAATACATCATCACATGTCTAGCGTAGAATGGCATATTTTCTTATTTTAGAATCACATATTTTCATCAAAAGATTTATTTGTAGCATGACACATTCTTTTTTCCTACCATGAGATATGTTAGTTGTTTAGCATGGCACGTTTGAACCGACCTCACTTCTAAAACACAATCAAATACATTGTTAGATAAGACACAATCCAAGATAAATGAGGACTCATCTCTCACACTCAAATTGAAGGACGGTGAGAAATTCTCCAATCTATTTTTTACTATTATAAAATAAATATTATTAATAATAAATTATGTTAAACTTTTGTCATAATATAAAAGTATTTTAAATAGTATAATAACTCTAGCCGCGCAAATGCACGGGCAGCCATACTAGTATTCACTTCAAAAGCGTCATGCTTTTATGGTTTTCCTGTGAAATAGAACTTTACAACACTAGATTAGCCAAATTAAGTAATGAATTATCAACGCAAGGACATGCGGGGGGCCACAGCCGCAGAACAAGAGTTGCCGATGGGAAAATCAGAGACGTCCCAACATCGTCCTGGCAATCTTGGTCTTGATCGAGCATTGAAAGGATATTTTCAAGCTGCAAGGCATCTTTTCAGCAGCAAACTAGCATACGAAATTGAGTTTGGCTTGGGTCTGCATCGGTTTGATGCTCTTTTTTGCCTGTAATATTGTACGTATATATGTAAATACCTATCCAATTTGGGGGTCCTGTGCGAGCGCACCGCTCGCACATCCCAAGGGACGGGCCTGACGTCAGCGATTAATTAGCCACATACCGTTCCTTGGCCTCATGCTGCACAATCCTGGACAACCTCAATCTGTTCGCTCTTTGGCTCGCTCTGTTGCTTGGTTGGGTAACATTTGAGCAATTTTACAGTGCACAATATTAAGAATCCAACAATCCAGATCATTAGTTCCCCTCTTATCCCAGTACCACTGGGAATAGTATCAATAATACTCTGGTAGTGTAGGAAAATAATACATGGCAATGCACGCATGGCGGCTAGCTAGGTCCGTGCTTGTAGGGCGAGATCGCTGCAGGGGGGGGGGGGGGGGGGGGGGGGGGGGGGGGGGGGGGGGGGGGGTCCGATAGAATTAAATTGACCAATATATCCTTTTGGATATCATCAGTATTATATTGGTGGTATTATGTACTTTGGTCGGTCCAAGCGCAACCAGTAGCAGGTAGTCTAGGACAAAAGACCATGAATTGTTATGTTCATAATGGGAAAAGAAAAGAAGGAAGAGAGAATCTGCTACGAACATGCAGCTCCTCACCTCAGGGTGTATAGCTGACCGAATTAATTATTCATTATACCCTTAAGAGGATTGTGAATGGAAAATAAGTATTTCCTTCGAGTGCAAGAAAGAAAAGACCTCGTAATTTAGTGGACTGTCCTGCCAGACTGAATTGTCCGAGAGGCGTATGGCCAGGGTTACTGATGCTCAGAGAAGACGGTTCAATTTGCATCGTGGCGGAGATGGACAGATGGTAGAAAACCAACCATGCAATTTTCTCTCCCACTCTACTCAGGGGCTATTGAAGCAAGCAACACCGAAGGAGTTGTAGGCAATAGCGATAGCCTCACCAGCCGCATCCGGCGTCAGCGGTGTGAGCTTTACCTCGGTCCAAAGGTATGTAGTTTATGCCAAAATTTTTGTGCAAAATTCGAATATATCAAGCATACTGTAGCGGTTGTACAACAAATAGGTCATGTACACTTAACTGATACAGTGCGTTCAGTAGTTGATTATAAAGTAGTAGCAAACTCACTCTAACTACTTAACTAATGCGGTGCATTCGGCAGTGGGCTAGGCTTGATTTTAGAAAAAGGAAAATTCTATTTAATCAAGCAAATGAAAACATCCTGGCTTTTACATTATTCGATGCAATTAGCTGTGCATTACTACAAAACTCAACTATATGTGTAGACTCCGCCTACCCTATAGGTCAAATAGGACATCACCGTACAAACGTGTGTAAATAGTAAATAATTCGCTAACATAATCTATTACCAAACTTCCACCTATGTTTGACTAGAGTTGCTGCTTTTCTTTTATGTGATAGCAGACTATAAACTAGTGAATCCGCTTTAACATTGTCCGAAAATGACTGGGTATAAAATGATGACCAATAAATTCACATGCGAGAAGGAAATGGTAAACATGGCTGCCCCTGACCTGAATCAGAGAGAGAGAGAGAGAGAGAGAGAGAGAGAGAGAGAGAGAGAGAGAGAGAGAGAGAGAGAGAGAGAGAGGGGTTCCTTGCTTGATAAGCAATAGGTCTGGCTTGATAGGATTCCGTGAAGGATTAAATAGGATGCCCGACCTGGCTTACTAATTAGATAGGGTCCCAATTTTCCAAATTTTTTGTTTTATAAAATAGATCTCGAAAAAAGTTTTGTTCAATTTAGCTGATCACATCCAAAATCAATGAGTTGCAATTAAGAACAATGCTACGATGGCTAGCTAGGAGCGGGATCAAGACCTTTGTGTTTGTTCAAATTAGTGTATCTAGCTTAGACAGGTAAGTCAACAAACGCACTGCAGATGTGTGTAACATAAGAAAAAGCATACTAGAATCTCTTATACTTAGTGAGAGAGAGATGCATGGTTAATAAAGATTAATTTATTAGATGAGTAAACATGTACGCACCTGCTGCTTGAGCAAGAACCACGCATCTTCATCCTTTAATTTGTCGATACTATGGACCTCCACAGCATTCATCCCCCGAGCAACCATGTAATTTCTCGTGGTGACCAGCTACCTGGTGCCACTGCATGAGCCAATGGAGTCTCTAGAACATCCACCCATGCCTTTTGGTCCCAAACATCATCCATCACCAGTAAGGTTTTGTGCCCCATTAAAGCTTTCTTAAGTGTTCTCTCAAGTGCACCCTTCGTATTTCCAGGTGCTTGGTAGTCTCCTCCAGCTTCAGTGATACATTTCCTCAGCAGTTCAGTGGCATTGAAGTCTTGGTTGACACTCAACCATACTTTTTTTGCGAACTCATGTTGGATTGTATCGTCATTGAAGATCTTTTGGGCAAGGGTAGTTTTTCCAATCCCACCAACTCCGACAATGGCCAAAACCATAATTTTGTTGTGTGCTCTGGTGGTTTTCTCCTCCTTTGTCAGCATCTCAACCAGACTTCTTGTGTCCTCCTCAATCTTCTCACCGACCAGGACTGACTCATTGAGCTCCCCTGATGTCTCACGGTTTGAGGAACGTGAGGACGTACTACTTCTACTATGATCCTCTTCAGAACCAAGGTTAATGAACTTGAAGGCAGCACTACGCTCCTTGATGTCATCCAACATCTGGTTGAGCTTCTTTATACGGCTACCAATGTCATGGGCGAAGAGGGGATTACGCATGCAGAACAACAAGGGGTTGAAGCACCCTGCATCTATGTGTTTTCCCCGCTTCATGGCCTTCAGCTGGCATAGGTCGAGGATGTTGGTGGCATCGTACAAGGCACCTTTTAGCTCTCTCACCCATTCTTGCACGGTATGGTCAGTGATGTTCCTTCTATCTGCATCAGCAAGGAAGTTCTTCAGGTCCTTAAGCTTGATGCTCATCTTATCCATCTGGCTAGAGGCTCCGAACAACAAAGTGACCTCTTCTTTAGTCATCTCCGCCAGCATGTTCAGGACATAGGATGCCAAAGAGCTCAAAACAGTCGCCATGGTGCAGGTTGAATGTTCTGCAAAATGAATAGAAGTTATGCTCCATATATGATTTCTAGTAGGATTCCACTAATTACACTCTACTCCAAGCAGACTGAAACCCAAATATTGTATTCTATCCTTTATATTGTACTAGAGACTCTACTTAAAAGTCAGTCTTCCAAGTATTTTGTTTTATGTGACATCTGAAAACATGGAAAAACTAAAGGTTATTCTTTGATCAAACTCTTTGTATCTGGAATTAATAAAATCCTCATCAATACTAGGGAACTCTCACACCTATCTATAAAAGCAATCCATGTAATAGTAATACTATAATGAACTCTACGTCCGATAAAGCAACAATTAAATTCATTTTTTCCAACGCAACAATTGAATACTCTACAAAAATACAATTGTGTCAATCTCAACAATAATGAACTAAGCAGGATTCCACTTGTACAATTCAAATAAACTACTTAAAATCCTATCGTGCAAGGATTTTGCTTTATATCACTTCAGATAAACTAAAAGCTCATGGCTGTTATTCCATCAAACTTTTCTATCCAACTTGTACTAGGGGGTTCTCTCCTGTCGGAACAATCTGTTGTAGCAAACAGTGAACGATACGTCCACTATTGCAATGCTAAAAGTCATTTTGAAGACCAGCACTGAACTAAGCAGATGCGAACTATATACACTGGAATGCACAAATCAAAGACACTAGATGGAAACCCGGGCGTTGCCCCGGGTTGCCGAGATGTAAATATTGGATTTGTTAACAGGTGTCTCGTCAGTAAAAAAAAAGAAACACAGATGTCAAACTAAAGGGACATGATAACACTACCACAGTGTGTGTGGTTTCAATCAGCATGGTTATTCATGTTGGTAAACTCTCAAGAAACAACGATGGAGAATATGTATAGAGCTATATATCATGACTGAAACTTGCTATAGGCATAGTGTAAAAAAATCAAATTGATACCCTCCGATCAATTTGTTGAGAAATGAATTTTGAGCTCACATGAGCTGGAAACATTATTTAATAAAATATAAATAGGAGAACACAATACCTCAATGCAATACATTTTGCTAGGCACTTGAGCTGTCTCCCACACAACATAATCAAGCCACATAGCTGAAATGAAGATCAGGTAACATATTCTACTGCAATATTAATGCTTCATCGATAAACCATATTGGACAATAGCTATGTACCGGTCTCTTAATTTATAAGAGATGAATATCATGAAAAAATGGACCTCTCACTAAACAAATTTGTACCAGGGTGGACCACCTGCAAAATTAGGAAAATAGATTATTCAAAATAGAAATATGAAGTACTAAAGTTTAATGCAACAGGTAGTTGAATTAGCTATTTGTGCAAGCATCGACTACAGATGACCAGATGTGTATGAGACCTTGCATGACCACCTGCAAAGAGCTCGGCAGCCTGTTACTTTCACGAACCTGCAAGGAACTGAAGAATAAGAACAGAGAAGGAGCTCGGCATCCGGTGTTGTGGATAAGAACTGAAAATATTGAGGTAAAGACCACAAACCATTCCAAGCAGTGGCAAAACTATTATTGAGAATATAAGAACTGAAGATATTTCCCAAGTACATAACAATTAAACCAAAAGAAGGATTCCTCGATGTTTTCATTGCTTTTACAACTTTGATGAAAAACTACGCGGTCTAATGCTGCACAACGTGGCACCAGCCAAATAGATGATTCACTAAGTATACATTGGAGGCGGCAGCTGAAGAAAAGCACAATAGCAGGAGCGTACAATTTTCTGGCATTGCCTGCAACAACCATAAAATGCACTTACACAGCTTCACAAAGAAACTCCACCAGAAATATGAAGAAACCATTGAAACAGTTCCCCATTTTACTTGGAGGTGCTGAATCGATCTTGAAAGTTTGTCATGGTTTTTAGCCTACCAATTGTCTTAATTAACAGTGCAAAAGACAGGTATTAAGCATTCATAAATTATGGATTTGCATAGCCGTAGTGCAGGATATGTTTCAGCCGACTGGGCGACGGACGCGATGGCCAAGCTCGGCACATCGCGATCAACTGCAGGCGGCAACGGCGAGCGCGGTGCCCGTAGTCAGACGAATCGCTTGGCATGAGGGCAGGAGCACGGCAGACGTTAGGATCCGCACCCGCAGAAGCCGCGCGCGCCCCAAATCGAATCGGGAGGCCACGCCCAAAATCGAAGCACCATTCGGCCGCGGCAGCGCTAACGGGCGGCAGCCGCCATCGGCAGGGGCAAGTGGCTCTGGAGCAGGAGATCGGAGGCGGCAGCAGGCAGTCGTAGCCTGCGGTGTAGGGAGGCTCGGCGAGGACACTGGGCGCAGGAGCCGACAGCGAGATCGATTGGGAAAATTGAAGGGAACCATAGCCTGTGTTCCTCTTTCTTTCCCAGCGCGATCCTGTAGTTTCTACAGAAGATGGATTACGTGTCGAGCAGGGAGGCACGTGACGTGTCAAGCAGCGAGGGAAGGAGCGGTACATCTACACGTTTAAAGAAAAGGTAGGATTCGGAACACACGATTTGAAGCCTTATTAGGAGATCCGCGACAGGAAGTGGGAAGCAAGAAAAATCGGGAGGCAGAGTATCGTGACCTTAATTTGCAGGGGACTCTTTGGGTTCCCTGATCTCAATTGCACCGGAGTCTTGAGCAACGGGCGGTGCTGAAATCTGGAAGGTGAGAGGCAGATCATATATACACCGGATGTGGTGGCAAGAAAAAGAAATCCAAAACTTGCGACAAAGTTCTAGGATCCACACTAAACTAATCTGGCATCCTAGATAACTTGTGGGTAAGAGCAGAACATATATGTCCCTCCTGTCTACGTAGTACCTTACTTGTGGATGCAGCCATGGAAACACCTTTTCTTCCTCGTTCACGGAACGACTTCCTTGTCTATCAAGAGCATAGCTGCTTTCCTCCTTTACAAAGGCGTATGCTTCCCCACCACAAAGGCATTTATGCATGCCTTGCTTGACGATGAAGCAATGCTACTCTGCTCTCTGTGCTCTATTTTTCTTAGTTTTTCCAAAGTTGAGTTTTTGAATTCGCGGCTACACTATTATGATTTTTATCATCGATGCATAGCTGGCTGTGCCCGATCACAGGTAACTGAATCATGAGGTGGCTTTGAATCAAGCAAGCGCTGGGCCTGCCTGCGCATAGAGAAACTTTCTTCTGCAACCATAACACATACTCCTGTTTGACAGTGTTGTACAAATTATTCGTGCTACATTGATCATTAATTTGTTCGAAATCGAATAGTAAGTCTCTACAGCTCTCTACTGTGCATTCACTTGCCTCTGTGTAACTTGTTGCATATATTCAGTGACCAATATATAAACCGAGTTTGCTAGTTGTGGTTTGAAGTGTAGAAACGTTGGAATCAATAATGTGACTAACGGATTTTAAATATACTGTCATTACCGTGTAGTATAGCATGGTTGTGATGAGTCTGTCCGTCATGGACACGGCTAGTTATCTGAAGACACGTTTTGGTCATTTTTCAGAGTCAGTTTTGTTTTTTCTCAAAAGGTATTATCAAGTTTTGGAGCTTTGAGATATGCTCACAATGGAGCCTATGTCAGTTAAAACAGGATGTTTCAGTTGGACAATACGTCGGTGTTTGTCTTGGATTGGAACCAACCTTGTGTAACCCAGTTGTAAACGTCAGATGGAGCAAGAATTCGTTCAAATAATATGTCGAATCTACACTTCATTTTTTTTTTGTTCCTGTAATGGAGCCATGGAAGCATGTAATCTGAACAAAGAAAACAAATTCAGTCAAGAAGCTGCGTGTTCCCCCTGATTGGGATAACCGAAAACAGAGCAAACCCTCCCCTAACTTTGGCATCTATTATAAGTTGGTGCCACACGATCATTCTTCATGGTTTGCAGTGACAGAGCAATGATCTGATCTTACTTTTCCTTGAGCATTTGAACATTAGGATATAGGGATGCTAAAGCATCTGTCAGCACATGCTGCGGCGTACACTGAACATGCTATCTGTTTGCTCTACCATGACGATAGCGAAGACTTTATTTTGCTGAAAAATGCTTATGAAGTCCACTAGAACTTGCAGTGCAGGAAGAGCGACTCTTAAGGACTAGGAAACATTAGTTTTGTTGTTTTAGCAAGTCTCCTGCTCTTTATTGTAATACCGCAACCCTGCGAGTCAGGAAATCCAAGCGCATGACGATGGTACCCGCAGTATACGCTGCCGCTTCCGTTTCCATTTGATACCTCCTGCGCACGACAGCCTTCTACTTCAGACCACGCCACCGAATCCCAACCAAGTACGACGCGCCCTCCGCAGCGCAGCTACTCGGCAGAGCAACCCTGCGCACGCACGACTTGACACAACACACGCAGCCCAACACAACGCATACGCCATGGACATCCCCATGAACGTGTTCGACTCAAAACACAACGCACACATAACTATGGCCATGTCAAGATTAAATGTTAACACACGCTACGCCGAGTTGGTATAATTTGTGTGCACGCTTTGACCTGCTTGATATGGCTGAACTTGTCCCATTCAGGACCAGATTTTCCTGCAGCTATGGAAGTGAGTAGAGATACGTCGCAGTAAATCTCCAGCAGATGCCTTGGGTTTACAACCTGCAAGTATCCAGGGAGCGTACCCATGTCATAGTCCTCCAGAACAAGTCTCCCTAGTGCAGGCACACCTTCCAATACATTCAGTTTTGGGCATTCGATGATTGTGAGATCCTGCAGTTTGGCAGATTACCGATCCTCTCGAGGCCAAAGCACTGAATCACCTGGAGTTCTCTTAGGTGCTCATGATGGTGTAGCTGTATGAATTCTGGTCCAACTCGCGTGATAGCTGGGGCACGTTTAATCTGTAGAAATTCCAAGCAAGGGAGCTGACACAAGCCGTCAGGGA
This sequence comes from Eragrostis nindensis, assembly GCA_012490785.1. NCBI lineage: Eukaryota > Viridiplantae > Streptophyta > Magnoliopsida > Poales > Poaceae > Eragrostis > Eragrostis nindensis. The sequence continues at coordinate 433,165 of JAAXCT010000183.1, forward strand.
TCTCGACGCAACAGGGCAGGTCTTGCAATGTCAGAATCCTCATTCTTCCAAGGGGCACAACTGCATTCGGCGCCATCCATCTTGGGAGTCGCCTACCAAAGTATCCTTCGATTATAAGAGTTTCTAAGGAAGGTGGAGGGCAGAGCTCATCAAACACCTCCTCAATTTTTCGGTGCCCTTTGTCAGAGATGTTGTCTTCGCCTTTTAACAACCGGTCATTATCTCCATGTTTGCTAGTGCAATGTAAAATCAGATAGCTTAGGTGAACCTTTCCATCAAGATTGACATTTCTGGCAACTGAGGATGAAGAAACATTCTCTAGGCCATATATGCTGAGGTCAATGAGCTTGGAGAGAGGACCCAATTCTTCTAAGCTACACCGGTCATCATCCATGTGGACTGAAAACCCATATAATTTCCTCAAACTAGTCAGACCACCAAAACCCCTGGGAACATTACCTATATCTGTGCCATCAAGTCTAAGAAACCTCAAGTCTCGTAGCTTTCCAATGCTAGCAGGAAGCTTCATCAAACTTGCACAACCAAAAAGGCTAATATACTGCAAGAATTTCATCTTATGAATGTTCTCTGGCAGTACAGATGTGTCAGTGTTTTTTATGGACAAATACCTCAAGTGTTTGAGTTGGACCAAAGATTTAGCCAATGTATCGAACTCCTCACCTTCCACATGCAGAGTCCGCAGACTTGAATAAGCAACCAATGAATCATGAGGGTTGGTCTTTACATTCCCGACTAATATTAGTGTTCTTACTGATATCTGTGCTTGTAGAGACCTCCACTCTAACACATCTGACTCTGATCCTTTATTTTCTAGTGACAACCGAAAAAACTTTTCTGAATTATTAAGTTTAGCAGCAAGATCAATCTACTAATATTACTTGCTACTAATGCTTCATCTCTGGCTACATATTGAGCAAATGAGCGAACAACATCATGCATGCTGCAAACTGATTGATCAAGAACCATTACATCTGGCTCTATAAGGTTCCTCGATATCAGATCTGTCATAGTACTTCGTCCCTATTTTTTCCAAGTCATCAGTGTTTCCATGAACCAACCCTTCACCAATCCACATGCCAATAATATCGTCACCAAAGAACTGTGTGCTCTTGGGAAGCAAGGAGAAGTGCAGAAAGCAAGGTTTCAAAGAAGAAGGCAAATCCTGGTAGCTAAGGTATATTGCATAGTTTAGCTCTTCAGGCATTTGAGATACTGACCATATAGAATCTTTTAGGACACTTTTCCAATCACTCTGCCATATCTTTTTCTGACGCAGAAGGCCCCCCATTACTTTGACTGCAAGCGGCAAACCGTCACATTTTTCCACAATTCCCATTCCAATATCCTCTAATGCACGAACCTGTGCTTCGTCATTTTCATTTCGATGACCTGTAAGCAAGCGACGCCCGTTAAGTGAGTCAGGTAAATATGATAAAACAAAATGTGGGTATTGTGTTTGGAGGTGAAATTGTATACGTCGCGTACGACTTGGGATGCAACATTCGACTGAATCCAGGGAAAAGAGTCAACATGTATATAGCACTGAGAAGGAATTAATATTGAGTGTGTGCACTTAAATAACAGTACTCATCACCTTTTTATTTGTTGACCAACGTCAACAAATAGAAAAAGGAGTACCCGCATGTTAACAGCGGGTGAAGCTGGGCCATCCTCATCCCCTTGCTTCAAGCTCCTCTGGCTCTAGGCGAATGTGTTCCTGTTTTTATGTTAGGCGAATGTGTTGAAAGAATTGATTAGGTACTACTAAGACCATATATTGTCAGACCCCATTTCTGGAATCCACTGTGCTTACCGTACCAATCCCTGGATCAGTAGTTGATACGCACAAAACAAAGGTAATACCAAATCCATACTTCGATTATTATTACAATACCACAAATGTCTTGCAAAGACCACAAAATACAATACCAGTGGCCGGCAGGCCTGGCCACAAACTAACAACACCAGCGGAAAGCGAAGAGTCCAACTTCTACAGGCAACTCGGGCGACGAACGCAAACCCTACTCGTCGTCACCACCTTCTTCATACTGAGCATCTTCTTCTGAATAATTAAAGCAAGGGTGAGTACATAAGGTACTCAGCAAGCCCTAACACTACACAAGGGAATTGTAAATGCATATATGGCTTTATGAAGGATTAGGCTATACGGCTTATATTTTAGCAGAAAGGTTAATGTAATGCGGGGTTCATTTTAAAAGCGTAAACCTCTTCTAAAGAATTTGTTTGTCATGATTAAGTGGGTTGGCCCTGGGGGAGATACGTCAATCCCGCCAGTTCCCAGATTTTAGGCGAGCCTTCGGGCGCACGGCCGTACCGACTCTCACTTCCAAAACACGGGCAAACTACCGCCCACTCACACTTCAAGGAGTAAGTAAAACTAATCTTTGTGAACTCAACCATAGCGCGTCTGTGACCGCGACACGGCTATCCGGATAGATTTTAACTCTGCAGAGGTGTACATCTTTACCCACAGACTACATCGCTCTTAGCAAGGGAGCAACATAGCGAGACCCACCTTTCCCGAGTGTCCCCACAGTCCCACCCACGAGCCATTACTGACCCAGGGACTTATAAAGCGACTATAAGTAGTCAATGGCCCAATGGCCAAGTCGGACAACGACCCATAAAGATATCGCGTCTGCTCCTGGTTGCTCGTTGCACTACTGCCTCCTAGGTGGATCAAGTGGTAGACGCCAGAAAGTTAGGGTCAAGTCCTGCCCATAACAGGATCTGTTGGTTGCACGGGGTTCACTAGGTTGATTGTTACAAGAACCGGTCCTTAACCGGCCGAGGCGAGCATCTTCCACCTATCACTATTCACCGATCACCATCTCGCCCCTGCCTAAAAATATCCCACTTCACCCCAACACACTAGCTGGTTATTACCCTCCCAATTTATTTACTCACACACACCAAGCGCACATTTTCACATATTTCACCAAAATTCATGATTATTGTGTAGCAACTAAATAGCTGCAGTAAATTCCTAAGCAATCTAATATCAAGGTAATAATCCAGCATTATTATAACATAATGAAGGAAAATCCTAGGTTTAACAAGGTAACAGACATCAATATCAAGGATGGCTATCCTACTAGGTTTATAACTAACACAACATTTCAAATAATAAAATAGCATGCATCATATGTAAGCATTTAAAATAGGCCCTTCATAGGATGTGGTGATAAATCATAGGATCAATATGATCAAGGAAAGTTAGGACTTGCCTTCAAACTCTTCCTCGTGCTCCTCCTCGTAATCCGGGTCCTCGGGCTCTTCCTCGAATTCCTCGTTAGCTATATTACGCAAATTACCGACGAATAAATAACTATCGCGAAATAAAATAAATGCGACCAAATAAGATTCAAATAAATAACCAAATAAACTCAAATAGATTTGGAATTGATATGAATGGATGGAATTGAATTAAATAGGATGATCAGGAAAAGAATCTATTAATAGAAGCTAGAAGGGTGGAATTATGGTATAAAGAAAAGGGATTTGATTTCTTATAGGTTCCTATTAATTTTGGGAATATTTTATTTTTCTGAGGTTGGGAAAAGGTGGCAAAATAATCTAGGGAATATAAGATATTTTTAGGAATTTTTCTGGAATTTTTCTACAAAGGGAAAGTGTCGAAATAAGATTCTGTGTGCACTAGCCGGGTGGATCTAGCAAAACAGATTAGTTTTCAGAGGCTGACTGGTGGGGCCGGGTTGCATAGTGCACCCCGGGTTACTGTGCTGTGGACCAGGCGTATGGATCTGTGGACCGGGAGTGGTTGTGAGTGTGGTTCACATGAACCGAGTGCATGGAGGAGAGAGAGGAGGGATGCTGACTGGGATTATGTGGCGGGACCCACGAGCTGACGTGGACGCCACGTGGACGCCACGCGGACGCCACGTCGGATGGCGGCGACTGGGTCAAAGACGGCGACGCCGGGCTGGACGCGGCGGCGGCTCGCCGGAGCGCTCGCCGCTGGCGGCTAGGGTTGTCTAGGGCGGACGGGATCTCGTCGCAGGGGCTCGTCGCGAGACGGCGGATCCAGGGGTGGAAGAAGTGCACGCCGGGAGGCGCTAGGGCGGCGGCGCGAGGTCGCCGGAAACGGGCGCGGCGGCTGCGCGCGGGGAATCTTGCGCGTGCGTGCTCGGGGTTATGTTTGTGTGGTTGCGGGAGGTGTGCGTGATGGTGAGGAGTGTGCGTGCGTGCTCAGCCGGGCCAGAGCGGTCGTGTGGGTCGCCGGCGTCGAGACGGCGCGGCGGCGGAAGGGGGCGCACGGTGCGTGCTGGGTTGCGGCTCGGTTAGGCTAGGTTTAGGGCTTGGGATAGGTTAGTTAGGGTAGTAGGAGGGAGTAGAAGCAGAGAGAGAGAGGGGAGCTCACCGGAACAGGGGAAATGGCACGGCGGCCGGAGATGGAGACGAAAAGGGGATCGACGGCAATTGGAGCAATGCGGAGCTGGATTTGTGGAGTGGTGGCGATGAGGAGCTACGCAAGACAGTGGCGATCCTATTTATAGGCAGAGAAGGCGGTTTGGGGCGGGAAATATCGCCGGCAAGCGGATAAGCTCCGGCGGGATTTTTCCGGCGCAATGAAGTGGCGATGTGACGCTGGCGTCCTCCGTTGCGGCGCGCGCGTGGGCTCGTCAGGTCGGCAGCAGGTTCGTACGCCCAGTTGGCGAGCGGAGCGGTGCACTGGGACGGAGAGAGAGGGGCTCGTCGGCGAGATCTTTCCGACGGCGAGGCACGCGGCGGCTCGGCACTGGGCGGAAATGCGGCGCTGCGTCGTTGCGAGGGTCGAGGCGCGTCGCGCGCGATCTCGGTCATTCGAAAGTCCGGCCGTACGCCCGCTCAGCAGAGGCGGGGCTCACTTGGACGGCGGGAGGAGGTCGCCGGCGTGCCGGGCGAGCGGATTTCGCGGAGGAAAAGTTGCGGCGCCCGCAACTCTGTAGCGGCCTCGGGGCGCGGCTTCGACAGGCGTGACGTCCTCCCGGCATGGCTACAGGTCGGCGGGATGGGTTGCGCCGGCGGGAAATCAGGCGGCGGCGACGCGCGGCAGTGCTCGCGAAGGCGCGCGGCGCGCTGGAGAGGACGACACGGCGGCTGGGCTGGGCCAGGCCGCGCGGGCTGTGCTGGGCCAGGGAAAAGAGAAGGGAAGAGACGGCCCAGCTCGGGAGGGAAGAGAGGGAAGAAAGAGAGAGATGGGCTGGACCGGGCTGAAAAGGGAAAAGGAGGGAGCCCGGGAAGGAATTGTTTTGAACATTTCTCAGAATTATGTTGGAACAAATTTGAATAGAATTCAAATTTGGGAGAGATGGATAAACACTAAATAAAATCCAGATAAAAAGAAAAGAGGGCAAGCACTTGAGCATGAACTTTTATTTTTTGAAATTTCTCAAATTCTATTTATTAGACTACTTTAATGGGGTTTAATTTTCATAAAATTATGGAATTACCTATAAATCTAAAAAGTTCAATTTCTGAGTGAATTTTTATTGTATTTAAATTTTGAGCTGTTACATATATAGCATTGGTGGTGCGGCTGTGTTAGTCGAATCCTGGAGTGTGCCCCGCGCTCCAGAACAAGTTGTCGCACCGCCCGCAGTGCAGCTCGCCGAAACAGAGGCGGTATATATTGAACAGGCTGGTGCACACTTGCAAAAGAACTTGCTGCGCGAGGCATGTGCACTGTAGACACGGGGGGCAACGCTGAGTGAGCAGGCACAAGAAGCTCATGTTTATCGATGGGTCCGATCGAGCGCTCAGCTAGCCTCGTGCTTCTCCAGGTTGCAGCGGGCGGGGCAGGGCACTCCAAGCCATGACTAGCTCTGACGTTAGATGCCCGGCCATTTCTCAAAAGCTTACACAGCCTAAACTATGAGAGAATAACTCTTGCGCCAGTTCGGACAAGTCTGCTCGAGGACGAAGGGAACCATGCATGGCTTTGATGCTCTCCACGGCAACGGCTTGCGCATGCAACTGCCGAACTGCTGCGCACGTTCTTGTGCTAGGTACAAAGCTTATTGGCGAGCCACTTCCTCGCGCTCAGCTTCGACGTCACGGAGACGCTTGGCCGCCGCTTCGCGCTTGACGTCCGTCGTCAGCCATGCATGAGGATGGCGAGGATGATCAGACGGAAACCACTACTAGAATCCTCCAGTTTCCCTAGGCTCGAAATAGTAGGGAAAGAGCCTCAATACCCTAGGGAAATGGTTTCCCTACAAAGTTTCCTAGGGAAAGAGCCGCAGGGAAACGGTTGACGGGAAATCGTGCTTCCCCTACGGTTTCTGACAAAATTCGTAGGGAACGTCTCCTCTTTCCCTAGGAAACTCAAGCCCTAGGGAAACTACGCAGGGACCCAAAAAAAAAAAATACAAAAAGCCTCTCGGGCGCTGCCCGAGCCGAGCTCCTCTGCCAGAGCCTGAGCCGACACCCACACTGCTACTGCAGAGCCGAGCCGACTCCCGCATCTGCCGCCTGCCGGAGAAACATGAGCCTCATCGGAGCCCCCTCTTGTCGCCGCCCGTCGGCGCCGACGAATCTGCTCCCTGCTGCATTTCTGCCGAGGGCAGGAGCCGCCGCCGCTGCCCGTGTCCTCTGTAGACAGTTGTCGAGGCCGATCGTTGACACCATCGGCATCTCACCGGGAGGTCGCGCCGCGCAAGATCTCCGCGCTCACGACCAGTCGCACCACAGCCCGCGCCTGCACTCAGACATTCGCATTGAGAAAAGATAGATCAAGAACAAAAGAAAAAAGAGAGAGAGAGAGAGAGAACACGATCAGGGAAGGCTCGCCTCAAATTGGTGGTGATTAAACAAGGCAGGGCTGACGGCAAGGCCAAGAGGTTGCAGCGATTGCAGTGGCGCTTGGCTCGCGGATCTAGCGGCGAGATCCACGCGCTGCCGCCGTGAGCAACGTCGAGCTGACGCGATGGAGGCGGAGGTGACAGCAGCGCTGCGGCAGGCGGCAATGGTTGGACGACCCTCGAGCTCGGTGCGGCCGCCACCCACTGCTCCTTCACCGTGCTGCCGTAGGCCAGGCAGCCCTCCGGCGATGCATCTTTTTTTTTCTGGGTGGTGTGTGTCTGGTTTAGAGAGAGGACGAGTGTGTCTGGTTAACGGACCGCTGCGTAGGAGTAAATCGCAGCAAGAAGATGGGGTAGCACGTGCTGCGGGGAACAACGGCAGGGAAAAAAACACTGTGACGTGAGGCCAGCCGCGGGGAGAGGCAAGCCTAACCCAAACCGCGAAAGTGACTCATCAGACCCATCCAACCCATCCACTCAAATCTAACCCAAACCGCGAAAGTGACTCATATGTGGATTGGGTTGAGACGTGTAAAACCCATTAGACCCACGGGTTACTTCACTATTAAAGATTTTCACAAAAATTAACTATTAGACTTGCGTTCACACTATAAAAAGTCTTTATAAAAAAAAATTATACCTCGCGTTCGCACCATAAAATTCTCATGAAATCGATTGAAATTTTTTAAGGACAATTACTCTAAAGCAACCTTGTGCAAATTTATAGTCTTAAATATGAAAATATAACATTTAATTTTGTAAGTTTCAAACTTTAGAACCTTTAACCCATGTAACCCATTCAACCCACCCAACCCAACCTTACTTAAATGATCATTTCATGGGTGGTTTGTAAACCCACTTTAATTCATCTAAACCCACCCACGCTCGGGGCTAGTTTAGTCAGGACGCAAACATGGTTTATATACACCCTACGAACCGGATCAAAGAATATTCAATAAACCTAATACAAAGCCAGGATGACAAGTGATTTTGGACAATCAGATATTTTCTATAATGCCTTCTAATGCCTTGCCATTCATTGACTCTAGGAACATAATGACACTTTATAAATTATCTTTACCAAATTTTTGACAATTTTATAGAGGCAACATATAATTACTGAGAGGAATTTTCATATAGTGTTAAATAAATTGTCAAAAATATCTGAATCCTTGAACTCAATACCTCAGTTACTAATAATAACTTGTTCAGCCTCAATAGCCAAATCACCCAAACATCACAAGTTATTCATGTTTGGATCATTATTCTTCGGGAAAATCCCTTTTATGCCATTGGTTAAAATTGTATTATAATCCTGAATCCGCTATCGGTAAAACCTTATATGCCAGCGTTCTTAAACTTTTCCCTTTGGTGCCACTGGTTGACTATTTTCTGTTAATTTTGCCTCACTAACACGTTGAAGTGCTTTGTTTGCCCTTGGCTTCATCCTTGGACACAGCACGCCATGGACGACACCAAGGCCGCGAGGCTCACCGTCACGTGCGCACACCCACGTGCATTGCTAACGCCTAGGGTAAAATAAAATAGCGCACACCCCCCCCCCCCCCCCCCCCCCCCCCTTCTTCTCCGATGAGCCGGAGCTCGTGCAGCGCAGCCGCCGACGCCATCGGCCGTAGAATCCCTTAGCTGTGTGGATTTGTACCTCGAGAATCCTCTTCCTCCTCCGCCGGACATAGAGGAGGTTCGGGGGGCGGCGGCAGCCCGGCGGTGGGTGGCGGCGCGGCGGTTCGACGAATTGCGTCCGGCCAGGGCGTGAGGGACGGGACCCTGCGCACGCACCTCTGCAACTGCCGGCTCCTGCTGCTACATCGCACCACTTGTGCGACCGTCGTCGCAGGTGCGGCGTGCCGGCCGGCTGCCCCGGGCTCAAGCCCCAACCGCTTCGCCCACCCTCGTGGACCACTTCAACACGCACGCCGATGCTTTTGCTGCGGCCGCGGGCTCAAGCCGGAGCCCTCCCGCGACTACGTGCTCATTTTCTCTTCCTCTTCCTATGGCAATCCCATCCGTTTCTCCCTTTCATGTCTGTTCCGCGTCTTCGATTGGTCGTCCGATCTGTCGTCCCGTGTCACCAGCACGCCCCAGCTGCCCTCCCGCCAGGCAGCTCACTCCGCTGCGAAGCCCACCCGGCCAGCGTGAGAATTGGGGCGCGATTTGGGTCGTGCGTACCGCTTGTACGTTGCTGCTTGTGATTGACGTGCGCGCTGCCTGCTTACCACCGCGTGTGCTGCGTGCCTTTTGCCGTGGCCGCCGCGTGCTATTGCTGCCGCCACCTGATCTGCTTGCTTGCCATGCCCGTACGTTGTCTGCTGCTGCTCTCTAGGTTTGGAGAGCAGTATGTGTGGACACTCAACAAAATGCTTCTACCGTCCATGTGACACATTCTTTTTCAGAATTTTTCACAGATTCTCTCTCTAGGTTTGGAGAAAAATATGCCTCTACAATTTAATTTAGAAGCAAATTAGAAAAATGCCAATAACAAAGTGTATCTATAAATGGTTTTTTTTGTAGCAGGACCAGCTCCGGCACCATCCACATCATCAAAAGAACCAGTGGAATCTGGACAGATTTAGGAGAAGGTGAAAGAGAGAGGGGGAGAAAAACTGGGGGTGAGATAATGCTTTATTTTCGCCCATGTGAGACATAGCTTCTAATGCTATATATACATGATGTTTGCAAGTAAGATATAATGAATCTACTTCTAAAGTGCAGAGAAAAAATTGCATTAGTGATTTTCATGCATTTTAATGTTATTAAAATAGAAGTATAGAATACCCGCAAAAAATAGAAGGCAACATATATTTTTTTGGATAATGGAATATCCTGGCCTTTACCTCAATGAGGCTACAGCCCATAGAAGGCAACATTGGTTCTGGGTGCTGACCTAGGTAGCTAGATAGACTGTGCAGCGCATGAGCAAGAGAACAGTGTAATAATATATAAATTAACTCATAAATACCTGCTTCTTGAGCAAAGACCAAGCATCTTTCAGATTTAATTTTTCAATATTGTGGTATGGCTCCTCTGCCATCATGCCTCGGGCAATTCGATGGTTCCTTGTGGTCACAAGGACACGACTACCTTGAGCTACGACATTTGTCAACGGTGTTTTGAGCACATCCTCCCATGCTCGATGGTTCCAAACATCATCCATCACCAGTAAGGTCTTGCACCCTTTCAATGTTTCCTTAAGAGTTTTCTGCAACACTTCCATTGTATTTCCAGCTGCTTGGTTGCCTCCCCCAGCTTCTATGGTTCTCCTCAACAGCTCAATATCACTATAATCTTGGTTGACACTCACCCATATCGTCTTTTGGAACTCTTGTTGGATGGTTTCATTGTTGAAGATATTTTTGGCAAGGGTCGTTTTGCCAATCCCACCAACTCCCACAATGGCAAAAACCATAACTTTGTTGTCTTCATGTATTGTTTCCTTCTTATGTGTGAGCATCTCCACTAAATCTCTTGTGTCCTCTTTTATCTTCTAACCAATCACAACCAACCCGAGCTCTCCCGTGGTCTCACGGCTAGGAAGACGACGGGAGAACTCCATCTTTCTTCCATGGTCCTCATATGAAGTGAGGTTAAAGTTGAAGGTCTTGCTACGGTTGATGATGTCATCTAGCTTCTCATTAAGGGTTCTGAGACGGCTACCAATGTCATGGGCATGAAGGGGGTTTCTCATGCAGAAGAGCAATGGGTTCAAGCACCCCATGTCTCGGTTTGGACCCCGCTTCATGGCCTTGAGCTGGCACAAGTCAAGTATATCTGTGGCATCGTACATGGCACCTTTAAGCTCTTTCACCCACCCCTGCACAAGCTCATCGGTGATATTCCTCCTATCAGCATCCGCGAGGAACTTCTTGAGGTCCCCGAGCTTGGCGCCCATCTTCTTCATCTCATTAGGGACCCCAAGCAGCATACGCACCTCATCCTTCGCCATCTCCGTCAGCATGCTTTGGATGTAGGATGCCAAGGCATCCAAGCCCATTGCCATTAATGGCGAGCGTGGTACCTTGAATAGCAAAATTAGTCACAATATCATCTACTGTATTTGATTTGTATACAACAAAAACGCTAACAATGATGGACTCCCAAAGAAGCGTAATCAATATACGAGCTTTCCAGCATCTTGTACTTTGTATGCCATTGATTACCAATAAAAAGTCTGCATGGTTAACTACAGAATTGTGCTGATCAAACTTTTAACCATAATACATGGGAATGCTATAGTCCATTATTGAAAGGAGACTGCAGAACGAACTATTAGCTCTTCTTGGATGAAAAAATTCTACAGCTTTATAGTTAGTGGAAAACTTCTCTGGTTGTTTTACTTCAGTGGCCCTACACGCAGCTTATGCAGCACAATTTTGTACTTGTAATCATCGTAGTATTCAAGAGGTACTAATATAACAAAACAACACCAACTGCACTCGACCTCAAACCGTGTGTTCTTTTTTTTTGCGAGGAATTAAAACCATCCGAATCAGGAGTGCTTATCCTGCACTGTACTTAATTACGAGTTGTAAAGAACAGGAGTGGCAAACCTCTGGTTCCGCTCCTCTTGAGCGCGAGCTTGCTGGTGCACTTAACCCTAATTGGGATCGATTCGGCCATGTGTGGGAGAGAAGTTTGGCAGTGGGGAATTGTGGTGTGGTTGTGGTGAAGGAGCAACCGAGGAAGAGGAGTCAGATTCACCCCACTACTCACCTCCGTGGAGTAGATTGCGGGTGGTCAACTTTGGAAGGGGATCCGAGGACGTTTGCGCAGGTCGTGCAGTGTACAGTAGGGGAGAAGAACATGGCTGGTCGCAACAATTATGCGCTGAATCGTGCAGGTTTTGGCGGGGCAAGGTTTGGTAGAGGGGATGGTAGAACTGCCGCGAGATCTGGCTACGGTAATCGGAACAGTTACCGGGGGAGAGGAAGGGGTCACTCGGATGGTAGGTATTTCGAGCAGGAGGGTGGTTGGCAGGGGAACTTCAATCGGGAACCTTAGTTTCCTGAAGGTAATACTGGTGACAGACGAAGAGACCACAACATCATGCTCGAGAGAGAGGCTGAAATTCAGCATTCAAAACAAAACAGGGATCCTCAGAATCCCAATGTTAATCAGAATGTGGGGGTTAGCAAAACTGGTGGTAATATGGTGGAAGAGAAACAAAAGTGGGTGGCAAAAGAAAGCAATAAGAGGCAAGAGCAAATGTTGTCTCCCAATTCTGAGAGTGTCAATGAAACATCTGGTAATCAAGTTCACAAAAATCAGTCACATGATATGGCTGGGGGGATGCAGCATCAGCATCAGGAGAATCAGAGGAAAATTGTTGTTTCATGTGAGAATTGCTGGAAAGAAGGACATACTGAAAAAGAATGTATGGAACCAAAACCTTGGGAGTTTATGCCTCAATTTTGTGGATCTGCTGTACCTGGACAGGGATTCTACTTCATTGAGGATACTCCCTCTGAGCAAAGTACGAAAGATATGGCCACAATGGCTATAATTGAAGTAAAGCAAGGAGAGGTTACTGCTAGGCAGATTGAACTGGAATTCAAGACCTTAGCTGGGGCCAACTCAACCTGGAGGTGGTTTGCCAAGAAAATTGCTGATAAACAGTTTCAAATGAGATTTCCCACTGCAAAAAAATTGGAAGAAATGTCTCATTTCATAGAGATGAGGTTGAGGTCTGTACCCTCTGCTGTTATTCAAATCAGGAAGTGGACTTCGGGGAGTGGTTCCAAGGGACAGCTAGATGAAGCTTGGTTCAGGATCAAAGGCATACCTGTTGAGAAGAGATCTAGGCCAAATGTGTGCAGAGTTGGTGCTTTGGCAGGCCTGTCCTTGGAAGTTGATAGAGAAAATCTGACAAAATTTGACTATGTCAGAGTTAAAATTAGGTGCAGAGACACAGATAAAGTGCCAGCAATAATTGAAGGGGCCTTAGAAAAATATCTCTATGACTTTTATTTCCAGAAAGAAGTTGTTCAATCTGGAAATAACAAACCAGGCTGGAACATATGGGTGAGACATGATGGGGCTAGTGGATCTGGTTCTGATAAGCCTTCTCCAAAAAAACCGAGAATTGAGGAGCCAGGTAAACAAGACACCTCGTTACAAACAAACAATACCTCGGGGATCAACAAGTCACAGTCAGCACCACCAAAGACCATGGCTAATATACAAGCTTCTTGTAATCAGGCAAGTTCTACAGGGTGCCCGCAAATGAATCAGATAGGGGCAGGGAGTGAATATAAGCCATCTCCAGAAGAGGACAGTGATGAGGAAGATGGTGGGTTGAAAATTGGTGACTTGATTCTTCCAGGATCAGAGGCTCTGAATTTTAATGAGGTTAGTGGGAATCAGAATACACTGAAGATAGTAGGAAGCTATCATCAATACAGTGTAATGCAATGCATTCGGTGGTGATTAATGAATATGGTTCTAACATGTTCAAATCAAGATTTGATCCTCTAGCAGCAATTGAAGCTAAAATAGCTATTGAAAGTGCATCCAAAATACATGAAGTAATTAAGATAGTGGGTGGATCAGACATGGACAATGATGGGGACACACAAGTCATGGAAATCGATAATGGAGAAAAAGCAAAGGCAGCATCTCCTAGTCCAGCTAGAGGAACTCAGGAAGGCCCACAAATTGATTTATCTAGTCAGGAGGATGATCTGGTGGAGATTAGTGACAAACCAGTGGAGGAAAAGACCATTGAAGTGCTGGTATGGGAAAAGAAACAGGCCTATGAGGAGGAGATAGCAGGATCAAAGGGGAGGCAAGAAATAGATATGCAAAGAGATAATGTGGAGGCAATGAGTTCTGACACCCAGAAAGACAATGATAGCATGGAGAATAGTGCTGAAGTGTTAGCTGTGAATGAGGAAGAAGAAATACAGAAGAAGAAGAGGAAACCAAGACAGAAGAAGGTAATTGAACAAGACAAGATCAGGAAAAGTTCAAGGCTTCAGGGAAATGCTGGGATGGTAGCTGAAAAAGCAGAGGAGCTGACAAAGAAAAGGAACCTAGAAGGTACTTCCCTTAATTCCTCTAACTCTTTTGCTGTTCTAGATAATAATGTTCTTCTATCTAAATCTGTTAGTATGGGAGTTATGATCAATGTTAACGATATGGAAAAAATTGATGTGATTGAGGAAATGGAGATTGCCAGACATACGCTAGATCAAAAGAAAAAACAACCTGAAGAAATGATAGTAGAGGAACCTGATCCTGTGGTCCCCTCTGTGGATCAACAGTTATTAGGTTAGTATTCTGAGGATTCAGAAGAGGAAGATGAAGGGTTCCAATTAGTGACTAGTAAAAAATCCAAGAAAAAGAAAAAGAAGGTTTCCTTCTGTGGTAGCAGGGAAAAATATCTGGCTTCTCCTAGTGAGAGAGCCAAGGAAACAGGGGAGTCCTCTAAGATTTGCTCTGGAGGAGCCCCAAGAAGAGGTAGGAGACAGATTTCCAAAATGAATGGTCTAATTTGGAATTGTAGAGGGGTGGAGAAGAAAGGCCTTGGTCCTTTTCTTAAAAACTTAATGCATCAATTTCAGGTAGACTTTGTGGGGATTCAAGAGACAATGAAAAAAAAGATTACTGATAATTTTTTTAGGAAATTAGATCTTCAAAAATCATTTGCCTGGCACTGGGTGCCCTCTAAAGGCAGGTCAGATGGGATGCTATGTGGCATCAACCTCGATAGATTTGATGTGAAATCTTTCTCATCAGGAGATTTCTCTATCTCAGCAAATATTGTTGACAAAAAATTGAATAAAGAAATTTGCCTGGTGACAGTGTATGGACCAGCGCAAGAGGAGGGTAAAGAGAAATTTCTACGGGAACTTGCCCAGATTTTTCAAAAGAACACCTCTCCCATGTTGATAGGAGGTGATTTCAACATTTTGAGGTTTGATTCTGAGAAAAATAAGAAGTTTAGCCCCAACAAGTGGAGTGATATTTTTAATCATATCCTCAATACATATGAGCTGAGAGAACTGTTCCTTGCTGGTGGTAAATACACCTGGAGTAATAACCAATCAAACCCCACACTTGAAAAGCTGGACAGGGTTCTGATCAATAAAGAATGGGAAATGGCTTTCCGGCTCTGGGCAATACAAAAAGACCCAGAGAATTATCTGATCATAATCCTATTATCTTTTCGATGGGGAAGAAAAAAGAGAATAAAAGAAAATCCTTTAGATTCGAATTGTCTTGGTTCAAGAAAGAGGGGTTTATAGAAAAAGTAGAAGAAATATGGAACCAACCAATTACAGCCAAAACAAATTTGGACATTTGGTTGATAAAAGAAAAAAGGCTCAAAATTTTTTTTAAAGGCTGGGGAGCAGACAAAAGGGGGAAAGAGAAAAAGCTAAAAAGTGATCTGCAAGAGGAACTCATGGCCCTAGAAAATATAGAAGAAGAGCAAATGCTAGACAACATACAGTTGAGAAGGAAAACTGAAATCCAAACTCAATTGTTATTCATTTATGAACAAGAAGAAGTGTACTGGAATGAAAGATCCAATAGTACTTGGTTGCTTAAAGGGATAATAATACAGAGTTTTTCCATAGAGTGGCAAATGGGAAAAAGAGGAAAAACACAATTTTCTCGTTACAGAAAGAAGACAGAATAATTGAAGGTGATGATGAAATTCTGAAACATGCTACAGAGTATTACAAAACGCTTTTTGGTCCAGAAAATAAACCCGAGCTAAGTCTTGACCCTCAGTGTTGGATTGATGCTGAAAAGATCACGAGGGAAGAGAATGAGGAACTTTGCAAGGGTTTCTCAGAAGAGGAAATTAAAAATGCAATCATGTCGATGGAAAAGAATACAGCCCCTGGGCCTGATCACTTGCCCATAGAGATCTATCAGAACTGCTGGGAGATTATAAAGAAAGATATTATCAACTTGTTCAATGACTTTTTCATACACAAGTTGGATATCAGCAGGCTCAATTATGGGGTAATAACACTTCTCCCCAAAATTAAAGAGGCCAATAAAATTCAACAATACAGGCCCATATGTCTTCTGAATGTTAAATATAAAATTTTCACTAAACTTCTGACACTGAGGATGGAAAAGGTGATGGACAGAATCATAAGCAAGTGTCAGAATGCATTTATAAAAGGCAGGAACATTATGGATGGAGTGATGTGCCTCCATGAAATCTTGCAGGACACCAAGATAAAAGGAAAAGATGGCATGATTCTAAAACTGGATTTTGAGAAAGCTTATGACAAGATAAGTTGGGACTTCTTATTCGATTGCCTGGAAAGTAGAGGTTTTGGGGAAACTTGGTGTAAATGGATGAAAGCAGTTGTCATGAAAGGTACTTTATGTGTCAAGGTGAATGATGGGCTAGGCCCCTATTTCCAAAGTGGAAAAGGAGTCAGACAGGGTGACCCTTTATCCCCTTTCCTTTTTAACCTAGCAGCTGATTCTTTAGCAAAAATGGTAAGAATGGCCCAACATAACAATCTGATAACAGGCTTGGTGCCGGAGTATATTGAAAAAGGCATAGTGGCTCTCCAATATGCTGACGATACGATCATTTGCATACAAGATAACCAGGAATCTGCCTTGAATATGAAGTTACTGCTGTATCTGTATGAAGCAATGTCTGGCCTCAAAATTAATTTTCAAAAAAGCGAGGTTGTGCTGATACAACATGATAACGAGAAAACAAGTTATTATGCTGAGTTATTTAACTGTGCAATAGGGGAATGGCCGTTAAGATACCTAGGTGTGCCTGTGTCACACTCGAGGTTGCATGTAAGTGACTGGGTGTATTTGGAAGGTAAATTGGAAAAGAGACTTGGTGGTTGGCAAGGAGGATCATGCTCCATTGGTGGGCGTGTTACCCTGATAAACTCCAGCCTGCAAGTATTCCCATTTACCATATGTCAATGTACATGTTGCCCAAAACCACACTTAAAAGGATGGATAGAACTAGAAAAAGGTTTCTGTGGCAGGGGGCAGTACAAAAAGGAAATACTACCTGGTGAAATGGGATAAGATTTGCAGACACAAGAAGAAAGGAGGGCTGGGGATCAAAAACTTGAGAAATCTCAATTTGAGTTTGTTATGTAAATGGTGGTGGAAGATTGAGCAAGGGGAAGGGTTGTGGCAGGAAATTGTTGGGAAAAAATACCTGAAAGGGAAAGATATATCCCAAATCAAACATAGACAAACAGACTCACCAGTCTGGGCAGATCTCCTAAAGATCAGGGAGATATACACAGCTGGTAGGACAATGATGATAGGAAATGGGAAATCGACAAATTTTTGGGACGACAAGTGGTGTGGCAACTTCAGTCTTAAGTCCATGTTCCCTCAGCTGTTCGAGATTTGTAATGAAAAAAGAATAACAGTTATTTGCTGGGCAATTTGGAAACGTAGGAACAGAGCTGTTTTTGATTAAAAAAATAATCAGATCTCCTACAGAGATCGTTTGTTTCGCTTGTTCATTCATCAAATATTGGGCAGGTCTTCAATCTGGGGACGACAAGACAGTCCTGGAGGGAGGAGCAGAAGCACTTCAACAAACGGCAATCAACTTGCATCCGCGTCAAGGAGGAGGTGGCAATGGAAGAGCAATCACAGGCGTGTGATTGGAAAAGCTGGCGAGAAAGGCGGATTCCTATGCTGAAGCTGGACCCAATATTGGGGAGTCCCGGGTGGCGTCAGTCTTCAAATAGCTGTTTTGTGATCCGTCTGTAATTGAAGTGAGCGAGCGGCCCTGTGTGCCGTCGGTTTGTCGTAGTTTGGTTGTCGTTTAAACGCTAGGATCAAGCGGGGCCTCTAGCAGTAGTTGTCGTACTTCGTTTTTTTTCTGTTTTTCGTTCTAAACTCATGTTGGTTTCGTTACGTTAAGTAATGAAATTCCGGGGGGGGCTTGACCCCCTGTTCTGCAAAAAAAGAACAGGAGTGGCTTGTTTGAGACCAAACTGTGACTGGAGTATTGAACATCGCAAGAAATCTCCAGTGAGATAGATCAGAAAGAGATGAAGAGAGACGAGGAATATGCACCTTGACTGCCGGGCCGGCGCAGGACTCTTCGGCTCTTCAGCTCTTTGCTTCTGCTGTTGAGGGCGAGAAAGCTCAGGGCTGGGGAAAACTGGGTACGCGCTTTATTTAACTTGGAGAAAAAAAGTTCAGTCCTCGAAGCAATTGATTACATCGGGTCGGTCCATGTTTTGATATTCCATTTACACTGGTCACGTGAGCTGCACGCACAGCTGTGACAAAACTTTCTCACATGGAGGGAGTAGGTGGCACGAGGCAGCCAGCCAGCTGTAGAGATCGTTGAGGTCTAATCTCGATCGCATGCCTAGATCCAATATGAAAGATGAGTGGCATCTTTCTAGTTCAACTTACCCTTGCCAGCAACCCTCACATGCAACGTTTCGGGACTGCAGAACGCAGGATGCTTTCGGCTATACCGTGACAAGAGGAAGAAATAATTCTCAAAGGACGTGAAAAAAATGGTTCATCTCTGCCCAAGGCCAGCAGACTGTTCTTAACTAAGTAATTAACTTCCGGTGGCGCGGCGCGGTGCCGGGGCATGGCATATACTATTGCCGAGCGAATTTCAAAACAGTTGTCGCGTGGCCGCTAGCTGATTCTACACCGATTTAACCATCTCCAGAGCATGAATGTTACCAAGGCAACAACGAATATACATGTTGCATCTAATCTTCAAAGGCATACGGCAGACCCGTATTTTCTTGGATGAATGGGGATCGATGGTGTGTGAAAACTCCTCTCTCTCTCTCTCTTTTTTTTTCTCTCTCTGCGAGGCGTGCTGCATCCGATCTTCAAAATTAAGCATATCTGCAAAGCACTACCTTTTTTTTCCTTTAGGAGGAAAAGCTGAAGAAGCGTTGGAAATCGGAATTCAGTTGATCTAGTTTGCCTAGGTGCCCTTACAGACAGGATCATCGGGTACTGCTGATTTAAAAGGTCGGTGACACGGATACCTGTGAGTGTGACCACTCACGTGCATCGCGTGTAGACCGCAGTACGCTTCCTCGTTACCAGAGAGGGTTGATCAAAGATTTACAATTTTTCAACAAGTAACGATTTCCATATCTAGCTGGCACGAAAAACAAACCACCAATGGCTCCATCGGACTTGGATAATTAAAGACATCCATTCTACATCGTTTTGGCCGGCGAGGTTGCTGCTTAATCAATTGATCACCTTTGCCGGCCGGTATCATCGTGGTAGGCGGGAGTGCTTGGAGTGTCCCATGCACATGGCCGTTTAATCTATAACTCCAGTGCAGGAATGGCAGTGTACTTTAGCAGATGGAATGGAAGAGAGGCGAGCCATATGCACCTCGATCGATTTGTTGTGGAAGCGAGGCGAGAGGACGGGGCTGGAGGCTCTATAGCCTCTATTTATCGACGGGGGACATGACATGCATGCACGCACGTACGTACGTATAAGCACACTAATGCGTTGCCATATACCACTAATCCACATCATCTTTGTGTGGTCTTCAGTCGTCAGTGGATGACGGCAGCAGCGCGCACTTGTAAAATTTGGGTCTTGAGATTTGTTGTGCAGGCGAGGCGAGAGGACGGGGCTGGAGGCTCTATTTATCCACGGGGGACATGACATGCGTTGCCATGTGCTAATCCACGTCAACTTTGTGTGGTCTTCAGTCAGTGGATGACGGCAGCAGCACGCACTTGCATGGCGTCTCACCAGCATCGATCGAAGGATGGATGCCCAAGTGGTGCTGCGACTGCAGGCTGATCTTCATGAGGAGCTTGTTGGCCCAGCTCTCTCACTGATCTCTCTTGGCAGGAGACACCTACACGCAAGCACAAGACACTCTTGAACACGTACAAGAACACAAGAAGAAGAGTAGAAGAGCACAAGGAAATTTTCTCTGCGCTGCACACCAGCGCGCGCACACACACAAGCACTTAATTCTCTTCTCTGTATTTCTCACGGCACAAACACAAACTGAATACAAAGGTTTAAGTAGCCACACACTGCCGTCGCCGACGCGGTCAGGCTGTTCGACGGGATGGCTCGGCCGAACCATGTGTCATTCACGGCGATGATGGCGCAGAGCGGCTCCTTCGAAGACGAGCTACAAATTTGGTCTTCAGACACCTGTACCAATTGAGAGCCAAAGCAGAGAGAAGCTCTCAATGTGCGCGCGCTTGGTGAGTAGAATGTTAACTTGGATGCTGATGATGAGGCATGGAGGACGTGTGCAATATAGCCACGCTACTGCCAAATTAACATACAACACGTGGACTTGATGCTACCGACCGACCCAGTCCGCAAGTACGAGACAGCTGGGTTGATAAGGCTCAACAGCTGGGTTGGCCGGCTAGCTATTTTGGTGCAGGTGGACTCGCGCGCGCGGGCGCCGGCCGGCATCCTTCCTGATCTGGTGGTGGGCTCATCTCTCCACACCCAATTAGCATCTGGACTGCTCGAGGAAGAGATTATTCCCGATGATATGCATTCTACAACGTCGTTGATATGCTATGCATTGTAGAAGGCACACCTCAGTTTGCATACCATTGTAAAAACTCAATAAGATTTCAGAAACTCGGTACAACAGGGCATCAATTAAGCATTCACGTCATGTTTCTCGAATCAAATTTAAATAGACATTCAGGTGGGGAATTCCCCCACCGTACAAATGAGGTCAGAGCCTGAAGCGGTCTAGTGGAGGCCGGCCGTCGACACGAGATCCGAAGAACTCCGCCGCCGTGAAGCTCCTGTACCTTGGCGTCTCGTCGGCGCCCTCGACGATCGGGCCGTACACCCTCGCCGACGCCGCGTGTCCGTGCGGCCGGAAGAAGCACGCCACGGAGACCCGGGCGCCGGCGACGGCGTTCGCGGCCACCACGCGGTGCTCGACGCTCTTGAAACTGCCGTTGGACATGACCTCGAGGAAGTCGCCGACGTTGACGATGAGGGCGCCCGGCACCGGCGGCACGTCCACCCATCTGCGCCGCCCCGCTGCCGCTGGGGAGCAGCGCCTGCAGGCCGCCGACGCCGTCCTGGAGCAGCACGGTCAGGAACGTGGCGTCGGTGTGCTTGGCGGCGCCGAGCGTGCGGCGCGGCTCCGGGCACGGCGGGTAGTAGTGGGCCGCCACGCTCAGCCCGTCCAGGCACCCAGCGTCGTGCTCCAGGTACCCGCGGCGCAGGCCCAGGGCCTCCGAGAGCAGCTCGAGCAGCGCGCGGCACAAGCCCCGCACCTGCCTCGTGTACTCGAACACGGCGTCTCTGCACGCCGGCGGGACTTCCTCCGGCGACGGGGCGGCGGGCGCCATCTCCAGGAAGAGCGTGTCGCGCCAGCTGGCGGCCGGCGCCTGGAACAGGTCGTAGTTGCTCGAGTACTTGACGCGCCGCGCCGCGTCCCGCGTGTAGTAGGGCCGCCTCGCCTCCGCCGGCTGCTCGTTGAACCGCCGTACCGCCGCGAGCATCGCCGACATGGACCCCTCTGGGACGCCGTGGTTCACCACCTGGAAGAACCCGGCCGTCTTGGCCGCCGCCTTCACCTGCGCCACCAGCTCGGCTCTTTCCACGCCGGCGGCGAGCTGCAGGTCGATCACCGGGATGCTGCTGCTGTCGGCGACGTCGTCAGGATGAGACGAGGCATGATGGTGGGGTCGGGCGGGTGGTGGAAGATGCGAGGGACGGCGGTGACGCCGGCGTCGACCAGGCCCTTCACGCCGGCCTTGGTCTCGTCGAAGGCCTTGAGCTCGGCGACACGGTCGTAGTCGGCCATTGGAGGAGGTTTGCAGCGACACCGAATGCCTAGCTACTGGACGGGGCAACGCATACATGTGCCTTTTAACTGCGACGTGCCTGGCGGTGGTGAAACCGCATGTTACCATCGTGGACTGGACTCATGGGTCGTCTGTTTTAACAGCATGTGCACGGCACATATGGGTCCACAAGGTATACTATTGGGCCTGTCTGCGTACCACCCGGGCAGTTTTCTTCGTTCCGCCCGCCACCCGAATTTTCTCTGGCCACATGATCAAGATCCAACGGCTCTCCTTCATCTTCAAACCTCCAGTCGATCCCGAGCTCCAGCGACCTCGCAGCCACCCCACGCGCCGCCGCCCCCTGCCTCGGCGGGCTAGGGCCTCGCCGGAGCTCCGCGCGCGCCGCAGTCGATCCCGAGCTCCAGCGACCTCACAGCCGCCCCACGTGCCGCCGCCCCCTGCCTCGGCGGGCTAGGGCCTCGCCGGAGCTCCGAGCGCGCGCCCCGGCGAGGCCCTAGCCCGCCAAGGCAGACGCCCTCGGCTGCCTCCCGCCGCCGCCCCAACCCCCGCCGTCGTCTTCCTCGCCCCCGCCCCAACCCTGGCCCGACCACCGTCTCCCACCGCCTCCGCCTCCGCCTCCGCCGGCTCGCCCGCCACCACCGTCGGGCCGGCCTGCTTCCCCCGCCCCCTTTCTAAGTCCGACGGACTCCAGCGAGCCCCCACAACCCCCAAACCCTAAGACACTAACCCGTCGGAGACAACGTGTAACACCCTGTGTTTTGCCACATTGTAAAAATCACTGAAAATTTGAAATTTTTCGAATTCCAACAAATTCAATCTAAGTAGAGGTTAATTTCATGCCAAAATTGAATTTTTGAATTTTAAATGTGCAACAAATCACACCATGAGCATGTTTGGAATTTCTTGTTTTTATTTATGTGTTCATTTGGTTTTGATCCTTTTTCAAATTTGAATTCCATTCAAATTTGTACTCTATCAAATTCCGTGAAAATTAAACCAATCTTCTCTCCCGGGCCGCCCACATCCCTTTCTCCTCTGGCCGGCCCGACTCCCTTCCTTTTTCCCTTCCTTTCCCGCGGCCTGGCCGGCCCAACCTCCCTCTCCTCCCTTCGGCCCAGCAGCGGCCCAACCCGCCTACCTCTCCACGCGTCGCCGACGGACGCGCGGACCCCGCCGTCGTCTTCCTCCTCCCGACGCGCGGCGAGCGTCGCCCATGCCGCCGTGTCGCCGCGCCGTCCCGTCCCGTCGTCGCACAGGAGCCGTCTTAAGCCGCACGTGCACGCGCTCGAGCCAGCGTCGCTCCGTTCCATCGCCCGTCGCCTCAACCCCACGCGCCCACACCGACGACCCCGCCAACTCCGGCCAGTCGCCATGCCTCGACGTCAGCCGCGCTCAGCCCCTCTCCCGCCTCGTCGCATCCGTCGCACTGCAGCCGTCCCGCGCCCTCGTCATCTCGCACGTGGGCGCCGTCCTCCTCTCTGGCGCACCGTCGCGTCACCATTGATTTCCGGCGATCGACTCTTGACCGAGCCGACGACCGAGCCGCCCCAACGGCTCCTTCCCCGGCCGTCTATAAAAGCCGACGAGCTCCGCGTCGTCTCCCTCTTCCCTCATACGAGCTCAAACACTCCCTAACGCCACCCAAACGTCCCAAATTCCACTTTTCCCCCACCGGCCACCGGCGTCTCCTTCATCTCCGGCGACTCCCCGGCAAACCAACAGTGGAGCTCTGCCCCTTCTCCTTCTTCTTCCGGCTTCGCCAAACCCTTCCTAATCCCGTCGCGCCTTTTGTTTTCGCAGCCGAAGTGCGGAGCATGGCGTTCACGGCGGGCTAGGGTTCCGGCGGCCGCTCATCGTCGACGTCGACCTTCTGCTTCCCCTCCAGCTGCGTCGACCCCACTGTGAGCACCACCGCCCTCTACTCTCTCTCCCGCGCCCTTCCTTTTCCTTCCTCTCCCCTCGCGCGAGCTCCGCACCGAGCTCCTCCACCCGCCGCCACGCGACCTCGTCGCCGGCGTGCTTTCCGGCCGCGCCCGGCTCGGCCGAGGCGCGCATCGCGCTCAGCGCGCCCTTGCGCACCCGCACATGAACACGCACTCGTGAAATCGCAAGCGCGCGCACTCTTCCCTCGCGCACCTCCGCGCCGCCCCTCTCCGGCGAGCGCGCGCCGCCGCTCTACCCACCGCCGTCGACAACACCTAGCACTCCTCGCTTCGCCGCGCCGCGTAGAGCATAACCATCCGCTTCTCGTCGCGTTCCGCCCCCTGTAGACGCCGGCGGCAACGAATCCGGCGAGCCGCCGCCGTGCTCCCCTGTTTCCGGCGCGTCACGCCGCCGACCGACGTGGCGTGCCACGTCGACGCGCGTGGGCCCGCGCGACCGGGTCGTCGTCCCACGTGGTGCGCTCGGCGCACCGTGGACCCCTTCACACACGCGCCCGGTTCACGCACACGTGAGCCGAGTCCACAGCACAGTCCCGGCACAGTACACCCGGCCCCACGGGCCCATATGTCAGCCACACACACGTTCTGTTTTTGCTACGTCCACACAGCTTTTGTACACAGAATCTTTTTCGAGCACTTTTCTAATATCAGAAAAATCCCATAAATTCTCCAAAAATACTAGAATACTTTCTAATCATATTCCAATACTCAATCACCTCAGATTAATTAAGTTTTACCCATACTTAATTAATCAAGCTTAGTTCTATTTAATTTAATCCCACCAACTTCTAAAATCTATATCTTTTTCATTCTAACTCCGATTTTGACGATTCTTTCGCCAAAATTCATCTAAATTCATGATCTATCCAATGCTACCAGAAACTTCTTCATTTGATATTAATTGGATCTTATTTGGTTTAATGCTTATTTAATTAATTGTTTGAGCGGTAGATTTATTTGTCGTTATTTACTTTTAATCGCTAGATAATCAAGCTTACGAGGAAGAAGCTGAGGATCCGGACTACGAGGACTTAGAAGAAGAAGACTTTGGTGAAGGCAAGTCCTAACCCTCCTTTGACCATGATTGATCCTATGTTTATAAATTACCTACTTAGAGCCCCGTTTATAAATAAAGTATGCATGATGTTTAAATGCTTAGTATGTCCTAAATACTTGATGATTGCCATGCCTTGTTGTTGATTACCCTGCTTCCATTGTTAAACTTAAGGTCCAACATTCGTTAATTATTTAATGATTAGTTGGAATGCTATGCTGCTTAGGACTATTATACATGAGTACTTAATTTAATCTTGCTATACATACTTTTTGTGTTAAATGCGTGAGTGCTTGGTGGTGTGTGTTGTGAATATGATAATGTGGGATGGTAATTAGTGACTTGTGCAACTCTATAGTGGGGATACTTTGGCGGGAGCAGGCGAGGTAGTCCTCAGTGGGGAGGGCTATCTCTGGGATGCGACTCCTCTGTGAGGATAGCTATTGAAGATGCCTGCTTCGGTCGTATAAGGACCGGTTCCTGTGCCGCCTGGCCTAGCACCTTTTGTACAGCCACAAGTCTTGTATGGGAAAGAGTTGGAACCACACCCTACTATAGTGTCCACCCCGGTATCCACTCGGAGGCAGGAGTTTGCTGCGGAAGCCAGGAGAAGTCTCGCCGACAGTGGGACGCGAGCCCGGCATGTGGATATTATTCAGGCCTTTCCATATGATATGATATGATGTGATGAAGCCCCTGGTCGGATGATTTTCCGTGGGTGGATGCCGTGGTGACACCAAGTAGGTACGGGACCTCTGTATGCCTTTCCTAACCACGACGGTGGGAGGGACTGGTATACCTTGTGGGGAATCGTGTACAACCTCTGCAGAGTGTAAAATCTATCTGGATAGCCGTGTTCCACGGTATTGGACAACGCGAAAGCTTTGGCCACACAAGATTAGTATAACGGTGTGAGTTATATCCTTGGCGTGTTTTTTTTGGAATACACCGGTGTGGAACCGTGCGCTGGTTTCCTGCCAGCATTAAAACTTGGGAACTGGCGGGATGGATTGCATCTCCCCCAGGGCCAAACAACCCCACTAAATGTCAACAATAATCTTGACTGTAGTTGCAACTGGCTTTGCTTTTAAAACAAACTTTGCATAAACATGGCTTTATCCGCTATGCTTAAACCTCAGCCTCTCCTTGGTTATACCCTTGCATGCTTTTACCCCTTGTGTTAGGGCTTGCTGAGTACCTTATGTACTCACCCTTGCTTTAATCATTCAGATGAAGAGCCCGAGTACGAGTTCCAGGATGGTGAGGATGAAGAGTAGGGTTCTGTCCGCACTCGAGATGCCTGTAGTAGTCCCGTCTCCGCTTTCCGCTGTAGTTGTGTTTAAGTGGTTCTGTTGTAGTAGTTCATCGATGTGATGTTTGTTGTAATAAGCCGGCCGCTGGCCGAGTGCTGTAAGACTTTTTATGTATGAAGGCTTGTATGAGACTTGGTAATATTTATGTAAGTGATGACTCTGAGATGGCATTCTGTGTAAGTGTTCGTATCAGCGTCTGATCCAGGGACTGATACGGGTAAGCACTAGTACTTCAGAAATGGGGTACGACACAACGCCGGAGATGGGGAGGTGGTCGGAACCCGCCGGAGATCAAGAAGAAGGAGCAGAGGAGGAGTCAAACAGCTGCAAAAAAATTCGGGTGGCAGAGAAAGAAAGAATGCCCAGGTGGATTTTAGCAATCCCCATACTATTTCCTGACCATACATATACTTGTCATACAACAGGAAAAATGGATGCCAAACCAACCACCGCAAAAATATCTATCTAGGCAGTAATTCAATCATTGAAACTACATAGACAGTAATTCAACATTCTAGAAAAAATGCAGACAGAGCATGCCCATCTTCTTTGGCGTCTCAAAAGTATTTCAACTCAGATGGAAGAAAATGAACCAAGTTCGAGCACTGTTGCTGTCCTTTTCCGAGAGTCCTTAAATTTGTCTATTTCTTTGTTTTTATTTTTATTTTTGAGGGACCATTTCTTTGTTGGAGCACAAAGATGGGCCAAAACGATGGCTCATGTAACATACGGGCCAGATCTTCTTTCGGCCCTGGCTATTTGGATATCTCTAGCAGTATAAATGGAGGGACCATGCGTGTGTGATTACGCTGAGGTGGATGATGGCGAACCTGGCGGCCCAGCTCGCGGCCGTGCTCCAGGCCTGCATCAAGCGGAGCGCCGGCCCCAAGCCCAGCCGCGCCCACGCCAAGGCCGCGCACGCGCGCGTTGTCGCCGGCGGCCTCGCCGTCGACGCCTTCCTCCTCAACCGCCTCGTCGAGCTCTACTCGCTCGCCGGCCTCCCATGCCACGCGCTCCGCGCCTTCCGCTCGCTGCCCAACCCCAACGTCTATTCCTACAATGCGGCGATCTCCGCGGCGAGTCGCGCGGGGGACCTCGCCGCCGCCCGGGACCTGCTCGGCGAAATGCCGGAACGGAACGCCGTCTCCTGGAACACCGTTATCAGCGCGGTCGCGCAGTCGGAGTGCCCCGGCGACGCGAGGGGGCTGTTCCAGGGGATGCTGGAGGAGGGCCTCGCGCCGACGAACATCACGCTAGCCAGCGTGCTGAGCGCGTGTGGCGCAGTGGCCGCGCTCGACGATGGGAGGCGATGCCACGGGCTCGCTGTCAAGGTCGGGCTCGACGGGAACCCGTTCGTGGAGAACGCGCTCCTCGGAATGTACACCAAGTGCGGGAGCGTTGCCGACGCGGTCAGGCTGTTCGACGGGATGGCTCGGCCGAACGAGGTGTCATTCACGGCGATGATGGGAGGTCTGGCGCAGAGCGGCTCCTTTGAAGACGCGCTCAGGTTGTTTGCGCGGATGAGCAGGACCGGGGTTCGCGTCGATCCGGTGGCTGTCTCCAGTGTTCTTGGTGCGTGCACGCAAGCTTGCACTGGCGAGTACAACATCGCTCGTGCAATGAGGCTTGGGCAGTGCATCCATGCATTGGTTGTCAGGAAAGGACTTGGATCGGATCAGCACGTGGGGAACTCCTTGATGGATATGTACGCAAAGGGAATGGAGATGAACGAGGCCATGAAGGCCTTCGAGTCGATGCCCAGTGTCAGTACTGTTTCATGGAACATCCTTATAACTGCATACGGTCAGGTGGGTTGCTATGATAAGGCAATGGAAGTGTTGGACCTTATGCAGGAGTCAGGGTTTGAGCCCAATGAGGTCACTTACAGTAACATGCTAGCTTCTTGTATTAAGGCTAGGGATGTTCCGTCTGCTCATGCATTGTTCAACAAGATATCCAGGCCCAGTGTGACTGCGTGGAATACACTGTTGTCTGGTTACTGCCAGGATGAACTGCATCAAGACACAATTGAGTTGTTTAGGAAGATGCAGCATCAAAACGTGAGGGCCGATCGGACAACTTTGGCTGTGATCCTTAGCTCATGCTCTAGATTAGGAATTTTGGAACTTGGCAAGCAAGTGCATTCTTCTTCAGTAAGACTGTTACTTCATAATGACATGTTTGTTGCTAGTGATCTGGTGGATATATATTCAAAATGCGGCCAGATTGGTATCGCCAGGAGCATTTTCATTAGGATGAGCGAGAGAGATGTGGTGTGCTGGAATTCTATGATCTCAGGTTTAGCTATCCATTCTTTGAATAAAGAGGCATTTGACTTCTTCAAGCAGATGCGAGAAAACAGAATGTTCCCCACAGAATCCTCCTATGCTAGCATGATCAATTCATGTGCTAGACTGTCTTCCATACCTCAAGGTAGGCAGATACATGGTCAAGTATTAAAATATGGTTATGATCAGAATGTCTATGTGGGCAGTGCCCTGATAGATATGTATGCGAAATGTGGCAACATGGATGATGCACGTCTTTTCTTTGACTGCATGATGACGAAGAACATAGTTGCATGGAATGAGACGATACATGGATATGCTCAGAATGGTCTTGGAGATAAAGCTGTCGAATTGTTTGAGTATATGTTAACCACAAAACAGAAGCCAGAAAGTGTGACTTTCATTGCTGTCCTGACAGGATGTAGCCACTCTGATCTGGTTGATAAAGCCATTGCATTCTTTAATTCCATGGAAATCACTTATGGAATTACCCCATTGGCTGAGACTACACTTGTCTCATAGATGCACTGGGACGAGCTGGTCGTCTTGTTGAAGTGGAGTCCCTGATAGATAAAATGCCATACAAAGATGATCCCATAGTGTGGGAGGTTCTGCTTGCTGCCTGTGTGGTACATGACAATCAGTGGCGAAGCTAGAGATCGAGCGACCCGAGTGCCGCTGCCTGGGTGGTGCCAAGAATTGCGCTAGGGTGGTGCCATTTGGGTGAAATATCAGTGCTCAATCGCTGAGTTCAGCTTTTTTCCCTGTTGCCGGTGCACTCGGGTAGCACTACGTAGCTTCGCCCCTGATGACAATGCTGAACTGGGGGAATGTGCCGCGAAGCACCCTTTCCGCCTTGATCCAAAGAATCCATCACCTTATGTGCTTCTATCGAACATATATGCTTCCTTGGGTAGACATGGTGATGCATCGGCTGTTAGAGCACTGATGAGTAATCGTGGAGTTGTGAAAGGTCGTGGATACAGTTGGGTAGATCACAAGGATGGTGTTCGTGCCTTTATGGTAGCTGATGATCTTGGAACGAATGCTGGAGAATTCCCACTGTCTAGAGGTCACGACTACACTTCTGGAATTATAGAAGTGCACCAAGACGAGACCTGTGCTGGCTAATTCGAAATTTGGTGTTGGTGAGGCTCGCCGATATATGTAACCCAACGTTAGCCTTATTCAATGGGGCGGCTCTGTTGCAATCTGCCTGCATTGCTGCAAATCACACATGGCATGAAGGACTGGCAGGAAGAACTGGAAATCAGCAATGGGCTGTTGAATACTTGTTGAAAATTAACCACGTGCTCAATTCCTCGGCTCATATTGTCTGCAAAGGTTCTGTTGAGTTGTTGCTTGCGGTGCAAACCATTTCCTGGCTTCCTGCTCCAATTATGAAGTTAAAATCTTATCTGAATGGAGCATTGCATGAATTGCTAAATTTGTTGCTTTAGATGTAGAACAAGCGGAAAGGTATAAGCTCTAAGTGTACCACATACTCATTTTTTTTTATAAGGACAGCACATACCCTTTGAAATCACAAGAGCTGTTCTCCTTAGCCATAAATATTTTCAGTGCAGAAACTGTCTTATTCCATGATCTGGAGAAGAGACATTTCTTTTTTGTGTACCAGATGGTCACTATCAGTATCAATTCTTCAATCACGAGCTTCATAAGCAATATCTTGTAAACGTTTGAGTTCCTCAATCTAAAAAAAGCACGCTCTCTGAGGAAAAAGTTGCAATGCATTGGGCCCCGCATTATGTTATCGTAATATTGCACTATAGCATATTCTGTTACTGTAATATTGCAGTATAGAATTTGCTGCGCTCATTTGGTTGCACAGTTGCCCAGCATGGTAATTTGAACTGCCAACATACACATGGTTTGCAATTTTTTTTAAAAAATAGTGCAGATTCTTAGCATGGCTTTCGGGGCAGGCGTAGTAATGATTTTTTACATTATCAATCATAATTCATAAGTTGGATGAATTACTTCGAATACAAAATTTGCTACAGTGCACTTGTCCTTTATGCACATTCACAATACCTCTATTGGTCAAAGCGCAGTAAAACATAGGGGTAGAAGCATATTGGTCATTTGTAATCCCTGTAAGCTTCACCTAGGTATAACTGCAAAGGTTGCTCACAGAAATATCTTCTTGCTAATAATCTAAACTTGAGCGGATGCAAATTCATCAGAAATGGTGATTTTAAGAAGCAGT
Organism: Eragrostis nindensis; assembly: GCA_012490785.1. Lineage (NCBI taxonomy): Eukaryota > Viridiplantae > Streptophyta > Magnoliopsida > Poales > Poaceae > Eragrostis > Eragrostis nindensis. Next base: position 463,636 of record JAAXCT010000183.1, read on the forward strand.
GGCAGTAACTTTTGGGTAATTGGAATCTGGTTGTGCTTCCCATTCTGTCCAAGATCCATCATAAACTGGAATATCATGCTTTCCAATCCTATGGAGCCCCTGTAAGGATATACTGTTAGGGGATTGCTTTATAACACATAATACATTCTAAGCACATGAACGATTTCCAGACCAGAGCAAGTATGCAGGCAGTTACACAGATCCACAACTGACGAAAATTGGGCGATCAATGGAAATCCCTGCAACATCAACCGGTGCCATTATTGTTAGAGAACTGCTATACGTATGGCTGGGTCACGTACGACCAGTTCAAACAAGCAGCAGATAAAAGTTGCAGGGACATGTTTTGCACTGGCCGGACGACTTGGACAAACTGGTCGTGTGCATAGGATTTCCGTAATTGTTATTATTAATTAGTGGTGACTTCTTCAAGCTTGCTGTACATACACAACATTCCTAAGAAAGATCTAGTTTCTTATTGAAATAGTTAAGTTATATTTAATACCAATGTTTTGTAGTTTGTAGCAGTTTCTTTGTTTTATGCCAAAGCCAATAGTGAAGTTGCAAGTTTCAGGGTAGAACAGGGAGCACCAGCGTTCAGACCTGCTTGCTCAAACTTTTTCCTCAACTCATCTGCAGGGAGAAGTCTCGGCGCAGCATCAAACATCTGGGGCAATATGAGGCCATTTCTTAGCAATTCGTGGTTAAGTATCATGGATGGATCAAATATTTGAATTATACTCACCTCAGGGAATGGTATGCATATGCTTCCAGGTATGTGTCCACTTCTTACCCCTTTCCGGGGTTCTGGCGCTATACCATCAAATCTGTGAAAGAGAAGTCTGTAGTGTTCTTGACAACAAGGAAAATGCAGGCAACTCGTGGAGAGGATTATTAAGAGCAACAAATGGTGTCAATGAGTGTATCTGTTAACTTGTTATAAGGATTGATACAAAGACTGAAGGCGAAACTCAATTGCAGTACTACAGAGAGCAGTTTAACGTAATCAGTTTTAGCTCATAGCATAAGGTGATTAATCATATTTTCTTGGAATTTAAAAGTCTCTTTATGAATGTCTTTTTAAAATAAATTTCTGATGGCGACATCCATTTATCATCAGAGTTTTAATAGTGAGCAACTGAAATCTAACCAACTTCAGAAACATTACCTGCCCTTTGACCGTGCATCGACTTGTTGGTGAGTCCGAACAGCTACATTATGCGCTACCTGTTGCATGAACCAAACAGCTCGATGTCATTGATATAATCAAGGAAATAAGTTCTACACAGTATTCTTCCTCCTCTTCTTCCAGTTTTCATGGCAAAGAGGGTCTAACCTGTTCTAGCGTCCAGAATAGCTGAGGCTGAAATTCTGCCTGAAATGTGACTGTATTTACCTGCATGGATCAAATCGTACCTGTTAGCAAAAAGAAATTTCAGTAGCATATGCGTCCCTTACTTATAATCTCTTATAGACTTATTACTCACCATCTCGCCATTATAAATGGTTTCAACAGCATTATTAGCAGCTTTGGATTTAAGAATTGCATCATCATTGATGTTGCTTCCCAGATCAAACCCAGAAGCTAGCCACTGAGGTAAACCTCCATCTAACACCCAGACTTCATTGTGTCCAAAAACTCTGAACATCCTGTTGAGATAAAGTGTGCATGAATGGTTGCAATCTTTATTGTGCATGTGAGTAGTAAAACAAAGGTGGCCACTTAGGCTATCTGACTGCTATGCTGCAAAGGTTTGGGTCTGATGCTGTGCTTCCTGAACCAGCACACATAAAATCAATAAATCAAGAATGTGGTGTTCAAGGTTGATGCATAATACTTGTACTCTTTCCTCATAGCAGCAAACCATCTGCCACATTCATCCTCCCCCATGTGAATCTATCTAATTCTCTCTTTTTCTTTACGTGAAAAAAAATCTCATGCTTTTGTAGTATGATCAAAACATGATTGAGTGATGCATAGGTTGCACTGGTTCAAAAAGGGATCAAGTTCACTGGCAAGATCAAGATAGCTAATATACATTAACAGCAGACAAGATAACAATAGTTCTTCATAAAAAGGTATTTAATCATACTAGTATTATATATTTATATGTGAACAGCTCAACTGCGGTACCAAGTTCAGTCAGTTTCATCATTTTAGTAAAGTGGATCTAAACATTATGCTTACCACCAAACACGAGGCGTGCTGAAGAATCCCTTTCCATCATAAATAATAACTTTATCCTGATTTCTGATACCAAGTGCGGAAACTGCTGCTGCAAAAGCTTCTTTAGATGGCAGCATGTGTGGTAACTGAAAAAAAAAAGAATGAGTGCATATATATATGATGGTCACATACATGTTATTAGTTACAGGTATGCCTTTCCAATAAACAAGATGAAATGAACTGATGAAGGCTTTATATGACGATCTAGTGATGTGAACACAGTCGATGAAATTTCGATATGGCAATTACGAAAACACAAGGAACTCCTATTGCTTATCTAATCAAATAGAAGATTAAAAAATGAGTATGGAATGTATATTTAGAAACATTTCTCACATAGGTTGTCCGGTCAACTATGCCATCTATGTTGAAAAACAGAGCACCAGGGATATGTGCCACCTGAGCATATTGGAACAGTTAAGCTCCAGGAATTCACAAAAAAAAAGGAAGTATAAATCGTGGTACAGCTGATGCTAAAACCTGGTATTCTTGCCATGGATCCCTATTCTCTTCTGGCATGTACCATGATGCATCCAATACCTGAAACAAGCTGATGCATGTCAGTACACGATACACCTTCCTGCAATCTTGTGATCCTTTAGAGCACACTAACAAGCAAGGGAGTAAAATCAAGCAAGCTGATGAATGATTGAGTCACAATTGCTCCACTGACAAACTATCTACGGATGCTACTTACATGCGGACAACTGGATAAGAAACCAAAAACAGAACACTTTTTTTTTTTCGAGACATCTTCTTCTCGGATGCTAGCAAAAGGAAACAAACATCTATGCATCGCGTAAGAACACGCGAAACTGGATGGTAAATTTTCTATCACCTTAACATCGGGCAGCCCCAAGTGCTCTTGCAGCCACTGAGCAGACACAACTGGATCGTCCTCCGCCATTACTGACCTGCGGGCCAGCTGCAAGATTGACGTCGCCGAACCGGGTTAGTAAACAAGCTGAAAGGTCAAATCGATGACTCAAGTAAGCCAGGTTTACCTGACTGCTCCCAGCAATGGCGAAGGACTCAGGAAGACGAGGGGAGATGAGCCGATTTGGACTCGTGAAACAGGCGCCGCCAAGAAGGGGTATACTTGCAGTATAGCTCCAGTAAAACATAATTAATTAAATTAGAAAAATCTGTTCGGTTCAGGGATGCAGTGCGGTGGCAAACTGTGTATTGGTATGTGTGTCGACGGTTGGTGATTAAGGTCAAACACAAGCAAGCAAAAACAACATTAGTCCAGTCTGGTTCCTATTGTAAGATTTTCCTCTCCTGTCTGATTCCGATTTTACTCCTGGCTTCTTTTCTCAGAGTATAAGAAGGCTATACTTTGACTTTGTTATTAGAAACCATGATCGACATAGGGTTGGAGCTTGGCCCTCAAAACACCAGCTTGTATTCTTTGGCAAATATATGAAAAAAGCCATGTAGATGATCCAATGAGAAGTCCAAACTAGTTTCACAAGGAGCCAGCACTCCCAAGTCATGTCATGGCTCCGTCCCTGATCGATATCATGAAAAGCAAGAAAAAAAAAAAACACAATATAGTAAGGGAAAGTTAACAGCATCCAGATTTTCTCGGCTATATGCTTGACAGCCTTTTTTCTACTTCTTAACTCGTTACCTGATCTCAAAAAAAAAAAAAAACTCGTTACCTGGGACCCTATCTGAATTAGATCGAAAAGCAGGAAAACATATAGAAACTACAGCTCACGGGCGATAAAACACACCACAACACTCCATTCACCAATTATTACAACACTTTCAAACTCACAGTATTACAAGCTAGTGCTAAGTACACCAGGCGGCCAACACATTCAGAGATGTTGCGTATTGCTGCAGAGGTGTGTGCATAATCAGCTGTCCGCATGACATTTGAATCTCAGTCTTTGGTTGATCTTCGTAACCTGACAGCATCGTTTAAGTTTGAGGCACCTCAACCCAGTTGTTCAGACTTGTCATGAGAGTATATCTTCTATTTCTCTGGACAACAGTCTATGTACTCACGTCGGGGTGCAGGTGATGGTTCTGATGTTTATTTAGATCACATTCTCATTCCATTCATGTACAATCCTATGTACAATCTGTACTGTGCCTAACTGTATTGATGCACTATGTTTCCATCTTTCTCCTCACCAATCCTGCAAAGAAATCAAAGCTGCAGCCCAATATATTGTGTCAGATATGTCTATGTGTCAGATTTCTGTATGTCATAATTTAGAATAGATATTGGATCAAAAGCATACAAAATATAGTCTGGATAAAAAGCAAGGACATAAAGGAAAAATATATCAGTGACCATTATAAAGGAAGAGTCTAATGGACAGCACCTGTTGCCATCAGGGTGCAGCTCACAGCTTTAGCCATCCTGGCCAATAGCATATAAATAACCAGCCGGTGTCAATCCCTGCACAAAGACTAGTACTGTTAGAAACAAATATATGTTTCCATTATCACACTAAATAGGAGTTCAGTGCGGACCTGGATAGAAACAACACTGCCTACAGATTGGCCTTCATGTACATCTTGCACAACAACTTTTTGGCCACTACACAACAATAGAGGTTGTGAATTTCATGTCAAATAACAAAGACCATAATATACCAAAAAAAGTATTTTTTTTCCATAGAAATCATATTTACTTCCAACCACTTATTTTGGAAATTTGGATAGTTTAATACAAAGTTATATGGTGAAATAAAATCTGAGTGGTGTCATTGTGTGCATAATTTGGCAATGGAGGCTTCCAATTAACCAATATTGAGATAATATGTCATACCTGTGAAGCCATGAGTTGTAGTATTGCTTCTCAAGAACCTGAAATCCTGCAAAAGCATACAGTAACACAAATGTTATGCTGATGACAAAATTTATCATTCTTTGAAGGTAATGTTTTTTATCGTGGAATAACATTATGATCATCAATGCTCATACATCAACGGCCAAATATCTAATGATCGTATGGTCATTTACTGTAGTGATGACATCCTGATTACCTTGATTTGAGAACGTCTCAAAAAGAATTTCAAACTTGTTGAAGAAGAATGCCATTATGTCTTCGCGTTTCAATCTGGGTGAACCAGCCTTTATTTCTTGAATCCCAGCATTCAAACATGTGGTAGGCTTTTCATTATCAACATTCAAACCAATACCTGGAGAAGATAAAGGAATACAAGCTTATGACAAAGACAGTAGGTGGAATAAAAGTCTCTATTGATAGTATTTGTCCAAAATGTCTAGTAACAGGAACACTCCAAATGCATGTTTACCTGTACAGATATTGTAGACCTTGGGTTCATAAGATGACGAACAAAGAATTCCACCAACCTTTAGTCCTTGCAGATAGAGATCATTGGGCCACTTTATTCTTACATCCAGTTCGGGTAGTCCCTGAATTTTATCGCAAAAACAGTATAACATGCAAAACCAAGTAGTCAGTATAAGAAAATAGTTATAAGTCAACTGATGACAGCATATGTACATAAAGAAGAGTAAACACAAATATGGGGAACTTAAACTTCACCTTAGCTTGGCATAGTTCTTTGATGGCTTCGGTCATGGAAAGACAAACAACATACTGCATAAGGGGCAACTTCCGTGCGTCCTGCATTTGTGATGTGAAAGAGAACATCAAACAGCCTGGTGGCGACTCCCACACATTCTTTGATCGACCTGCATGATTTGTTATTAAAGATAAAGTTTAACCTCACAGTGTCACATGGTGCTGAAGTAATTCAAACAAAGGATTGAAACGATGCACCTCGTTCTGTTTTAATCAGGAATGTGGCTCGAGCAACTTTTTTTATGGTAAGAAAAGTTGTAGCCATTTGAAACCAGAATTTCATAAATGGTGCCACAGTACAATCTAAAACCGAAACTATCAATTTAATAAATTCATTCTAGAGATCACCTAGCAAACTTCGGCACCTTCATTAATTTCGTCCAACATATGAGACGCAAAGGAACATCATAAATCCTAGCTATGGCTGCAACTTCATAACAAGACCGGAAAAAACAGTAACAAGAAATCACTAATTACACGCACCTTGCCCTTTGAACTGCACGTCAGCGACGCAAACGACGCCCACCGGAAGCTTTGAGAAGTTCCTGCAAACATGAGCCGGCGCCGACGCCAGCAAAAACGGTTAGTGGAGTGTCTCCAAACACTGGGCCAGTAGGGCAAGGAGAAAACTTTCACTCACTGCGACACGAGGTCCTGCGTGGAAGCCAGCCTCGGCGACCAGAGCATCCACCTCCCGAAGCGCCGCGCCCGGAGCGCGTCCATGTAGGCACCCGCGTCGAAGCTTCGTCCGTCCATGCCCGCCACGGGCGCGTCGGAGGCCAGAGCTACAGTGAGCTCACCGGCGCCCTCACCCTCTCCTAGGGAGAGGGAGCTGGCCGCGGAGGCGAGGAGCTCTTGGTCCTCCGGGGACTTGCCGGAGACCAGGAGCGTGGCGGCGCTGTTGCTCCTGAGCGCGGACATGGTCACGGATGCTGAGGGCCTTTGGTGGGACGATGATAGGTAGCGGCGGAGCGCAACGGCGGCGAGTACGGCCCCGGTTGCTGCTGCGGCGGCTGTTACCGGCGGCGAGAAACGCAAAGGGAACGGCATCGACGGTTGGTTCTCTTGCTGAGAACATCTCCAGTGTTCCTCCGTCCCTTGGACCACGTCGACCCTTTTTGCCCGTTCCGAATCGGCCGTGGGCTAGAGTCTTGCACGAACCCGCTGCCGCCGCTGTTGAGGGCAAGGGACATGTGGGCCACAAGAGTGGGCTGGACTGACTTCTTCATTTTGTTCAGATCAAGAATCGAGAGTGGGCTGGACCCCATCGTCTTAAATGTGACAAAAGAGTGGGCTGGACTGTGATTTATCTTCAAATGGAAGTAGCTCCTCTTATGTTTTCAAAAACCTGTCCTCAAAAATAAATCTCAAAGAAAAAAAACTTTTGCTATATAAGAGAATATGTACTTCAACACAATAGTTTCACAGGAAGTAGAACTTAGAATCCATGGTTCAAAACCCCCAATGATGAAAAATCCAAACAACAGGAAGCCTATTACTAAAACACCGACTATTTGATGCGAAGATCTCCATCAAGGTGGTTCCAAGAACAGACCCTCATTTTGATTGTGGTTTTGCTTCTCTCTAGATCCCGGAGACGAATCATAGAAGAAAAGAACAGTGTTTTACTAAAAACATTATCACTAGAGGTTTACAGCTCAGCCAGATAGCCGCCTGCAAATGATGAGAGCTTGCAACTGCAATGCACCCGATCAGTTTCATTTCTTTTGAAGTTTGAACATTGTGCGCATTTAATTTGCACTCTCATATAACAAACGAGACGTGGACGTACACGCACGTGCATAAGCTAGGCGTAAAACCAAGATAAGCTAGGCGCGTGCACGTACGGGGCCGGTTAACAAGACGTGGACGCATGCATGCACATACGCGTTTATTGCTGCTTGGCCTAACTATAGTCTATAGATCGACATGAATTGATGGCGAACGCCCGGTCGATCCGATCCGTCGAACGATCGATCGATCGAGTATAAATGTTTTGTGATGGGAGGCAGCAGGGGAATCTTGGATGTGAGGAGCGAGGAGTGTGGTCACGGATCAAAATCGTTCCATGCTCATGGTGAACTAGCTGGTGAATTATGGTGTGATGCATCTCATCACCAGGTCCGGTTTTTTTTCGAAATTGAGATGTCATGCACCGGACGACCACGGCCTAAAGTGTTGGCTTCGATCTCTGCCCATGTCATGCACCGGACGACCACAGCCTAAAGTCGCATCGCATGGCATGGTCGGGAAGTCGCATCGCATGGCATGGTCGGGAACTTTACGTGTACGTACTACGTACTTCTCCACGTATACGGTACATGTACAAGTAGTATTTGTTACTGTACGTATCAATGTATCATCCTTGTAGAACATCGATCCGTTTCAAAATATAACCACGTTTTGTAACCCTCGCCTCGTGTTGTTTTCCGTGAACGCGTGCACGTCGGGAGCCTTGGCGGGATGAGGAGGAGCACGCAGGTATGGTCAAAGGCCAAAGCTAACTGCACATCAAGATTAAGTCAAACAGAACCTGGCTGCATGCATGGGCAGTAAGCTAGCTTCCTCACGACGTGCCTTGACGCGCACGCGTTCCCGTGCTTTTCTACGACACGCTCCTCTCCCGGCCGCCAAGCTTCCTCGCCGTCTACTCTATCCACCGAGGCCATGAATCGCCAGGGGAAGCCCGTGCTTGTCCAGGTGCCTGACTCTATTCCCTCGCTGTACCACACGCCGGCCGGCTTCCACGCCGACAACCAATTAGTCTCCCACGCCGGCCACAGCCGCCACCGATTCCTCCGCCGGCGGCAAATCCTGTAGTTGGAGTGCTCTCACCACCGCTAGAGGGGATAATCTGAGTCGCGTTCGAGGCGTACTCCAAGATCTCGCAGATGCCGGCTGCGTCCAAGGTGGATGCCTGCAATGCTGTGGCGGCGTTGGCGGGGCAGTACTGCAAATGTCGTTTTGAGCTTGATGAAAAGGATTTGGAGGAAGAGGATGGGGACTCTTTGGGCTCTGTGTCCCCAATGTCCTCAGAGACCGAGAATGGGAAGCAATTGGAGGAGGAACTGGCAAGGCCGGATGCGTGTCAATATGGTGACAGCAGTGGGCGAACTGTTTTATAAATAGTATTCAGATTTTGAATTCCATTTTTGAAACAGGATCAATTTTGAGCTGCTACGGTCGTTAGCACTTGGGCTTTTTATAAACAATGCTATGCTGAAAGAGATTCTTCCTTGCACTTTCAGTTGATATGCTATGGTGTTTGCATTAGCATCGGCTGCATGCTATAAATTGACTGTTGATACAATCAAGTTGCATTGTCTGTCCTCTCTACTATATTTTCTGTGTTTATCTCTTTAAAATATTTAACAATATATTATTTAATGTGGCCATGTTTTGTTCCACCAGTGTGTGCTTATAATTATTTAACAAATATGATATATTGTGCATATTGGGATATCTCTATGTTTCATATAAAGCCATCTTACTGACTTTGCTAATACAGAAATAGTGTTGAGCTCATTAATTATTGATAAATTTCATGGTTCAGTTTATTTATTGGCAAGCGTCAATAATGTTTTCTACATTATCCACTTGAATTGCTTGTTGATGCATTTCTTGGACGAAATACAACATCTGATGCATGCGATACTTGAATTGCAACGAACATGTTTCCTGACATATATGCTGCTTGTGTCCAAATGGGATCAATATATGTCACTAGAACCAGTAAGAGGGCTTACCTGTTATGCTAAAGACCTAATTTCTGCTGATTCGTGTGCATGTGTGCAGTCAACCCGGAATGCGTAAGAACATTACTTATGTGGCTCTGCAGGCGATTGGCTACTTATGTTGTCATCTTGGTGTTCTATGTTCACTTGATTTATGTTACTTAAATGCATATAGTTCACAAAGCAGCATATTTCATTATTCAGTTGATGGTTTAATGGGGAGAGAGTTTTGAAATAAAGAATGTAGTGCATTGCACATATTTCATTAAGAAGGTTTTTTTTTTAAAAAAATATATATCAATCTTAATATAGTGGCTATGTTTTGTTCCATGAGTGTGTTCTTATAATTATTTAACAATATGATTTATCGTGCATATTGGGATATCTCTATGTTTCATATAAAGTCATCTTACTGATAAATTCTTGGTTCAGTTTCTTGCAGGAAATGCAACATGATGCAACACTTGAATTGCAATGCACATGTTTCCTGACATGCTGCTTGTGTCCAAATGGGGTCAATGGGCCTGTTCGCTGCAGCTGTTAAACAGCCAGCTGCGGCTGTTTTTGGCTGCTGGTGTGAGTAGCAAACAGCCCAGCCAGTAGCCAGCAGCCGGACTTTTTCAACATCCGAACAGGCTCAATGGCACTAGAACCAGTAAGAGGGCTTACCTGTTATGCTAAAGACCTAATTACCTGGAATGCGTAACAACATTACTGTGGCTCTGAGGCAGTTTTTAGTGGGTCAAATTTGAAACAGGATTAATTTTGAGCAGCTAAGGTCACTAGCACTTGAGCTTTTTATAAACAGTGCTATGCTGAAAAAGATTATTTCTTGCACTTTCAGTTGATAAATATGCTATGGTGCTCGCATTTTAGCATCGGCTGCATGCCGTAAATTGACTGTTGATAAAATCAAGTTGCATTGTCTGTCCTCTCTACTATAATTTTCTGTGTTTTAACAACGAATAACTCGCTACGTCATACGTATGTGTTTATTATGGTATCTTAATTTTAAACCTTTTTAATTAATATTTTAAAATTAGCACGTGCTAAAATATATTTCCAAGATCTAGACCGTTTGGTCACGCCAAGGTACTTGGCGTGACACATACTACAGTCACGCCAAACGGATTGGCGTGACAAGCTAACACGTCAGCTTCACTTTCCACGTAGGCGCAGGCGATGACTGCGCTGACCAGGTTACTCACTCCAATCCGATCGGCGTGACTCAGTCACGACAAGTTCTTTGGCGTGACTCAGTCACTCCAATCTGATCAGCGTGACTCAGGCACGCCAGATCTTTTGGCATGATTCACCAGGGCACTTAGCGCTGGCCTCTCTTCCCACACACATTTCTTTCTTTCTTCCAGACCGAACAACTGTGTCATGGAGGTTTCAACTCGTCGCTGTAGCCTACCTTCCCCACTCGAATCCAGCCACGGGAGGTGCTCATTCCGAGCAAATCGAGAGAGCTTGACCCCCTAAAGTATCTCTCCCCTTCCCTCCAATTAGATTTTGTTGTTATTGCAATTTTAGATGGTGCCGCTGTCGATAGGGTTTGGATCGGTTTCCTTCAAGCCAAGGCCGACATAGGGAGTGCCAACCAATGACGGAGCTTGAGCCCTACTCAGAGCCATCCTGCAATAAACAAAAAAGAGGATGTTCTACAACCACTAAAACCTTACTCAGAACCCTACTACGTAGAGTTCATAATTGTCATGGATGTGCTTCTTCGATGTTGTTCGTAATTGTCATGGATGTGCTAAATGCAATGTTCTCTAAGGCAGAATCAGTTGGCCTCCTTCAACCTCTTAGAGTTCCAGAAATTAGGCATCGTTATCCTAGAGTGTTGATGACATTGTGTTGTTTTTGTCTTTATTATGCTGGTGACATGGTGCTGTTTTTGTCACCCACCTACATGGAGTTGAACTCGAGCGGAGCTATCCTAGAGTGCTTCAGCAGCTCATCAGGGTTAAGAACAAATTTTGCCAAATGCTTCATCGTATGGCTCATCAGAAGAAGAGTGACAAGTGTGACTCAAAACCAGTTTGGGTTCATGCCTGGAAGGTCGACTATGGAGGCGATTTTCTTAATACGACAATTGATGGAGAGGTACAGGGAGCAGAAGAAGGACTTGCACATGGTCTTTATTGACCTTGAGAAGGCATATGACAAAGTACCGAGAAGTGTCATGTGGTGGGCCTTGAAGAAGCACAAAGTCCCAACTAAGTACATTACCCTCATCAAGGATATGTACAAGGGTGCGACGACATGTGTTCGAACATGTGGTGGCGACACCAGTGACTTCCCAATTACAATAGGACTACATCAAGGGTCAGCATTGAGCCCTTATTTATTTGCTTGGTGATGGATGAGGTCACAAGGGACATACAAGGTGATATCCCTTGGTGTATGCTCTTTGCTGACGATGTGGTGCTAGTTGATGAGAGTAGGGAAGGCGTTAATACGAAGCTAGAGCTGTGGAGGCAGACGTTAGAGTCGAAGGGGTTCAGACTTAGTAGGACAAAGACCGAGTACATGAGGTGCGAGTTCAGCGCGACTAGGCATGAGGATGGAGACGTTAGTCTCGACGGGCTAGTGGTAGCCAAGAAGGATACTTTTCGATACTTAGGGTCGATGCTACAAAAGGACGGCGACATCGACGAAGATGTGAGACATAGAATTTCAGCCGGTTGGTTGAAATGGCGCCAAGCTTCTGGCGTCCTCTGTGACAAGAGGGTGCCACAAAAGCTAAAAGGTAAGTTCTATAGGACGGCGATTCGTCCGGCGATGCTATACGGTGCTGAATGTTGGCCTACAAAAAGGCGGCATGTCCAGCAGTTAAGTGTAGCAGAGATGCGTATGTTGCGTTGGTTCTGCGGGCATACACGAAGGGATCGTGTCCGGAATGAAGATATCCGGGACAAAGTAGGGGTGGCACCAATTGAGAAAAAATTGGTGCAACATCGGCTAAGATGGTTTGGACACGTCCAGCGGAGGCCCCCCGAGGCGGCGGTGCGTATGGGGGTTCTAAAGCGAGCCAATAATATAAAGAGAGGTAGAGGTAGACCTACCCTGACTTGGGACGAGTCGGTTAAGAGAGACTTGAAGGAGTGGAATATCTCCAAGGAGTTAGCTATGGATAGGAGCGCTTGGAGATTCGCAATCAACGTGCCTGAACCATGATCTCTTTCTTTTTCTTCTCCTTTTCATCTCCTTTTCCACCTTTTGCCTTGTGCCTCTTTTGTGCTTGTCTTAGCTTTGCTTCTTGTGGGTTTCATCTCTAGCCTACCCCAACTTGCTTGGGACAAAAGGCTATGTTGTTGTTGTTGTTGTTGTTGTTGTTATATTAGAGGGTGGCTCCATCACACCGATAAGATGCAATGAGGAGCAGGTCCTAGCGGTCAAAGAGCAAACGGTGCGCCAAGCGTTGCACAACATGAATTGGGCTGATGGAATTGAGGATGCCTGAACATCTGCAGATCTGGAGACGTGTTTTCCTCATTCTCAAGCGAGGCCAAATAGTGGTTGTTGACACTAAAAGCAAAGGAATGTCTAGGCAATTTTTAGCAATTCCTTGTTTTATTGAATAGATAAAATAGTGAAAACACTGCATATTAACACATATTTATTGAATAAAAAAATTAAAACACTTAATTAACAGCTTAGTTGAAAGCGAAGCGTTGAAGCTCCGCTTAGCACTTAGAAGGCGCTTAAGCAGTTTAGGCGGCCGCTTTTTAAACACTGATCTTGATATATATAGGAGCCATACAAGACTAGTCCTTAAGGAGTGAAGGGTAATAATACACTATGATTATGGTGTTATTAACTACATCAGAATTGATCTGGCATCTAACTTAACCTAACCTCTATGGTGTAGCTATTCGATCTGGAAGAAAGAAAGGAATGCATAGGAGAAAAGAGGTCGGCGCGTGGGTAATTGCCCTGGTGAGTCACGCCGATCAGATTGGAGTGACTCAGTCACGCCGATCGGATTGGAGTGACTCACCTGGTCAGAGCGGTCATAGCCTGCGCCTACGTGGAAAGCGAAGCTGACGTGTCAGCTTGTCACGCCAATCTGTTTGGCGTGACTGCAGTATGTGTCACGCCAGGTACCTTGGCGTGACCAAACGGTCTAGATCTTGAAAATATATTTTAGCACGTGCTGTTTTTAAAATATTAATTAAAAAAGGTTTAAAATTAAGAAAAACCTCTTATTATGGGGGGTAAGAGACTGCTGGCTGCTCCACGCAAGTAGCTTTAAGTAACATATATATACACATGTCATGTTTATTAATAGCTTTTAACCATCAGGAAGCATGTGTGTCTGCATTTTTGCGATGATATGATTCCAAAATGGTCAATTGTCCCGATCATCGTAACCTACTTTCGAATCCAGTTAAGCAACATAATGTTTGCACCGCGTACTTTCTTTATAGCTATAGGTACCCTATTTAAAGTTTAATCTTGCTATATGCGTTCGAAGCACGTCGCTTGAGAAATCCAAGGGTATAAAACAGGCAACTTAAGTACACTTATCCTCACTCAAGCTGTGCAGAAGACATTCTGTCAGTGGGCAGTTGCCCGTGAGTTTTGCCCTGTTCTCTATGAACAAAACAATGCCATGGGAATGCTAGATTAACGGTGTTCAACAAATAATCGTGTACCTATGATCTGTATGGTCAGAATAATGTTGCAGGTCTTTGTATGCACATTCAGTTGGATGTACATAGATGGTAGCACATCCAGGAGAATATAAGATTTCCGGTATGTTGCTTGTTGTGCCTTCGGTACTGTAATGATTGGTGTCACGCTATGCTACTCAGAACCCCTTGTCTAGCTGCTCCTTGGAAGGAAATAATGAAGCAGAGTAAGAGAGTGGAACAGAGGAAACGGTGCCCTCAGCAGCGACGAAACCGGCATCGCCCAGTAAGTCACAAACGATGACATACCCAGCGCTGTGGGCTTCCCCGTTACCGACGTCGAGACAGAGCTGCTACCAGCTGATCCGTCCGGCGCCACCACCACCACGGCCACCGAGTCCAATGGATCAAGGCGCCCTGTTCACCGCTCTGGCGCTGCATGTGGCTTCCCGCCGACCAGCCGCATGCAGCGCGCTGTGTGGACGTTCTCGGTGATCACAGCCACCTACTCAGTCCTCACGGTCGGCTTCCCCTTCATGGCGCCGCGCTGAGCGTTCCGGCGGGCGTGCGTGTGGGCTGGGCGCCGCCGCCGACGAGGCCCCACTCCACGAACGGGTACGCCTCGCTGATGTCGTAGCCGCTCGTCCATGTCACAGTCATCTGCCCGTTTCCATCTGATAAAGTAAATTTCCCGTAGTTCGCTAGGGTTCCCACTTTTCCTCTGGCGGCGCCGCCAGAGTCCACCTTTTCCACCATCAATCTACGTGATTCTCTCTCGCTTGAGTGCGAGATCACCTGCTACGTGCGCCTGGCTTTGTCCTAGGCGACCTGCATGCCGACCTTCGAGGAGGGTCGCCGGGAGCAATGAAAATCATGGCTTGGAACTGCCGCGGGCTAGGATCGGCCCGGGCAGTTCGTGCGCTTCTGGATCTCCAGAAGCAAATAAACGCCGATGTGTTTTTTCTGTCTGAAACACATTTGGGAAACGATAAGGCAGAAAGGGTAAGGAGGAGATGTGGGTTCGATCATATGATCGTTCATGAAAGCGATGGTAGGAGTGGTGGTTTGCTCATGATGTGGAATAAGGATGTTAAAATCCGGGAGATTGAAGCTACAGAAAATTTTATTGATGTGATTGTTGAGGAGGATCAAAGTTGGAGATTGACTGGCATTTATGGGGAACCAAGGTGGGATCAGAAGTCTAAAACGTGGGATATGTTGAGATATCTCCATGGGAGGATGATTTCCCCATGGCTGGCCCTTGGGGATTTTAATGAGATTCTGTTTAATCATGAGAAAGAAGGAGGGAGAGCTAGAACACAGAGGCAAATGCAGGACTTCCATGATGCCTTGTCCGACTGTGATCTAGTCGATATGGGCTATGAGGGAGATATGTTTACATGGCAAAGAGGCAAGATAAGGGAGAGACTTGATCGGGGTGTCGCTAATGCTAGCTGGAGTGCTTTGTTTCAGAGTGCAGTACTTAAAACAGCGATATGACCAGATCGGACCATCGCCCCTTGATAGTAGATACAGAACATCTTGCCGATAGTGGAAACAGAGGACCAGTACCTAAAAGATTTGAAGCAAGGTGGCTGAAGGAGGAGACAGTGGAGGAGATGGTCAAGTTGGCATGGGAGAGGGCCGCGCTGCGTGGCCAAGGCCCGACACTCATGCAAAAAATTAAGGATGTTCATGAAGAATTGCATACATGGGACAAAAAGACCCTGAACGCGCCAATGATCCGATTAAAAAAGATGAAAAAAGAGCTAGAGCGCTCTAGGAGGGGCCCGATTACAGATGAGTCCATAGCTGTTCAAAAGGAACTGATGCTGAAAATTGAACTGCTATTGGAGCAGGAAGAGTTGCACTGGATTCAGAGAGCATGGGCAAATTGGTTGAAGCATGGGGATCGTAATACTGGCTTCTTCCAGAATTACGCTTCGGCGCGGAGGAGGATGAATAAAATAAAGGGCCTGCTGGATGATCAGGGGCATCTGAACGAGAATGAGGATATCATGTGCCAGATAGTGCAACATTATTTTGTTAATCTTTTCACTTCAGAGGAAATTGATGAGAACGATCAAATCTTGGCTGATGTCCAACAACGGGTGACTGAAGATATGAATAGGAACCTCCTTGCCCCCTTCACAGCGGAGGAGGTGAAAAAAGCTTTGTTCAGTATTGGGGATCTAAAAGCACCTGGGCCAGATGGATTACATGCTGTTTTCTATAAAAGATTCTGGGACATGCTTGGTGATGATCTGATAAAGGAGGTTCTCGATGCCGTGAACAACACTAAAGTTCCGGAAGGCTGGAACAACACAACTATTGTCATGATCCCAAAAGTTGATAACCCGACCTAGGTATCTCAATTTCGTCCGATAAGCCTCTGTAATGTCGTATATAAGGTTATATCAAAAATGTTGGCTAATCGACTGAAGGAAATCTTACCGGACATTATTAGTGATCACCAAAGCGCCTTTGTCCCGGGGCGGCTTATCACTGATAACATCTTAGTGGCTTATGAAAGTGTGCACACAATTAAGAAGAAGAAGGGTAAGAAAGGATTATGTGCAGTGAAGCTGGATATGCACAAAGCATACGACCGTGTTGAATGGGGCTACCTGGAGAGAATTATGCTGAAAATAGGTTTTGATAGAAGATGGGTAAAGATGGTCATGGAGTGTGTGTCATCTGTAAAATATAATGTTCGCTTCAATGGTATGGAAACAGATGTGTTTACACCAACAAGAGGGATTAGGCAGGGTGATCCCTTATCGCCCTATCTCTTTTTAATTGTGGCTGAAGGACTGTCAAGCCTTTTGAAGGGTGCGGAAAGTAGGGGAGAGCTGGAAGGTGTGAGGGTGTGCCGCGAAGCACCAATGGTCTCTCACCTGCTATTCGCTGATGATTCACTGATATTGATGAAAGCTGATAAGAAAAATGCAGAAACTTTAAAGTCCATTCTGGACAAATATTGTGCATGCTCTGGACAGAAAATAAGTGAAGAAAAATCCAGTATTTTCTTTAGCCCGAACACTAATGTGGAAGACCGAGCAGAGGTTTGTGCTACTTTGAATAGTGACTGAATCACTGAGTGACAAATATTTGGGGCTACCAGCACTTGTAGGAGCTGACAGAAGTGATTGTTTCCGTCACCTAGTTGATAGAGTTCTGTCTAGAACAAATGGGTGGAAGGAGAAAATGCTAAGCCTGGGAGGAAAGGAAATTCTGATAAAGTCAATCGCTCAAGCCATACCAGTGTTTGCTATGGGGGTGTTCAAGATTCCGAAAAACATATGCAAAGGAATTTCTGATGCCATCTCGCAGTTCTGGTGGGGTGATAAGGGTGACCAAAGGAAGATCCATTGGAAAGCATGGTGGAAAATGTGTATTCCGAAGAAGAAAGGAGGTATGGGATTTAGATATTTACACTGTTTTAACATTGCTATGCTGGCTAAACAGGTATGGAGATTGCTAAGCAACCCAGATTCATTATGTGCTCGGGTTATGAGAGCAAAGTATTACCCAGATGGAAAATTGCTACAAGCTAAGATGAAGAGCGGGAGCTCGTATACATGGCAGAGCGTTTCAAAGGGGATGCATTTGGAGAGTTGGAGATGGGACTCAAATCAAGATCTGGGAAGATAACTGGATCCCATCGAGCCACAACATGAAAATACTCACTCCTCGAGGGAACAACATTGTGAAACGGTGGATGAACTCATCAATCCGGTCACTGGAAGGTGGGATGAGGAACTAATAAAATCCCTTTTTTGGCCAATTGACGCACATCGCATTATGCAGATACCACTATCGAATGGTCGCGAAGATTTGGTCGCATGGCATCACACCAAGAATGGGATGTTCACGGTAAGATCAGCCTATTATGCACAATGGGACCATAAGTTTGGGAGAAATTTCCAAGGGGAGAGGCCTTCTGGATCGAATATATCAGTGTGGGATGCGCTGTGGAAACTTGAGGTTGCAGAGAAAATCAAGATTTTTGGATGGCGACTGCTGCATGCTACTGTTCCATGCCGAGGAATACTGGCAAACAAACATGTGGGGAACAATAGTGCTTGTCCGATGTGCCCGTCAGGTTGTGAAGACATCAAGCATATGGTGTTTACGTGTGACAGGGCAAAGGAGGTTTGGAGGCAGCTGGGCATCTGGGACCAAATTGAAGATGTACTGGTTTTGGATAGATTGGGTTCAATCATTATTGAAGAGCTGATTGGAAGGGGCGGTAGAGTGCATAACCTGAACAATGTGGGCTTGGTGGAGCTAATCTTGACCGGAGCATGGTATATATGGTGGGAGAGGCGACAACTGGTTCATGGTGAAAGGATACAGCCTCCGCACCGATCAGCTTTGTCTATTGCGACAATCACAAGGAACTACATGATGGCCAAAAGTAAATGAACTAGCAGCTCGCATGTGGGATGGAGGAAACCAACTGAGGGGACTCTTATGGTCAATGTTGACGCTGCTTTTGACTCTGACTTGGGAAGTGGAAGCACAGGAGTGATAATCAGAGACACAAGCGGAGCTTGTGTGGCGGCTAGCAAAAAATTCTTACCCCATGTTGTAGATGCTCCAATGGCGGAAGCGCATGCATGCATGGAGGGTTTGCTTCTGGCGCAGCATATAGGAGCAAATGTTTTCGCTGTCCAATCCGATTGCATGCAGGTGGTTGAAACAATGAACAATGGGGGAGTTTCTGCAACTGCAGCGGCACCTGTCTATGATGATTGTTGGGTCTTATGTCGCAGCTTCAGCAAAGTGTCCATTGAACACTGTGTGAGAGAAGCTAATCAGGTTGCTCATGCTTTAGCTAGGGACGCTTTCTTATGTAAAGATTCTTGTATTTGGGATGATGACCCCCCTAGCTTCATTCTAGGTCTTATGGCAAACGATGTAACTATTTAATTCAGATCAATATAGCTAGCCGCATGGCATTCCTTTCAAAAAAAAAAAAACGATGACATACCCAGCGCTGTGGGCTTCCCCGTTACCGACGTCGAGACAGAGCTGCTACCAGCTGTTCCGTCCGGCGCCACCACCACCACGGCCACCGAGTCCAATGGATCAAGGCGCCCTGTTCACCGCTCTGGCGCTGCATGTGGCTCCCCGCCGACCAGCCGCATGCAGCGCGCCGTGTGACGTTCTCGGTGATCACAGCCACCTACTCAGTCCTCACGGTCGGCGATCCCAGTCCTCACCGTCCTGGTCCCCGTCACCCACGCGATCTCCGCCGCTGGCATCTTCTTCATGCTCCTCGACACGGCCAGCCTGTTCGGACTATCGGCACTCGGCAGCGCAAGGGAACCGAGCGGTCCGCTGAGGCCGTCTCCGCTACCGGCGAGAAGCGGTCCTTTCACAAAGTTTTCCCTCTGTCGCTGGCATCCGCAGTGGGCGCGGCATGGGGTGGTCCTGGTATCAAAAGAACTAGTAATGCTACCCGCGCATTTGTGCGGCTAGTATTAACGATCTACTTATTTTAATTTTGTATTATATTAAATGTCTCATTAGTTTATTGTTGCCTTGTAATTAACTTATTTTTAGTTGATTGTTTTTGTAATGATAATATGTGTAATTTATAAGCTTATATATAGATATTTTGGGGTATTTGGTAATAGTCAAGTGAGTAATTTTAAAAACATATGCATGGCATTTTGGACAAAAAATGTTTATAATGACAATGGTAGGTAATTTTAGATATGTGTGGGCATTTTGATTGGACTTTTCATAATGGCAGTGCTAGTTTTCCCTTTTCTTTCATTAATATGGTAATTCTTAGCCTTGAGAATGAACGTGGTGGCTTTCCTAGACCGCAAAGTTGAATTATAGTTTACTGGTTTTTTATTTTATAGTAATATAATATAGCACACATGGATTGGAGAAAATTTTCACCATCTCTTTTTTATGATGTTTAACCCAGATTGTATCTGAGCTACTGTTGTATTTTATCCTCTATTTGACCGGATCTATTTGTTTCCCTATGATTCTTGTAACATCCAAGCAGTGCAATAGGTGCCTTGCATGCGCGCAACGTTTTCTTGTGTATGACACGTTGGATGTCACTAAGACCATCATAGCGCCAAACTGAGATACTGCATCAAACTAATTTGGAAGTGGCGTAAAAAGACCAATATTTTGTGGCAACTGGCCAGTAAAGTCATAATAATAATTTGTTACTTATGTTCTAAGTTTTCTAAAACTTATGTTCTAAGTGTGGCAGAATAAACGACAAATCACCATTATAATTTATGTAGAATATATATACACTAAATAGGAGGATCAGATGATACTAAGTCAAAATATTGTCTAATCATTGTGTAGAATATACTATTGATTACGTGAAGAAAACACATTCACATCCCATATTGAACCAAATGAATAGAGAACATTTAATGATTTGGTATTCTGCCTGGTTACATGGACATTGAGGTCGATATTGGAGAATTCTTATTAATCAGGTTGTATACAATCTTAGAAATAGAGAGCCTTTTTTCGCAAAAAAAAAAAAAAAAAGAAACAGATAGCCCTCACCTATTTTTTCCCCATAACGTCTTTCTCCGTGCTTGCCGTTTGATTAAATCTGATATGATGTTTTACTGTTAGCACTCTCGCGTCTTGTGTATTAGTATAACCTTTCGGCAAGAAAAAATATAAAAAGTGTACTTCCTATTTTCTTGATTAAATGTGCACTGATTACCTTTCTAACTTCGATTGACATCTTCCTCATGCTGCCCTTCTAGCTCTTTTTGACGGTGTACTCTATGGTCAACGTCCTAGTCATTCTACAGCTGTTAGTATCTTAACACATGAGGCACATAACAGTCATAACTCCAAATTCAATTAGCCGCGGTTGCTGCATGCACTATAATTTGGATCTATCCATAATGTGACTCAAATGAAATTATCACCATTGCACTATCCAGAATCCTTCATGGTAAGCACGCATGTATGGCATGGCTCAAGGCGCGCTCTCAATTACTTAGCCCCGATCAAGCCAACCTTTCGTCTCCCCCTCCGTCAAATTGTTTTCACGCTCACTTAGATCACCTGAAAGCCTCTTAGGACCGGCTAAGATTAGAGAGATTAGAGAGAGGATTTCTCACGGACCTGGTCGATCGAGCCGAGGAAGAAAGACGGCTTGCGCTTGGTGCGGCGTGGGGGCATGAAGGCCGGCAGCCGCGCGTTTGCTCATCTTCTTCTTGGTTAGGATCTTGATGTCGCCATGTTGCATGAAGACCACGATTCCACGCAAGCAAAGCAGATCAGTTTTTGTTTTAACGTTTGGAAATGTATGGATAGATATGTATGGTAGAGGGATTTTGAGGAGGTTGCATGGATACGTGAGGACATACTTTTACAATGGTAATGGTTTGTTTATTATAAACAATTAAAGGGGTATTATACAAAAATATTTTTATAATGGCAATGGTGGGTAATTTTTTTCTTCTTTAAGAATTAGGGATAATTTTAGCTATTTTCTAAAATCTAAATTTAGTTTTTTTACTTGTAAGGGCATGAAGAGTAATTTAAAAATAGCTATTTTTTTAAACTCATAATGGTATGGTGGGTAATTTAGAAATAGGTGTGAGAGGTATTTTTGGCTATTTTTATTATTTCAAATTTAGCTATTTTATAAATATTTTTAGGGGGTTTTCTGACTAATTGTTTCATAATGGCATTAGTGGGTAATTTCTTTTCTTATTTTGTCAGATTAACGTGGGAATTTCTAGCATTGTAGAATTAACGTAATTTCTAGGCCTTGAGAGCGAACGTGGTGGCTCCTTTTTCTCGTTAATCTATTATATATATATTTGGCGACGAAAAGGAGCCTCCACGTTCGCTCTAAAATGCTAGAAATTCCCACGTTAATCCGAGAAAATAGGAAGAGGAAATTACCCACCACTGCCATTATGAAAAAATAGTCACAAAACCCCCTAAAAATATTAATAAAATAGGTAAATTCAGAATAATAAAAATAGCCAAAAATACCCCTCGCACTTATTTCTAAATTACCCACCATGCCATTATGAGTCAAAAAATAGCTAAATTCAGAATCATAAAAAATTACCAAAATACCCTTTACACATTTCTAAATTACCCACCATGCTATTATAAGTCAAAAACTAAACTCGGATTATAAAAATTAGCTAAAAATAAACCTAATTCTTATTTTTTAGCTCAAAATAGCTAAATTTTGAAATAATCAAATATCTAATATACATTATATATATATTTGACGACGAAAAGGAGCCACCACGTTCGCTCTAAAATGCTAGAAATTTCCACGTTAATCCGAGAAAATAGGAAGAGGAAATTACCCACCACTGCCATTATGAAAAAATAGTCACAAAACCCCCTAAAAATATTAATAAAATAGGTAAATTCAGAATAATAAAAAATAGCCAAAAATACCCCTCGCACTTATTTCTAAATTACCCACCATGCCATTATGAGTCAAAAAATAGCTAAATTCGGAATCATAAAAAATTACCAAAAATACCCTTTACACCTATTTCTAAATTACCCATCATGCTATTATAAGTCAAAAAACTAAACTCGGATTATAAAAATTAGCTAAAAATAAACCTAATTCTTATTTTTTAGCTCAAAATAGCTAAATTTTGAAATAATAAAATATCTAATATACATTTCATTCCTATTTCTAACTACACCATTATAAAATACATCATCATATATCTAGCTAGCATGGCATATTTTCTTACTTTTAGAATGACACATTTTCATCAAAGATTTATTTATATCATGACACATTTTTTGTTCCTACCATGAGATATGTTAGTTGTTTAGCATGGCACGTTTGAACCGACCTCACTTCTAAAATAAAATCAAATACATTGTTAGATAAGACACAATCCACACTCAATTGAGAGACGGTGATAAGTTCTCCAATCTATTTTCTACTATTATAAAATAAATATTATTAATAATAAACTATGTTAAACTTCTGTAATAATATAAAAATATTTTAAATAGTATAATAACTCTATCCGCGCAAATGCGCGGGCAGCCATACTAGTTATCTATAAAGACTTCTAATCGTGTAGAAGTCCGCGTCTCACTGTAGCGCTACAGTTCGCGCGGAACGAAGACTCAGATCACTGTTCATCTACAGTAAATGAGCCTGTGTCGTTGGATCCGCCCTGCTGTCCTCCGATGAAGGCCACGTAGCACCGCTCTCGAACCATCCAGCGGCATCCTCATCCACTCGCCCGTCGCTCCCCCTACCCTCGATATGTCCATTCCATTCCCCATCACGCTGGTAGCCCCAATCCAGTCCCCGCCGACCGCCGCTGCCGCCGACGCCCGTCCCGCACTGCTCGCCCCGTCCGGTAGCCAGCCCGCGCCTCCCCCGTCGCCCGTACACGTGATGCCTCGCCCGGTCCCATAAGCTGCTCCCTGGGAAGGGGATCGTTTCCATCGCCGCACCCGTGCCCCCACAGCAGCCTTGGTCTTCACGTCCGCCCGGCATCCGGTCGTCCTGGATCTCTCCTCTCTTCGATTCGCACTGGAACCACTCTTCGATTCGCACTGGAAGCAGAACTTTGGTGCTCCATTGCAAGGTATGAGGAGTACATTGTATTTGTCTTCGGTTTTACCCTCAATCCATCCGCTTCAGCTGCAGCAGATGGTCTGCAGGCTCGACGGAAACGTACCGGCGTGACTGTGCTATGTAGCCTGTCCGCATCTCCAAATCGGGCTCTTCACTACTTCAGTGTCCGCTCTGCATCCAGTTGATCTCCTGGCACCATTGTTGAAGCAGACTGCGGGTCTCCACATGCAGGCCATTGCTGAACATGATGCCGGCCTGGTGCTAATCCATTTGTGTGGTACGACTTATCCTCCATGTTTCGACTGATCAAGCATTACGTCTGCTCCTTCAGTGCATTCTTTTGATTTTATTTTGACTAAAACATATGATTAAAACGTTCTGATGTGTGGCTGTAGTCACAGGCCATCAATCTCAAAGAATATTATTCCTGGCACTGTTGTCGTCTATTTGACATGGTCTGACTCAGCAATTCACTATTGCACCTTACGTTTATATTTTCAAGATTACTTTGATGATACATGCACAACACATTCTGTAGTTGGAAGAACCAACGATTGAGGATATTTTTTTAACAGGATCAAATTCTTCCTCATGGCAACCAGGTACAATGCTGCCTGGGCAAACAAATTATTCCATGAGGTAAGCTTCTCTTTTCATCTAAATTTCTTTCCAGTGCTTGCTTTGGTGAGAATTTGTCTCACATGCCATGTGTAAACCTTCACATATGTTAGAGTGAATGTCTGCACGTATATCTGCTAACCTGATTGATCAATTTTTTCTCTTCATGAATGCAGCTGTTTACTCCTTCACAAAAGCTCAGCATAGAAGGGCAAGGCGCAAAAACAAGATGAGCACCCAATGGTAATTTCAGAGTTTGCAATTTGTTAGTATCTGCTCCTTGATTTACATCTGCAAAAAATTCATAAAAGTATCTGCTCCTTGATTTTCACCTGCAAAAGGTTCATAAGAGTATCTGCTCCTTTATTTGACCTCTGTGTCAATTTCTTATATGACACTATTTGCTCTGATTGTTCTTTACGTTTTGCAGAGTGACAGACCTTGCAAAAATTCCAATCCATGAAATTCTATTGAGATGTCAGGAATGGCTCAAGTTACATTCTTTGTTCAGCTCTTTGCAGCTCTAGCAATTCAACCTTGCCGTTTTCATACTGTCTGATTGAGGTGCTGTTACTGCTATACTCAGATCATTTTGACATCAGTCGTAGTTTCCTTTATGTTTTCTATCAAGGGAAATGAATCATAAGGAGATTTTTATTACTTTTAGCTATTAGCTATTTTACACAGAGAGATAAAATTTTAGTTTCACGTGTATTCGAATGGATCCAGCATGACTCCATTCGGTCAAAATTTCACTTTTTTGAATGCTAGATTTCCAGTTATTTGATTCTACTTTTGCATAATATAATGAAAACGCAGTTATATGTTTGATTGAAAGATCAGGGAGTTTCAATTCAAAAATCACACAAGAACTACTAATGCATTTGTTATTATTATTTACTGATTTATGCAGGTTTTGTACCGCAGATAAGTTTTCGCCTATGTATTTGTGAGTGCAATATGGAACCTTCATCTTCTTCAGATAATAGTTCTACATTCATGGTTATGTTCTTCAACCATTGCATCAGCACAAATGTAAGTCTTCAACATGCAGATGCAGTTTCTTCTCCGTAGAGTCAGTTGGTATGCAAGTTTTTGCAATTATTTATCAATTTGTTATGATTCATTGCAGAAAATCTAACTGTACATTACAGAATTTTTTGTGTGCCCTATTATACCATGTCAATGTCTAATTTAGCTCTTTGATGAAAAAGTAAGAAAGAACCCTGTTGCTCTTGGTTACATCCAAATGTTCAATCTGTTAATTACAAGTAATTCAACAGTTTTTTTGTCACTACTTTTTTACTTTAGGACATATGTTTGATACCGTACATGCTTTTCGAGTAAAGTATCCCTTCTTGCCACTCTTTCAAGTTGTGCTTTTTTTTTTCCGGAACAGGCAAGAATATTGCCGGTTCACTTGAGCAGGTGTGATTGTTATAGGCCTAAACCATTGCGGCCAGAATCAAATATATTGTTTTCATTTTGTCAAAACTACAAACAAAAAGAGAACATGTTGCACCATTAGGTTCAGATTAATTTTGTGGACAGGATCCATTAATTGGCTGTGAACTAATGTAGTTTTGTCCTTATTAATAATAATTTATGTACTCAGGCCAACCTACATCATATCTTGCACAAAATGCGTCTGTAAATACAAAAGCAGCTCGACGCAATTTTTATAGGCTGAAGTTGTCTTCTAACAGTTTTTGTGCACCTTTCCATGTAGGGCTGGAAGCAACAAAGCACTACTCCAGCACTGATATGGTTGCTATTAGAGCCTGTACAGGATTTTTTGCTATTAGAGCTGTGTTAAATCTATATGTTGCTTTTATTCTTCACCTGCAACAATATAAAGATAAGACTTTTGCTATCTGACGCCCTGTACATCTATGAAACACCCTTTTCTTATAAAGTCAGAGCTTGACTTATTGATCAATTGCTCCATTTTTTTCGGATATTATCATTTTCTTTTTGTGAATATGCAGTGAAGATAAATATATATTTTTTTTATGCCCAAGATAACTGCAAGCAACAGGAGGTTTAGGTTATTTTTCTGTGCAAGGAAACTGCTAGAAAGTATCCCTTTCAGCATGGAAAACATATCGAAATTTTGCAATGAAGTATCTTTCGGTGTGACAATATATTGTAAATGTATTCTGGCTCCCAATCACTGACCGCAGCGAAGCGCGGGGTACAACTAGCTGCCAATTTTGTTCGCAGGTGAGTGACTCATACCATACTCCATTTTTTATCTAATTGAATGCAAATGCATGTGTTTTCATGCTTGAGGGCTTCATTACCAAAAAAAGGTTAATTAGTATATCTGAAACACATGAAATATTTTGGTCGGCCTATTCGTGAATCCACTAAAATAAAATAACACTAGAAATTTGTTGTAAAGTGAGTAAACAACACTCTTATCTTTTCTAATTCTTTTTTTTTTTACTATTTTTGTTGCATATCCTACCAACTGAAGCTTGCTTCAGCCATGCATGATCTAAAAACTTTGTTGACAAATGGATAGTGGTGGCTTTTCTTAGATTTTTACGATTCTATTGCCCTTTCACACACCCGAGATCTGAAACTTTTGCCACTTTGTGCTTCAATGCTATAGCATTGACTATGTAGGAGATTTTTATTCCCCTAAATAATTCTAATGCAGAAGTATTCATGATTAACAAAAGAATGGTATATGACCATTTCATTCATTTATATAATGATGGTGTTCGCAGGGTCCTCCCATTCGGACTGTCTACCAAGTGCTCAAAAAATGCTTGGATACAAGGTACTTCCATTCGTCTCCCTGTACCGACCTCCCTGTTCTTTTTTCTTATAGAAGTTGCATCCATATAATCTTCCATGCAGAATATGTTTGGTTCAGTCTCCAACAAGTTACACACTGCCTGACGCCTGTCCTTCGTATGCACAAAATCAACTTTTTATTAGAACTTTAGATGTGCATAATTAGTATATAGTGACATGATCGCTTTTGTATATCTCATTCGTGGCAAACTTTCACCCTGGAACGACAGACTATTCTGAAATTTCCACTAATGTCAAAAGAAATATTAAAAAGAGTTAAGAGCGTAACATGTAATTGTTCTACTTATACTCCTTGAGTGAAAATCTGAATATGTTTGACCAATTGAAGCTAACAAAAATGATCGGGTCTCATTATTTTAAAATGACTACTACCTGTTGCGTTGGTATTCAGTATAACCATATGGATGTTTAGCACTGTCCCTGAAGCATTGCATGGTCACCTTCGATGATTCTCTCTTCCAGTTTTCCAGTGAAACCCATGCCTTTTTTTCTGACTGACTACAATGTAGTTCTGTTTTGAATAAAATAATCAAACAATCAATGGGCCTCTGAAAAGTACTGATCACCAATTTTCTGGATTGTTGAGTTTAATTTGTTGATCGCTTTATTTTCAATGGAACCGGCATAAAAGTTACAGTTTTGTCCACTACATGATGCCTATGCTTTTTGTAGGAGTAACCACACATGCAATTTAGTAATTAGCCATGATTCTACTACCATCTTTTAGTCAGAGATCAGCCCACTGGCACTGGACTTTTAGCTCTCTCATATCCTTTGTGGAAAATAGAGTTTCCCTTGATTCAGTATTAGGTTAGCTTGCTCCTTTATACCATGAAGTGTGGTCTTACGCACATGCATTTTTTTCTTAATGATTCAAGATTACATCTTCTTGATAATAGGGTATTGTTGTTTCACACAAACAAAAAAATATATCCAAGTCCAGTTCTGATAATTGTTCATGTTTTATGCCAATGCACAGTTCCTTATTTCCTTCCAAGTTTAGCTGCTTTTACATGAGATTATTGAAAGCTTCTCTTAGTTTGTTAATCTATATTCTATATCCACATCCAGCAACAAACAGATAACACATGCGCCAAGCTGCGTGTGGAGCAATAGCATCGCACCTGCGAAGTGATGATGTGACGGCGTTTGTTGTTGCCGGATGGTGCACCAACCTAAACAGTCCATCCTAGATTCATTACAATTCAGCAGATGCAATTTTCCATAGATTTTTTGCTTCGCTTCAGCTGTACAAGAACAATGTAAAGCAAATGACACTTGAGACAATGGTCACTATTTTGGTTTGTATATATACAACAATATTGGTTGTATGCATGCTCTTCTATTCAGTTGCAAAAATGAGTAATCCTATAGAACTACTACCGTTTCAAGTTCCAATGCTGCTAGCGTGCTACAGCACCATCATTCGTCGCTCACTTCGCTCGATTAAGAAAATGTCATAGATGTACATCAAATGTAAATACATACACAAAGCAATACGTGATGCAACAGCCCGGGTTACAGTGCCCGCGGCGTGCCGCGGGGGTACCACCTAGTATATATAATAGATGGATAAGTCACAACTTGTAAAATAAAGTTTGTTGTTCACTGATGTGAAAGGGCAGCGAAATTGCACCAACTGCTGGGTGGTCACGTTACACTCTTCCAGTTCTGGCGATTTGTTAAGCTGTCAATGTAATTCGTGTACACGCCCAATACACTGCTTCTTCGGTCCATTGATCCGACCAGTCGGCGATGCGGGCGGCTTCACTGCAGTGCAGGCACACTCGACACAGCCAAGGAACCAAACGACGGTAGGCGTTGCACCTGCATGCATTGCCCTCATATGTTATACAGGACGAAACAGCATGCAACTTGCATATAATTACACACGTGTATGCTTAATCTTGCTTTCATTCGATCCATCCGTCGGCATACTCATAACAGGATGAAATGGAACAGCACGAAATGTGCACGGGATGCAGGCAAGCGATTATTGAGCCGATTAGTTTACCTGAAGCGTTGGCAGAGAGGCTGATGTTTGTCCGCACATGCTCCTCGTCCTACCGGCCTCTCGTCTTCAATAGGACATCTCTTCAAGTAAGCAAGCTTCGTGCGTTCCTTGCGGGCTGCCAATGATATATGTCGAATCAACAAGAGGGAACTAAGAAAACATAGTAGCTAAGTGTAACAAAACAGAATTATATATGAAGCGGCAGTTGATTCATTGTATTACATTACCTTGGTCAATGGCAGAACGGCTGATGTTTGTCTTAAAGCGGAAAGGATTCCTTGTGTACGACACGTACCACTTCCTCTCAATGTTGTTGACGTCGTCATCTGCATAAGCTTTGACCTGCTTGATATGGCTAAACTTGTCCCACTCGGGACTAGATTTTCCGGCGGCTATGGAAGTGAGCAGAGATATGTCGCAGTCAATCTTCAGCAGATGCCTTGGGTTTACATCCTGCAAGTATCCAGGGAGCGTACCCATGTCATAGTCCTCCAGAACAAGTCTCTCTAGTGCAGGCACACCCTCCAATACCTTCAACTTTGGGCATTCTATGATTGTGAGTTCCTTGAGTTCTGGCAGATTACTGATCCTCTCGAGGCCAGAGCAGTCACTCACCTCGAGTTCTCCTAGGTGCTCATGATGGTGCAGTTTGTAGGAGTTCTGGTCCAACTTGCTTGATGGCTGGGGCATCCTTAATCTGCAGAAACTCCAAGCAGGGGAGGTGACACAAGCCGTCAGGGATCTCGGTGCAACAGGGCAGGTCTTCCAATACCAGAATCCTCAATCTTCCAAGGGGCACAACTGCATTCGACGTCATCCATCTTGGGAGTCGCCTACCAAAGTATCCGCTGATTTGAAGAGTTTCTAAGGAAGGGGGAGGGCAGAGCTCATCAAACACCTCCTCAATTTTTCGGTGCCCTTTGTCAGAGATGTTGTCTTCGCCTTTTAGCAACCGACCATTATCACCATGTCTGCTAGTGCAACTTAACTTCAGAAAGCTCAGGTGAACCTTTCCATCAAGCTTGATATTTCTAGCAACTGAGGAAGAAAATACATTCTCTAGGCCATTTATTGTGAGGTGAATGAGCTTGGAGAGAGGACCCAATTCTTCCAAGCTACACCAGTCTTCATCCACGTGGACTGGAAACCCATATAACTTTCTCAAGCTAGTTAGACCACCAAAACCCCTGGGAACATTACTTATATTTGTGTCATCAAATCCAAGAAACCTCAAGTCTCGTAGCTTTCTAATGCTAGCAGGAAGCTTCACCAAACTTTTACAACCTAAAAGACTAATATACTGCAAGAATTTCATCTTATGAATGTTTCTCTGGCAGTACTGATGTGTTAGTGTTTTCTATAGACAAATACCTCAAGTGTTTGAGTTGGACCAACGATTCAGCCAACGTATCAAACTCCGCACCTTCTACATGTAGAGTCCGTAGACTTGAAAAAGCAACCAATGAATCGCGAGGGTTGATCTTTACATTCCCGACTAATATTAGTGTTCTTACTGATATCTGTGCTTGTAGAGACCTCCACTCTAACACATCTGATTCTGATCCTTTATTTTCTAGTGACAACCGAAAATACATTTCTGAATTAAGTTTACCGGTAAGATCAATCTTACTAATATTACCTGCTACTAATGCTTCATCTCTGGCCACATATTGAGCAAATGAGCCAACAACATCATGCATTCTGCAAACTACTTGATCAAGAGAACCTACATCGGGCTCTATAAGGTTCCTCGATATCAGATCATCATAATACTTCCTCCCTGTTTTTTCCAAGTCATCAGTGTTTCCATGAACCAATCCTTCACTAATCCACATGCCAATAATATCATCAACAAAGAACTTTGTGCTCTTGGGAAGCAAGGAGAAGTGCAGAAAGCAAGGTTTCAAAGAAGAAGGCAAATCCTGGTAGCTAAGGTATATTGCATAGTTTAGCTTTTCAGGCATTTGTGATACTGACCATGTAGAATCTTCTAGTACATTTTCCCAATCACTCCGTCTTATCTCTTTCTGACGTAGAAGGCCACCCATTACTTTGACAGCAAGTGGCAAACCGTCACATTTTTTTACAATTCCCATTCCAATATCCTCTAGTGCACGGACCTGTGCTTCATCATTTTCATTTCCGATGACCTGCAAGCGAGCGAGGCCCGTTAAGTGAGTGAGTCAGGTAAATATGATAAAACAAAATGTGGGTATTGTGTTTGGAGGTGAAATTGTATACGTTGTGTACGACTGGGGATGCAACATTCGACTGAATCTAGGAAAAGGAGTCCATATGTATATAGCACTGAGGAGGAATTAATATTGAGTGTGCACTTAAATAACAGTACTCATCACTTTTTTATTTGATGACCAACGTCAACAAATAGAAAAAGGAGTACCAGCATGATAACAGCGGGTGAAGCCGGGCCATCCTCATCCCCTTGCTTCAAGCTGCTCTGGCTCTAGGCGAATGTGTTCCTGTTTTTAAGTTAGGCGAATGTGTTGAAATAATTGATTAGGTACTACTAGACCATATATAGCATTGGTGGTGCGGCTGTGTTAGTCAAATCCTGGAGTGTGCCCCGCGCTCCAGAACAACGGTCAGCCTCTTCATTGTCGCGCCGCCCGCAGTGCAGCTGCCAAAACGGAGGCGGCATTGAACAGGCTGGTGCGCACTTGCAAAAGAACATGCTGCGCGAGGCATGTGCACTGAAGACATGGGGGCCAACGCTGAGTGAGCAGGCACAGGAAGCTCATGGCCAATATGCATCGTTTGAACAGCTCATGTTTATCGATGGGTCCAAGCGCTCAGCTAGCCTCGTGCTTCTCCAGGTTGCAGCGGGCGGGACAGGGTACTCCAAGCCATCACTAGCTCTGTAGCTGCTCGGCCATTTCTCAAAAGCTTACCCCAGCCTAAACTACGAGAGAATAACTCGATCTTGTGCCAGTTCGGACAAGTCTGCTCGAGGACTAAGGGAACCTTTGATTTTTGCCACGGCAACAGCTTGCGCATGCCACTGCCGAACTGCACACGTTCTTGTGCCAGGTACAAGCTTATTGGTGAGCCACTTCCTCGCGCTCAGCTTCGGCGTCACGGAGGCGCTTGGCCGCCGCTTCGCGCTTGAAGTCGGAGAGTCCGTCGTCAGCCATGCATGAGGATGGCGAGGAGCGGACGAGGAGCGGACGGAGACGGACCGCTGCATAGTAAATCGCAGCAGGAAGATGTTGGAGCTCATCGAGGATCAAGTGGGCTGGTCAATTTTTATTTTGCCGAAGCTCGAGAGCACAAGTGGGATATGGCTGGATTTAGGAGAGGAAGGTGAAAAGAGAGGGAGAGAAAAATTGAGTGAGAGAAAGCTCTGTTTCGCCTAGGTGCGATATAGCTCTTCTTGGTATATATGACGTTTCCAAGATGTGTCAAAATATTCTCGAACTATCCAGATTTCTATAATTGAATTTATATTTGAGACAAGCAGACTTTTGCTACACAAATACATTCTTTGAATTGGTCAAATTTTTTTAATCTAAATAGGGCTAAAATCTCAAAGTCATGACAAAATGTAGGAGCAGATCCACTAAAGGTTTTAAAGTCTTTTTGCAGCTCGTATTTGATATGGTTAACAAGTGTGTTTGATGGAATAGAGGTAGAATTAGGCTTCAGTTGAAATAAGTAAGGGTAATATCAAAAAGCATTGAGGGTGGGTCCAAATTAAGGTTTCGGCTGAGGGTAAGAATGCACAGGCCCCCTTATTATGAATGTACTTCTAAAGAGAAGAGAAAAATTGCATGTGTGATTTTTCATATTTCTAAAACGTGTGATTTTCGTATTTCTAAAATGAAGGATTGATGTTAATAAATATGGATCTTGGCAACGGCCCAGGTAGCTACCTAGACTCTACAACAAACATGCGCATATGAGTATGAAAACCTTGTAATTGCATATGAAGTAACTTTTAAATACCTGCTTCTTGAGCAATGACCAAGCATCTGCTAGCTCTAATTTGTCGATATGGTGGTACGGTTCCTCTGCCTTCATGCCTCGGGCAATCTGGTTATCTCTCGTGGTGACAAGGACACGACTACCTTGAGCTATGGCGTTTGTCAATGGAGTTTTGAGCACATCGTTCCATGCTTCATGGTTCCAAACATCATCCATTACCAATAAGGTCTTGCATCCTTGCAATGTTTCCTTCAGAGTTTGTTGCAGCGTGTCCTTATTATTTCCATCTGCTTTTCCTCCTCCAGCTTCTATGGTTCTCCTTAACAACGCAGTCTCACTATAATCTTGGTTGACACTCACCCATAATTTTTTTTGAAACTCTTGTTGGATGATTTCATTGTTGAAGATATTTTTGGCAAGGGTGGTTTTGCCGATCCCGCCAACTCCCACAATGGCGAAAACCGGAACTTTGTTGTATTCATTTATTGTCTTCTCCTTTGTTGTGAGCAGCTCCACTAAATTTCTTGTGTCCTCCTGGATCTTCTCACCAACCACACCCAACTCGAGCTCCCTTGTTGTCTCACGGTTAGGAAGATGATGGGAGGATGCTATGTTACTTCCATGGTCCTCATATGAAGTAAGGTTGAAGTTGAAGGTTGTGCTACGCTTGCCGATGTCATCTAGCTTCTCGTTAAGGCTCTTGAGACGACTACCGATGTCATGGGCATGGAGAGGGTTTCTAATGCAGAAGAGCAAGGGGTTGAAGCACCCCATGTCCCGGCTTGGACCCTGCTTCATGGCCTTGAGATGGCACAAGTCGAGGATGTCAGTGGCATCATACATGGCACCCTTCAGCTCCTTCACCCACCCCTGCACAGTTTCATCAGTGATGTTCCTTCTGTCAGCATCCGCGAGGATCTTCTTGATGTCCCTGAGCTTGACGACCATCTTGTTCATCTCACTGGGGACCCCAAGCAGCATACGCACCTCCTCCTTCGCCATCTCCGTCAGCATGTTTTGGAGGTAGGATGCCAAAGCATCCAAGACCATCGCCATTAGTGGCAGGTTTGGCACCTACAATAGCAAAATTAATAGTCAAATTACAATTTTTTGTATCTGATTTGTATACCTTTTTTTGTGAGAAAGGCTGAGATTTCATAAGATCATGGTAGGTTACAACTGAAGGGCAAGGGGCTGGAAAGTTTTGGTATCGAGATCTAGCATAATAAATCTGAAGCATGCAGTTGCGAAATTAATGAAATAAACGTGAATATGATGCATGCCAATGGATGATGTAGCTGTATATCTGGCTGCTACAGATCAAAATTTAAGCAACTGCACTAGATCTCAACCCGTGTGTAGGAATGGATGTTCACCGCGATCTGTTATCAGAACAGCCCCAGAGATCTCCGATGAGAAAGAAAAAGAAGGGGAAAAAAAGAGGGATGCATAGATAGATACCCAATGCACCTTGATCAGTTTAATTGGGGAAGGTAAGAGATGTCTAGAACACACCAAAGATGAAGAGAGACAAGGCAATGCACCTTGGTCGGTTAGTAGGGGGCGAGAGATGCCTTCGCCTTCAGCTCCGTGTCTTCAGAGGAGGAAAAACAGTAGTAGAAGGGTTGGAACTGAACTGAGAGATGCAATGCCTTTGATAGATGCTCTTGATGCTACCGGCCGAAGACTTCAATTCGTCGCACTTAATTACGCGTCCGGGCCGGTCGGTCCACAGCCCACACAGCACGGCAGAGAGATGCTCCCACGGTTCAGCCAGCAGGAATTCATTGTTCCCTGTTGCTCGCAGGACAGAGCACGCGGCAACAGTTCACGCTCTCAGCCAGTGCGACGACTTGGAGTCTTCGGCTGGTAGCGGCCAGAGCTTAGTGCGTAGTGGCACAGGACTAGTGGGCTCCTTGGCTGAAAATGTGTTCTGGTCGATTGGGGCCAGAGCTGCCATGAGAAAGAAATTTCATGAGCATGTACTACTACTCCGTCTGGTGTTACTGCGCGGTTCAATAATGCTTGCCTGCCAGTTGATGCAGGATCAAACGTATGCAATGACGCCATCTATTTATGTGACCTTATTAAGATGCTCAACTAGAAGATACTACCAAGGCTATATTTCTAAAACATGGACAGAGAGTATAGTCTGGGAAAGATGAAATTGAACTTAGCCAAAGGCAGAGTCGGAGGAGAAGAAGATGAAGTAGTACTGCGAGTAGATGCTAAAGAGCTCTGCACAGGTGGATCCTGGGTAGCACTCTGCACAGCAGAGGCATTAGAGAGTGCCCCAGCTGTATAAGAACACTTCTTGTACCTTGGCCTCCTTGCCTACCACGATGCCGTTTAGGGTGATCCATAGATCAGGAACATCACTTATACATAATCACAGCTGCATTATTAGTATGGAAGCCGAATGTGAGAGGTGGAGAAGAAAGAACACAGAAAGAATAAAAAATAACTTCGATATACCAACACAGCAAGCGCAAATATATACATGACCATCAGGTATCATCGTTCCAAACAACCACACCCCCCCCCCCCCCCCCCCCCCCCCCCAAAAAAAAAGCCTAACGGCACGGAGGAGTAGACATTGCAGGAGAGCACCAACAAGTACCCTCCCTCAGATATCACCGTGGCGTTCAGATCCTCAAGTTCTCTGAATTACTAACGCTACAATAGAAGATCCAGACCCATCACAGTGGTACCAAAAATGCATGATAGAGCTACAGAGAGCAGGAACAGAAAATAAACTACTCCCTCTGTCCCTATTTACCTGTCGTTTTAGCCCCGTCCGATGGAAATCGAGGAGAGTGGCGATTTACCCTGCTACCCCTATCAAATGCAGTGCAGGTCCAATCGATGAGCTCCAAGTTATTGCTCTCCATCCTTCCGTCTCTCTCTCACCAGTCTCTCTCCTCAGTTTCGATTTTTTCCATTGGCTGGAGGAGAGACCGGACAGCTTTTTCCCTTTCTTTATTACTTAGAGGACGACTATTCTGCTGCTGTTGCTGGTGGACGAGACGTGCGTGGGCCTGGGAGTTGCAGAGCGACAACTAAATATGGGACAAATAGTTTGCCACAGAACGTCACCTACTTCATAACTAGAGACGAGACGTGCGTGGGCCTGGAAGTATATAGGGACGGAGGGAGTACACTGAAACAATAGCTAGAGAAAACAGGCGAACATGTATACAACTTGGTGGGAACACTACCAGCTGCAGAAGGACGATGAATTTAATTAGCTAGTCGAATCGGAGGCGGACTGGACCTGCGTACAGAGGCAGAGCAGAGCGACATTAGCTGCTAGGATTAACAGTCTTGAACAGAGCACGGGTAGGAGCCCGAAGAGCGCACAACTGACCTGGAATCGCGGACAACATTAATCTAACTATAGGAAACGTAGAACACGCCCAGCGATTTGAGGAACACCAACGGACGAAGCGCGAAACGACGTGCATCGACGCTGAGGTAAAGAATCGGAAAAGGGAAAACATCAGACAACAGAGAAATGAAATAAAAAAAGGAGAAATTAATGCAGCAAACCAATGAGGTAGCCGAACCACGGAACAACAGCCACACGGACGGCCGAAGCGAAACCTCCGACGATCGCCTCTGGCCGGGGCGGAGGAAGAGGAGAGCAACGGTCACAGCGGCGGTCCACTCGGGCCCGGCACCGTCCTGCGTCAGACCACGTGTCGGCAAGGGCTGGCAACGTCGCAGCCAGACCCGAAGCCGAGGCGGCCCAAACAAAGCATGCCCCCAAACTTGGGACGTCCGCAGATCGATCCACCGGAAGCTGTCCGGTAGATCAGCCTACGGCCCACCAACGCGTCTTCGTCACGGCCCATCAGCGCGCTTCCATAGCCCTACAACACAGCCCACTGCTACAGAGAGTTTTTTCAATTTTTTCTTCGAATTTCAAATCCTGGATTCAACTTCAGCATTTCAAAAATATTTGCTAAAATATTTTTCCAAATATTTTCAACATTTGTCAACATTTATATAAACCTTTGTCAACATTTTTAATAAGGTCAACATTTTGTAAAAATGTTGAGACAATAGAAACAAAATGTTGACACAGCAGAAACAAAATGTTGACGAAAATTTGAATTTTAAAAAATTCAAAAAATATTCATATTGGATCTCATTTCGTAGAATTAATTCTAAACAACACAGTGATTCGATCGGATTCGAAAACGGAGTTGTGGTTTGAGAGAAAATCGCGTTTAAAGTTTTGAAATCGCATTGAATTAAGTCTCACCCATCCCGCACCAATAGTAAAATGGCACGTGACGCTCTGGCTCAATCTTCCCAGCACCCGCAGCACGCGTTCGGCCCGTTCGATTTTCTCTCCACACGAATCTCAAAGTGATATCACTTGCCTCCCATCGATCGATCGATGTATATGATTCTCCGCCAAACTGACACCTTCAGGCCCGAAACTCTAAAGCGCGACTCCTCCCGGCCCGTAGCCTTCACGTGGGCCCAAAAAAAAGCAGCACATATTTTTATTTCCTTTTTCCTATTGCAATAATCATTTGAACTCTCTTTTACAGTCTCCATTTTCGATGCTGTTTCACTGCAATATTAATAAAGACAAGTGTAACAAAGTAAATAAATTATATATTTAGAAATATTTTTGAAAATCTAAGTTAGTATTATTCGGATAACACAGTTTGTTACATAAAATTTTCAACCGGACTTGTATCAACTTTAGGTTTTTGTTACTGATAAATTTACATGTCATTTAACAACTTTATTATATTTTATGGTACCAATTATTATGTGTACATGGTGTAACAACCTAGTATATTTTATGATAGCAACGTATCGTGTAATAACTAGATAGACCATTGCATGATACGAATATATGTGTACATACTAGTAACAGCATTTTTGTTTTTTAATAGCAAGTTAAAGTGTAAAAATTTCTAGAGTTGTTTATAACATTTATTATGGCAAAAATTTAGGATGTTTAGGTTTTCGGGTTAGGATTCCGGGGGTTTAAAGTTTTAGGATTTTTTTTAAGTTAGGGTTCATGGTTTCGGTTGCAAACTAATTAAACTAACGAGCATGAACACTCCAAACTCCTAACGAGTACTACGCAAAGAGTCAGTCAAAAGAGGCCACGGCCCGTCCCGCCAAAGAAACCCATATGCGGTTGTCCTGCCTGTATTTACTTACTACTCCATCTGTTTCAATTTATAAGTAGTTCTAGCTTTGTACTAGATTCATTGAACATTCTCTGAACCTGAACAAGCATATGTCCAGATTCAGAGAATGTTTCATGAACCTGGACACCTAAAAACATAACCAAAACTGCTTATAAATTGAAACGGAGGGAGTACAACGGATCCTCCTCACGGCGGCGATCCCAGTCCGCAGTTCCGCACAGTAATGGTCTCTGTCTCCTACATCGCCCTGACCGTCGCCACCATCACCCACCTTAGTTGAGCTCCGCCGCCGGCATCTTCATCATGCTCTTCGACACAGCCTACGCCTACCACCGGCAGCGCAAAGACTTGGAGCGCTCCGCCGAGGCCGGCCCGCTACCAGCGAGGGCGAGAATCAGAAACAGCGGTCCGCCGTGTTCGCCACATTCTCCGTCTACGTCGCTGGCGTGCGCCTCGGAGCCGTATGGGTGGTGGTCTGCTACACCGCCGACGACACTTAGGGCCTGTTTGGCAGGGCTCCGGCTGTGCCGGCTTCGGCTGTGGCTGCGGCTTTTCTGGAAAACTAGCTGTGCCGGCTGTGGCTGTAGCTGTGCCTGAGAACGTTTGGCAAAACGGCTTCTCTTGCGGCTTCTCCTGATTGTATGAATAGATGAAATAAGCAATTGTCTATAATGCCCCTAGACATAATGCTTGATTATATACATATGTACATGCAAAAAGTATCTTAAAAAAAAAACCTTATCCCCACCGACGCTAGCACTCCGTGTCCTCATCCACTCCAGTCTCTCGCTCGCGCTCTATCGTCTTGGCGAGCGGCGGCGGCTTGCCGCTTTGCCGGTTCGAGCCGCGCGTGCTGGCATGAGGGCAATTACGGACTGCGCTGATCTTTTAGGGGGGGCAGAGGGCACGAAGCGTGCGAAGCTACGGTTCGGCCGCTCCCGGCATCACTCCCTTTCGCCCCCTGCTTCGCCCGGGTTTCACGGACAGCCAGCTGCGGGAGCACGCGTTTGGCGTTTTTCTGGGTGAAGCCGCTGGCGAAGCCGGAGTTGAAGCGCGGCCAAACGGGCCCTTTTACTGGCTCTTCGTCAAGCTCTCTCGCTTCTGCTCCACCTCGATCGGCATGTACATGTCGGCATGTCTTGTGTCGCTCCACATGCTGCACGTACGGTGTTCTCATCACCTCCGATCGGATGGTCTGGATCTACTGGTCTAGCGTACTTCTCTTCATATGTACCAGATTTTATTCTCACTTGCTTCTTTGGCAACACTATCGGGATGTTGGTGCACCGTGCTGGTTTGACGGGCACTGCTGGATTCTTGGGTACAGCTTACGTGCATACGCCCGCTGCATCAAGCATGTGAAGGTCGGAGATGGGAAAAAAAAAAGAGAGGATTAGCTATGATTTTCCTAGTGTCCCTGACTTCTGTCGAGTGGAACGCGGTTGACCAGGTTGCCTACTAGAGCAAGGACCAAAATATAATACAATCACCATCAGGGATAAGCATTATACTTGTATTTTTTTTAGTACATTCAGTTGGATGTACCTGGATCGATGCTAGTAGCATATCCACGGGAACATTAGATTTCCAGTCGGTCTGTGGCTTCTTCCAAAGTGTCCTTGTCTCGCTGCTCCTTGGAAGGAGCTGAGCTGGAATGCTATGGAGGTAAAGGTAAGCTCACACAAATCACCAGTTATTATTATTTTTTGATTTATAATGCGTCAAGGTATTCTCTCATGTAGGCAGTTGTTGTGTTATAGATTGTTTCAATTACTCGTGCGCCTTTGGTACTGTAATGATTGGTGTCATGATATGCTACTGGGAACCTGCAGCGAAACTAGGCACAATTTCCATCCAAAATTTTGACTTTTAATTTTCTGATGAGCCTGAAGGAAATAATGAAACAAACAATCAGCTCAACATAGGCCTGCGCCTATTATGTGCAGGGCCAATCAGCATTTGAGACCTGTCCTCTCTAATATAAATCAAGGCAGTTAGCAAAGGCAGTTAGACCAGGCGCGCGACATAGGCCTATATATCTACTCAACGGGATTTGTGAGATGGCTCGACGCAAAGGGGATTTGTGGGAGGCGACGGAGAAGAGTAGATGAATCCAGTGAACTCCGGCGGGGGATTCACCATGGTCAAGCTCTTCTTGGTCATGACGTCGAACACCCAGATCGCGTGGTGCCCGCGCCCCTCCCCCGTCCCCGTCGGGTCTTCTCGCCGCCACCGACCAGACAGACGACGCGGCCTTGAGCCCGGCGGGTATGGTCCGACCTCGCGCCACGCGTGGCGGACGCCCATCCACTCCATCGATCCCTCGTTGCACCAGATGCGGCCGCGCGCTCGAGCGGGTGGCCTGGTCGGACACTCGACTCGCGCGTGAACTGGCTGCGTTTGCTTTGATTAGCGGGAGCAAAACTCATGAAACAAGAAGAGTGAAGTGAAACAGAGCAACAGAGTGAAACAGAGGAAACGGTGCCCTCCGCAGCGACAAAGCAGAGGAAAAAGTGCCCTCCGATCCGCAGCGACGAAACCGGCATTAAACCCAGCGCTGTGGGCTTCACCGCGGCCAATGGCTCGAGGCGCCCTGCGCGCGCGTGGCCTTCGCACTGTTCACCGCGCTGCCGCCGTGGCTCTCCGGCGACCGCGTGGACCACCTCCTACCTCGCGCTGTGGACCGTCCTCCTCACGGTGGCGATCCACGTCTCATCACCCCCGACCGGTCCGCCGAGGCCGTCTTCGCTACCAGCAGCGAGGAGCGAAAGAGCAGTCCGTTCTCCCTCCGTCGCTGGCGTCAGCGTGGGCGCGGCATGGGTGGTGGTCTTGCAATCAAAAGAATGGATAACACACGACTTGTAAAATGAACTTCTTTTTTTTTGCAAGGGGATGTAAATGAACTTCGTTGTTCACTTATGTGATCGAAAGGGCGAAGCAGCGAAATTGCACCAACCGATGGGTGGTCACGTTACGCTCTTCCAGGTCTGGCAAATTGTTGAGCTGTCAATCTAATTCTTTCACACGCCCGATACACTGCCGCTTCGGTCCACTGATCCGACGAGTCGGCGATGCCGGCGGCTTCACTGCAGTGCAGGCACACTCGACGCAACCAGCGAAACAAATGACGATAGGCGTTGCACCTGCACACGCATTGCCCTCATATGTTATACAGGATGAAACAGCACGTGCAACTTGCATATTACACACGAGACGATTAATCTTTCTTTCATCGGATTCATCCATCGGCTTACTCGAAACGGGGCATGGAATCAATCAGATGAAATGGAACAG
This sequence comes from Eragrostis nindensis, assembly GCA_012490785.1. NCBI lineage: Eukaryota > Viridiplantae > Streptophyta > Magnoliopsida > Poales > Poaceae > Eragrostis > Eragrostis nindensis. The sequence goes on from JAAXCT010000183.1 coordinate 505,283, forward strand.
CACGAAATGTGCACGGGATGCAGGCAAGCGATTATTATGTCGATTAGTTTACCTGAAGCGTTGGCAGAGGGGCTGACGTTTGTCCACAAATGCTCCTCGTCCTACCGGCCTCTCGTCTTCAATGGGACATGTCTTCGAGTAAGCAAGCTCCGTGCGTTCCTTTGTGAGCTGCGAATGATATATATCGAATCAACAAAAGGGAACTAAGAAAACGTAGTAGCTCAATGTAACAAAACAAAATTATATGAAGCCTCAGTTGATTTATTGTATTACATTATCTTGTTTAATGGCAGAGGGGCTGATGTTCGTCTTAAAGCTGAAATGATCCCTTGTGTACGACACATACCACTTCCTTTCAATGTTGTTGTCGTCGTCATTTGCATAGGCTTTGACCTGCTTGATATGGCTGAACTTTTCCCACTCAGGGCCAGATTTTCCTATGGCTACGGAAGTGAGTAGAGATATGTCGCTGTCAATCTTCAGCAGATGCCTCGGGTGTACATCCTGCAAGTATCCAGGGAGCGTACCCATGTCATAGTCCTCCAGAACAAGCCTCTCTAGTGCAGGCACACCCTCCAATACCTTCAACTTTGGGCATTTGATGATTGTGAGATCCTGCAGTTTTGGTAGATTACAGATCCTCTCGAGGCCAGAGCACCGAATTACCTCGAGTTCTCTTAGGTGCTCATGATGGTGTAGCTGTATGAATTCTGGTCCAACTTGCTTGATGGCTGGGGCACACTCAATCTGCAAAAACTCCAAGCAGGGGAGCTGACACAAGCCGTCAGGGATCTCGGCGCAACAGGGCAGGTCTTCCAATTGCAGAATCCTCAATCTTCCTAGGGGCACAACTGCATTCGGCGCCATCCATCTTGGGAGTCGCCTACCAAAGTATCCTTCGATTAAGAGTATTTCTAATGAAGGTGGAGGGCAGAGCTCATCAAACACCTCCTCAATTTTTCGATGCCCTTTGTCAGAGATGTTGTCTTTGCCTTTTAACAACCGGCTATTATCTCCATGTCTGCTAGTGCAACTTAACTTCAGATTGGTCAGGTGAACCTTTCCATCAAGCTTGATATTTCTAGCAACTGAGGAAGAAGATACATTCTCTAGGCCATTTATGCTGAGGTTAGTGAGCTTCGAGAGAGGCCCCAACTCTTCCAAGCTACACCAGTCTTCATCCATGTGGACTGGAAACCCATATAACTTCCTCAAGCTAGTTAGGCCACCAAAACCCCTGGGAACATTACTTATATTTGTGCGAGAAAGTCCAAGAAACCTCAAGTCTCGTAGCTTTCCAATGCTAGCAGGAAGCTTCACCAAATTTTCACAACCAAAAAGACCAATATACTGCAAAAATTTCATCTTATGAATGTTCTCTGGCAGTACATATGTGTTAGTGTTTTCTATGGACAAATACCTCAAGTGTTTGAGTTGGACCAAAGATTCAGCCAACGTATCGAACTCCGCACCTTCTACATACAGAGTCCGTAGAGTTGAAAAAGCAACCAATGAATCACGAGGGTTGATCTTTACATTCCCGACTAATACTAGTGTTCTTACTGATATCTGTGCTTGTAGAGACCTCCACTCTAACACATCTGATTCTGATCCTTTATTTTCTAGTGACAACCGAAAAAACTTTTCTGAATTACTAAGTTTAGCAGCAAGATCAATCTTACTAATATTACTTGCTACTAATGCTTCATCTCTGGCCACATATTGAGCAAATGAGCGAACAACATCATGCATGCGGCAAACTGATTGATCAAGATACTTTACATCCGGCTCTATAAGGTTCCTCAATATCAGATCGTCATAGTACTTCGTCCCTATTTTTTGCAAGTCATCAGTGTTTCCATGAACCAACCCTTCACCAATCCACATGCCAATAATATCGTCACAAAAGAACTGTGTGCTCTTGGGAAGCAAGGAGAAGTGCAGAAAGCAAGGTTTCAAAGAAGAAGGCAAATCCTGGTTGCTAAGGTATATTGCATAGTTTAGCTCTTCAGGCATTTGAGATACTGACCATATAGAATCTTTTAGGACACTTTCCAATCACTCTGACTTATCTTTTTCTGACGCAGAAGGCCCCCCATTACTTTGACTGCAAGCGGCAAACCGTCACATTTTTGCACAATTCTCATTCCAATAATATCCTTTAGGTCATCAACCTGTGCTTCATCATTTTCATTTCTGATGACCTGCAAGCAACCAAGGCCTGTTAAGTCAGTGAGTCATGTAAATATGCTTAGTCCTAGTACTGTGTGTGGAAGGTAAATCAACTGTGGGTAGTGTGTTCGTCGGAGTGAACATGTCCTTCATTATGCTTAGCGTAAGGTATGTCTGAACCAAGGGAAAAGAATCCATACGTATAGCACTAGAGAGCATTTAATACTGATTGTGCACTAAAAAGAATACGTAGTCTCTAATATAAGTGCGCATGTTCATATATCTCTGCTTCAGGCTGCTCCGGAACTACGGCGGACCTCACTTCTGAGGGGAGTCGCAGCCGCTCATGATGCAGCTCGCCAAACTGAGCCGACACTGAGACGGCGCTCACGCGCAAGAATGTGCTAATGATGGCATCGGCATCAATGAAACGTGGGTCCGACCGTCTCGTGCTCCTCCAGGCAGCCGGGCAATTCATGGGGCCGGACACCAATGCTCTACATTTCGAGGGACTAGATTAATTAGCTCCAGTTATGCTTCTACTTGAGCATAATTAAATCAAAAGCTTCTACCTTAGCATAATTAAACCCTCCTTGTTACGCTACCGAATCCACCGCATGCGATGTGCCACGGCACTGGTGAAAATCTCCTGGCGCCGTGGCACCTGATTGAGGTCTGACTGGAGACAGACACACTACACTAGGAATTGTTGCTGCCTTTATCTGTTCGTAAGGGTGTGCGGAAAATTTTGAGGCCCCGTGCGAAATCTTAGTTGAGGCCCTTAAATTTAGCCAAGAAAAATAAAGTAATACAATTCACAATGTATTTGTAATGGCAAAACAAGAAAAAAATATGTGTTGCAACGCATGCATAATCTATCTATTATATATATAATTGACGACGAAAAGAAACCACCACGTTCGCTCTAAAATGCTAGAAATTCCCACGTTAATTCCCACGTTAATCTGAGAAAATAAGAAGAGAAAATTACCCACCACTGCCATTATGAAAAAATTAGTCACAAAATCCCCTAAAAATATTTATAAAAAACTAGCCAAAAATACCACTCGCACCTATTTCTAAATTACCCACCATGCCATTATGTGTCAAAAATAGCTAAATTCGGAATAATAAAAAATAACCAAAAATACCCTTTAAACCTATTTTAAATTACCCGTGATGCCGTTATAAGTCAAAAAAAATAAACTCGGATTACAAAAATTAGCTAAAAACAAACCTAATTCTTATTTTATTTACCCACAGTAACATTTTGAGCTCAAAACAGCTAAATCTAAAATATTCAATATACACTTAATTCCTATTTCTAAACACATTGTTATAAAAATACATCTTCACATGTCTAGCGTGGAATGGCATATTTTCTTATTTTAGAATGACACATTTTCATCAAAAGATTTATTTATAGCATGACACATTCTTTTTTCCTACCATGAGATATGTTAGTTGTTTAGCATAGCACGTTTAAACCGACCTCACTTCTAAAACACAATCAAATACATTGTTAGACAAGACACAATCCAAGATACATGTGGACTCATCTCTCACACTCAAATTAAAGGACGGTGAGAAATTCTCTAATCTATTTTTTACTATTATAAAATAAATATTATTAATAATAAACTATGTTAAACTTTTATCATAATATAAAAATATTTTAAATAGTATAATAACTCTAGCCGCGTAAATGCACAGGCAGCCATACTAGTATTCACTTCAAAAGCATCATGCTTTTATGTTTTTCCTGTGAATAGAACTTTACAAACCCTAGATTAGCCAAATTAAGTAATGAGTTATCAACGCAAGGACATGCAGGGGGCCACAGCCGCAGAACATAGTCGCCAACAAGAGTTGCCGATGAGAAAAGAGACGTCCCAACATCGTCCTGGCAATCTTGGTCTTGATCGAGCATTGAAAGGATATTTTCAAGCTGCAAGGCTTCTTTTCAGCAGCAAACTAGCATACGAAATTGACTTTGGCTTGGGTCTGCATTGGTTTGATGCTCTTTTTTTCCTGTAATATTGTACGTATATATGTAAAATACCTATCCAATTTGGGGGTCCTATGCGAGCGCACCGCTCTCAAACCCCAAGGGACGGGCCTGACGTCAGCGATTAATTAGCCACATACCGTTCCTTGGCCTCATGCTGCACAATCCTGGACAGCCTCAATCTGTTCGCTCTTTGGCTCGCTCTGTTGCTTGGTTGGGTAACATTTGAGCAATTTTACAGTGCACAATATTAAGAATCCAACAATCCAGATCATTAGTTCCCCTCTTATCCCAGTACCACTGGGAATAGTATCAATAATACTCTGGTAGTGTGGGAAAATAATACATGGCAATGCATGCATGGCGGCTAGCTAGGTCCGTGCTTGTAGCGCGAGATCGCTGCGAGGGGGGGGGGGGGGGGGGGGGGTCGCGGTGCTGTAGGTTTCATGGGCGGCGGCGCGGCACGAAGTGGACCGATAGAATTAAATTAACCAATATATCCTTTTGGATATCATCAATATTATATTGGTGGTATTATGTACTTTGGTCGACCAAGCGCAACCAGTAGCAGGTAGTCAAGGACAAAAGACCATGAATTGTTATGTTCATAACGGGAAAAGAAAAGAAGGAAGAGAGAATCTGCTACGAACATGCAGCTCCTCACCTCAGGATGTATAGCTGACCGAATTAATTATTCATTATACCCTTAAGAGGATGGTGAATGGAAAATAAGTATTTCCTTCGAGTGCAAGAAAGAAAAGACCTCGTAATTTAGTGGACTGTCCTGCCAGACTGAATTGTCCGAGAGGCGTATGGCCAGGGTTACTGATGCTCAGAGAAGACGGTTCAATTTGCATCGTGGCGGAGATGGACAGATGGTAGAGAACCAACCATGCAATTTTCTCTCCCACTCTACTCGGGGGCTATTGAAGCAAGCAACACCGAAGGAGTTGTAGGCAATAGCGATAGCCTCACCAGCCGCATCCGGCGTCAGCGGTGTGAGCATTACCTCGGTCCAAAGTTATGCAGTTTATGCCAAAATTTTTGTGCAAAATTCGAATGTATCATGCATACTGTAGCGGTTGTACAATAAATAGGTCATGTATACTTAACTGATACAGTGCGTTCAGTAGTTGATTATAAAGTAGTAGTAAACTCACTCTAACTACTTAACTAATGCGGTGCATTCGGCAGTGGGCTAGGCTTGATTTTAGATAAAGGAAAATTCTATTTAATCAAGCAGATGAAAACATCCTGGCTTTTACATTATTCGATGCAATTAGCTGTCCATTACTACAAAACTCAACTATATGTGTAGACTCCGCCTACCCTATAGGTCAAATAGGACATCACCGTACAACGTGTGTAAATAGTAAATAATTCGCTAACATAATATATTACCAAACTTCCGCCTATGTTTGACTAGAGTTGCTGCTTTTCTTTTATGTGATAGCAGACTATAAACTAGTGAACCCGCTTTAACATTGTCCGAAAATGACTGGGTACAAAATGATGACCAATAAATTCACATGCGAGAAGGAAATGGCAAACATGGCTGCCCCAGACCTGAATCAGAGACAGAGAGAGAGAGAGAGAGAGAGAGAGAGAGAGAGAGTTCCTTGCTTGATAAGCAATAGGTCTGGTTTGATAGGATTCCATGAAGGATTAAATAGGATGCCCAACCTGTCTTACTAGTTAGAAAGCACAATAACAAAAAGGGTCTGTAGGGGCGGCCCAAAACCACCTGTAGGGGCGGTTTTGCGAACCGCCGCTGTGCAAATGTCGCTACAGACATTGGTCTGTAGCGGCGGTTCCCGAAAACCGCCCCTACAGAGGACCTGTAGGGGCGGCCCACTTTATAGTCCGCCCCTACAGAGGGACTCTGTAGAGGCGGCCCACTTTTTGGTCCGCCCCTACAGATGGATTCTGTAGGGGCGGCCCACTTTATGGTCCGCCCTTACTGCTGATTTTCAAAAATAAAAAAAAATTACAGTAATCCAAATGTCTAGTTTTTATTATGAAACAACAGATCAATTCTAGCTCTGAGAAGTGTTATTAGACAGTTCTGGACAACCTAGACACCAGCCAAGTATCTGTAGCTAACCAACTAACCAACCTGACAGTGCTGGTACCCACTAACCAACTAACCAAGTCTTGGGCACTTATCATCTTCACATTTGTAGATCTTTGCGTTGGCATAACCAAGCTTTATAGTGATATTGCGCTTCAATTCATTCTTGAACGAACAGTCTGAAAATCAAGAGGAAATAGAAGCATAAGCATGTGAAGATTTGTGTAAAGATATTGCGCTTCAAGTCATCCCATCCATGAGAGACTTGAATCGAAACCTATCTAGAGATTGACTAATCGGTCATTTGCCAACACAACCGATGGGCACAATTGTAGCAGCAAGGACTGAACTCAAAATTAGAGAATCATGTGTACTGTAGCTGCATGATATCGATTGCAGTAGAAATCACTCAGAACCCATTAACCCTACGGCAGGACACTCAGAACCCGATGGCACCACAACAGGCGCAGCGCGAGAACAGTGCAGGGCAACGAGGCAAGCATGGATGGACTGGTGAGCAGGAGCAGCGTACCTAGGCTCCGGCGAGCGCACGCCGAGAGCAGAGCAGAGGCGAGGCGGGGACGTACGAACAGCAGCGCCGAGCGGAGCCGAGACTCCACCGACTCGACGAGACACCGCGGCGGAGCGGGGACGGTGGCGGAAGAGCAGCGCGCCGATGGGGCCCACGCCGGCGGCGCGGAGGCGGACCTCCTCGGCGGCCCGCCACGTGGCGCGCACCCTCGCCAGCCGCGGCTGACGGCGGCCGACGCCGCCACGCCGCGCGGCGCCAGGCGCCTCAGCACCTCCACCACCACCTCCCCGGGGACGCGCCGGCCCGCGCCCAGCTCCACCCACCCCGCCTCCTCCTCGTCGTCATCCACGCCGAGGCCGCCGTGCCGGGGTCGTCGCCGCGCATGTGGGGAGAATCGAGGAGGGAGGCGGCGGGGTGAGAGAGAGAAGTGGATGAGGGAGGCAGCTGGGGAGTGCTAGGGTTGCGAGAGACAAGTGCCAATTATACACATGGGAAAATTGGTTGTGTAGCACTGAAAGTTAGTCGTTTACGGAAAATACCACCGAAAGTTCCCACCAACGGAAAATACCATCGAAAGTTGCATGTCTACTCGGGATCTAGCACTCTTCTATTTTCTGGACAAAATGCCCATGGCTCTCTGTTCTGAATGATGTGGTTGCTTCTACTGTACCATAGACACCCAATTGTCGCTGCAAATTCGGATCATCCATCGAAGAATAGACACCAATTATACAAATCGGTCTCAAATCGTCCGCATGTATCATCACAATTCATCCAGACTCAATTCGAACACGAACCAATTTAGCTAGGGTTGGGATTGAGTCTTACCCATATGGAACGACACAGGAATCCATCTTGTTGGGCGTCGGGTGGATGTGGTTCAGGTCAGGCAGACCATCGATCCACGATGGAGCTGGGCGAGGGCTCGTGGTCGAGCTGGGCGGCGCAGCCTCATCACCGGATTGGAGCAGGGGCGCGCATCATCGAATGAAGCAGGGGCAGCGGCGGGTCTTCCAGGAGAGTCGTGCGGCGGGTCTGAGAGAGATGGGGGGCGACGGGTCTCGGTCTCTCGGGGGAGCAGGGCGGCGGCACCTGAGTGAGGCGCGGCGGCAGCTGGACCAAGCTCGCTCGTAGTCGACGGCAGCTGCAGAGTGGGGCGAACAGCCGCGCGCCTCTGTTTGTGAAGACGAACAGAACGATTCAGTTTTGCCAGGAGCCGGGTAAGGGCATAAGGGTCATTTTACATAGGCATTCTAAGCAAAGTGGTAATTTCAGAGTACAAATGCAACTTTCAATGCTATTTTCCGGAGGGAGGAACTTTCGATGGTATTTTCCGTAAGTGACGAACTTTCGATGCTACACAACCAATTTTCCCTATACACATCTGGGCTCCTGTAGAGACGGCCCATAAAGAAAACCGCCCCTACAGAGTCTTCTGTAGGGGCGGCTCACAACATGGGCCGCCTCTACAGACCTCAACCTCTGTAGGGGCGGCTCGTAATGTAGCCCGCCCCTATAGAGAGTCTGTAGGGGCGGCCTATAATGTGAGCCGTCCCTATAGATGCCCAGTAGCGACGGCCCGCCTCCGACACATCTATAGAGGCGGATTTCTTTGATGTCCGTCGCTATTATTTTTTTGGTTGTGTCGCTACAGACTGTTTTTGTTATAGTGAAGGGTCCCAATTTTCCAAATTTTTTGTTTTATAAAATTGATCTCGAAAAAAGTTTTGTACAATTTAGCTGATCACATCCAAGTGAAGAAATCAATGAGTTGCAACTAAGAACAATGCTACGGTGGCTAGCTAGGAGTGGGATCAAGACCTTGTGTTTGTTCAAATTAGAGTATCTAGCTTAGACATGTAAGTCAACAAGTAACGTAAAAAAAAAAGCATACTAGAATCTCTTATACTTAGGGGCAGTTTGGATCCCTTGCCGGCTCACCTCGCCCAGCAAAGCTAGCCTTGCCAGCTGCAGAGAGCCGTTTCAGCTCGCTCGATCTAGCAACAAATTCCTTGACGGCACAGGCACCGAGGCATTGAGCAAAAGAAACCAAACGTCTGATTTCTTGCCTAGCTAAGCAAAGCAAGCAGCAGCAAGAAATCCAAACGCGCCCTTAGTGACAGAGAGATGCATGATTAATAAAGATTAATTTATTAGATGGGTAAACATGTACGCACCTGCTGCTTGAGCAAGAACCACGCATCTTCATCCTTTAATTTGTCGATACTATGGACCTCCACAGCATTCATCCCCCGAGCAACCATGTAATGTCTCGTGGTGACGAGAACACAGCTACCTGGTGCCAGTGCATGAGCCAATGGAGTCTCTAGAACATCCACCCATGCCTTTTGGTCCCAAACATCATCCATCACAAGTAAGGTTTTGTGCCCCATTAAAGCTTTCTTAAGTGTTCTCTCAAGTGCACCCTTCGTATTTCCAGGTGCTTGGTAGTCTCCTCCAGCTCCAGTGATACATTTCCTTAGCAGTTCAGTGGCATTGAAGTCTTGGTTGACACTCAACCATACTTTTTTTGCGAACTCATGTTGGATTGTGTCGTCATTGAAGATCTTTTGGGCAAGGGTAGTTTTTCCAATCCCACCAACTCCGACAATGGCAAAAACCATAATTTTGTTGTGTGCTCTGGTGGTTTTCTCCTCCTTTGTCAGCATCTCAACTAGACTTCTTGTGTCCTCCTCAATCTTCTCACCGACCAGGCCTGACTCATTGAGCTCCCCTGATGTCTCACGGTTTGAGGAACGTGAGGACGTACTATTTCTACTATGATCCTCTTCAGAACCGAGGTTAATGAAGTTGAAGGCCGCACTACGCTCCTTAATGTCATCCAACATCTGGTTGAGCTTCTTTATACGGCTACCAATGTCATGGGCGAAGAGGGGATTACGCATGCAGAACAACAAGGGGTTGAAGCACCCTGCATCTATGTGTTTTCCCCGCTTCATGGCCTTTAGCTGGCATAGGTCGAGGATGTTGGTGGCATCGTACAAGGCACCTTTTAGCTCTCTCACCCATTCTTGCACGGTATGGTCAGTGATGTTCCTTCTATCTGCATCAGCAAGGAAGTTCTTGAGGTCCTTAAGCTTGATGCTCATCTTATCCATCTGGCCAGAGGCTCCGAACAACAAAGTGACCTCTTCTTTAGTCATCTCAGCCAGCATGTTCAGGACATAGGATGCCAAAGAGCTCAAAACAGTCGCCATGGTGCAGGTTGAATGTTCTGCAAAATGAATAGAAGTTATGCTCCATATATGATTTCTAGTAGGATTCCACTAATTACACTCTACTCCAAGCAGACTTAAACCTAAATATTGTATTCTATCCTTTATATTGTACTAGAGACTCTACTTAAAAGTCAGTTTTTCAAGTATTTTGTTTTATGTCACATGTGAAAACATGGAAAAACTAAAGGTTATTCTTTGATAAGACTCTTTGTATCTGGAATTAATAAAACCCTCATCAATACTAGGGAATTCTCACACCTATCTATCAAAGCAATCCATGTAATAGTAATACTAATAATGAACTCTACGTCCAATAAAGCAACAATTAAATTCATTTTTCTAACGCAAAGAACAACCGTGAACTAAGTGGATGAAACTCTACAAAAATACAATTGTGTCAATCTCGCAAGTGCAAAGAACAACAGTGAACTAAGCAGGATTCCACTTGTACAATTCAAATAAACTACTTAAAATCCTATCATGCAAGGATTTTGCTTTATATCACTTCAGAAAAACTAAAAGCTCAAGGCTGTTATTCCTTCAAACTTTTCTATCCAAATTGTACTAGGGGGTTCTCACCTGTCGGAACAATCCGTTATAGCAAACACTGAACAATACGTCAACTATTGCAATGATAAAAGTCATTTGAAACCAGCACTGAACTATGCAGATGCGAACTATATACACTGGAATGCACAAAATCAAAGACATTCGTAACACACGATTTGAAGCCTTATCAGGAGGAGATCCGCGAATGCTGTTAAAAATGACCTTGATCTCTGTTTTGATGAAATGGAGAGGGGAGAGCCCAGTTCCAAAATTACCAGGAGATCAGCCCCAGGAAGTGGAAAGCAAGAAAAATAGGGAGGCAGAGTATTGTTACCTTAATTTGCAGGGGGCTCTTTGGGTTCCCTGATCTCAATTTGCACCTGAGTCTTGAGCAACGGGCGGCGTTGAAATCTGGAAGGTGAGAGGCAGATCATATATACACCAGATGTGGTGGCAATAAAAAGAAATCCAAAACTTGAGACAATGTTCCAGGATCCATACTAAACTAATCTGGCATCCTAGATAATTTGTGGGTAAGAGCAGAACATATATGACCCTCCTGGCTACGTAGTACCTTACTTGTGGATGCAGCCATGGAAACGCCTTTTCGTCCTCGTTCACTTAACGAGTTCCTTGTCTATCAAGAGCATAGCTGCTTTCCTCCTTTACAAAGGCATATGCTTCCCCGCCACAAAGGCATTTATGCATGCCTTGCTTGACGATGAAGCAATGCTACTCTGCTCTCTGTGCTCTACTTTCTTAGTTTTTCCAAAGTTGAGTTTTTGAGTTCGCCGCTGCACTTTTATGATTTTATCATCGGTGCGTAGCTGGCTGTGGCCGATCACTGATAACTGAATCATGAGGTGGCTTTGAATCAAGCAAGCGATGGGCCTGCCTGAGCATGGAGAAACTTTTTGATCATTAATTTGTTCGAAATCGAATAGTAAGTCTCTACAGCCCTCTACTGTGCATTCACTTGCCTCTGTGTAACTTGTTGCATATATTAAGTGACCAATATATAAACCCAGTTTGCTAGTTGTGGTTTCAAGTGTAGAAACGTTGGAATCAATAATGTGACTAACGGATTTTAAATATACTGTCATTACCGTGTAGGCATTGTAGTGATGAGTCTGTCCGTCATGGACACGGCTACTTATCCGAAGACACGTTTGGTCATTTTTCAGAGTTTTCAGTTTTGTTTTTTCTCAAAAGGTATTATCAAGTTTGGAGCTTTGAGATATGCTCACAATGGAGCCTATGTCAGTTAAAACAGGATGTTTCAGTTGGACAATACGTCGGTGTTTGTCTTGGATTGGAACCAAACTAGTGTAACCCAGTCGTAAACGTCAGATGGAGCAAGAATTCGTTCAAATAATTTGTCGAATCTACACTTCATTTTTTTGTTTCTGTAATGGAAACTGTTAGAATGGGATTATCATTTACTTGTTTAATGGGCTTGTGCGCCGGTCATTCTTGGCCCGTGCGCGTTGCGCGCCTTTAGGGCTGCGCCTCCGGCGCTGTGCGCCGTCACGCGACTACGGTCGTCGGATTCCCCATTGATCATGTTCTATAAATCAACGGTGCGTGGAATCCCGACCGGGTCTATATATGTGTAACCCTTGTTACCCATCAATATACAACAATTATTCGCGTGACTATTCCGCTATCAGAAACATGCAACTATGCAGGCATGTAATCTGAAAAAAGAAAACAAATTGAGTCAAGAAGCTGTGTGTTCCCCTAACTATGCGGTTCTGATTGGGATAACCGAGAACAGAGCAGGCCAATTCCTCAGACTGCCCCCAATTCGCCAAAAAAAAAAAAAAACTCTGCCTGCCGTAATCCCGTTGTGCTTATCTGACAACGGCAGCGAGTTCACCGTCTTCCGCATTATGGCGCGCTCCTCTCCTCCGAGGCCAGGGCTCGCCAGACGAAGCCCGTGCTTTTCCAGGTGCCCGACCCCTCTGTCCCCTCACTTTACCGCACCACCAAGTCCCCGCGCCGGCCGCCGATTCCTCCACGGGCGGCAAATCCTGTTGTCGGTGTGCTCTCGCCGCCCTTGGAGCCACAGGCGTTCGAGGCGTACTACTCCAAGATCAAGCAGCTTCTGGGACCAGTGCCAGCTGGTGCAGCGGGAAGCACTGCGTCGAGCTCAAGGCCAAGTTCAAATGAAAGCCAGACACGCCAAGCAAGCAACGGAAGTCTGACATGCTGCTTGTGTCCAAATGAGGCCACCGCACAACCAGGAAGAGGTTTTACAGTTGTACTCCCTCTGTTTTTAATTATATGACACCGTTGACTTTTTCGTTAAATTTTGACCAACAATATAGCAAATAATTACTTTCGAATGTGAAATAAATATCATTGGATTCATCATCAAAAGCACTTTAAGGTTCACTTATACACTTAGTTATTTACACAAATATGTATAGATAAGACGAATGGTCAAAGTAACGAAAAAAATCAACGGCGCCATATAATAAAAAACGAAGGGAGTACTAGTAAAGAGTTAATTTCTGGTGAGTCATATGTGTGTGTCGCTGAAGATATTGGTGGTCCGTCTGGTAAACCTGGAATGCGTAAGAACATCACTGTGGCTCTGCAGGCGGTTGGCTACTTATGTTGCCATCACGGTGTTGTATGTTCACTTGATTTATGTTACTTAATGCATATAGTTCACGAATCAACATATTTCATTATTCAGTTGATGGTTTAGTGGGGAGAAAGTGTTCAAATAAAGGCTGTAATGCATTGCACATATATTCATTAAGAAGTTTTTTTAAATATCAATCTGAATTAGTGTGGCCATGTTTTGTTCCACCAGTGTGTGCTTATAATTATTTAACGAATATGATTTATTGTGCATATTGGGACATCGCTATGTTCCATATAAAGTCATCTTACTGACTTTTACTAATATAGAAATATTGTTGAGCTCATTACTTACTGATAAATTTCGTGGTCCTGTTTATTTATTGGCAAACATAACTAATGTTTTCTACGTTTCCACTTGAATTACTTGTTGATGCTGAACGAAATACAATATTTGATGCAACACTTATAAATTGCAATGTACATGTTTCCTGACATGCATGCTGCCTGTGTCCAAATGGGGTCAATTGCACTAGAACCAGCAAGAGGGCTTACCTGTTATGCTAAGAACCTAATTGCTGCTGATTCGTGTGCATGTGTGCAGTCAACCGACAACATTACTGTGGCTCTGAGGCAGTTTTTAGTGGGTCAAATTTTGAGTTCTATATATAAAATTTTGAAACAGGATCAATTTTGAGCAGCTACGGTCATTAGCACTTGGGCTTTTTAATTTATAAACAATGCTATGCTGAAAGAGATTCTTTCTTGCACTTTCAGTTGATATGCTATGGTGTTTGCATTAGCATCGGCTTCATGCTATAAATTGACTGTTGACTTCCATATCCAGACATGCGTTCGAAGCAAGCACGTCGCTTGAAGCATCCAAGGGTATAAAACAGGCAACTTAAGTACACCGATCCTCACTTAAGCCGTGCAGAAGAAACTCTGTCAGTGGGCAGTTTCCCTTGAGTTTTGCCCTGTTCTCTATGAACAAAAACAATGCCATGGGAATGCTAAATTAGCAGTGTTAACAAATAAGAGGAAATTCCCTATATGGCCTCAGAAAAAATGACCATGCCTTGTATAGCCTCCTCCGAATCCAACTTCCTTGTGAGGCCTAGAAACAAATTTCAGTTTCCTCCATGGCCCTTCGTTAGTTTGAGGCCTTAACGGTGTTAAATAGAGGATGAAAAGACCATTTTACCTCTGTTTTGAAATGGACTTCAATTATGTTTAAAAAATTCGTGCAAATTTGAATATTTATTTATAGGTGCGTCATTGTTTCGAAAGTGTATATATTGGCTTGTTATTTTCGAAATGAGCATTACTTTCATACTTTAATGAGAAAATGGACAAAGTGTTATCTATATGCACACAATCAAGATTTGCACAAATACAAAAACACATGACAACTGGATTAACTTGGCAAATGCAATGTCTTCTAGTCTACCCTTCTTGTAATTATGCCAATGATGTCCATAGTCCATGCAAATAGGGCATTGGTGCTGCCCTTTCTCTTTTTATTGTCACCGCTACAGGCGTCGAGGGAGAGCCTGCCGCAGCCCGCCGCCGCGGCGAGGTGGGCGCCGGCCGAAGCCATGGCGACCCCTGTCCAGGCGGCGCCGGCGCTGCATCTGGTGGGCGAGAGGGCGCGACCCGCATCTCGGGCGAGAGGCGAGGCGCGGGGCGCGGGCGGTGTCGTAGCTGGCGGCGCCGAGGCGTCGGCGATGGCCGCAACTCGGGCGACGGCGAGGCTTGGGCGCGGGCCGGCGCCGCATCTGGCGAGGGCGAGGCTTGGGCGCGGGCTGGCGTGCGAGGCGTTGGCGCTGAAGGCCGCGGCCGCGGCGAGGTTGGCCGCGGCGGATGCCGTTCAGACGGCGCGGGCGAGCGCCGCCCTGCTCCTGCGCCGGAGCCTGGCGACTGGATCACGCCGCCGCCCTCCGCCATTCTCCTGTTCGCGAGCCGCGTCGGTTTTTCTTTTTTTCCCCAAACGTTATTTCGGTCTGGCTCGGCTGGCTGGGAGGGAACACGGCAGGGAGAGGGCACAATGGACATTGTGCATCGTCTGATTGGGAATTTTCACGGCAGCGGTCACGGAAGGCCACAGAGGGAACTGAAATTTGTTTCTGGGCCTCACAAGGAAGTTGGATTCGGAGGAGGCCATACAAGGCATGGCCATTTTTTCTGAGGCCATACAGAGAATTTCCTCAACAAATAATCATGTACCTAGCTATGATCTGTATGGTCAGAATAATCTTGCAGGTCTTTCTACGGACAAGGAGACAACCTCAGAATTTGCACCATCAGATATACTACGCGTGGTAGGGATCAGTTTATACTTGTTATTTTGTAGTACATTCAGTTGGATGTACATATAGATGGTAGCACATCCAGGAGAATATAAGATTTCCGTATGTTGCTTCTTGTGCCTTCGGTACTGTAATGATTGGTGTCATGATATGCTACTCAGAACCCCTTGTCTAGCTGCTCCTTGGAAGGAGCTGGAATGTCTACGGAGGTCAGGTAAGCTCACACAAATAACTAGTTTTTTTTTTTAGTTGCGTGAAGGTATTCTTATGTAGTCATGCTGTGTCTATACAGTGTTTCAATTACTCTTGTGTCTTGGGTCCTGTAATGATTGGTGTCATGGGATGCTACTCAGCAGAACCTGCCGCAAAACTAGGCTCAGTTTCCTTCCAAAATTTCGCCTTTTTATTTTCTGATGAAGCTGAAGGAAATAATGAAACAGAGCAACGGAGTGAAACAGAGGAAACGGTGCCCTCAGCAGTGACGAAACCGGCATCGCCCAAATAAGTCACAAACGATGACATACCCAACGCTGTGGGCTTCCCCATTACCGCCGTCGAGACAGAGCTGCTACCAGCTGATCCGTCCGGCGCCACCACCACGGCCACCGAGACCAATGGATCGAGGCGCTGTGGCTCCCCGCCGACCAGCCGCATGCAGCGCGCCGTGTGGACGTTCATCCGTCCGTCGCCCACGCGAGCTCCTCGACACGGCCAGCCTGTTCGGGTGCGCGCTCGCGGACTGTCCGCCGAGGCCGTCTCCGCTACCGGCGAGAAGCGGCCTGTTCACCACGTTCTCCCTCTGTCGCTGGGTGAGCGTGGCATGGGTGGTCCTGGTATCAAAAGAATGGATAAGTCACAACTTGTAAAATACTTCCTCCGTCCCGCAAAGGATGTCGCTCTGGCCAAAATGAAATTTCCCCGAAAGGATGTCGCTCTGGGAGAGAAACAGAGGCAGCGTCTGGCAGTGTCCTACCTTATCCCAAAAAAAAAATTCCCACGCAGTGTCGTCGTCCACTCGTCCTCCTCCAGAAAGAAAAGAAAAAAATCTCTCTCTCCTCTCTCTCCACTCCAGGAGAAGAAATCCTCTCGCGCTGTGTCGGTGTGGCTACTGTGTTCATGTCTGCTCCACCCCATTCTCTCTCTTCTCGTTACCTCCATCCCCATGACCTGCACAGCGAGGAGACGAGCTAGTGCGACGGCCAGCAGACGAAGCCGGCGGGCGCAGTGAGGAGCCGTGGCTGTGCGGCGAGATGGCCTCGGCCCCGGCGTCAGCGAGCTGCTTCCCGTCGGGATTGGTTGTGGGTGACCGAGCTCCATCCGTCCGGCGCGCCGCCGTCTTGCCCGCGGCCGGCGAGCGCGCCCGAGCCCGGGCCACCTCGTCGGCAACCTCCGCTGCCCCTCCCCTTCCTTTCTCCACCATTTCCCCTTCGATTCCCGGCTGTACCTCGGCGCCGCTCTCCGTCGTCACCTCGCTACGCCTCTCTCCGCCGGTGCGCATCCGGGGCCGGGAGAGCTGCGCCGTGGCCCGGGGAACATGAGCCCCCTCTGGATCTGCGCCGTCCCCGACGAGGACGGCGACGGCGACCGCGTGGAGGTCGTCTCCGTCGGGTCCCCGGGGCTGGACAAGGCGACCCTCGCCGGAGCGACGTCCGGTCGCATCCCTCATCCGCCCCGCAAATCTCTGGCCGCCGCCGCGTCCGCCGGACATCCGCGGCTGGCAGGTCGCCGTTCTGCCCTCTCGGCCACAGGCTTGGCGAGGTGGACTCGAAGCTTCTTTTCATGGCATTATTTTTTTTCTCTTTTCTCGTTCTCTCCGCAGCAGCCACCCGAGGCACTCGCTTGGACGCACGCGGACGCGTCCCAGTGTCGTACGAGGGCAAAAGAGTCATTTTCAAACTCCTTGGTAGGTGTGCCGGTGGCTAGAACGACAGCAATTTTGGGAAGGAGGTAGTAAACTTCCCTGTTCACTGATGTGAAACGGCGAAGCGGCGAAACTGCACCAACCGCTGGGTGGTCACGTTACGCTCTTCCGGTTCTGGCGATTTGTTAAGCTGTCAATGTAATTCGTGTACACGCCCAATACACTGCCTCTTCGGTCCATTGATCCGACAAGGAAGCGATGCGGGCGGCTTCACTGCAGTGCAGGCACACTCGACACAGCCAGGGAACCAAACAACGGTAGGCGTTGCACCTGCATGCATTGCCCTCATATGTTATACAGGACGAAACAGCTCCTGTGCGCGCACGCGACCCGGGTTCGAGCCCCCAGCGGCACCCGCGGCATTGTGCTCGTCACAGTGTCGCACTGCACTGTAGCACCAGTGGCTGAGATATGCCCCGCTGCAGTGTAGAGTAAAAAAATCCCCTCGTCCTCCCCGGGTCAAAGCACATGGTAAAGACTCGCGCCGGTTCTCACAACGGCCAGCTGAGTCCCTGTGTAGGATCGGGGAGGGGGTTCGGGGGTTTTCTCGGCCTGCGTGAGAGGCTTTCCTCCTTAGCAAAATGCCGTCGGGGGCGGTCTTACCCCCGGCAGGTCGAGTTTTTTTATACAGGACGAAACAGCATGCAACTAGCTTGCATATAATCGTGTATGCTTAATCTTGCTTTCATTCGATCCATCCATCGGCATACTCGTAACGGGACATGGAAGATATCAGATGAAATGGAACAACACGAATTGTGCGCAGGATGCTGGCAGAGCAATTACTCTGCCGATTATTTTACCTGAAGCATTGGCAGAGGGGCTCACGTTTGTCCGCTGATGCTCCTCGTCCTACCGGCCTCTCGTCTTCAATGGGACATGTCTTCGAGTAAGCAAGCTCCGTGCGTTCCTTGCGGGCTGCGAATGATATATCGAATCAGCAAGAGGGAACTAAGAAAACATAGTAACTCAATGTAATAGTACATAATTATACGAAGCGGCAGCTAATTCATTGTATTATAGTAACTCAATGTAATAGTACATAATTATACGAAGCGGCAGCTAATTCATTGTATTATAGTAACTCAATGTAATAGTACATAATTATACGAAGCGGCAGCTAATTCATTGTATTACATTACCTTGTTTAACGGCAGAGCGGCTGATGTTCGTCTTAAAGCTGAAAGGATCTCTTGTGTACGACACATACCACTTCCTCTTAATGTTGTTGTCGTCATCATCTGCATATGCTTTGACCTGCTTGATATGACTGAACTTGTCCCACTCAGGACTAGATTTTCCTATGGCTATGGAAGTGAGCAGTGACACATCGCAGTCAATCTCCAGCAAATGCCTTGGGTTTACATCCTGCAAGTATCCAGGGAGCGTACACATGTCATAGTCCTCCAGATCAAGTCTCTCTAGTGCAGGTACACCCTCCAATACCTTCAGTTTTGGGCATTTGCTGATGTAGAGCTCTTGCAGTTTTGGCAGATTACCGATCCTCTCGAGGCCAGAGCACCGAATCACCTGGAGTTTTCTTAGGTGCTCGTGATGGTGCAGTTGTAGGAGTTCTGGTCCAACTTGCTTGATGGCTAGGGCACAATCAATCTGCAAAAACTCCAAGCAAGGGAGCTGACACAAGCCTTCAGGGATCTCGGTGCAACAGGGCAGGTCTTCCAATGTCAGAATCCTCAATCTAGCAAGGGGCAGAACTGCATTCGGCGCCATCCATCTTGGGAGTCGCCTACCAAAGTATCTTTTGATTGTAAGATATTCCAATGAAGGTGGAGGGCAGAGCTCATCAAACACCTCCTCAATTTTTCGGTGCCCTTTGTCAGAGATGTTGTCTTCGCCTTTTAACAACCGGCCATTATCTCCATGTCTGCTAGTGCAACTTAACTTCAGATAGCTCAGGTGAACCTTTCCATCAAGCTGGATATTTCTGGCAACTGAGGAAGAAGATACATTCTCTAGGCCATTTATGCTGAGGCTAGCGAGCTTGGAGAGAGGCCCCAATTCTTCCAAGCTACACCAGTCTTCATCCATGTGGACTGGAAACCCATATAACTTCCTTAAGCTAGTTAGACCACCAAAACCCTTGGGAACATTAATTATATTTGTGCCGTTAAGTCTAAGAAACCTCAAGTCTCGTAGCTTTCCAATGCTAGCAGGAAGTTTCACCAAACTTGCACAACCAAAAAGGCTAATATACTGCAAGAATTTCATCTTATGAATGTTCTCTGGCAGCACATATGTGTTAGTGTTTTCTATGGCCAAATACCTCAAGTGTTTGAGTTGGACCAAAGATTCAGCCAATGTATCGAATTCCACACCTTCTACATGCAGAGTTCGTAGACTTGAAAAAGCAACCAATGAATCACGAGGGTTGATCTTTACATTCCCGACTAATATTAGTGTTCTTACTGATATCTGTGCTTGTAGAGACCTCCACTCTAATACATCTGATTCTGATCCTTTATTTTCTAGTGACAACCGAAAAAACTTTTCTGAATTATTAAGTTTAGCAGCAAGATCAATCTTACTAATATTACCTGCTACTAATGCTTCATCTCTGGCCACATATTGAGCAAATGAGCGAACAACATCATGCATTCTGCAAACTATTTGATCAAGATACTTTACATCTGGCTCTATAAGGTTCCTCGATATCAGCTCATCATAGTACTTCCTCCCTATTTTTTCCAAGTCATCAGTGTTTCCATGAACCAGTCCGTCACTAATCCACATGCCAATAATATCACCAACAACGAATATTGTGCTCTTGGGCAGCAAGGAGAAGTGCAGAAAGCAAGGTTTCAAAGAAGAAGGCAAATCCTGGTAGCTAAGGTATATTGCATAGTTTAGCTTTTCAGGCATTTGTGATACTGACCATGTAGAATCATCTAGCACATTTTCCCAATCACAACGTCTTATCTCTTTCTGACGCAGAAGGCCGCCCATTACTTTGACAGCAAGTGGCAAACCGTCACATTTTTTCACAATTCCCATTCCAATATCCTCTAGCGCATGAACCTGTGCTTCATCATTTTCATTTCTGATGACCTGCAAGCAGGAAGGGAGGCCCGTTAAGTGAGTGAGTCAGGTAAATATGATAAAACAAAATGTGGGTATTGTGTTTGGAGGTGAAATTGTATACGTCGCGTACGACTTGGGATGCAACATTCGACTGAATCCAGGGAAAAGAGTCCATATGTATATAGCACTAAGGATGAATTAATATTGAGGGTGCACTTAAATAACAGTGCTCATCACTTTTTATTTGTTGACCAACGTCAACAAATAGAAAAAGGAGTACCCGCATGTTAACAGCGGGTGAAGCCGGGCCATCCTCATCCCCTTGCTTCAAGCTGCTCTGGCTCTATAAGCGAATGTGTTCCTGTTTTTAAGTTTGGCGAATGTGTTGAAAGAATTGATTAGGTACTACTAAGACCATATATAGCATTGGTGGTGTGGCTGTGTTAGTCCAATCCTGAAGTGTGCCCCACGCTCCAGAACAACGGTCAGCCTCTTCGTTGTCGCGCCGCCCACAGTGCAGCTCGGCAAAATGGAGGCGGTATTGTGCGCAGGATGGGGGTAGCACGTGCTGCGGGGAACAACGGCACGTGACATGAGGCCAGCCCGGGGAGAGGCAGGCATGTCGCGCGTCAGAGAAGCTGGAGGTTTAAGGCAGGCCTGAGCATGGGTTTGGGAATCCACCCAACCCATCCACTCAAACCCAACCCAAACTGCGAGAGTGACTCATATGTGGATTGGGTTGAGACGTGTAAAACCCATTAGACCCACGGGTTACTTCACTATTAAAGATTTTCACAAAAATTAACTATTAGACTTGCGTTCACACTATAAAAAGTCTTATAAAAAAATTTATATCTCGCGTTCACACCATAAAATTCTCACGAAATCGATTGAAATTTCTTGTGGATAAATTAATTACTATAATGCAACTTTGTGCAAATTTATAGTCTTTAATGTGAAATTTTCACCTATATATAGATGAAATCTACGTAAAAAGCCTTTATCAAAAAAATTATATCTCGCGTTCACACCATAAAATTTTCACTAAATCGATTAAAATTTTTGTGGACAAATTAATTACTCTAAAGCAACTTTGTGCAAATTTATAGTCTTAAATATGAAAATATCACATTTAATTTTGTAAGTTTCAAACTTTAGAACCTTTAACCCATGTAACCCATTCAATCCACCCAACCCAACCTCACTTAAATGATCATTTTATGGATGGGTTGTAAACCCACTTAATTCATCTAAACCCATCCACGCTCCGGGCTAGTTTAAGGTCAGGACATAAAAACGGTTTATATATACCCTGCGGACCGGATCAAAGAATATTCAATGAACCTAATACAAAGCCAGGATGACAAGTGATTTTGGACAACCATAACGATATTTTCTATAATGCCTTCTAAATGTCTTGCGATTCATTGACTCTAGGGACATAATGACACTTTGTAAATTATTTTTACCAAATTTGTGACAATTTTATAGAGGCAACATATAATTACCGAGAGGAATTTTCATATAGTGTTAAATAAATTATCAAAAATATAGCGGTTCTGAATCCTTGAACTCAATACCTCAGTTACTAATAGTAACTTGTTCAGCCTCAATAGCCAAATCACCGAAACATCACAAGTTATTCATGTTTGGATCATTATTGTTCGGGAAAATCCCTTTTATGCCATTGCTTAAAATTATAATTCTGAATCCGCTATCGGTAAAACTCATATCCCTTATATGCCAGCGTTCTTAAACTTTTCCCTTCGGTGCCACTGGTTGACTCTTTTCTGTTAATTTTGCCTCACTAACACGCTGAAATGACTTGTTTGCCCTTGGCTTCATCCTTGGACACAGCACGCCATGGACGACACCGAGGCCGCGAGCCTAAGCGTCACGTGCTCACACCGCGCGTGCATTGCTGATGCCTAGGGTAAAATAAAATAGCCCCCCCCCCCCCCCCCACCCCCGCCCTTCTTCTCCAATGAGCCGGAGCTCTCGCGGCGCAGCCGGCGATGGCATCAGCCGTAGATTCCCTTAGCTGCGTGGGTTTGTACCCCGAGAATCCTCTTCCTACTCCGCCGGACATAGAGGAGGTTCGGGGGGGCGGCGACGGCCCGGCGGGGGGTGGCGATGCGGCAGTTCGAGCGTCCGCGCTTGGGGGGGGGGGGGGGGGGGGGGCTACTCGCGAATTGCGTCCGCCCAGGGCGTGAGGGATGGGGACCCTAAGCATGCGCGCCTCTGCAACTGCCGGCTCCTGCCACTACATCGCACCACCGTGTGACCGTCGTTGCAGCTGCGGCGTGCCGGCCGGCTGCCCCGGTCTCAAGCCCCAACCGCTTCGCCCACCCTCGTGGACCACTTCAACGCGCAAGCCGATGCTTTTGCTGCGGCCGCGGGCTCAAGCCGGGGCCCTCCCGCGCCTACGTGCTCATTTTCTCTTTCTCTTGATCCTATGGCAATCCCATCCATTTCTCCCTTTCATGTCTGTTCCGCGTCTTGGATTGGTCGTCCCGTGTCACCAGCGCACCCCAGCTTCCCTCCGCCAGGCAGTTCACTCCGTCGCGAAGTCCAGCAGGCCAGCGTGAGAATTGGGGTGCGATTTGGGTCGTGCGCACCGCTTGTACGTTGCTCCTTGTGATTGACGTGCGTGCTGCCTGCTTACCACCGCGTGTGCTCCGTGCCTTTTGCCGTGGCCGCCGCGTGCTACTGCTGCCGCCACCTGAGCTGCTTGCTTGCCATGCCCGTACGTTGTCTGCTATTGCTCTCTAGGTTTGGAGAGCAGTATGTGTGGACACTCAACAAAATGCTTCTACCGTCCATGTGACACATTCTTTTTCAGAATTTTTTACAGATTCTCTCTCTAGGTTTGGAGAAAAATAGGCCTCTACAATTTAATTAGAGGCAAATTAGAAAAATGCCAATAAAAAAGTGTATCTATAAATGGTTTTTGTTGTAGCAGGACCAGCTCCGGCACCATCTACACCATCAAAAGAACCAGTGGGATCTCGACGGATTTAGGAGAAGGTGAAAGAGAGAGGGGGAGAAAAACTCAGGTGAGATAATGCTTTATTTTCGCCCATGTGAGATATAGCTTTTAATGCTATATATACATGATGTTTGCAAGTAAGATATAATGAATCTACTTCTACAGAGAAGAGAAAAAAATTGCATTTGTGATTTTCATGCATTTTAATTATTAAAATAGAAGTATAGAATACCCACAAAAAAAGTATAGAAGGCAACATATATATTTTTTTGGATAATGGAATATCCTGGCCTTTACCTCAATGAGGCTACAGCCCATAGAAGGCAACATTGGTTCTGGGTGCTGACCTAGGTAGCTAGATAGACTGTGCAGCGCATGAGCAAGAGAACACTGTAATAACATATAATTAACTCATAAATACCTGCTTCTTGAGCAAAGACCAAGCATCTTTCGGCTTTAATTTTCAATATTGTGGTATGGCTCCTCTGCCATCATGCCTCGGGCAATTTGATGATTCCTTGTGGTCACAAGGACACGACTACCCTGAGCTACGACATTTGTCAACGGTGTTTTCAGCACATCCTCCCATGCTCGATGGTTCCAAACATCATCCATCACCAGTAAGGTCTTGCACCCTTTCAATGTTTCCTTAAGAGTTTTCTGCAACACTTCCATTGTATTTCCAGCTGCTTGGTTGCCTCCCCCAGCTTCTATGGTTCTCCTCAACAGCTCAATATCACTATAATCTTGGTTGACACTCACCCATATCGGCTTTTGGAACTCTTGTTGGATGATTTCATTGTTGAAGATATTTTTGGCTAGGGTCGTTTTGCCAATCCCACCAACTCCCACAATGGCAAAAACCATAACTTTGTTGTCTTCATGTATTGTTTCCTTCCTATGTGTGAGCACCTCCACTAAATCTCTTGTGTCCTCTTTTATCTTCTCACCAATCACAACCAACTCGAGCTCTCCCGTTGTCTCACGGCTAGGAAGACGACGGGAGAACTCCATCTTTCCTCCATGGTCCTCATATGAAGTGAGGTTAAAGTTGAAGGTCTTGCTACGGTTGATGATGTCATCTAGATTCTCATTAAGGGTTCTGAGACGTCTACCAATGTCATGGGCATGAAGGGGGTTTCTCATGCAGAAGAGCAATGGGTTCAAGCACCCCATGTCTCGGTTTGGACCCCGCTTCATGGCCTTGAGCTGGCACAAGTCGAGTATATCTGTGGCATCATACATGGTACCTTTAAGCTCTTTCACCCATCCGTGCACAAGCTCATCGGTGATGTTCCTCCTGTCAGCATCCGCGAGGAACTTCTTGAGGTCCCCGAGCTTGACGCCCATCTTCTTCATCTCATTGGGGACCCCAAGCAGCATACGCACCTCGTCCGTCGCCATCTCCGTCAGCATGCTTTGGATGTAGGATGCCAAAGCATCCAAGGCCATTGCCATTATTGGCGAGCGTGGTACCTGCAATAGCAAAATTAGTCACAATATCATCTACTGTATTTGATTTGTATACAACAAAAACGCTACCAATGATGGACTTCAAAAGAAGCGTAATCAATATACGAGCTTTCCAGCATCTTGTACTTAAAGGTTGTATGCCACGGATTACCAAGAAAAAGTCTGCATGGTTAACTACAGAATTGTGCTGATCAAACTTTTAACCATAATACATGGGAATGCTATAGTCCATTATTGGAAGAAGACTGCAGAACGAACTATCTGTTCTTCTTGGATGAAAAAAGTCTACAGCTTTATAGTTAGTGGAAAACTTCTCAGGTTGTTTTACTTCAGTGGCTCTACACGCAGCTTATGCATCACAATTTTGTACTTGTAATCATCGTAGTATTCAAGAGGTACTAATGTAACAAAACAACACCAACTGCACTCGACCTCAAACCGTGTGTTCCAAAACCATCCGAATCGGGAGTGCTTATCCTGCACTGTACTTAATTATGAGTTGTAAAGAACAGGAGTGGCTTGTTTGAGACCAAACTGTGACTGGAGTATTGAACATCGCAAGAAATCTCCAGTGAGATAGATCAGAAAAGAGATGAAGAGAGACGAGGAATATGCACCTTGACTGCCGGGCCGGCGCAGGACTCTTCGGCTCTTCAGCTCTTTGCTTCTGCTGTTGAGGGCGAGAAAGCTCAGGGCTGGGGAAAACTGGGTACGCGCTTTATTTAACTTGGAGAAAAAAAGTTCAGTCCTCGAAGCGATTGATTACATCGGGTCGGTCCATGTTTTGATATTCCATTTACACTGGTCACGTGAGCTGCACGCACAGCTGTGACAAAACTTTCTCACATGGAGGGAGTAGGTGGCACGAGGCAGCCAGCCAGCTGTAGAGATCGTTGAGATCTAATCTGGATCGCATGCCTAGATCCAATTTGAAAGATGAGTGGCATCTTTCTAGTTCAACTTACCCTTGCCAGCAACGCTCACATGAAACGTTTCGGGACTGCAGAACGCAGGATGCTTTCGGCTATACCGTGACAAGAGGAAGAAATAATTCTCAAAGGGCTTGAAAAAAATGATTCATCTCTGCCCAAGGCCAGCTGACTGTTCTTAACTAAGTAATTAACTTGCGGTGGCGCGGCGCGGGGCCCCCATGGCATATATATACTATTGCCGAGCGAATTTCAAAACAGTTGTCGCGTGGCCGCTAGCTGATTCTACACCGATTTAACCATCTCCGGAGCATGAATGGTACCAAGGCAACAACGAATATACATGTTGCATCTAATCTTCAAAGGCATACGGCAGACCCGTATTTTCTTGGATGAATGGGGATCGATGGTGTGTGAAAACTCCTCTCTCTTTTTTTTTTCTCTCTCTGCGAGGCGTGCTGCATCCGATCTTCAAAATTAAGCATATCTGCAGAGCACTACCTTTTTTTATTCCTTTAGGAGGAAAAGCTGAAGAAGCGTTGGAAATCGGAATTCAATTGATCTAGTTTGCCTAGGTGCCCTTACAGACAGGATCATCGGGTGCTGCTGATTTAAAAGGTCGGTGACACGGATACCTGCGACCACTCACGTGCATCGCGTGTAGACCGCAGTACGCTTCCTCGTTACCAGAGAGGGTTGATCAAAGATTTACAATTTTTCAACAAGTAACGATTTCCATATCTAGCTGGCACGAAAAACAAACCACCAATGGCTCCATCGGACTTGGATAATTAAAGACATCCATTCTACATCGTTTTGGCCGGCGAGGTTGCTGCTTAATCAATTGATCACCTTTGCCGGTATCATCGTGGTAGGCGGGAGTGCTTGGAGTGTCCCATGCACATGGCCGTTTAATCTATAACTCCAGTGCAGGAGTGGCAGTGTACTTTAGCAGATGGAATGGAAGAGAGGCGAGCCATATGCACCACGATCGATTTGTTGTGCAAGCGAGGCGAGAGGACGGGGCTGGAGGCTCTATAGCCTCTACTTATCGACGGGGGACATGACATGCATGGACGCACGTACGTACGTATAAGCACACTAATGCGTTGCCATATACTAATCCACATCATCTTTGTGTGGTCTTCAGTCGTCAGTGGATGACGGCAGCAGCGCGCACTTGTAAAATTTGGGTCTTGAGATTTGTTGTGCAGGCGAGGCGAGAGGACGGGGCTGGAGGCTCTATTTATCCAAGGGGGACATGACATGCGTTGCCATGTGCTAATCCACGTCAACTTTGTGTGGTCTTCAGTCAGTGGATGACGGCAGCAGCACGCACTTGCACGGCGTCTCACCAGCATCGATCGAAGGATGGATGCCCAAGTGGTGCCGCGACTGCAGGCTGATCTTCATGAGGAGCTTGTTGGCCCAGCTCTCTCACTGATCTCTCTTGGCAGGAGACACCTACACGCAAGCACAAGACACTCTTGAACACGTACAAGAACACAAGAAGAAGAGTAGAAGAGCACAAGGAAATTTTCTCTGCGCTGCAGACCAGCGCGCGCACACACACAAGCACTTAATTCCCTTCTCTGTATTTCTAACGGCACAAACACAAACTGAATACAAAGGTTTAAGTAGCCACACACTGCCGCCGCCGACGCGGTCAGGCTGTTCGACGGGATGGCTCGGCCGAACCATGTGTCATTCACGGCGATGATGGCGCAGAACGGCTCCTTCGAAGACGAGCTACAAATTTGGTCTTCAGACACCTGTACCAATTGAGAGCCAAAGCAGAGAGAAGCTCTCAATGTGCGCGCGCTTGGTGAGTAGAATGTTAACTTGGACGCTTGATGATGAGGCATGGAGGACGTGTGCAATATAGCCACGCTACTGCCAAACATACGACACGTGGACTTGATGCTACCGACCGACCCAGTCCGCAAGTACGAGACAGCTGGGTTGATAAGGCTCAGCAGCTGGGTTGGCCGGCTAGCTATTTTGGTGCAGGTGAGACTCGCGCGCGCGGCAGGCGGACGAAGATGTAGCGGATGAGGTCGTCGCACAGGCCTGATGTCGCAGCGCTGGCGCCTCTCTTTCTCTTCATCTTCCTCTTCCTCGTCGTGGATGGATTTCTCGGCGCCACCTTCTCGATCTCATCTTTGCGTGCCTTCTTCGCCATGCTTTTCGGTGGCTGAGGAGATCCCCGATATTCTTGCTTTTTTTATTATTAAGCCTTTATATACGGATTTGCTACGACATTAATTTTGGAAGATAGACAGAGAGTCAGGTTCTCATACTATCGAACACGCAGTCGCACATGACTGGGACACAGCCATGGCGTTGTTATTCCAACAGAGAGAAAAGGCAGAGCCGTTCCATGCTCCCGTACAAATGAGGTCAGAGCCTGAAGCGGTCTAGTGGAGGCCGGCCGTCGACACGAGATCCGAAGAACTCCGCCGCCGTGAAGCTCCTGTACCTTGGCGTCTCGTCGGCGCCCTCGACGATCGGGCCGTACACCCTCGCCGACGCCGCGGGTCCGTGCGGCCGGAAGAAGCACGCCACGGAGACCCGGGCGCCGGCGACGGCGTTCGCGGCCACCACGCGGTGCTCGACGCTCTTGAACCTGCCGTTGGACATGACCTCGAGGAAGTCGCCGACGTTGACGATGAGGGCGCCCGGCACCGGCGGCACGTCCACCCATCTGCGCCGCCCGTCGCTGCCGCTGGGGAGCAGCGCCTGCAGGCCGCCGACGCCGTCCTGGAGCAGCACGGTCAGGAAAGTGGCGTCGGTGTGCTTGGCGCCGCCGAGCGTGCGGCGCGGCTCCGGGCACGGCGGGTAGTAGTGGGCCGCCACGCTCAGCCCGTCCAGGCACCCAGCGTCGTGCTCCAGGTACCCGCGGCGCAGGCCCAGGGCCTCCGAGAGCAGCTCGAGCAGCGCGCGGCACAAGCCCCGCACCTGCCCCGTGTACTCGAACACGGCGTCTCTGCACGCCGGCGGGACTTCCTCCGGCGACGGGGCGGCGGGCGCCATCTCCAGGAAGAGCGTGTCGCGCCAGCTGGCGGCCGGCGCCTGGAACAGGTCGTAGTTGCTCGAGTACTTGACGCGCCGCGCCGCGTCCCGCGTGTAGTAGGGCCGCCTCGCCTCCGCCGGCTGCTCGTTGAACCGCCGCACCGCCGCGAGCATCGCCGACATGGACCCCTCTGGGACGCCGTGGTTCACCACCTGGAAGAACCCGGCCGTCTTGGCCGCCGCCTTCACCTGCGCCACCAGCTCGGCTCTTTCCACGCCGGCGGCGAGCTGCAGGTCGATCACCGGGATGCTGCTGCTGTCGGCGACGTCGTCAGGATGAGACGAGGCATGATGGTGGGGGTCGGGCGGGTGGTGGAAGATGCGAGGGACGGCGGTGACGCCGGCGTCGACCAGGCCCTTCACGCCGGCCTTGGTCTCGTCGAAGGCCTTGAGCTCGGCGACACGGTCGTAGTCGGCCATTGGAGGAGGTTTGCAGCGACAGCGAATGCCTAGCTACTGGACGGGGCAACGCATACATGTGCCTTTTAACTGCGACGTGCCTGGCGGTGGTGAAACCGCATGTTACCATCGTGGACTGGACTCATGGGTCGTCTGTTTTAACAGCATGTGCACGGCACATATGGGACCACAAGGTATACTATTGGGCCTGTCTGCGTACCACCCGGGCAGTTTTCTTCCTTCCGCCACCCGAATTTTCTGGCCACACGATCAAGATCCAACGGCTCTCCTTCATCTTCAACCTCCAGTCGATCCCGAGCTCCAGCGACCTCGCAGCCGCCCACGTGCCGCCGCCCCTGCCTCGGCGGGCTAGGGCCTCGCCGGAGCTCCGCGCGCCGCAGTCGATCCCGAGCTCCAGCGACCTCGCAGCCGCCCCACGCGCCGCCGCCCCCTGCCTCCGGCGAGGCCCTAGCCCGCCGAGGCAGACGCCCTCGGCCTCCTCCCGCCGCCGCCCCAACCCCCGCCGTCGTCTTCCTCGCCCCCGCCCCAACCCTGGCCCGACCACCGTCTCCCGCCGCCCGCTCCGGCGGCGTCCCCGCCGCCTCCGCCTCCGCCGTCTTGCCCGCCACCACCGCCGGGCCAGCCTGCCTCCTCCGGCCCCCCTTCTAAGTCCGACGGACTCCGGCGAGCCCCCACAACCCACAAACCCTAAGACACTAACCCGTCGGAGACAACGCCGGAGATGGGGAAGGTGGTCGGAACCCGTCGGAGATCAAGAAGAAGGAGCAGAGGAGGAGTCAAACAGCTGCAAAAAAATTCGGGTGGCAGAGGAAGAAAGAATGCCCAGGTGGATTTTAGCAATCCCCATACTATTTCCCTGACCATACATATACTTGTCATACAACAGGAAAAAGGGATGCCAAACCAACCACCGCAAAAATATCTAGGCAGTAATTCAATCATTGAAAACTACATAGACAGTAATTCAACATTCTAGAAAAAATGCAGACAGAGCATGCCCATCTTCTTTGGCGTCTCAAAAGTATTTCAACTCAGATGGAAGAAAAATGAACCAAGTTCGAGCACTGTTGCTGTCCTTTTCCGAGAGTCCTTTAAATTTGTCTATTTCTTTGTTTTTATTTTTATTTTTGAGGGACCATTTCTTTGTTGGAGCACAAAGATGGGCCAAAACGAAGGCTCATGTAACATACGGGCCAGATCTTCTTTCGGCCCTGGCTATTTGGATATCTCTAGCAGTATAAATGGAGGGACCATGCGTGTGTGATTACGCTAAGGTGGATGATGGCGAACCTGGCGGCCCAGCTCGCGGCCGTGCTCCAGGCCTGCATCAAGCGGAGCGCCGGCCCCAAGCCCAGCCGCGCCCACGCCAAGGCCGCGCACGCGCGCGTTGTCGCCGGCGGCCTCGCCGTCGACACCTTCCTCCTCAACCGCCTCGTCGAGCTCTACTCGCTCGCCGGCCTCCCATGCCACGCGCTCCGCGCCTTCCGCTCGCTGCCCAACCCCAACGTCTATTCCTACAATGCGGCGATCTCCGTGGCGAGTCGCGCGGGGGACCTCGCCGCCGCCCGGGACCTGCTCGGCGAAATGCCGGAATGGAACGCCGTCTCCTGGAACACCGTTATCAGCGCGGTCGCGCGGTCGCGCGGTCGGAGTGCCCCGGCGACGCGCTGGGGCTGTTCCAGGGGATGCTGGAGGAGGGCCTCGCGCCGACGAACATCACGCTAGCCAGCGTGCTGAGCGCGTGTGGCGCAGTGGCCGCGCTTGACGACGGGAGGCGATGCCACGGGCTCGCTGTCAAGGTCGGGCTCGACGGGAACCCGTTCGTGGAGAACGCGCTCCTCGGAATGTACACCAAGTGCGGGAGCGTTGCCGACGCGGTCAGGCTGTTCGACGGGATGGCTCGGCCGAACGAGGTGTCATTCACGGCGACGATGGGAGGTCTGGCGCAGAGCGGCTCCTTTGAAGACGCGCTCAGGTGGTTTGCGCGGATGAGCAGGACCAGGGTTCGCGTCGATCCGGTGGCTGTCTCCAGTGTTCTTGGTGCGTGCACGCAAGCTTGCACTGGCGACAGTGGCGAGTACAACATCGCTCGTGCAATGAGGCTTGGGCAGTGCATCCATGCATTGGTTGTCAGGAAAGGATTTGGATCGGATCAGCACGTGGGGAACTCCTTGATGGATATGTACGCAAAGGGCATGGAGATGAACGAGGCCATGAAGGCCTTCGAGTCGATGCCCAGTGTCAGTACTGTTTCATGGAACATCCTTATAACTGCATACGGTCAGGTCTTATGCAGGAGTCAGGGTTTGAGCCCAATGAGGTCACTTACAGTAACATGCTAGCTTCTTGTATTAAGGCTAGGGATGTTCCGTCTGCTCATGCATTGTTCAACAAGATATCCAGGCCCAGTGTGACAACGTGGAATACACTGTTGTCTGGTTACTGCTAGGATGAACTGCATCAAGACACAATTGAGTTGTTTAGGAAGATGCAGCATCAAAACGTGAGGGCCGATCGGACAACTTTGGCTGTGATCCTTAGCTCATGCTCTAGATTAGGAATTTTGGAACTTGGCAAGCAAGTGCATTCTTCTTCAGTAAGACTGTTACTTCATCATGACATGTTTGTTGCTAGTGGTCTGGTGGA
The DNA here is from genome assembly GCA_012490785.1 of Eragrostis nindensis. Lineage (NCBI taxonomy): Eukaryota > Viridiplantae > Streptophyta > Magnoliopsida > Poales > Poaceae > Eragrostis > Eragrostis nindensis. The sequence goes on from JAAXCT010000183.1 coordinate 537,244, forward strand.
TATGTATTCAAAATGCGGCCAGATTGGTATCGCCAGGAGCATTTCATTAGGATGACCGAGAGAGATGTGGTGTGCTGGAATTCTATGATCTCAGGTTTAGCTATCCATTCTTTGAATAAAGAGGCATTTGACTTCTTCAAGCAGATGCGAGAAAACAGAATGTTCCCCACAGAATCCTCCTATGCTAGCATGACCAATTCATGTGCTACACTGTCTTCCATACCCCAAGGTAGGCAGATACATGGTCAAGTATTAAAAGATGGTTATGATCAGAATGTCTATGTGGGCAGTGCCCTGATATGCGAAATGTGGCAACACTAGAAAAATCGCGCGCCGTTGCCACGCCTATTTTGTTTCTTTCTAGTGGGGCCATTGTTATTACTTTTATGCTAATATTAAAATAAATTATGGCATGTGCTATATTTGTCATCATCTATATAGATTAAGAAAAATACATCCATACGAAGCATTATAAATATAGCTAGCATGTCAAGATTCGTAGTATGTACGCTCAAGAGTTATATATTCACATGATCTTCAAAGTATATGTATAGTGAATAACAGTGTTGGATATGACCGTAAACATCAATAGAATACATGTTTATGTCAAACTTGCAGAAATACCAATAGAGTATTCTAATTTGAGACTATATTGCAGCAGAGCTGATAGAAATGTCTAGGTTTAGAACTGATGGAAATATTGTCATGCGAAATACTAAGGACAGATATTAGATTGAACATTTTGATAAAGCAGGTAAAATGGTAGTGATGTAGATTAAACAGCTCCAGAGCTCCATATTTGCTTACAAGCATGACTTGACATCATTTGATAGTGTAAGCATAGAAAGTGGAATTTCAATGTCCAGTCGTACTCTCCCTCCCTCTCTGTCTGAACTAACGTGTAATGAATTGAAAATGAATCTTTTGTAGAGAAAACTATTGGTATGACTTACATTATTTCAGAGAATTTCAATGCCCAATGCTCTCCCTGAACTAATATTATGGGCGATGCTCCAAAAATTCTAACTTTCTATAACTGAGGATATTCACTGCAGAAACTACTGAATGTCTTGGCACCTTGTAAAAATATGTTGTCTTGTATATATCCAAAAACTATTTACAGGAATTTGCTTAACATCAAATTTGTTGCTTACTTCCAGTCAAATAATAAATTAAATCTGTCTAAGTGATATTAAAGGTAAAGTTTTTGCTATGTTTGCATTTCATCGAACAGTTAGGGTGCAAGAAGCTTAATGGAGAATGATATTGTACATTGGCAGTTTGAATCTCAAACCTTGCTTGCTCGGTTGCCTTGTGCTTCCCTTGTATCATGATATCCATTGCCATGGAATGTTTTTGGTGACGTTGAGGCTATCCAGGAGGAGCACGATGGGAGGAACTGAAGAAGAGGCAGGCGGGAAGCTTGTATCTGCTTTTGCTGCCCCGTAGCTTTTTCCATGGGGCTTAGATGGACGTACTGAGGTTGGATTCGAGCAACTTTGCCAACATGTCATCCCAATCGTCGACGAACGCCGTGAAGGGGGATGCGTGGGATTGGATGACGATTGCATCAATCGTGTGCAGGCAGATGAGAGGGCATTGGTGGCGGCCGCCACCGCCGAAAGGGAGACTCTTTCGTATTGAGGGCAATGGTTCTTTTGTATTGAGAACTGCTTGGTTTTACTCTCCCTCTCTCTCCATGTATGTGTTTTGAATTTATGGATCATATCTCGGACAATTTCCCGAACAGGATGCATGCAAGGATGTTATTGCCGCTGCACATTGCAATGCTGCGAAATACGAGTGCCCATGTGACAATGAAGCAACAGATACTTCTGTGTTCAAATGCCTGAATCAAGTGATCAGTAGGGAAGTAATGGTGTGTCGAAAACAGAGAACACAGGCACTTGTGGGTTGTGGCATGTCGGTAAGAGGTGGATAACGGGCGCAGAGCACCCCGCCGGGGAGCAGCACGTCACTTCGGGGACGTTTGGTTCCCAGCCAACGTTCGCCACGCCGAACATTGGGCGGCGCCGCAAAAAGATTGGCAGTGCTTGGTTCAAGCTCCAACGTTGGCTCGCCACACAAAGCGCAGTTGATTTCCTTGTTGCTCGTGGCGGGTGTGGCGGAGTTTTCAGTCGCCACACTTTGTGGCGCCGCCACAGATGGGCTGTGGTAACTGGAGGCTGGAGTTTTCAGTCGCCACACTTTTGCTGTGCCTGGTGCCGCGGCTTCCTCAGCTGCACGGACGCAAATGCGTAGGATGGACCTGACGTTGGCCCTCGCCAAGCTCTTTTCCGGGGACGCATCGCCGCGTGAAGTCACCGCGCGCCCAGCGCCGCCCTCGTTCGCCGCCCTCGCGTCGTACGAGGCGCGGGGTGCGCGGAGGCCGCATCACCCTTTCGTGGAGGCTGCGGCTGCGAGGAGGTCGACAGAGTCGTTGAGGGCGTACGCGCGCGGTGGGGGTGTCTGGGGAGCGGCAGACGGCGCTCGAAGTTTCTGGTTGAGGCGTTGTTTGGACGGTGACGTGGAGAATACCGCGAGCGTTGGTTGCTAGATCTACGGCGGAAAATAACCAGCCAATCGTGTGCGAGAGAACTGCACACGATTTAGAAAGATAGAGTGACGTGGAGAATACCGCGAGCGTTGGTTGCTAGATCTACGGCGGAAAATAACCAGCCAATCGTGTGCGAGAGAACTGCACACGATTTAGAAAGATAGAGATGGATGATGCACGTCTTTTCTTTGACTGCATGATGAGGAAGAACATAGCTGCATGGAATGAGACGATACATGGATATGCTCAGAATGGTCTTGGAGATAAAGCTGTCGAATTGTTTGAGTATATGTTAACCAAAAACAGAAGCCAGACAGTGTGACTTTCATTGCTGTCCTGACAGGATGTAGCCACTCTGGTCTGGTTGATAAAGCCATTGCATTCTTTAATTCCATGGAAATCACTTATGGAATTACCCCATTGGCTGAGCACTACACTTGTCTCATAGATGCACTGGGACGAGCTGGTCGTCTTGTTGAAGTGGAGTCCCTGATAGATAAAATGCCATACAAAGATGATCCCATAGTATGGGAGGTTCTGCTTGCTGCCTGTGTGGTACATGACAATGCTGAACTGGGGGAATGTGCCGCGAAGCACCTTTTCCGCCTTGATCCAAAGAATCCATCACCTTATGTGCTTCTATCGAACATATATGCTTCCTTGGGTAGACATGGTGATGCATCGGCTGTTAGAGCACTGATGAGTAATCGTGGAGTTGTGAAAGGTCGTGGATACAGTTGGGTAGATCACAAGGATGGTGTTCGTGCCTTTATGTAGCTGATGATCTTGGAACGAATGCTGGAGAATTCCCACTGTCTAGAGGTCACGACTACACTTCTGGAATTATAGAAGTGCACCAAGACGAGACCTGTGCTGGCTAATTCGAAATTTGGTGTTGGTGAGGCTCGCCGATATATATAACCATAGTTTTCAAAGCGTGCTGGCCTGAACGATCGCCAGGGCACCGTTCAGCCGCCTAGGCGTTCTGAACGGACGCCCAGGGTCGATTAGGCGACCTCTAGGCGGTCGCCCAGGGACCTAGGCGTCCAGGCCTTTGAGTGACTAGTCGCCTAGATTATATATATATATATATATATGTATATTGTTTATGTAATTTTGAATTGAAAAAACAGAGTAGTGCAATGAATTTACCTGTTTGAAGTGCTGGCTGAGCTGAGTGAGCTCCCTTCCTGGCAGCTGCCTAACCTGCAACCAAGTTTTACATATCAGAATTAATTCTTAGGCAACTATGTTACACATGTACAGCCATATAACATCTGCATATAATTGTTAAACAAGCAATCAGATCAGGAATATTGAATACGCAGAACAGACTACTAATATAGTTCAAATTCTAACAAATTCAGGTTCAGCTTCTCTCAAGTTCTCAACCACACAGGAACACACACATTCGAACGCAACAAAGTCACAAACTGATATGTAAAACAAGTCGAATAATTAAGCCATCAGATCAGCCAAGTAAGGTATCATCCAATTGAAAGTCTTCTTCATCCGCTGCATCTTCAGGTCTTGTAGTTGTAACTCCATCTTCTTCTTCGTCCATCGCATCAGACCCATCTTCTTGCTCTGTACCTGGGTTCTCTTCTTCAATATCCATGTCTTGGTCATCTTCAGCAGCAACTCTTGGATTCTTCCTTTTCCTTCCACAATAATTTGGAGCAGCAGCAGCAGCCCTAGGCAAATTGCGCCCTCTTAGACCTTCAGATGCGCCAGTAGCCTCATCAACCCAAGTGAGATCATCTTCAGCACCAGCCCCTTGATGAACAGGCTCACAACTGGGGTTCACCCACTCACTGTCCCACTGAAATTCTTCAAGGATCAGTGGGTTGCACGTCTTCCCTTGGGAACCAAGCTCACGCATTTTTTGAAACCTATTGGTCATCTTTCGGTTGTAGCTAACAAATACCAGTTTGTTCCATCTTTGATGCTCCAAACGGTTTCGTTTTTTTTGTATGGATCTACAAAGCAAAATAGGTGTCAAGGGTGGTTGAAATATGCAAACAGGATGTTAATGCGCTGTTTTAAATTACTTACATCAGAAAAAGTGCTCCAATTACGCTCACATCCTGATGCTGAACAGCAAAGACTCACAATCCTTTTTGCTAAACATTGGAGCTCATAAGCAAGACCACCATATGCACCCCACCAAAGAACTAAAAACATATTGTTAGGAACTTAGGATGTATGCTTATAAACCAAAAACATTGCTTGTATAAGAAATACTTAGTTACTTACTGGGATTTTTTCTTGTTCTGTCCCTGATTGCAAGTGGCTTTGAGAACACCTCACCTTCAGATCTGGCATAGTCATCTGCTTGTTCACTTATCTTGTTTTGCTCTTCCTCATCAGGGATCATTTTCCATAGGACATCATTGAACATTATACGTAGCCGTGCAGCTTGCCTTTTATTTTTCTCCCTTATTGTAAAATACTTTGCTGGGTTCAAGAACAGAGCAGCCCCATACAGATTTTGCTCCATTTGCTTGTCCCATCTCTTGTCAAACAGCCTACAACAGCTTTCAGTAGTGCTGGTTTATCCTTGAGTGCATTCTTGATGGTGTTCTTTGTTATTTCCATGGCTGCCATTATTTCAGGAGCTCCTGGTGTCTCATCACCATCAGCTATTCTCAAAGCAATTAGAACCGGTTGAGAAGCTCTCAGACAATTTTCCACATTTGCCCAAAATGGCACAGCCAATATAATTTGCTCTGCAGCTTGGCCTTCAGTAGAAGTAGACAACTTGTTCTGGTGCCACTCATCACTAACAAACAGACTCCTTAGACCTTGCTTGTGCTTTCGCATACTTGCCAATGTGAGAAATGAAGTAGCAAAGCGAGTAACACCATGCCTCACAAGATCTCCACCAATTTTGTCTCTCATTTGATCAAGTAGCCTTCCATGCTTGTAGATAAAATTGGTTACTTTCTTAGCCTGATTAATACAACTCTGAAAATCCTTTATCTTCCCAAAGTCCTCCAGCATCAAGTCCAAACAGTGAGCAGCACAAGGGGTCCAGAATAAGGTTGGGATCCTCTCCATCAAAAGCTTCCCTGCAGCCTTGAAGTTAGCTCCATTATCTGTTATAATCTGAACCACATATTCCCTGCCAACCTTATCAATTTGTTTCTCCAACAAGTCAGCTAGCATGGTAGCATTTGCTACAGCACCTGAAGCATCACCGAGCCTAGAAAGAAGGTCCCTGCTGGACTATTGGCAAGAAAATTTATGAGATGGCGATGGCGGGTGTCAGTCCATCCATCGGACATGAGTGTGCAGCCATACTCCTTCCAAGCTTCCTCATGCTTCTCTCTCAATGTCATTGTTTTGTTGACTGCCTTATCAAGCAAAGGTACCCTCAACCGATGAGAAGATGGACCACGGTACCCAGGACCATATTGTCCTATAGACTCCAGCATGATCTCAAAGCTTCTTGAGTTAGCGGCATTGAATGAAATTTTGTTCTCAAAGAAGAAATCACTAACATGATCATCAACAATATCCTTTGCTTCTTTTGTCTTCTTTGTACAATGCTCAAGTGTAGTTTGAGATGCCTTAGAACTGTGTCTACCATCCACTACCTGTTCGGGCGTCTTGCAAAGCATGGAGCTTACTGATTTGCAATACTTTTGTGTTGGTGGTTTAGTTGCACCAATACCACTAACCACAAAAGAAGCAATGGTTGTTTGTTTTCTCTTCTTTGCTGCAACCTTAGCATTTGTCCCAGAGCTAGGCACATGCTCAGCAACAACTTCAACAGCTGGCTCACCACCATCTTCATCTACTTGCTGCTGAACAAGAATAATTGGTGTCCTTGAATTGGCTTTCAGGTAATCATCCATTTCTTTGCTAATTTCTGCAATTACTTTAGGACATTTCTCTGCATCTCCATAACCACCGGCTAAGTGCTGCTTGAACCTTTTAATACCTGCATTGATTTCCTTTTTACAGAAAATGCACTGCACCAATTCCTTCTTCCCTAAAACAGGCCAAAATCCATACTTCCAGCCAGGATCTTTCGATTTTGCCTTCCTATTGGGATCTTTAGCAAGTGCAGCAAGGTCTGCAGGTAGTGCACCTAATGCTTTAGCAACGCAGTCTTCAACCTTCTTCAACCTGGCAGCAGGAACATCAACATCTGATCCATCACCAGCAACCCTACCAACTAGCTCCGGAGCTCCACTTTGAGCGATCATGCATGGCTTCAGCAGCAGCTTGAGCGGAGGGGAACACAACTTCCACATTGGCCCTATGGCGCCCACGGCCATTAACACCACCTGCAGAGCCACAAATGCATACATGAGTATCAAATCTGAACACAATGTTGAGTTGAAAATGAGCCAGCAGCAGCCCACACTGTCGAGTTGAAGATCTGAACACTACTTACCATCACCATTGAAGGAATCCGACGATTGGCTCATTTTCCCTCTAGATCGACGAGGCAGATGAACAGAGAGGAGACGAGCAGAGGGGGTGCGAGCAGAGGGGCGCAGAGGGAGACGTGGAGGATGAACCGACGACGACGTGGATCAGCAGAGGGGGGCGGTGAGCAGCAGCCAGCGGCGGCGGCGAGCAGAGTCGCGGCGGCGCCCTGGGCGGGATGTTTTTTGCCCTCCCGCTCACGTCCCGCGATAGAATGGTGTGGAGCGCTCGTGTGCGGTGGCTGCGGTAGGCAGGAAAGGAGAGAACCAATCGCCAATTGAACATGGGCCGTAACCCTAATGGGCCGAAACAGAAAAATGAACCGGCCCTTTTAACTTCAAACTAGGCGTCCACGTTCAAATCGCCCCGCCTAATCGCGCCTGGGCGTCCCCTGAGCGGACGCTCAGAATTCTGGGCGGTCTACTCGCTTCGGTGGTGCTAAACGAGTTGGCCCGAGCGTTTAGTCGACTAGGCGACGCCTAATCACGCCTAATCGGACGCTCTGAAAACTATGTATATAACCCAACGTTAGCCTTATTCAATGGGGCGGCTCTGTTGCAATCTGCCTGCACTGCTGCAAATCACACATGGCATGAAGGACTGGCAGGAAGAACTGGAAATCAGCAAGGGGCTGTTGAATACTTGTTGAAAATTAACCACGTGCTCAATTCCTCGGCTCATATTGTCTGCAAAGGTTCTGTTGAGTTGTTGCTTGCGGTGCAAACCATTTCCTGGCTTCCTGCTCCAATTATGAAGTTAAAATCTTATCTGAATGGAGCATTGCATGAATTGCTAAATATGTTGCTTTAGATGTAGAACAAGCGGAAAGGTATAAGCTCTAAGTGTACCACATACTCATTTTTTTGTAAGGACAGCACATACCCTTTGAAATCACAAGAGCTGTTCTCCTTAGCCATAAATATTTCCAGTGCAGAAACTGTCTTATTCGATGATATGGAGAAGAGACATTTCTTTTTGTGTACCAGATGGTCACTATCAGTATCAATTCTTCAATCACGAGCTTCATAAGCAATCTCTTGTAAACGTTTGAGTTCCTCAATCTAAAAAAAGCACGCTCTCTGAGGAAAAAGTTGCAATGCATTGGGCCCCGCATTATGTTATCGTAATATTGCACTATAGCATATTCTGTTACTGTAATATTGCAGTATAGAATTTGCTGCGCTCATTTGGTTGCACAGTTGCCCAGCATGGTAATTTGAACTGCCAACATACACATGGTTTGCAATTTTTTTTAAAAAAATAGTGCAGATTCTTAGCATGGCTTTCGGGGCAGGCGTACAACAACAACAACAACAACAACACACAAGCCTTTTAGTCCCAAACAAGTTGGGGTAGGCTAGAGATGAAACCCGTAGAAGCCGAAGGATGACAACCAAACAAAAATACAACGGAAAAGAGGGGACAAAAGAGAGAAGGCAGTAAATAAATAAATAAATAAGTAATAAATGAGAGAAAAAAGGCAAAAGGACTGGATCACAAAACGAACGCAATGAAATAGCGGAAAAACTAAAAGAAAAAGGCAATAAAAGAGGAGCAAACTGAAGATCAAGGTTCTGGCACATGAATAGCCAGCTTCCACTCTTTCCTATCTAACGCTAACTCCTTGGATATATTCCACTCTTTCAAATCTCTCTTCACTGACTCCTTCCACGTTAATTTTGGTCTTCCTCTACCCCTCTTCCCTTCACCAGCCCGACTTGTTAACCCACTATGAACTGGTGCATCCTGGGGTCTTCGTTCGATGTGTCCAAACCACCTCAAACGATGTTGCATAAGCTTCTACTCAATTGGTGCCACTCCTAACCTCTCACGTATGTCATCGTTCCGGACACGATCTCTTCTTGTGTGGCCACAAATCCATCGGAGCATGCGCATCTCTGCCACGCTTAATTGTTGAACATGTCTTCTTTTAGTAGGCCAACATTCTGCTCCATATAACATGGCAGGTCGGATCGCGGTCCTATAGAACTTGCCTTTTTGCTTTGTGGCACCCTAGGGTCACACAAGACACCAGATGCTTGTCGCCACTTTAGCCATCCAGCTTTAACTCTATGGCTAACATTTTCATCGATATCCCCATCCTTCTGTAGCATCGATCCCAAATATCGGAAAGTGTCTTTCCTGGGTACAACTTGGCCATCGAGCATAACATCCCCCTCCACCCTAGAGTTAGCCATAATTCATAAGTTGGATGCATAGTAATGATTTTTTACATTATCAATCATAATTCATAAGTTGGATGAATTATTTCGAATACAAAATTTGCTACAGTGCACTTTTCCTTTATGCACATTAATACCTCTATTGGTCAAAGCGCAGTAAAACATAGGGGTAGAAGCATATTGGTCATTTGTAATCCCTGTAAGCTTCACCTAGGTACAACTGCAAAGGTTGCTCACAGAAATATCTTCTTGCTGATAATCTAAACTTGAGCGGATGCAAATTCATCAGAAATGGTGATTTTAAGCAGCAGTGGCAGTAACTTTTGGGTAATTGGAATCTGGTTGTGCTTCCCATTCTGTCCAAGATCCATCATAAACTGGAATATCATGCTTTCCAATCCTATGGAGCCCCTGTAAGGATATACTGTTAGGGGATTGCTTTATAACACATAATACATTCTAAGCACATGAACCATTTCCAGACCAGAGCAAGTATGCAGGCAGTTACACCAGATCCACAACTGACGAAAATTGGGCGATCAATGGAAATCCCTGCAACATCAACCGGTGCCATTATTGTTAGAGAACTGCTATACGTATGGCTGGGTCACGTACGACCAGTTCAAACAAGCAGCAGATAAAGGTTGCAGGGACATGTTTTGCACTGGCCGGACAACTTGGACAAACTGGTCGTGTGCATAGGATTTCCGTAATTGTTATTGTTAATTAGTGGCGACTTCTTCAAGCTTGCTGTACATACACAACATTCCTAAGAAAGATCTAGTTTCTTATTGAAATAGTTAAGTTATATTTAATACCAATGTTTTGCAGTTTGTAGCAGTTTCTTTGTTTATGCCAAAGCCAATAGTGAAGTTGCAAGTTTCAGGGTAGAACAGGGAGCAGCAGCATTCAGACCTGCTTGCTCAAACTTTTTCCTCAACTCATCTGCAGGGAGAAGTCTCGGCGCAGCATCAAACATCTGGGGCAATATGAGGCCATTTCTTAGCAATTCGTGGTTAAGTATCATGCTGGATCAAATATTTGAATTATACTCACCTCAGGGAATGGTATGCATATGCTTCCAGGTATGTGTCCACTTCTTACCCCTTTCCGGGGTTCTGGCGCTATACCATCAAATCTGTGAAAGAGAAGTCTGTAGTGTTCTTGACAACAAGGAAAATGCAGGCAACTCATGGAGAGGATTATTAAGAGCAACAAATGGTGTCAATCAGTGTATCTGTAGCATAAGGTGATTAATCATATTTTCTTGGAATTTAAAAGTCTCTTTATGAATGTCTATTTAAAATAAATTTCTGATGGCGACATCCATTTATCATCAGAGTTTTAATAGTGAGCAACTGAAATCTAACCAACTTCAGAAACATTACCTGCCCTTTGACCGTGCATCGACTTGTTGGTGAGTCCGAACAGCTACATTATGCGCTACCTGTTGCATGAACCAAACAGCTCGATGTCATTGATATAATCAAGGAAATAAGTTCTACACAGTATTCTTCCTCCTCTTCTTCCAGTTTTCATGGCAAAGAGGGTCTAACCTGTTCTAGCGTCCAGAATAGCTGAGGCTGAAATTCTGCCTGAAATGTGACTGTATTTACCTGCATGGATCAAATCGTACCTGTTAGCAAAAAGAAATTTCAGTAGCATATGCGTCCCTTACTTATAATCTCTTATAGACTTATTACTCACCATCTCGCCATTATAAATGGTTTCAACAGCATTATTAGCAGCTTTGGATTTAAGAATTGCATCATCATTGATGTTGCTTCCCAGATCAAACCCAGAAGCTAGCCACTGAGGTAAACCTCCATCTAACACCCAGACTTCATTGTGTCCAAAAACTCTGAACATCCTGTTGAGATAAAGTGTGCATGAATGGTTGCAATCTTTATTGTGCATGTGAGTAGTAAAACAAAGGTGGCCACTTAGGCTATCTGACTGGTATGCTGCAAAGGTTTGGGTCTGATGCTGTGCTTCCTGAACCAGCACACATAAAATCAATAAATCAAGAATGTGGTGTTCAAGGTTGATGCATAATACTTGTACTCTTTCCTCATAGCAGCAAACCATCTGCCACATTCATCCTCCCCCATGTGAATCTATCTAATTCTCTCTTTTTCTTTACGTGAAAAAAAATCTCATGCTTTTGTAGTATGATCAAAACATGATTGAGTGATGCATAGGTTGCACTAGTTCAAAAAAGGGATCAAGTTCACTGGCAAGATCAAGATAGCTAATATACATTAACAGCAGACAAGATAACAATAGTTCTTCATAAAAAGGTATTTAATCATACTAGTATTATATATTTATATGTGAACAGCTCAACTGCGGTACCAAGTTCAGTCAGTTTCATCATTTTAGTAAAGTGGATCTACACATTATGCTTACCACCAAACACGAGGCACGCTGAAGAATCCCTTTCCATCATAAATAATAACTTTATCCTGATTTCTGATACCAAGTGCGGAAACTGCTGCTGCAAAAGCTTCTTTAGATGGCAGCATGTGTGGTAACTGAAAAAAAAAATAAAGAATGAGTGCATATATATATATATGATGGTCACATACATGTTATTAGTTACAGGTATGCCTTTCCAATAAACAAGATGAAGAACTGATGAAGGCTTTATATGACGATCTAGTGATGTGAACACAGTTGATGAAATTTCGATATGGCAATTACGAAAACACAAGGAAATCCTATTGCTTATCTAATCAAATAGAAGATTAAAAAATGAGTATGGAATGTATATTTAGAAACATTTCTCACATCGGTTGTCCGGTCAACTATGCCATCTATGTCGAAAAACAGAGCACCAGGGATATGTGCCACCTGAGCATATTGGAACAGTTAAGCTCCAGGAATTCACAAAAAAAAAAAGGAAGTATAAATCGTGGTACAGCTGATGCTAAAACCTGGTATTCTTGCCATGGATCCCTATTCTCTTCTGGCATATACCATGATGCATCCAATACCTGAAACAAGCTGATGAATGTCAGTACATGATACACCTTCCTGCAATCTTGTGATCCTTTAGAGCACATTAAGAAGCAAGGGAGTAAAATCAAGCAAGCTGATGAATGATTGAGTCACAATTGCTCCACTGACAAACTATCTACGGATGCTACTTAAATGCGGACAACTGGATAAGAAACCAAAAACAGAACACTTTTGTTTTTTTCGAGACATCTTCTTCTCGGATGCTAGCAAAAGGAAACAAACATCTATGCATCGCGTAAGAACACGCGAAACTGGATGGTAAATTTTCTATCACCTTAACATCGGGCAGCCCCAAGTGCTCTTGCAGCCACTGAGCAGACACAACTGGATCGTCCTCCGCCATTACTGACCTGCGGGCCAGCTGCAAGATTGACGTCGCCGAACCGGGTTAGAAAACAAGCTGAAAGGTCAAATCGATGACTCAAGTAAGCCAGGTTTACCTGACTGCTCCCAGCAATGGCGAAGGACTCAGGAAGACGAGGGGAGATGAGCCGATTTGGACTCGTGAAACAGGCGCCGCCAAGAAGGGGTATACTTGCAGTATAGCTCCAGTAAAACATAATTAATTAAATTAGAAAAATCTGTTCGGTTCAGGGATGCAGTGCGGTGGCAAACTGTGTATTGGTATGTGTGTCGACGGTTGGTGATTAAGGTCAAACACAAGCAAGCAAAAACAACATTAGTCCAGTCTGGTTCCTATTGTAAGATTTTCCTCTCCTGTCTGATTCCGATTTTACTCCTGGCTTCTTTTCTCAGAGTATAAGAAGGCTATACTTTGACTTTGTTATTAGAAACCATGATCGATATAGGGTTGGAGCTTGGCCCTCAAAACACCAGCTTGTATTCTTTGGCAAATATATGAAAAAAGCCATGTAGATGATCCAATGAGAAGTCCAAACTAGTTTCACAAGGAGCCAGCACTCCCAAGCCATGTCATGGCTCCGTCCCTTATCGATATCATGAAAAGCAAGAAAAAAAACACAATATAGTAAGGGAAAGTTAACAGCATCCAGATTTTCTCGGCTATATGCTTGACAGCCTTTTTTCTACTTCTAAACTAGTTACCTGGGACCCTATCTGAATTAGATCGAAAAGCAGGAAAACATATAGAAACTACAGCTCACGGGCGATAAAACACACCACAACACTCCATTCACCAATTATTACAACACTTTCAAACTCACAGTATTACAAGCTAGTGCTAAGTACACCAGGCGCCCAACACATTCAGAGATGTTGCGTATTGCTGCAGAGGTGTGTGCATAATCAGCTGTCCGCATGACATTTGAATCTCAGTCTTTGGTTGATCTTCGTAACCTGACAGCATCGTTTAAGTTTGAGGCACCTCAACCCAGTTGTTCAGACTTGTCATGAGAGTATATCTTCTGTTTCTCTGAACAACAGTCTATGTACTCACGTCGGGGTGCAGGTGATGGTTCTGATGTTTATTTAGATCACATTCTCATTCCATTCATGTACAATCCTATGTAGAATCTGTACTGTGCCTAACTGTATTGATGCACTATGTTTCCATGTTTCTCCTCACCAATCCTGCAAAGAAATCAAAGCTGCAGCGCAACATATTGTGTCAGGTATGTCTATGTGTCAGATATGTCTGTATGTCATAATTTAGAATAGATATTGGATCAAAAGCATACAAAATATAGTCTGGATAAAAAGCAAGGACATAAAGGAAAATATATCAGTGACCATTAAAAAGGAAGAGTCTAATGGACAGCACCTGTTGCCATCAGGGTGCAGCTCACAGTTTTGGCCATCCTGGCCAATAGCATATAAATAACCAGCCGGTGTCAATCCCTGCACAAAGACTAGTACTGTTAGAAACAAATATATGTTTCCATTATCACACTAAAATAGGAGTTCAGTGCGGACCTGGATAGTAACAACACTGCCTACAGATTGGCCTTCATGTACATCTTGCACAACAACTTTTTGGCCACTACACAACAGTAGAGGTTGTGAATTTCATGTTAAATAACAAAGACCATAATATACCACAAAAAAGTATTTTTTTCCATAGAAATCATATTTACTTCCAACCACTTATTTTGGAAATTTGGATAGTTTAATACAAAGTTATATGGTGAAATAAAATCTGAGTGGTGTCATTGTGTGCATAATTTGGCAATGGAGGCTTCCAATTAACGAATATTGAGATAATATGTCATACCTGTGAAGCCATGAGTTGTAGTATTGCTTCTCAAGAACCTGAAATCCTGCAAAAGCATACAGTAACACAAATGTTATGCTGATGACAAAATTTATCATTTTTTGAAGGTAATGTTTTTTATCGTGGAATAACATTATGATCATCAATGCTCATACATCAACGGCCAAATATCTAATGATCGTATGGTCATTTACTGTAGTGACGACATCCTGATTACCTTGATTTGAGAACGTCTCAAAAAGAATTTCAAACTTGTTGAAGAAGAATGCCATTATGTCTTCGCGTTTCAATCTGGGTGAACCAGCCTTTATTTCTTGAATCCCAGCATTCAAACATGTGGTAGGCTTTTCATTATCAACATTCAGACCAATACCTGGAGAAGATAAAGGAATACAAGCTTATGACAAAGACAGTAGGTGGAATAAAAGTCTCTATTGATAGTATTTGTCCAAAATGTCTAGTAACAGGAACACTCCAAATGCATGTTTACCTGTACAGATATTGTAGACCTTGGGTTCATAAGATGACGAGCAAAGAATTCCACCAACCTTTAGTCCTTGCAGATAGAGATCATTGGGCCACTTTATTCTTACATCGAGTTCGGGTAGTCCCTGAATTTTATCACAAAAACAGTATAACATGCAAAACCAATTAGTCAGTATAAGAAAATAGTTATAAGTCAACTGATGACAGCATATGTACATAAAGAAGAGTAAACACAAATATGGGAACTTAAACTTCACCTTAGCTTGGCATAGTTCTTTGATGGCTTCGGTCATGGAAAGACAAACAACATACTGCATAAGGGGCAACTTCCGTGCGTCCTGCATTTGTGATGTGAAAGAGAACATCAAACAGCCTGGTGGCGACTCCCACACATTCTTTGATCGACCTGCATGATTTGTTATTAAAGATAAAGTTTAACCTCACAGTGTCACATGGTGCTGAAGTAATTCAAACAAAGGATTGAAACGATGCACCTCGTTCTGTTTTAATCAGGAATGTGGCTCGAGCAACTTTTTTTATGGTAAGAAAAGTTGTAGCCATTTGAAACCAGAATTTCATAAATGGTGCCACAGTACAATCTAAAACCGAAACTATCAATTTAATAAATTCATTCTAGAGATCACCTAGCAAACAATCGGTACCTTCATTAATTTCGTCCAACATATGAGACGCAAAGGAACATCATAAATCCTAGCTATGGCTGCAACTTCATAACAAGACCGGAAAAAACAGTAACAAGAAATCGCTAATTACACGCACCTCGCCCTTTGAACTGCACGTCAGCGACGCAAACGACGCCCACCGGAAGCTTTGAGAAGTTCCTGCAAACATGAGCCGGCGCCGACGCCAGCAAAAACGGTTAGTGGAGTGTCTCCAAACACTGGGCCAGTAGGGCAAGGAGAAAACTTTCACTCACTGCGACACGAGGTCCTGCGTGGAAGCCAGCCTTGGCGACCAGAGCATCCACCTCCCGAAGCGCCGCGCCCGGAGCGCGTGCATGTAGGCACCCGCGTCGAAGCTTCCGTCCATGCCCGCCACGGGCGCGTCGGAGGCCAGAGCTACAGTGAGCTCACCGGCGCCCTCACCCTCTCCTAGGGAGAGGAAGCTGGCCGCGGAGGCGAGGAGCTCTTGGTCCTCCGGGGACTTGCCGGAGACCAGGAGCGTGGCGGCGCTGTTGCTCCTGAGCGCGGACATGGTCACGGATGCTGAGGGCCTTTGGTGGGACGATGATAGGTAGCGGCGGAGCGCAACGGCGGCGAGTACGGCCCCGGTTGCTGCTGCGGCGGCTGTTACCGGCGGCGAGAAACGCAAAGGGAACGGCATCGACGGTTGGTTTGCTTCGATTCTTGCCCGTTCCGAATCGGCCGTGGGCCAAGGTTTGTAATCCCGATTGAACCGGTGGTGCCGGACGCCACCGATTTTACCGGTTTTCGCGAAAACCGGAAAACCGGTCCGGAAACCGGTCAAAATTCAAAATCAAAAATTTGAAAGCGAAATTCGGAATCGAATCGGTAAACCGGTCGGAATTTGCGATAAACCGAACAGAAAATCCGGGAAACCGGATCGAAAATCGGGAAACCGGAAAATGTGGAAGAAATCGAAAGACGGCTAGAAAAAATTAGAAAAATTGGCACCGGCAGTACATGATACAGATTTCCCAAATACTATTTTAGACAAGAAACATACAAAATCTGCTGGATTAAGCGCTGAATTGGAAAGATAGTGGCATCAGATTAGACATAAAAAACACCGGATTGGTTCATGCCAAACACACTAACGTATACATAAATCAGTCGTGGCCAATTAAACAAATGGAATCTTCGCATCGAACTGATCCAGATCACCTCTCAAGTTTCCCAAAAAGATCAGGGGGAAAGGCACGCGAGGTAACCTGGATTGCTTTCACTATGAGGCCGCAGAGGAGGAACAGGATTTGGCAACGAAGATTTCGTTTACCGCTTCCGCGTCGAGTCGACAGCCGAATCCGCGGGCGCGCTCCCGAGAAACCGACTGGGGTTGGCGGTTTACCGCTGGATTCGCCGATTTACAGAGGCAGGACGACGGGACGGCGGCGCGACGACGATTTCCGGCGGCGGAACGAGCCTCCAGCCGCAGAAACGGCGCGGGCGGCGGCGGATCGACTAGACCTGGACTCGGTGGCGTCGGGGGAGGGGAAGGGACGACCAGGACGACCAGAGAATGGTCGAACGATTGGGGGAGGGAAGAGATAAGCTGATTTTTCTTTTTTTTTTTTCCATTTTCCCCAGCTGCTACCTTGCTTGATTTTTTTCACCCCTCAAACAATCGATTTTTCGTGTTCTTCTTCCACCAACGCGCGTCAAATTTCATCTAGTTTTTTTACATATTTTTGATTTCAAATATTGTCAAATTTTTAAAATTTTTGAATTTAAAAATCGAAAACCAGATTCCCGGGTAAACCGGACCGGACCGGTTTTTCCGGTTTTCGCGAAAACCGGTCCGGTTTACCGCGGGATTGTAATCCTTGCCGTGGGCTAGAGTCTTGCACGAACCCGCCGCCGCCGCTGTTGAGGGCAAGGGACGCGTGGAGCCACAAGGGGAGTGCGACGTCCCTCGTCGCGCATCGGATTCTGGTGATTCTGATGATCTTTCGAAGGACGCGGTCGTCAATGCTGTGTGTAGCTGTAGGGCTGGTTGTGTGCGTGGGTGTGTGTTGGTGTGAGTTGTGGAGTGAGTGCGTGTGTACGCACACGAACAGATACTACAGTTGTACTCAGTTTGAGAGGCTCAAAAAAAAAAACCTGTCCTCAAAAATAAAATCTCAAAGAAAAAAAAACTTTTGCTATATAAGAGAATATACTTCAACACAATAGTTTCACAGGAAGTAGAACTTAGAATCCATGGTTCAAAACCCCCAATGATGAAAAATCCAAACAACAGGAAGCCTATTACTAAAACACCGACCATTTGATGCGAAGATCTCCATCAAGGTGGTTCCAAGAACAGACCCTCATTTTGATTGTGGTTTTGCTTCTCTCTTTTGTAACGTTAGATCCCAGAGACGAATCATAGAAGAAAAGAACCGTGTTTACTAAAAACATTATCACTACAGGTCTACAGCTCAGCCAGATAGCCGCCTGCAAATGATGAGAGCTTGCAATTGCAATGCACCCGAGTTTCATTTCTTTTGAAGTTTGAACATTGTGCGCATTTAATTTGCACTCTCATATAACAAAACGAGACGTGGACGTACACGCACGTGCATAAGCTAGGCGTAAAACCAAGATAAGCTAGGCGCGTGCACGTACGGGGCCGGTTAACAAGACGTGGACGCATGCATGCACATACGCGTTTATTGCTGCTTGGCCTAACTATAGTCTATAGATCGACATGAATTGATGGCGAACGCCCGGTCCGATCCGTCGAACGATCGATCGATCGAGTATAAATGTTTTGTGATGGGAGGCAGCAGGGGAATCTTGGATGTGAGGAGCGAGGAGTGTAGTCACGGATCAAATCGTTCCATGCTCATGGTGAACTAGCTGGTGAATTATGGTGTGATGCATCTCATCACTCATCACCGTCGCGCGAATGCGAGGCTGCAATGCGAGGGTGTGGCGATACTGTTCCTTCCAATAAGTTGGTACGCGTCGTCAGAGTTGCGTCGTCCGTGAGACCGTAAATGAGGCCTGTGGTTTGTTCTCCGCTGGTCCGCTGTATGCCTTGTGTTAGCCGCCTTTCCGCCCATGCGTTGACGATTTGACTGTCAGAGAGAGTCTATAAAATGTACTACGTACACCTAGTGATACCTTGCTCGTCTACGGGATTCAAAGCCATGCTTGATTACGATCGATACAAAATTTAACACGAACGCCTATCACTGTGTTTTTTTTAGCACGGCAACGATCGCGGCCGTGGCTGCCATAAGTTGGCAAGTGAATTTTTACCACAATAGACTGTAATTTTCGACTGGCGTCCATTAGCGGGTCAACCCAGTCCGGGGCATCCAAGATCCGCGAAACGCGCGCGTGTGAGCGAGCTCCAAGCCACGTGGGGCCCTTGATCAGACGGGTCACATCAACTCCGACATGTCAGTGTCTTCCATGAGCCACCACACACTCGTACGTGTTGGCTTCGATCTCTGCCCATGTCATGCACCGGACGACCACAGCCTAAAGTCGCATCGCATGGCATGGTCGGGAACTTTACGTGTACGTACTACGTACTTCTCCACGTATACGGTACATGTACAAGTAGTATTTGTTACTGTACGTATCATCCTTGTAGAACATCGATCCGTTTCAAAATATAACCACGTTTTGTAACCCTCGCCTCGTGTTGTTTTCCGTGAACGCGTGCACGTCGGGAGCCTTGGCGGGATGAGGAGGAGCACGCAGGTATGGTCAAAGGCCAAAGCTAACTGCACATCAAGATTAAGTCAAACAGAACCTGGCTGCATGCATGGGCAGTAAGCTAGCTTCCTCACGACGTGCCTTGACGCGCACGCGTTCCCGTGCTTTTCTACGACACGCTCCTCTCCCGGCCGCCAAGCTTCCTCGCCGTCTACTCTATCCTCCGAGGCCATGAATCGCCACGGGAAGCCCGTGCTTGTCCAGGTGCCTGACTCTGTTCCCTCGCTGTACCACACGCCGGCCGGCTTCCACGCCGACCACCAATTAGTCTCCCACGCCGGCCACAGCCGCCACCGATTCCTCCACCGGCGGCAAATCCTGTAGTTGGAGCGCTCTCACCACCGCTAGAGGGGATAATCTGAGTCGCGTTCGAGGCGTACTCCAAGATCTCGCAGATGCCGGCTGCGTCCAAGGTGGATGCCTGCAATGCTGACAATGGTGCCAGCAGTGGGCGAACTGTTTCAAAAATAGAATTCAAGTTTTGAATTCTATTTTTGAAGCAGGATTAATTTTGAGCAGCTACGGTCATTAGCACTTTGGCTTTTTAATTATTAACAATGCTATGCTGAATGAGATTCTTTCTTGCACTTTCAGTTGATATGCTATGGTGCTTGCATTAGCATCGGCTGCATGCTATAAATTGACTGTTGCTAAAATCAAGTTGCATTGTCTGTCCTCTCTACTATACTTTTCTATGTTTATTTCTTTAAAATATTTAACAATGAATAACTCGCTACGTCATACGTACGTGTTTATTATCGACCGTTAGACTGGTAAGAGACTGACTGCTCCACGCAAGTAGCATTAACCTATACACGTGTCTTGTTTATATCAATAAAACAGGCAACTTATATACACTGATCCTCTGTCAGTGGGCAGTTTCCCTTGAGTTTTACCCTGTTCTCTATGAACAAACCAATGCCTGGGAATTCTAGATTAACAGTGTTCAACAAATAATCATGTACCTATGATCTGTATGGTCAGAATAATCTTGCAGGTCTTTCTATGCACAAGGAGGCAACCTCAGAACTTGCACCATCAGATATACTACGCGTGCTAGGGATCAGTTTATGCTTGTTATTTTGTAGTACATTCAGTTGGATGTACATCCAGGAGAATATAAGATTTCCGGTATGTTGCTTCTTGTGCCTTCGGTACTGTAATGATTGGTGTCACGATATGCTACTCAGAACCCCTTGTCTAGCTGCTCCTTGGAAGGAGCTGGAATGCCTATGGAGGTAAGCTCACACAAATAACTAGTTTTTTTTTTTTTTTTTAAGGGCGTGAAGGTATTCTTATGTAGTCATGCTGATTGGTGTCACGAGATGCTTTTTCAGAACCTGCAGCAAAACTAGGCTCAATTTCCTTCTGAAATTTCGCCTTTTTATTTTCTGATGAACCTGAAGAAAATAATGAAGCAGAGCAGCAAAGTGAAGGAAACGGTGCCCTCAGCAGCGACGAAACCGGCATCGCCCCTGGCCGCGCGGCCTTTCGACCTGTTCACCGCTCTGGCGCTGAGGCTCCCCGCCGACCAGCCGCAGCGCGCCATGTGGACAAGTCACTGATGTGAAAGGGCGAAGCGGCGAAACTGCACCAACCGCTGGGTGGTCACGTTACGCTCTTCCAGTTATGTCGAATTGTTGAGCTGTCAATATGTAATTTCTGTACACGCAGCATACACCGCCGCTTCGGTCCATTGATCCACACTGCCACAGAACAGGGATTTAGCGACGGGCTTTTTGGGCCTCCAGCGACGGGAAAAAGCCCGTCGCAAATTTTACGTCGCTAAAGGTAGGCTTCTAGCGACGGGTTTTCACCCGTCGCTGAGTACAACTCCAGCGACGGGTTTCCATTCACGTCGCTGCCTAATACCCGTCGCTGCTGGCGTCAGCGACGTCTATCTTGAACCCGTCGCTGCTGGTCCATTAAAAACAAAAAAAAAATTGTCATGCTTTCTTTACTATATATTTTGTTCCCTCTCCATTTACAGCTTTAATCCAATCGGCAGTTAACCACATGAACAACTAATTCTGAACTGAACAGCGAATGTTCTTGCTTACACTGGATCACCTGGACAACTAATTCTTTTGAAAGACGTGAACAACTAATTCTGAACAAAGACATGTACACTACACTGGATCTCCTGAACAACTAACCTCGCTGCGGCATCAACCATCATCATGGCGCCGTATCTCCTGCACAAGCACAACGCAAGTCCCAAGGATCGGAGAGCTCGAGACCTCGTTGGCCTGGTCACCTTGAACACGCGAGGGCAAGCTTCGGCCCCCGCGCCGGATCCGGCACCGCGCGAGAGGGAGCCGCCGCCATGGAGAAGTCGTCGAGGGAAGGCGGGGAAGGGGGGCGTCATGGAGGGAGCCGGCACGCCCGCTGCGAGTAGTCGCTCGAGACCTCGTTGGCCCCGTCGCCTTGAACACGCACGCAGCGCGGTGAAGATGAATCCGGATCTGGGCACCGCGAGGGACAAGCTTCGCCCCCGCGCCGGATCCGCCACCGCGCCGTCGAGGGGCCGGATCTGCCGTCGTCGAGAGGGGGCGCCGTCGCGGAGGGAGCCGCCGCCATGGAGAACTCGTCGAGGGGGGCGGGCGGGGGAGGGGGCCGCCATGGAGAACTCGTCGAGGGGGGCGGGCGGGGGAGGGGGGCCGTCGCGGAGGAAGCTGCCGCCGTGGTGGATGTCGTTGTAGAGGGCGCCGGCGCGCCCGCCGCGAGTCGCCGCCGCGCCGGATCTGGGACACCGCAAGGGGGAAGATTCGCCCCAGCGCCGGATCCGCTACCGAGCCGTCGAGATCGCTCGCTCGCCGGATGGGGCGCATGGTGAGGATGGTGAGGAGAGAAGGGCCTCTGGTGAGATCGAGAGAGATAGAAAGAGTGCGGCGAGGGGAAAGGAATGCGGCGCCTTAGGGTTAGGAAGAGGAATGAACGCGGCTTTATATCTGTGATGTGAGTGGGATGGGCCGGGCCGGTTGGAATGTTGATGCTTGCTTAAATATAGTACATAAATTAAAGTTAGCATACCATGAGACAAAGGGATGTTGGCGTGGTGGTAAGTGCTTGTCCTTTGTATGCCAAAGGTTCCAGGTTCGAGCCCAGCTCACGCTGCTTTATTTTTTTCGAAGCAAAACACGATCAGCGACGGCTTTTATGCAACGTCAAAGGCACAGAGCGACGGGTTTCAGCTCAACGTCGCTAGAATTGAAAACTCAGCGACGGGTTTCAGCCAGCCGTCGCTAAAACTTGAAAATTAGCGACGGGGAATGATTTCAGAAGAGGGTAGCGACGGGTTTTGAGTAAAACCCGTCGGTAAATCTTTGATATTTAGCGACGGTGTTTTACACTTTGTTTTTAGCGACGGGTTTTTGATGTTGTGTTCAAGTTTAGCGACGTGTTTTGTAATTTCATCGCTAATGTGCGCGTCGCTGAAGCCTGTTTCTGTGGTAGTGCCAACGAGTCCGTGATGCCGGCGGCGTCACTGCAGTGCAGGCACGCTTCACGCAGCCAGAAACCAAACGACGATAGGCGTTCCACCTGCACGTATATTACACTCATATGTTACACAGGACGAAACAACATGCATGCAACATGCGTGTCACACACATGTATGTATGCTGAATTCTCGCTTTCATTCCAACCATCAGCATCCTCAGAAACGGCACGTACGCTCGAAGCAGTCAAACGAAATGGAACAACACAAAATGTGCGCAAGATGCAGGCAAGCAATTGCAATTACTCATCTAAAAAAAAGCAATTGCAATTACTGTACGTGATTTGTTTACCTGAAGCGTTGGCAGAGGGGCTGACGTTTGTCCGGGTAGGCACGTCGTTCTGCCGGCCACTCCTCCTCAATGGGGCATGTGTCCTCGTAAGCTGACCACACAGGTTCGATGCGTTCCGAGCAAGCTGCAGATGACAAAATTGAATCCATAGGAGTGAATTAATAAAACAGAGTAACCCAATGCAATAAATAATACAAAATTAGATGAAGCGGCCGTTGACGCCTTGGGTTGCTTTACCTTGGTTAATGGCAGAGCGGCTTATGTTTGTCTTGAAGCTGAAAGGATCCCTTGTGTACAGCATGTACCATGTCCTTTGAATGTTGGCGTCGGCATCGTATGCATAGGCCTTGACTTGCCGGATATGGCTGATCTTATTCCACTCAGGGCTAGATTTTCCTGCGGCTATGCAAGCGAGCAGGGATATGCCGCAGCGTAGCAGTAGCTGATTCGGGTTTACATTCTGCAGGTATCCAGGGAGCATTTGCATGCCGTAGTCCTCCAGCACAAGTCTCTGCAGCGCAGGCACACCCTCCAATACCTTGATCTTCGGGCACTCGTTGATTACGAGCTTCTGCAATTTTGGCATATTACTAATGCTCTCCAGGCTCGAGCAGTCCTGCACCTGAAGTTGAAAAGCAGAACCTAAACTCTCCAAAGTGCTTAGGTGCTCATGATGTTCTGGTTGCATGAATTCTGGTCCAACACACTTGATGGCTGGGGCATTGATAATCTGTAGTAACTCCAAGCAGGGGAGCTGATACAAGACGTCAGGGAGCTCTATGAAGCAAGGCAGGTCTTGCAACGTCAGAATCCTCAAGCTTCTAAGGGTCACAACTTCAGTCGACGTCATCCATCTTGGGAGTAGCCTCCCAAAATATCCAACGATTATAAGATTTTCTAAGGAAGGTGGAGGGCAGAGCTCATCAAACACCTCCTCAATTTTTTGCTGCCCTTCGCCAGAGGTGTTGTCTTCCTCTTTGAACAACTGGCCATTATGTCCATGTTTGCTAGTGCAATGTAAAACTAGCAATCCTAAGTGAACCTTTCCACCAAGGTTGGTCTTTCTGGCAATTGTTGATGAAGATACATTCTCAAGGTCATCTATACTAAGTTCAGTGAGCTTGGAAAGGGGCCCCAATTCTTCCAAACTGCACCAGTCACCATCCATGTGGACTGGAAACCCACGTAGTTTTCTCAAACTAGTCAGACCACCAAAACCTCTGGGTACACTTTTTATACTCGTGAACTCAAAACAGAGATTCCTCAAGTCCTGTAGCTTTACAATGCTACCAGGTAGCTTCACCAAACTTTTGCAAGCTGAAATGTCAATATACTGCAAGAATTTCATCTCGTGAATGTTCTCTGGCAGTTTAGATGTGGTGGTCCATGCCACGGACAAATATCTCAAGTGTTTGAGTTTGACCATAGATTCAGCCAGTTGATCGAAATCTGCATCTTGTACATGCAAGGTCCGTAGACTTGAAAAGGTAGCCAAGGAATCACCAGGCCTGATCTTTATATTGCCAACTGAAATTAGTGTTCTTACTGATATCTGTGCTTGTAGAGACATCCATTCTAAGCCATCTGATTCTGATCCTTTATTTTCTAGTGACAACCGAATAAACCTTTGTGAATTAAGTTTAATAGTTATATCAATCTTACTTATCTGACCTGCTACTAATGCTTCATCTCTGGCCACATATTGAGCAAACGAGCGAACAACATCATGTATGCTGCAAAACAGATTATCCACATACGTTGTAGTCGGCTCTATAAGGTTCCTCAATATTAGCTCATCATAGTACTCCCTCCCTATTTTTTCTAAATCATCAAAGTTTCCATGAATGATTCCTTCACTAATCCACATGCCTACAATTTGATGAACACTGAACAGCTTGCTCTTCGGAAGTAGAGAGAAGTACAGAAAGCACGGCTTCAAAGGAGGATTCAAATCTTGGTAGCTAAGGTATATTGCATTGTTTAACTCTTCAGGCATTTGAGATACTGACCATATAGAATGTTTTAGGACATCTTCCCAATCACTACGTCTTCTATTTTTCTGAAGCAAAAGGCCTCCCATTACTTTGACAGCAAGGGGCAGACCATCGCATTTTGCTATGATATCCATTCCAATATCCTTCAGCATATCAACCTGAGATTCATCATTTACGTTTCTGACCACCTGCAAGCCGCTAAAGCCAGTTATTGAATGAATGTGTTTACAAATTCATACCTAATACTGTGTACGGAAGTAAAATCAACTACTTGTTAACGTATTTATGTGGAGCGCTATTACTTTGTGCAGAGGAAAAATCAAGTATGGATTATCTGTGCATATAGTGCTACGTGTCAATTAGGACCGACTGTGCACATGAACAGTGCACTCATCTGTCATTATGTTCTCACGTGTCAGTCCCCTGTTTCTGATTCCTTAGAGCATCTCTAGCAAAGCATGACAAACCAAACCCCAACATGACCAGGGGCGGTTCTATATACTAGGTGCTGGGTGCGGCCGCACCAGCCGAAAAAAATTTTAAGCTTATGAATAGCTTATGAAATCAGATTTTCACCATATAATCGCCTATAAATTTCAATCTCTCTAAGGATCCGCACCCCCCAACATTTTCGTCTAGCTCCGCCACTGAACATGACCATGTAGGGGCCGGCCCCTACATTCAAACCCAGAGAAAAATTTATCAAACTTCAACAGCACCTCATACATCCAAGCCCCTACAATACGTGGATCCCACTCATCAGTCTCTTCTCTTCCTCTCTTCTTCTCTCTGCCCCAAGCTCAAGCACGAAGATGGGAAGACGACATCGCGCGGCTTGCCGATGCGGCGCGGGCTCCACAGCCCCGCGCAGCTGCACTAGGCGTGCAGGCACCCCGCCGCCGCTCCACGGCGCACGGGCTTCACGGCATCGGCAGGAGGCGCGGGGCTGGGGGCGCAGCAAGTGGCGGAGGAGGGGATGCGGTGCGCCGCGGCACGGCTCGAGGCGGTCGGGGCTGGGGCGTAGCAATGGCGGAGGAGCGCATGCGCGTGGAGGCCGGGGCGCTGTGCGCAGTGGGCGTCGCGGGCGTGGCACGGAGGCGGCTCCCGCCGCAATACTTGACGGAGTAGGCGCGATTGGACGCAAGGCTCATCAAATCTGGGTCCTGGACGAGCGTTTCGACAGTGGCGGCGGTTTGATTTGGCACCTGGAGGGTGGGGGGGGGGGGGGGGGAGGGGCGGTGACACCGGCTGTAGTAGAGCAGAGGCGAGGCGGGGGCTTCGCGCAGGGGAGGAAAGAGTCGCGCACGCAGCCATCATAGGGGACCCACCAATGTAGCGACCCCCAAGTGGGTCGCCACATCTGGGGGACTTTGGGGGTGAATGTAGCCCCCCCCCCCCCCCCCCTCCCCAGGCTAGGGGCTTGGGTAGGGGCTCTGCAGGAGTTTTTTTTATTTTATTTTTTTTTTGCTCAAGCTCCTACATCCCATATAGAGGCTTATATAGGGTCCCTGCAGGAGATGCTCTTAGTCCCTCTGGTAGCGGGAAGAAAAGAGGCATTGCGCCGCATTTTCGTTCGCCGCCGTCTTGTGTGTTGGCTGGCGTATGTTATTGTCGCTGCCCGTCGTGCGGAATCTTCCGTGGAGAAGCTAGGAGGTAGCTAGATAGACTGTGCAGCAAACATGTGCTCATGAGTAAGAATACACTGTAATAACATATTAATTAACTCATAAATACCTGCTTCTTGAGCAAAGACCAAGCATCTTCAGGATTTAATTTTTCAATATTGTGGTACGGCTCCTCTGCCATCATGCTTCGAGCAATCCGGTAATTCCTTGTGGTCACAAGGACACGACTACCTTGAGCTATGGCTTTTGTCAATGGTGTTTTGAGCACATCCTCCCATGATCGATTGTTCCAAACATCATCCATCACCAATAAGGTCTTGCACCCTTGCAATGTTTCCTTAAGAGTTTGCTGCAACATGACCATTGTATTTCCAGCTACTTGGTTGCCTCCCCCAGCTTCTATGGTTCTCCTCAACAACTCAGTATCACTATAATCTTGGTTGACACTCACCCATATTTTCTTTTGGAACTCTTGTTGGATGATTTCATTGTTGAAGATATTACGGGCGAGGGTGGTTTTGCCAATCCCACCAACTCCCACAATGGCAAAAACCATTACTTTGTTGTCGTCATGTATTGTTTCCTCCTTATTACGTGTGAGTGTCTCCACTAAATTTCTTGTGTCCTCCTTTATCTTCTCACCAATCACAACCAACTCGAGCTCTCCTGCTGTCTCACGGCTAGGAAGACAACGGGAGGGCTCCATCTTTCTTCCATGGTCCTCATATGAAGTGAGGTTAAAGTTGAAGGTCTTGCTACGCTTGCTGATGTCATCTAGCTTCTGGTTAAGGTTTCTGAGACGGCTACCAACGTCATGGGCATGGAGAGGGTTTGTTAGGCAGAAGAGCAAGGGGTTGAAGCACCCCATGTCCCGACTTGGACCCCGCTTCATGGCCTTGAGCTGGCACAAGTCGAGTATGTCTGTGGCATCATACATGGCCCCCCTTAGCTCCTTCACCCACCCCTTCACAGTTTCATCGGTGATGTTCCTTCTGTCAGCATCCGCGAGGAACTTCTTTATGTCCCTGAGCTTGATAACCATCTGGTCCATCTCATTGGGGACCCCCAGCAGCATACGCACCTCCTCCTTTGCCATATCCGTTAGCATGTATTGGAGGTAGGATGCCAAAGCATCCAGGACCATCGCCATTAGAGGCAGGTTTGGCACCTACAATAGCAAAATTAGTAGTCAAATTACATTTCTTGTATCTGATTTGTATACTTTTTTTTTCTGCTAGAAAGGCTACGATATCATAAGATCATGGTAGGTTATAATCAGCTGCCACAAAGGTGGGCAGTAAAGTTCGGAGCCTGTCGCAGCCAAACTGCTGTCGTCACAGTACAAGAATTATTTACATGTAAATGTGCAACCCTGTTCTGATACATAAAACAGTGGACAAACGAGCAAACAGACTTCTTGTACCAGCAGCGCTAGGTGTGATTTGTATACAACAAACATAATAACGATTATAATTGGAATTATTCTCAATTTGCAAGAAAAGTCTGCATGGATAGTTACAAAACTGCCCTGCCAAACGTTTATCTGTGGGAGTTCAACATAGATAATACAGGGGAATCCGCTGGAGTCCAAGAAAAGAGCCAGAACGGCACTACTACAAAAAGGACTTTTTGTGACACTTTCAAATTTACTGTAGTGGCAGTTTTACAATGGACCCTCGCTCATTTCACGTGTAACAATGTGACACTAGAAATGCTCTCTCATTTCTAGTGACGGTCCATGAGATAAACCACCATTAGAGAAAACCCTCTATTTTTTACTGGAAGTAAACCCACAGACCATCGCTACAATTGATTTGTAGTGGCGACTCACCTCATGGTCCGCCACTAGAAACGCATCTTATTTATAGGTGGCGGTTTTGCTGGCATTAGCGGATTGCAACCAAGAACAAGAACATAGGAACTCCATGTTTGACGATTCTTTTTCTAAATTTTTCTAACATCACGCTGTTTCATCTTTCATGTATAGTGTATATTTGTATGCTAACTGCTATATCTTGGAGGTTTTTTGTATGGCTTGTTTTTTCCATTTTACACTCCTATGAGTTCCAAAGTAGGAATATATGAACAACGTATGAGTTCCAAAATAGGAAATGTAACTTCATATTTTCTTATATTAAGATAAATGTAAGGTTATGTCTAAATTTGTCACTCCTATGAGTTCCAAAGTATTCTAAGGTATGCAAATTCAATGTTTGACTTAGATTACATGAAAACTATGTGATAAATGTATCTATTTGTGAACAACGTACTATTATCACTTTATTGAAATCCTTTGAATTCTCCATCTATCTCTCGGGCATGGGCCATAGTTGAATATATGAACCTAGCAAATATTTTTGTGCAATTTGTTTGCATATTTCTCGATGTACAAATACTTTGATTTGGAATTACTTTTCATAATACACACAAAAATCTTTTAAACGGTAGTAAATAGCAAATTAATTGAAAAATTATGGAATCTCCTATGCTAAATAACCAACCACGATATAAAAACAAGGCTAACCCTAACTCTATCCTTTATGATTCCTCTCATCTCACTCCTGTCACGCACGGCTGCCGCCTCCCTCCCTGCTACTCCCACACTCCGTCTGCCGTGCGCTCCCTCCCAGCTTTCCTACTCCCGCTCCCAGTCATGTGATGGTGCGGCGGCCGCCTCGCTCCCTGCCCCCATCGGCCGTGCCTACGCCGTGGTCACGCGCCTTCCTCATGATGGCGACGGCGTTCTGGTGGTCTTGGGTCTCCCAGCAGCGGCGGTTTAGTGGCATGGTGTCTTGTGGCCTGGGCAAAGATCTACAAGGACGATATCGTTGTCTCTTGTGAGAGGGGAGATCTACGACGATCAAGCGGCAGCGGTCTCGGTCACGGCTATGTGATGAGAACAACATGGCGACGCTATACATGTGGTGGCATGACGGGGACCCTGTGGCGCCGTAGCCCCCTCATCTCCCCCATCACCGGCGTGGCCCTCTACTCTGCCTCTCTCAACATTTCTATGGCGGCGACATGGTAGGGCCATCGTCGTCAACGATCACGGCATGGCTTCGCGGACATGTCCACGACGGCGCCGGGGTCATGGCGACACAGCAGCAGTTCCTCCCCTACTTGCAGATCCTGCAAGCGCAACGGCAGCGGCGGCTCAGTCATGACCCTGCAGCCTTGCCACTGGCACAATGTTGGGCCCACGGCCGACCCTGTTTTTCCTTTTTGTTTTTTTGTTCGATTTGTAGTGGCTGGCAGAACCACTGCTGCCCCGCAGATAAATCCACCGCTGTTCCATTTTTTTTTTGTCTTTTCAGCCCTTTGTAGCGGCGGTTTAATTCCCACCTGTTGTTGCTACAAATCACGGATTTCTAGTGACACCAGCCTAGCGGCATAAAGAATCGGAATCATACATGCGGTTCCGAATTACTGAATGAACGTGAATATGATGCGTGGATCCAGATATAGCTGTATATCTGGCAGCTACCAATCAAAAGCCAAAAATAGGAATGCTTAGTTTCTGTACATGGTTACGTGCAGTAATAAAACAAATAAGAGTGTTAGTTTGAAACCAGTTTGACCAACACAAAACCGATTGAAGTATCGAGCAGCACAAGAAATCTCCCGTGAGGAAGCAAACGGAAAGAATAAAAACAAACAAAGAGGGGCAACCCGGGCAAGAGATGAAGAGAGACTTCTCGCAAAAAAAAAAAAAAAAAAAAAAAAAAAAAAAAAAAAAAAAAAAAAAAAAAGAGATGAAGAGAGACGAGCCATACGCACCTCGATTTGCAGAGGGGGGCGCGAGATGCCTGCGAGTCTTCAGCTCTGTGATTAAGATATTTGCAGGCGAGAAGACGGGGCTGGGGGCTCATCTATCTATTTATCCTAATGAGGACGCGTGTTGTTTAAGACATTTGCAGTTTGCGTGTTCAATATATGCTTTTCGCACCCAGGTACCAAAGCTATACAGAAATTGTGACTTACGACAAATCCAGATGTAGAGGCCATTAGCATACGACGTCACGTGCCAATTTGAAAGACAGAGTCAGAGCTTCAACTCCCGCGCGGTGTCGTAGCAGTTTGGGCGTCTCAAACTTTGACATGAAACGTTCCTTTTGATGGATCGCAGGATGCTTCCTCTGCTCCATCCGATGAGAAGAAAAGAAAAGACTCTCAAAGTACGTCAAGGAAACAAATTCCATGCCACCTCATCCCTGCCAAAGGCCAGCAGGGTGCTTAACTGAATCATTAACATGCGGTCACCAGGCTGGTAGGACGAAAAGGCGTATGCATGTGACGATTTTAAAAGGGATGTCGGATTTGCTATATATTTGTCAGCTGTACCATATTTATATGTGCGGCAAAACTTGGTTCTAATTTCACAAAAAAAACTTGGTTCTAAATTGTAAATTTATTAAAACAAAAACAATGTTGTTGGATTAAAATAAAGGAAAAAGCCCATATTACTCCCCTCAAGTATAACCAAAGTCCACATAACCCCCTAAACTGTCTTTTGGTTCATTTTACCCCCTAAACTATGTCACTTGGTTCAATTCACCCCTTAATACAATTGTCTTTTTTATTTCTCAATGCACAAATTGAATTTTAATTTAACATTTTGCATGGATGTAGTGAATATCACAATGTATGTCAGAAAAATATATCATGAATTTTTCGTCGTCATTTTCAATATAATATTGTACTCCCCTCAAGTATAACCAGTTTAGGGGGTGAAATGAACCAAAAATAGTTTGAGGGGTTATGTAGACTTTGACTATACTTGAGGGGAGTAATTTTGACTTTTTCCTAAAATAAAATATATAACTTTACACTAGTCTAGCCGCGCAAATGCGCGGAGCGTCTCCCTAGTACATTTGATGTCTATTTATACCAGTGAAGTTCCAGGGTTTGATACGCCTTTTTCACCGAGGTACACGAGCTGCTAAAAAATTGTGACAATCGATCCCACATGACAGATCCAGCTGTATAGATAAGTTGGCATCTGATGTCACATGACTTGCGCGCCTCAAACCGTCATATGAAACGTTATGTGAAGCTGCAATTCACAACGTTGCCATAAACAGGATTACTTTGGTGGCTCAGACCCTACACAAACAACATTTTTGCCAGGGAGAAATATTATGGAAGGTGTCGTGGTTCTCCATGAAACCATCACGAAATGCACAAGAGAAAGCAAAGTGGGATTATTTTCAAAATTGATTTGAAAATGCCTATGATAAAGTGAAACGATCAGACAGACTCTTGAAATGAAAGGATTTTCCCCAAATGGCGTGACTGGATAGATTCTTTTATGCAAGGAGGTCATGTGGGAATTAAAATAAATGACCAAGTAGGACAGCAGTTCCAAACAAAAAAGGGCCTCAGATAAGGAGACCCTTTTGTTTCCCAGTCTTTTTAATATTGTGGTTGATATGTTGGCCATTCTCATAAACCGAGTCAAGGTAGATGGTCAAATAAAAAAAGGTAATTCCACATTCGGTTGATAATGGTCTATCGATTCTGCAATATGCGGACGACACCATACTCTTTATGGAACATGATTTGGAGAGGCAAAGAGTCTTAAGTTGCTTCTATGTGCTTTTGAACAACTGTCAGGGCCCAAATCAATTTCCATACGAGCGAGGTTTTTTGTTTTGGGGCTGCCAAACAATGTGAAGAACGATACTCACAATTATTTGGATGTCAATCCGGAAACTATCGATTTAATTATCTCGGCATCCCAATGCATTTTAGAAAGCTAACTAATAGAGATTGGAATATAATAGAACAACGGTTTGAGAAGAAATTAAGTAGCTGAAAAGGGAAACATTTATCTGCTGTGGGGGGCAGACTAGTGTTAATTAATTCTGTGCTAACAAATTTAGCAATGTTTATGCTCTCTTTATTTGAGGTCCGAGGGGTATCCTTGAGAAACTGGGGTACTATAGATCCCGGTTCTTTTGGCAAAGTGATAGTCACAAGAAGAAGTATAGATTAGCTAAATGAAGCATTCTATGCCAACCAAAAGACCAAGGTGGCTTAGGGATCCAAAACATTGATATACATGACCAATGTTTACTCAGTAAATGGTTGTGTAATTTAACAAATGAGGATGGCATATGGCAGACACTTCTTTGAAGGAAGTATTTAAAAGATAAACCAACAGCACAAGTACAAAGAAAGCCTGATGCTTCACATTTTTTGTCTGGATTAATGAAGGTTAAAGATAAATTCTTTTCCTATGGTAGTTTCAACTAAATAATGTGACAAATATTAGGTTCTGGGTAGATAAATGGCTGGGTAACTTTACCCTTAGTCAAGAATACCCTACTTTGTACAACATTGCAAGGATAAAGCATATATCTATTGCAACTGTTTTTAGCTCAAATCCTTTAAACATTTCTTTCCGACATGATCTGGTAGGAAATAATTTAAATTTATGGCAGAACTTAGTTGCAAGGATAGCCACTACACCACGGTTCACTTTAGGCAACTGACTATCAGTCGCTAAAAGCGCTTTTACCGACCCACCGTAAGTCGGTAAAGACTTTTGCCGACCTATAGGATTGGTCGGTATAACTGGCGTCGGTAAAACTTTTACCGACCGACCAGTTTTTACCGACCCACCATAAGTCGTTGATTCTAACTTTTACCGACCTATGGTTCGATGCTACTTCTTATAATTACCGACCAACAGTCAGTCGCCAACATTAGATTTCTTTAAAAAAAATAATTACCGACCACTAGCTCATATTAGTTTGAGTGACAGGGAAGATGTTTTTAGGTGGAGTTTACATCAATCCGGCATTTTTTTCTGTTAGTTCAATGTATAATGCTTTAATTTGCAATGGGAATGTGCGTCAGAATAGAACACTTTGGATGGCAAAGCTTCCCCTCAAAATCAAAATTTTCATGTGGTACTTGCATAGGAAGGTTGTGTTGACAAATTGGAATGATTGTCAAAATGTGTTTTTCGCTCACATAATGAAACTATCCAATATCTCTTCTTTGATTGTCATTTTGCTAAGTTTATTTGAAGAATAGTTCAGTTTACTTTTGATTTAGATATTCCTATTTGCATTGATGATTTGTTTAATGATTGGCTACCAAGGTTTGATTCTAAATCAAAGACTAAACTGTTATGTGGAGTTTCAGCAATATGCTGGGCTATATATTAAGTAGGAATGATATTGTTTTTTGACAAAGCTTCTATGAAAACTTGTATGCAGGTACTATACAGAGGCACCCATTGGCTGCGGACATGGGCGGAACTGCAAAAGTGTGATGAAGACACCAAAATGATGAGGGATGCATGCCGATCCTTGGAGATAATGATCATACAATTATTCGCCAACCATGGATGCAGATTTAGCAATAGGATTGCTGCTCAATAATTTCCCATGTAAACTATGGGCTTGTTCGGCTGGTGAAATAGAGCGCTGTTCCTTCTCTGTTCTACTGGAGTCACCTGAGACAAAAACAGCTCCAGCCAACAGCCGCAGCTGGCTGTAGCCAGCGGCCGAACAGGCCCTATGTTGGTGCCTCCTTTTGCTTTCTTATTCGTTAAGTTTTTGTGGGCAGACAGAAGGGCTGTCATGTGATGTAAAAGTGGGGAATAGCCTCTTTTGAGATCAAGCCCGGGATGTTTTTTTCCATTATCTGAAAATATGTGAAGCTGCAATGGGTGCAGACCGCAGGATGCTTCTTTCATCCCGCGAGAAGAAAATAAAAATTGGAAGGCCAGCCGGCTGCTTAACTAATTAAATTATTAACGTGCTGGCGGCGTGGCGCTGTCCACGTGATGGCGGGTGAACTTTAAAGGGACACCGGAGACTGGGAGTCTCCTTTAACATCCTAGTTTTATCCTTTTTAGATAAAGGAAACTTTTATTTCGAGGTGAAATAATGTTCCGGCCTCTGTACAACGAAGGTACATCTAGCCTTTACATGAGTACACCAAGGTGAGCCGATATAAATCAGCCTTGAAACACCTAAAAAACAAAACAAATACTTCTATCATCTAGCTCAGCACCTCCAAAATCCTATGATGTCAATCAATCATTGTTGTTATGGCTATGTCTTCATCCTCAATAGAAGTGACTTCTCTGCAGGAAACTATTATCGCCACTTAAACAACACTTCATCACTTACATCCGATACATCCGAACTCTGGTTGACAAGGTCGTGCGGAGACTTGACGCCTCCCCGCGCACATACGCGACGCTTTCGCTGCACTTCATGAACAAAAATAAATGTCAGACTGTGCGGAGGTGAAACACCTCCCCGCGCTCCACGCGACACTTTCGCTGCACCTTCTCCGACGTTGAAACATCTTTGCTCAAGACCAAGCCTTCCAGATACGGCACTGACTAGAAGCAGGTCTATGAAGTCGGCAAACAGCTACACCCATGGCTTTGATGGCCTCTCTCGAAGAAGCAAAGATCCAGCCACCACAGGCCAATGCTGCCACAAACTTCATAAATAACTGCTACCTCCAAATCATGCGCATTGTTGACCACCAAAATGATATCAGGTACTGAACAAAATGAAAGAAGATCTGATCCATTACCCAAATGCCGACAGGCGAAGGACGTACAGATAACACTGACAGTTTTTGAAGATTGGAGAAATTAAACGAGCATCCGTATTCTCCATGGGTAGGCAGCAATACCTCTGGTTAAATTGATCTTCCACTTGAGGAACCATGATTGCCTGTGATCTCCAAACGATGCAATCCCAACTACAATGACCATCAACATATTATCTTCCCGTTACCTCTCTGCCACTGCATTGGGTTTCGGCTTCGATCCACCCAAGCTACGTCGCCGCCGAAGCTACGTCGTGTCTCAGCGCGCGACAAGAAGCCAGAGCCGCCGGCGATTCGGTTGTCGTTTCGCTGAACAGGGCCCCGCCGCCGTCGTCCTCGCCGTCGACCGGGTTGTGCCGGCGTTGGGCTCCGACGGCGGCAAGGGAAGGGATGAGAACAAGGACGAACGGTGGCGGCGCTGTGATCGCCGCCCGTGTCGCCTGCAGAGGTGACGCGGGGGCCTCCTGGATTTTCGGATCTGCGTTTACGGCTGAAGACGTACGGTGCCTTGTATTCTTGAAGAATGGCGTAAGATGCTTCCTCATGGCACGAAAAACAAACTTGTCAATCCCCTTTGGCGGTGGCTGTTGACGGCTCTTAGACCCAATATTTACCCGTCAACTAGCTGCGCTTTTTATAATGAAACAATCACCAAAGGTAGACTTAGGTCTTTAAACTAATGATTTCCACGAGTCTTGGTGAATTTGTGAGTGCAGCTGCAATTCATAGGAAACCGGGGAAAAGGAAGCATAAAAGGCCCAAGTTGGAAACACCAATTTCCCCAGAATAAAGAATTCCTCTCTCGAAGCCCAAAATCCAAATATCCTGGCTTCAACTCCACCCACAGCAGGTGGATCAGAGGACAACACAGCCCAGAGAAGCAACACGAGGAAGATCAGGCCC
Source organism: Eragrostis nindensis (assembly GCA_012490785.1). NCBI lineage: Eukaryota > Viridiplantae > Streptophyta > Magnoliopsida > Poales > Poaceae > Eragrostis > Eragrostis nindensis. Next base: position 573,433 of record JAAXCT010000183.1, read on the forward strand.
AGAGGGGCCCACCAGGGGTCGGCCGACCCCAAACCCTAGGTCGGCCGACCTATGGTAGAGGCCCCCCTGGCCCATCTTGTTATGTCGGTTCGCCACCGCCTTCCAGAGGTCGGTTCCACCTGCAATCAATGCCACCGACCTAAGGAACCGCCTCAAGTTGCCGACCTTCTTGGGCTATAAATAAAGGGGTACCCCCCTCCTCCAAAGCACATCACAAGACACAAGTCATTCCACTCCCATCCAGGCCAAGGGCCTCTTGTACAGTAGTAGAATAGAGGAAAGGGCAAGGATCAAGAGAGGGATAGCTTTCCTTTTAGTTATTTCCTTATCTTGCACCTTTGGCGGATATTTATCTTATTAATAGTTCATCGTTCGTTCTTCGTTCGTTCGTCGTTCGTTCATCGTTCTTCGTTCGTTCTTAGTTCGTTCGTCGTTCGTTCATCGTTCGTCGTTCGTTCTTAGTTCGTTCATCGTTCGTCGTTCGTTCGTCGTTCGTTCATAGTACGAACCTTGTTCTTACTCGTAAGATTAGTATTCGTGGTGTTATTGATCTAGCGAGCTTTACATACTAGTCGTTATTCTTGTTATACTTGTTTACGGGAGCATCGCTCCGCGAGGGGTGCTCTAGCCTTCCAGATTGGTACCAGGACCGGGGTTAGAGTAGTAATCGACGGCATAGGCGTGGTGCCTAGGCTAGAGGTTACCTTTGTTTGCAGCGTGCCCCACGGTTTGTAGAGGTAGGCGGCAGGTGGTGACAGCCCTGTCCGTCCCTTGTAATCCTCCACGTTCGGGTTCGTCGTAGAGCTACAGGCTGGCGTGACTTGGCAGACCAGGTCTATACCAGTGCCCGAAGTAAACGAGTAGAACTAGAGTGCGATCGTCCTGCGGGACAGCTAGATCTTTATTCATCCTCTCAATCCTATACTACTACCATTCTTGTGTGTCCTTGGGTAAAACTAACCTTGCTGCAGATTATCACCGTTCCTTGGGGAAAACAAATACGATACCTTGGAATACTCCCGGGTGAAGTGCTACAACGGTATTCCGTGCGCTTGCGGATTTATTCGTGGTGTAAGAAATACCAACAAGCATTTCTGGCGCCGTTGCCGGGGAACGGTTGCTAATTCTGTAGCGGACCAGGTTTGCCCTCGTAACTTATCTTTACATTTCCCGTTCAATTAAATTAGAAAAGAAAAAAAAAATATACACACATGGAGTCATCACCTACAATCCAATCTTTTTCCACTCCACGGGGCGAGCTCTTGGAGCCACCATGTTCATCTCAACTTGTTGTTTCAACAAGCTATGAGCTCAGCCCCAGTTTTATTTCTTTGATCAAAGGACTTTCTTTCTCTGGTTTTAAAAATGAAAATCCTTTTGAACACTTGCGAGAGTTTGAGCAATTATGTGCATGCCGATTGATCAATGGCATGACACATGAAACTTTAAAGTGGAAATTGTTTTCCTTCTCTCTCAATGGGAAGGCGAAGCAATGGTACACTTACACCGCTAAGAGAGTGAACGGTGATTGGAAAGAATTGCGAGACAAATTTTGTCTAGCATTTTTTCCCGTATCTCGTATCACTGCTCTACGCGCGGAAATAATTAACTTTCGCCAAGAGGAGGAAGAAACCCTTAGTGCGGCATGGATACGGTTCTGTTCATTAACAGATTCCGGTCCAGAGTTATTGCTCCCAGAACCCGTTCTTTTGCAACATTTTTATTCAGGGTTGAGCAAAGACACCGCACTTTATCTTGACACGACTGCCGGTGGTTCTTTTTCTCATAAGACCATAGCGGAAGCAAAAGATTTGCTAGAAAGAATTGTTGAAAATACACCTTTACCGCTGAAATACCCGAGGAGCCGGAGTCAAAAGATGAGGAACTCATTGTGGAAACACAACAAAAGGTGTCTACCTTGGTAGACCCAACATCCGAGTCCTCATCTGATTCCCGAACAATGACAGAGGATGATGAACCTCTAGAGTTCCCGTTTGAGTTTGAGGAAGAAATTTTTGAAGATTTTGGAAACACCTCGAACTATTTGTTTCAAAAGAGACCGCCTGTTCCTTTGCCACCTCCCGAACCAATTGAAAAAGAATATCTTGTGGAGACTATTCGGGAGCTTACTTCAATCATGAGCGATGAATGGTTGAGGGAGAATGAGCTATCCATGGATATCATTCGGCTCTGCCCTCCCTCAACCAACATATGCTGCTCCATCAAAGGAACCAAGGTGGATGCACTCTACAACCCTCTTGTTGGTACCAATATCCTCTCCGACACATATGCGTTGTCAATCTTTGGCGACCGACCATGGACATCAACAAACAAACTCCTCAAGCACCCATCAGGCCATATTCTTGAGAGTTTGGGGATTGTCAGAGATGTAACTCTCTATCATGAAGATCTTGAGGTTATCCTGGATTTCTACGTCTTCGAAGTCCCAAACTTCGACATAATGATAGGGCATCCTATAGAAAAATTCCTCATTGATGCCCCATCATTTGGAAACCTCAATTTCACCCTCGGAAAAGAGTCATTCTCCATTCCAATTACCACCTCACGAAACACTCTTTCCGATGAACCACTTGAGGAATATCAAGTGGAGGAGGTCATGGCTATTTTTCCTCACATGGACCCCGAGTTAGCCTTGGAAGAAGATGCACAAGACTTTATCTTAGAAGATGCCGACTCGGAGGACACCTTTGAGCTACCACAAACCACACCACCGCCACGACCTCCCATTGATCTTAAAGCGCTACCTCCTGGTTTGCGCTATGCTTTCTTGCACGGAGATCCGCAAGCTCCCGTCATCATAAGTGACAAGCTTTCGAAATAAGAAACCACCAAACTCATGGCCGTGCTTGAAGAACATCGCTCCGTTCTTGGCTACTCACTTGAAGACCTAAAAGGGATCAGCCCTGCTCTCTGCACCCATCGCATTCCCACGGATCCTGAAAGTACACCTTCAAGGGAACCTCAAAGGAGGCTGAATAATGCGATGAGAGAAGTTGTGAAGAAAGAGGTCTTGAAGCTATTACACGCCGGGATCATCTATCCTGTTCCTCACAGTGATTGGGTGAGCCCCGTACAAGTGGTACCCAAGAAAGGAGGTATGACGGTTGTTCACAATGATAAAAATGAACTCATTCCTCAACGAACCGTCACGGGGTGGCGAATGTGCATTGATTACCGAAAACTTAACAAGGCTACAAAGAAAGATCATTTTCCGCTGCCCTTCATCGATGAGATGTTGGAATGGTTGGCAAATCATTCTTTCTTCTGTTTCCTTGATGGGTATTCGGGATATCATCAAATTCCCATCCACCCCGACGATCAAAGTAAGACAACTTTCACATGCCCGTATGGAACTTATGCTTATCGTCGCATGTCTTTTGGTTTGTGCAATGCAGCTGCCTCGTTCCAACGTTGCATGATGTCTATTTTCTCTGATATGATTGAAGAAATTATGGAAGTTTTTATGGATGATTTCTCTGTTTATGGAAAAACCTTCGATCATTGCTTAGAAAATTTAGACAAGGTCTTACAGAGATGCCATGAGAAGGACCTGGTACTTAATTGGGAAAAGTGCCACTTCATGGTCCAAGAGGGCTTAGTTCTTGGACACCTTGTGTCCGAGAGAGGAATAGAGGTGGACAAAGCAAAAATAGAAGTTATAGAAAGCTTCCGCCTCCTGTGAATATCAAGGGTGTTCATAGTTTTCTGGGTCATGCTGGTTTTTATCGTCGCTTCATAAAAGATTTCTCTCAAATTGCACGACCCCTTACAAACATGCTTGCTAAGGATGCACCCTTTGATTTCAATGATGACTGCATGCATGCCTTTGCTACTCTTAAGAATGCACTCGTCTCTGCTCCAATCATTCAACCCCCTGATTGGACGCTTCCTTTTGAAATAATGTGTGATGCTAGTGATTATGCTGTGGGGGCAGTCCTTGGTCAAATGAAAGACAAAAAGCATCACGCAATTTCTTATGCTAGCAAAACTTTGACTGGAGCTCAGTTGAATTATACTACCACTGAGAAAGAGCTCCTTGCCGTTGTTTTTGCTTTTGACAAGTTTAGATCTTACTTAGCTGGAGCAAAAGTTATCGTTTACACTGATCATGCTGCTTTGAGATATCTGCTTGCTAAGAAAGATGCTAAACCTCGTCTCATAAGATGGATCCTTCTGCTCCAAGAGTTTGATCTTGAAATTAAAGATAAGAAAGGAGTAGAAAATGCTGTAGCAGATCATTTGTCGCGTATGCAGTTCACTAACTTGCAGGAGTTACCCATAAATGACTTCCTACGCGACGACATGCTGCTGAAGGTGACGGATTCGCACCTTTGGTACGCCGACATCGTGAACTTCATCGCCACAGGATACGTACCACCAGGGGCGGATAAAAGAAGATTGATTTATGAAAGTCGCCGTCACTTATGGAATGAACCATACCTCTATCGTGTCTGCGCCGATGGACTGCTTAGGCGATGTGTGCCCACTCCCGAGAGCACACAAATCATTGAAAAATGCCATGCAGCCCCCATACGGTGGACACTATGGTGCCTTCCGTACCCAAGCAAAGATCTGGCAAAGTGGATTCTTCTGGCCAACCATGTATGAAGATACAAAAGAATTCATTAGAAGATGCCCACAATGCCAGAGATTTGGAGGCATCACAGCACGAGATGCAATGCCCCTCACATACAACCTTCAAGTCGAACTCTTCGATGTATGGGGCATTGACTTTATGGGACCATTCGTGAAGTCCCAAGATTGTGAGTACATATTGGTGGCGGTGGATTACGTATCCAAATGGGTAGAAGCTATGCCATGCCGAGCTGCCGACTCCAAACACGCTCGCCGGATGTTCCACGAGTTCATCTTTCCAAGGTTTGGAACTCCGAGAATGGTGATAAGCGATGGAGGGTCTCACTTCATTGATAAGACCTTCCGTAGCTTTCTAAGAGAGCTTGGAGCAAAGCACAACATTGCCACTCCATACCATCCTCAAACAAATGGGCAGGCCGAAACATCCAACAAACAAATCAAGCGGATCCTGCAGAAAACAGTCTTGGAAATGGGGAAGGGATGGAAGAACAAGCTACCCGATGCACTATGGGCATATAGAACAGCCTACAAGACACCCATAGGCATGTCACCATACCAACTCGTCTACGGAAAAACATGCCATTTGCCAGTCGAGTTGGAGCACAAGGCATATTGGGCTATGAGAACTTGGAACATGGATATGAAAGGAGCTGGGTGGAGAGAGAAAAATGGAGATAGCTGAGTTGGAAGAATGGAGAGACAAAGCATATCACAACTCAGCCATCTACAAGGAGCGTACAAAGCGCTGGCATGACCGACGAATAAAGATAAAAGAATTCAAAGTTGGAGACAAGGTGTTGCTCTTCAATTCAAGGGTAAAGCTCTTCGGGCATGGAAAATTGAGAAGTAAATGGAACGGACCATACACCATCATCGACACGTCGACTCATGGAGCAATCACACTCCAGGACGACGGAGGTAATGTATTCAAGGTAAATGGTCAGCGCCTTAAAATTTATCTTGAACCCGAAGCAAATAAAGATTTCGATGTCATGCACTTAATTGATTTAAATATCTTTTCTTGACCTCTGCATTGAAATATCCTTCTATACCCTGTATATTCCGAAGATACCTTCCCCAACAAAACTCCACGAAAAACAGAAAGGCGAAAGCCTGCCAAGGCAGGTCGGCTGACCTGGCTACCAGGGTCGGCCGACCCCCTCTGGCAGCCTCTGCCTTCCATCTTTTGCTCCTTTTGCCACCCAACCTTTCCCTTCCTTGTTCGCCTATGCTTTGGAAATAAATCCTTCGTTTCTTCGCCGGGAGAGGGAGAACCACTATAAATACAACCCATTGCACCCCCTCTCCATTCATCTCTTTCGAGCTCCACTCCTCGAACCAAAACCCTGTCACCATGACCAAGATCAAGGCCGCACCACACCTCTTCTACAGTAAGGAAAACCCTTTCGCTGGTCTCACCAACGAGGAACTCACAAAAGAACTGAGAGAAACTCCTTGAGAAAGCTACTGCACTAGAAAGGGAATTGGCTCGGATAAGGAAGGAAGAGGACAACATCGACAAAGAACTGGAGCAAATCGACGAGATCATGGCGGGGAAGGGGATAATCTTCCCAAAATAAAAATCTACTTCTAGGCGCATTTTTGCTTAGTTTATTTTCATTCCAATTTCCCTTCAAATTTGTAATGCGCCTGCGAGTTTAGTTTATAATTCAATCAATGATAGTGCTCCCCGGGCTTGCATACCGGTAGAGCAATATTTGTGTTTCCATATCTTTGTCGTTTTTGAAGGAAACAGGCAAAAAGGCAAGTGTGGGGGGGAACATCGCCATATCTGGAACAATCATGACCAAATCATCCAGAACCATACGAGGCAACTCAGGAACGGCCAACACGCGAAATAACAGAACCAGTGGGGTCCAGGCCAGGTCGGCCGACCCCACCAGGAGGGTCGGGCGACCCGTGGTTGTCCCCACCAGGCTCCAGCCTCCTCCTGCCTCCTGAGTTTGCACCACACTTCCACTTTTTGCCTGCTACACCGTCAAGTTCATTCTGATAATCTGAAAATTAAATAAAACTTGACGCACTAATCTTTTGGGAAAATCATAATTGATTTATCTTTTGCCCACAACTCTAGCTCTCACATTCATGGACTTGCACACTTGTTATTTCTCGCTTCATCGCTGAATGCTTGTGAACACCTTATCATTAGGAACCCATGTTTTTCCTAGATAATTGGCATGTGAGATATGGTTTGTCGAAATGATCTTTGCTTAACCTTCAAGTCCTTGGGAATTTATCTTTATGAAAATCAAAAATTCCATAGTATGATGCTCCTCACTTGATTTATATTTTCCTACCAAGGCCAAGAACTCTTCATGAATACTTTGATAGCCTATAAGCTGCTAGTTGTTGATTTGAGCTTTGTCAAATTCTTGGACCCTAGTGAGAAGCTTGTCATACTCTTTTGATCAAGATCACATACACTCCACCTCACATGCTACACTTCTACACTGGAAGTTGAGCAACATTCCATCATCCATCCACCAAATAAATACTCCAAAAGTCTCTGTTACCTTTCTCTCTCAAAAATATCATTGGAGACATGGCTATGCAAAAAGAAAGAGAATAATCCCTGCTCATACAAAAGTAGAGCATGATGAAAAAAAAAATGATGATGGGAAAAATAAAGAAAAGGAAAGAAAAAAAAAGTATGATAGCCATGTCCTCCTCAAAAGTTCAAAAAAAGAGAGAGAAGGTAACACCATAAAAAGGAGTACAAATAATTTTCCACTTCATGCCTCCACCACACATGCACATCTTGATCAGATTGTATGACTTGTTTTCCCCATTGGATCCAGTCTTTGACTTAGCAAAATAAGAGACACTAGTATGCTCTACTTTACCCTGCCTTGAGCTCCACAAAAGCCTGATCAAACGCAAGGAGGGAAGAGGCTAAATCATGGCCCTTGAGAGGAAAATACATAAACACCATGAGCGACTTGAGAGAATCATTTGAGGAGCATGAAACTATGTTTTTATTTCTGAAAATTATGCAAAAATCCCAAGGTACTTGGCAGGGAAGGCGAGGTGATTTGAGACATGACCGTTCCACTTATCAATCATCCAAGGAAGGCATGTTAGACACCTCAAAGTTCACAGGTATGAAGTGTGGCTTGCAATAACTTGTGTGCAGGCTCTCATTTATGAGGATGAGTATCTCCCGCCTTATGCTCGCAACTTTACTCGAGGACGAGCAAAGAGCTAAGTGTGGGGGAGTTGTTGACGGCTCTTAGACCCAATATTTACCCGTCAACTAGCTGCGCTTTTTATAATGAAACAATCACCAAAGGTAGACTTAGGTCTTTAAACTAATGATTTCCACGAGTCTTGGTGAATTTGTGAGTGCAGCTGCAATTCATAGGAAACCGGGGAAAAGGAAGCATAAAAGGCCCCAGGTTGGAAACACCAATTTTCCCGGAATAAAGAATTCCTCTCTCGAAGCCCAAAATCCAAATATCCTGGCTTCAACTCCACCCACAGCAGGTGGATCAGAGGACAACACAGCCCAGAGAAGCAACACGAGGAAGATCAGGCCCAGAGGGGCCCACCAAGGGTCGGCCGACCCCAAACCCTAGGTCGGCCGACCTGTGGTAGAGGCCCCCCTGGCCCATCTTGTTATGTCGGTTCGCCACCGCCTTCCAGAGGTCGGTTCCACCTGCAATCAATGCCACCGACCTAAGGAACCGCCTCAAGTTGCCGACCTTCTTGGGCTATAAATAAAGGGGTACCCCCCTCCTCCAAAGCACATCACAAGACACAAGTCATTCCACTCCCATCCAGGCCAAGGCCTCTTGTACAGTAGTAGAATAGAGGAGAGGGCAAGGATCAAGAGAGGGATAGCTTTCCTTTTAGTTATTTCCTTATCTTGTACCCTTGGCGGATATTTATCTTATTAATAGTTCATCGTTCGTTCTTCGTTCGTTCGTCGTTCGTTCATCGTTCTTCGTTCGTTCTTAGTTCGTTCGTCGTTCGTTCATCGTTCGTCGTTCGTTCTTAGTTCGTTCATCGTTCGTCGTTCGTTCATAGTACGAACCTTGTTCTTACTCGTAAGATTAGTATTCGTGGTGTTATTGATCTAGCGAGCTTTACATACTAGTCGTTATTCTTGTTATACTTGTTTACGGGATCATCGCTCCGCGAGGGGTGCTCTAGCCTTCCAGATTGGTACCAGGACCGGGATTAGAGTAGTAATCGACGGCATAGGCGTGGTGCCTAGGCTAGAGGTTACCTTTGTTTGCAGCGTGCCCCACGGTTTGTAGAGGTAGGCGGCAGGTGGTGACAGCCCTGTCCGTCCCTTGTAATCCTCCACGTTCGGGTTCGTCGTAGAGCTACAGGCTGGCGTGACTTGGCAGACCAGGTCTATACCAGTGCCCGAAGTAAACGAGTAGAAGTAGAGTGCGATCGTCCTGCGGGACAGCTAGATCTTTATTCATCCTCTCAATCCAATACTACTACCATTCTTGTGTGTCCTTGGGTAAAACTAACCTTGCTGCAGATTATCACCGTTCCTTGGGGAAAACAAATACGATACCTTGGAATACTCCCGGGTGAAGTGCTACAACGGTATTCCGTGCGCTTGCGGATTTATTCGTGGTGTAAGAAATACCAACAGTGGCGCGGCGCTATCATCGTGGTAGGTGCGGGTGCTTGGACTCTCCCATGGCCGATTAATCTACAACTCCAGTGCGATGACGTAAGAGCATCTCCAGCAGTTCCCCTTTCCTCTTCCCTATCCTAAAAAACCTGTCATTTGATGCATGAGAGGGCAAAAAAATAGTTCCAGCAGTTCCCCTACTCCATCCCCTCTTTTACTCCATGCATCAAATCTTCCTCTCCATCCCCTGAATAGAGGGGATCGCTCTCCTCTCCCCTACTCCAACTACCCGAGCGCGCGAAACAGTTTCCGGTCGTCTCCTTCTTCCCGCTCTCGCCCCCGCGCCCTTCCTGCCTGCGCTGCCACCGGAAATCCCACCGGAGCGCCGCACGTCGCCGTCCCCCAAGCCTAGCCATGGACGATTGAAGCTCCGTCGCCATGTGTTCAGCCAAATTTTGGTTCTTGCCGCCCAAATCGAGGTCGACGGCCATGAAGGATGGCGGCGCCGCCATGGATCCCACCCCTCTCCGGCCAAATCGAGGTCGACGGCCATGGAGCCGGCCTGCGCGGCGCCGCCGCCCCTGCCCTCCGCGGCCCCCTCGCGCCAGCCCTTCGCGCCCCGTCCTGGTGTGCGCGGCTCCGCCGCCCATGGCCTGCGCGGACCAGGCGGCTCCGGCGCCCATGGCCTGCTCCCCCCCCGGCGGCCGGTGGCCGCCGGCAGCTGCGCCGAGCAACGCCATGGCCGGTTCCTGCGCCGAGCAGCCCCCGCGCCCCCTCCTCTCCTTGCTCCCCGCCGCCGTGCGGGCCCGCGACGAGGAGCTCTCGAACGCCACCGACAAGTTCATCGACCAGCTCGGGAAGGGCGCGTCGGGGGCCGTATACAAGGGCCTCCTGGACGACGGCCGCGTCGTCGCCGTCAAGCGCTGGGTCGACGGTGGCGGCGCCATGGTCGCGGTGGAGGACGGCGGCGGCGCCATGACGCCCGCGGCGGAACTCGTCTGCTCGCCGGCCTCCCGGCGGTTGCCCTCCGACGCGAGGCCCAGGTGCTCGACGAAATGTCCAAGGAGAGAGAAGGGGCGTGGAAGGGTTGGGGTGACGTGGCATGGTGGGACCCACGAGAAGGGATGGGGATTTAGGGAAACTGCTGGAGCAGTCATGCATCAAATCTTGGAAATGAATTTGATGCTTCCCCTAAAAGAGGATTTGATGCATGAGTTTTAGGGGCTGGAGATGCTCTAAGACAGCATTTGGAGGGGACCATCAGCTAATGTAGTTGGAGCAGGTTCAACCGGGTTATTATTACATTTCTTATGGAGTTTGAGCATTATAGGGCACATGTGGGACCAAGTCCATATCAAAGAGCATCATCTTCTGACCACAGTGAAGCTAATTACAATTGAAGGGATCTTTCCTATGTACATCCAGCTGTATCATATCAAGTGATTCTTCAGTATGCAGATGACACTATTGTTTTTATGGAACATGATCTGGAGGAGGCTAAGAATATGAAGCTCGTGCTTTGCGCTTTTGAGCAACTTTCGGGCCTAAAGATCAATTTCCATAAAAGCGAAATGTTTTGTTATGGTGAAGCTAAAGATTTCAAAGGGAATACTCACAAATATTCGGATGTGATATGGGGTCTTTTCCTTTCAGATATCTAGGTATACCTATGCATCATAGAAAATTAAGAAATAGTGATTGGAAAGAAGTTGAGGAGAGATTTCAGAAAAGATTAAGCGGATGGAAAGGGAAAATGCTTTCTGTAGGAGGTCGACTGGTTCTAATAAACTCTGTCCTTAGTAGTCTTTATATTTTTATGCTATCTTTCTTTGAAATCCCTCGTGGGATACTCCAGAAGTTAGACTATTACAGATCTAGATTCTTCTGGCAAAGTGATGGTCATAAAAAGAAATATAGACTAACTAAATCGGGAATTCTTTATACGCCAAAGGATCAAGGGGGTTTAGGAATCATGGATCTTGATTTACAGAATAAGTGTTTCCTTAGCAAATGGCTATATAAATTGATCAATGAGGATGGAATCTGGCAACAAATTCTTAGAAAGAAATATTTGAGGCACAAAACTATTACACAAGTTGAACATATGCCTGGAGACTCATTTTTGGTCTGGCCTCATGAAGGTGAAAAGCGACTTTTTGAGAATGGGAAAGTTCAATTTGGGTAATGGAACTCAAGTTAGATTCTGGGAAGACGCTTGGTTGGGAAACACAACCTTTAAAGACCAATTTCCATCTTTATATAATATAGTGAGAAAGAAAAGTGCGACGGTTGCGACGGTACTTAGATCAAATCCCTTGAATGTATCTTTTAGAAGATCCTTGGTTGGAAATAATCTCATAGCATGGCAGCAACTTATAGCTACAATTGTTGATGTCCAATTAACGGATCAGGAAGATACCTTTAGGTGGTCTTATCACCAAGCTGGGAAATTCACCGTGCGCTCAATGTATAAAGCGTTGGCTGTCCCTGATGTTATAACGCGTAACCATCCCATTTGGAAGCTCAAATTGCCCTTGAAAATAAAAATTTTTATGTGGTACTTAGTCAAAGGTATAGTTCTAACTAAAGATAATCTAGCGAAAAGACAATAGAAAGGAAGTTTAAAATGTTGTTCTTGTAATCTTGATGAATCCATACGACACCTTTTCTTTGATTGTCATATAGCTAGGCTTATTTGGAGAGTTGTACAAGTTTCTTTTAATATTCCCCCACCTGAAAATATGAAACATATGTTCGATGGCTGGTTATTTGGGTTGGAAAAGAAACTTTGTAACAAAATTTTGGTTGGAGCTAGTGCTTTCTGTTGGGCAATTTGGCTGAGTAGAAATGATATGATTTTTAACAACATGCAAGCTGTTACTTCTATGCAGGTTATCTTCAGAGGAACGTACTGGATTCGTTTCTGAACACTCTTGCAAATGGAGGAGGACCGGCCCCAAATAATGTGGGGATGCCGTGTGCTTGAAACAGCTGTCATGGAGGTTTTCGCCAACAATGGATGGCGTTTTAGTAATAGACTCGCTTTCTAGTATGTTTGGAACAATAGTGTGTTTACTCTTATTCTGGTTTGTGCATGAGCCTTCGTGGGCTTGTGGTGCTGTAATAATGAACTATGTGAACAGCTACACGCATTGGTTGATGCAGAGGCTGGAATATTGAAATATATTCCTATTTCTAAAAAAACGAACACATGCATCTCCGTTCTCCGGGAAAGAAGGAAGCAGAGGATTTGCATCAACTGCTACCAGAATTAGGACCACAATCCACAAAGCAAAAGGACATGCGTATTCACATCACGTTACGTTGTCATGTCCCTTGGTCAATCTGCAGTCTCGAGTATCTGACTGCCTTCCAACAAGCGGTGGACGACGGCTCGACTCGGTTGATCTGATAAAAGCGACGTCCTAGTTGATCCTGTGGGAATGGGTAAGTGGAGAATACTCGCCTCTGGCTGACAATGTGAGAACTCCAGGTATCCCACGACTGGACATTTTTCTAAGGGCCTTGAGAACTCCACTGCCCAGATTGGCTCACACCAAAATCAACGGAGCGGGCTTGCCACAATGCCACTGGATCTACGACAAGCTCCGTTCCTCGCGACGCTCTACCTTCGCCGCCTGCTGCCCGAGCTGCCATCATCGCTCTCCGGCTTCACCACAGGTGTCCGACCACCCACACACATCAGCCTCCATCACCACAGGTGTCCGACCCTGCTAAGTCCGGCGCCACCACCACGGCCACCGAGTCCAATTGCTCGAGGCGCTCTGCGCGTCGCCTCTTCTCCAAACACGTTCACCCCTGAGCGCGTAGCCTTCGCCCTGTTCTCGTGTGAATGTTCTCGGTGATCGCCAGCACCGTCCTGGTCTCCGTTTCCTACATCGCGCTGGTCCCACACGAGCTCCGCCGCCGGCATCTTCATGGTGCTCCTCGACACGGCCTATACACCGCAGGGGCACCGAGCTGTCCGCTGAGGCCGTCTCCGCTACCAGCGGTCAGGAGCTGAAAGAGCAGTCCGTTCACCACGTTCTCCATCTGTCGCTGGCGTCCGCGGTGGGCGCGGCATGGGTGGTCCTGGTATCAAAAAAATGGATAAGTCACAACTGCAAAATGAACTTCGTTGTTCCCTGATGTGAAAGGGGCGAATGAGCGAAATTGCACCAACCGCTGGGTGGTCGCGTTATGCTCTTCCAGTTCTGGCGAATTCTTGAGCTGTCAATGTAAATTTTGTACCCGCCCAACAAACTACTTCTTCGGTCCATTGATTCGACCGGCGGGCGATGCCGGCGGCTTCACTGCAATGCAGGCACACTCGACGCAGCCAGAAAATCAAATGATCATAGGCTTGCCACCTGCACACGCATTGCTCTCATATGTTATACAGGATGAAACGGCCGGCATGCAACTTGCATATTACACACGTGTATGCTTAATCTTGCTTTCATTCGATCCATCCATCGGCATACTCGTAACGGGACATGGAAGCAATCAGATGAAATGGAAAAGCATGAAATGTGCACAACATGCAGGCAAAAGCAGTTGCTGTGTCGATTAGTTTACCTGAAGCGTTTTCTTTTAAAATTTTTGAAATGGTTTACCTGAAGCATTGGCAGAGAGGCTGACGTTTGTCCGCACATGCTCCTCGTCCTATCGGCCTCTCATCTTCAATGGGACATGTCTTCCAGAAAGCAAGCTCTGTTCGTTCCTTGCGGGCTGCGAATGATATGTCGAATCAAGAAGAGGGAACTAAGAAACAATAGTAACTCAATGTAATCATACAAAATTATATTATACATGAGCCTTGTTAGGTACCCTTTTAACCTCTTAAGAGGTAAAAGGTCAAGAAAATAGGGGTGAAAACGGATCGGATACGGGCGGATATTGCTCATCCCGTATCCTATCCTACATTTTCTCACTCGGATTCGGAGTCGGAGCGGATATTACCGGATAATTATTTCTACATCCCATACCCTGTCCCATATTCTTTGTTCGGATTCGGAGTCGGACACGGATATTATCGTATAGTTTGCAAAGATGAAAAATCAAAAGATAGAGAAGCAATTAGAGTAAGAAAGGGCATACTAATCACTGATATACATGATCAAGATCATTTTAACTCATTTATGTTAATCTCACGATTTTACACCACATTATTTAGTCTATAATTGTTATATACTTTCTTAGATCACATGATATTCGGATTCGGGACGGATACCACTCGTCCCGTATCCTATCCCGTTATTATTTTTCGGATTCGAATTCGGGCACGGATAGTGTCGGGTAATTATTTATGCATCCTGTATTTGCCCATATTGATTTTATTCAGATTCGGCAGTCGGTCGGTCGGATATTATCCGTCCCGTTTTCACCCCTACAAGAAAACATCTGAACCGTTGATTATAGAATATTAAAGGGAAAAAATACAAAATTTGGGGAACAATTCGGCGCTTATTTAGGGAAGGTGGAGATCTCTTCGCCTCTCCTCTGATTTTTCAGGTCACGCCCATCTCTTTTTCCTAGCTGAAAAAGGAAACCCGTGCATGCAGTCATTCTACTTCAATTCCTCAAATCACGGTATATAAATTAATTAATTCCCTTCCATGCATGCAAATCACGGAGTCCCCCATCCGCTCACCGATTCATGCATCCCTCAACAGTTTGTGCATTAGCAGTTTAGCGCTCACATGGTCTTTGAACGTTGTCACGTTAAATACCTACTCCCTAATTTCCCGCGTGTTCAGAAAGTTAGAAACACGATATGCTAGTCAGGTCTCAAATTTGTACCTGTCAAAAATCTCCCTAATTTGTATCGATTAAATGTTCATATCGTCTTCCCCATTAACATTCTGATTTTGTTTACCACGTTTTGATGTGAGTTTCATCACCACGTTCTGATTTGTTTCTGTTAAAAGGCGGGGGGATGTGAGCATCAAGTTTCTAATTTGTTTTTAAGTTCTTAACAACCTTACAAACAAATTTTCCTACAATTAAGGAGACCTTTTACCTCCTAGGAGGTAAGACATCATCCATCTAGATAAAATGGACGGTCCAAAACTATTTCGAGGTACCGTAAAATGGGCCTTATACATTACCTTGGTTAATGGCACAGCGGCTGATGTTCGTCTTAAAGCTGAAAGGATCCCTTGACGACACGTACCACTTCCTATCAATGTTGTTGTCGTCATCATCTGCATATGCTTTGACCTGCTTGATATGGCTGAACTTGTACCACTCAGGACTATATTTTCCTTCGGCTATCAAAGTGAGCAGATATACGTCACAGTCAATCTCCAGCAGATGCCTTGGGTTTACATCCTGCAAGTATCCAGGGAGCGCACCCATGCCATAGTCCTCCAGATGAAGTCTTTCTAGTGCAGGCACACCCTCCACTACCTTCACCTTTTTGCATTTTCAGATTGAGAGATTCTGCAGTTTTGGCAGAGTACAGATCCTCTCGAGGCCAGAGCACTCGATCACATGGAGTTTGCTTAGGTGCTCATGATGGTGTGGTTGCAAGAACTCTGGTCCAACACGCTTGATGGCTGGGGCACATTTAATCTGCAGAAACTCCAAGCAGGGGAGCTGACACAAGCCGTCAGGGATCTCGGCGCAACAGGGCATGTCTTCAAATGCCAGAATCCTCAATCTTCCAAGGGGCACAACTGCATTCGACGCCATCCATTTTGGGAGCCGCCTACCAAAGTATCCGTTGATTGCAAGATTTTCTAACGAAGGCGGAGGACAGAGCTCATCAAACACCTCCTCAATTTGTTTCTGCCGTTCGCCAGAGACGTTGTCTTCCTCTTCTAACAAGCGACCATGTCTGCTATTGCAACTTAACTGCAGAAATCTTAGGTGAACCTTTCCATCAAGCTTGATCTTTCTGACAATTGAGGAAGAAGATACATTCTCGAGGTCATCTATAGAGAGCCCAATGAGCTTGGAGAGAGGCTCCAGTTCTTCCAAACTGCACCAGTCACCATCCATGTGGGCTGGAAATCCATATAATGTCCTCAAATTAGTTAGACCGCTGAAACCCTTGGGAATATTACTTATATTTGTGCCTTCAAGATTAAGAAACCTCAAGTCTCGTGGCTTTCCAATGCTACCAGGAAGCTTCACCAAACTTTGACACCCTAAAAGGCTAATATACTGCAAGAATTTCATCTTATGCATGTTCTCTGGCAGTATAGATGTGTTAGTGTATTCTATGGACAAATACCTCAAGTGTTTGAGTTGGACCAAAGATTTAGCCAATGTATCGAACTCTGCATCTTGTACATGCAGAGTCCGCAGACTTGAAAAAGCAACCAATGAATCACCAGGGTTGATCTTTATATTCCCAACTGATATTAGTGTTCTTACTGATATCTGTGCTTGTAGAGACCTCCACTCTAACACATCTGATTCTGATCCTTTATTTTCTAGTGACAATCGAAAATCCTTTTCTGAATTAAGTTTACCAGTAAGATCAATCTTACTACTAATAAAAACTCGACCTGCCGGGGGTAAGACCGCCCCCGACGGCATTTTGCTAAGGAGGAGAGCCTCTCACGCAGGCCGAGAAAACCCCCGAACCCCCTCCCCATCCATACACAGGGACTCAGCTGGCCGTTGTGAGCTGCGGCGCGAGTCTTAACCATGTGCTTTGAACTGGGGAGGACGAGGGGATTTTTTTACCACCTCACTGCCAGCAGTGAACAGTAACTCGCGTTACTGTTCACTGCTACAGTGTCCCGTGAGGCACCCGGGCGAGCACCGCTCGAACCCGGGTGGGCGCGCGCAACAGCCTTCGGCTGGCGCTGCTGGCCAACTGAGCCAGGCTCAGTTCTCAATCTTACTACTAATGACCTGCTACTAATGCTTCATCTCTGGCCACATATTGGGCAAATGAGCAAACAACATCATGCATGCGGCAAACTACTTGATCAGCATGCTTTACATTCGGCTCTATAAGGTTCCTCGATATCAGCTCGTCATAGTACTCCCTCCCTATTTTTTCCAAGTCGTCTAAGTTTCCATGAACCAATCCTTCACTAATCCACATGCCAACAATGTCGCCAACACAGAACAGTGTGCTCTTGGGCAGCAAAGAGAAGTGCAGAAAGCAAGGTTTCAACGAAGAAGGCAAATCCTGGTAGCTGAGGTGTATTGCATTGTTTAGCTCTTCAGGCATTGAGATACTGACCATATAGAATCTTTTAGGACATTTTTCCAATTACTCCGCCTTATATGTTTCTGGCGCAGAAGACCCCCCATTACTTTGACAGCAAGAGGCAAACCGTCACATTTTCCCACAATTTTCATTCCAATATCCTTGAGTGCATCAACCTGTGCTTCATCATTTCCATTTCGGAGGACCTGCAAGAAGGCAAGGCCAGTTAAGTGAGTCATGTAAATATGCTTAATCAACTGTGAGTACCGTGGTTGGAGGTAAACGGCCTAAGTTATCCAGGGAAAAGAGTACGCATGTATAGCACAGCGAAGCAATTAATACTGACTTTGCACTAAATAACACTCTCTAGCGTAAGCGCGCGTGTTAACAATGGGTGAAGCCGAGCCATCCTCATCCTCTACTTCAGGCTGCTTCGGCTCTAGGCAAATGTATCGAAAGCAAAGTTTGGAGCAGACCATAGGATTCGTGGAACAACAGCGGAGCGGACCTCATTTCCTCGCAGCGAGCGTAATGGGTACCACGGGAGGTGTATCATCTGGAATGAAATCGTCTGCTGTCGTAGTACTAAAGGCAGAGCGTGCCGTTTCTCCTCCAAATGCAGTTCTTGACTCACTTCGAAGACTTAATGGCCCAACAAGTCCTTTCGTTAGATCCTGTGTTCCGCTGATTGTATTCCTGTGCTCGCCGCTGGTACTCACCCGCCGCCGTAGCTTCTCCGCGAATATATGTACAGCCTCAAAGGAATGGTGGCCGATGAGAGCTTGCATGCACACTGTTTTCTTTTATAAATAAATGACCTGCCGAGTATTAATTTAATTAAACGAATGATGGCATGCGGGTGTCCGCCTAACTGAACTCACGGTTTCTTGAGCATAGCAAAGAACGAGTAACACCACTCAGGTCCTGGGTTCGACTCCCCGTTGGAGCGAATTTTCAAAGATTTAACGGCATTTGTGCTTTCAGTGGTAGGCGACGCTCCCGTCGACAGCGAGGCGCCAGTGGTGACTTCGTATCTCTGGATTTGCCGGCTCAGTCTTCGAAGATGCTCATAGGGGTAGGGTTTGCATACGTGTGTTCATAGGGGTGAGTGTGCGTGTGTTGTGAGTGTCTGAGTTGTACTGTGTAATCTCAAAAAAAAAAAGAAGCAAAGAACGAGTAAATTTAGTTATTTGCAGTGTCCCACCAGTGGACGAAACAATAAAACCAATATAAAGGCTAAACAAGGATATCAATTTTGTTTATTTTCATGTCCCATCAAGTTAATTTGTTGATAAAAATTTCCCCACAAAAAAAAAATTGTTGATAAAAATGTGTATGTTCCATCAATAAATAGATTTTTTTTTTTAGAAAATGAAAATAGTTTCCCGCCTCCGCGTTTCCGCACGTAGCGTATCAATACATAGATTATATTCTTGTTATTCAAGTTCAATATCATTATTTAAAATGTTCAATATCATTATTTAAAGGGTTGGGTTTTAGTTTTCCCCCGTCGGAGATGAGGATGGCGGTGGTGGATGGTGAGATGGCCATATTCGTTCAGATCGGAGTTCTCTTCCGTGGCATATCTGTCTGGGATGGTGATCCTAGATGGTGGAATTTTCGGCTCTTTCAAGGTTTCTTGTCTCCCATCAATGGAGTTGGCGTGTTGATTGGGATGCTCTTGTAATCTGGGGATGTAATTTGCTTTAATATTAATGAAATTCCCCTTTTCGTAAAAAAAAATGTTCCCTAGTCTAAACCAATAAAGCACCAGTTTAGAGAAAAATATTTTTTACCATGCCATCCTAATCTACCCTGCCATTTGAACCGTCCTGCCATACAGCCTACCCTGCCATCTAACCGCACAATTGTAGAGGGCCCATCGAATGAAGGAAATTCCTTCACATGTTTACTCTATTTACTTGTGTGTCGTCCCCTTTCTTAATTTTTTTTTCACCAGCTGTTAGCTACACCCGCACAGCACTAAGGTCTCACGTTTTCCTTTCCTTTTTTCTGCTTCCAAATTAAGGTCTCACGTTTTCCTTTTTCCTTTTTCCAAATTAAAATTCTTTCCTTACGTGCGGCAGCCGTGATCGGCGTCCATCCTCACGGTTGCAACACCCACCACGACCCACGCCCACGAAATCCTCTCTTTCCTTCCTTGCCGATCCCCCCACCCCAAAGTTTCCTCCCAACCTTCGCTTTCTTCCTTGTCGTTCCCGAAAACAAACTTTCCTGCAAACCAAAATTTTTGAACCGATCTCCGCTATGCGCCGGTGATCGAGGGTCCCCTGACCATCCACGCCTCTCTCACCGTGTGTCATCGACGTGATCATCTAAGAGATCCTTTTGAGATAACCCTGTTGCAATCCCTCACCGTGTTTTTTTTTTTTTTTTACTGATTTCCACACGAGAGATGGCACCGCGGCAGACAGATCTGTGCACGGCGTCTCCTCGCGCACGGGGTGGCGTCATCGAGCTGCTGCTGCTCATGAGGGGCCCGGTAGCGAGCGGCGCGTCAGCATGGGCGAGGGCAAGTCCACGGATGGCCGTGACTTCGTGCGACGGCGTGTCGTGGTGGCCGTGCGAGCGGAGGCTAGGCGAGTCGTTGGCCGATCCGCTCCTATGACGCAAGATGGGGGCGAGCCCGCCTTGCCTTCTTGCAATCTGTTTTTATTTGGGCTCTTTTTGCCGTCACCTGGGAAGAAGCTTGTCTTGTAACTCCATGATGGACAGGTCGTCCTTGAAGAGCCGATCGATGAGGAAGACGGTATGGAGAGGTGCATGGAGCTCGTCCATACACATATGCGCAAATAAGAATTCTGTCGCATCCTCCAGGTGAAAAATCTATCTTTTGCTAATCAGTGCTACATTTTGCTTGCCTCCCATGACATCAATCCTGTACAATATAATAATATTAACATGCATAGTTGATTTAGCATTTCCAATGTATCATTGGTGGTACTGAAAAAAGAAGAAGATGGCAAATAGAAATCATTTTGCTTATACTCTTTTATATTTCATAAAATCAGAAAACATCTTGGCAACATGGCATATTATTTTTGTCATTCTGATATACCAGTAACTGAACTGCATAATGCTACAAGCTAAAAGAAAGATATAAAATATCTAAATGTGTAGGTATCCTCTGCTTTGTTTACTGTGAGAACGCTTTTGATGCTCAATACGTTGCAGCGCTGGAGCAACAATGTGTTCATTTTTCAGTGAAACAGATATTTAACGTAATTAGTTGTTAAGGGAAATTTACATCGACTGAGAAGTCGACTATATATCATCATCTCTGCACAGAATGAAATTTCCAATATTTACTTTTTCTTTCTCAGAGGCTGCAACTTGCTAGCAGTACTATTTGATACATGGTCTGTCTGAACGAACATACATGGGTCCAATGTTCTGCTCTAATGCGCTTCTCATTTGAACCTGTTGTTCTGCTCTAATGTTCTGCTCTAATAGTACTGCTCTAATGTTCTGCTCCAATGCTCTGCAAGCTCAACAATTGAGGCTGCCCGCACTGGGGAACGGAACGTTTACCGTAAAGAGGAGCCGCACCGGCCTCCGCTATGGCTCACGCTAAACAAAAGGAACCTCCGGCTTCCGCTATTCTGAGCGGAGGTAGCGGCCTTCCGCTACCGTGGCGCGGGGCCAGCGCGACCCAACTGCCGGGAGGGAGAGAGAGAATGGGAGACGAGCACGGCGAATCGAGCACGGACGGTCGCACGGACGGCGATGGCGGCCACGGCGTCGAGCTCGTCGTCGGAGCTTCTTGGCAAAGGACTGGATAGAGATGGGGTCCGATCCCGGGCGGCTGGGGAACAGGCAGGGGCGGCGGCGGTGATGGCGCACAGGGAGGGGAGCGGGCGCGTCGGGCAGGGATACGGCGGTGGATGCGGAGGCCGGGCCGATGGGGGCCGCACGGGGCGGGTGATGGCGGCGGTGGCGTGGTCCTGCGCGATGGCGGGGGTGGGCGGCGCGGCGCGAGGAGGGCGTGGGGTCAGCGCGGCGGGCGATGCGGGAGGCGCGGCGGGGAAGAGGACCGACGGCGCCAGACGAATGGATAAGGAGAGAGAGAGAAGGGGCGGCGGGAGAGAAAAAAGAAAAGGAAAAGATAAGAGAGAGAGGAGATGGTAGTTGGGATGATTGAATAAAAAATATATAATAGGGTATAGAGGAAGGATATAGAGGAATGATGGGTGCGGGAGAAATTGGTACAGAGGAGAAAATCTCAATGACTAGGACAGAATATTCCTTTTAGAGGAAGGATATAGAGGAACACGAGTGCGGAGAGCCTGAACCTGTTGTTGTGCCTATCTGTTATTGAAATCTTCTTATAGGTACTCTAATGCGCTTCTCATTTGCATTCCAATTTCATTCCTTTTTCTTCACTGAATGTGCCACATAAGTAATCAGAATTTCATTCGCCGATGTCATACTCCTATCTCTTTTGCCAATTTTCTTTTATGTGCTGAACTCAGGTGATAAAATAGTTTTATGAACCCAGGCGAATCCGGTGGAGCTTCTATTGTTCTACATCTTGCTTGATGAATCCAATATTGGTTTAATAAATACTCAACAATTTCCTCTCGGTGCCCTAATCACATTAATGCAAAATGTAGTTTGATTGTAGGGTGCAATGCATTATGCACATGGTGTTCTTATGAACAAATGATATACGTCTGGACGGTGATCAGAGTTTATTATGCCTATTATGTTCCTGGATGATAATATATTCCAACTTGGTTATTATTTTGAAATCTATGCTACGAAGAGAATGTAGTCAAGTACATCATAATGTTGGTTCTGCTAAGTGATTATATTTTTTAGACACGTGCGTGGCGCACGTGTATTGGTACTAGTCTTTGATAAAAAAACTGAAAATTAAAGAACTAGAAATATAAAATCTCATTATAAACATTAAATTACTAAATAAGCAAAAAGAGTGAAAAATAAAATAAATCACATAAAGAAAACAATACAAGAAAATTAATATACTAGTAAAAGAAAACATTTTTTTGGCCTCAATTGCACACTACCCTGGCCAACTCCTGAATTGCACATTACTTGGGCCAACATTTCCCTCTTTAGTTCGCGGCTCCACCCAGCGCAGACCCTTAGGCCACGTTTACCGCAAATTTTTCACCGCAAGATGGAAATCAGGGGCGAGTGCGTGGTTTGGGTGAAAACCTGCTGGGTAAAAATTGTCAACCCCATCATTGTCAGCGTGTCCGTTGGTTACTGGGCTCCCTTCCCCCACCCCTCTCTCCCCTCTCCCGGTCTGGCGAAAAAAAAAAAACAACAACAACGCCCGCTCGCCTTCCCTCTTCTGCCTGCTCCGCCCGGCCGCACCGGCGACTCCGAGCGCCGCTCGCCCTCCCATCTCCTCTTCCTGCGCCCGCGCCTTGCTCTCTCTTCCCCCTTCAGGCTCAGTCCCACGAATTCCCGATCTCATCTGACCGCGCAACCCTAGCCGAGTTGCCGGCCGTCTCCCCCACTACCGAGCTCCTCCACTGCTGCCCGCCGCCTCTCCTCCCTTCCCGGCACCTCTGCCCTTCGTTTGGGGCAACTCAACCACCTCCGGCCGCCTCTCCTCCCTTTCCCGTGCCCCTGCTCTTCTTCATCGCGCTCAGATCTGGGCAGGGGCACCGGCGCCGGCGCGGCCCTCTCCACCGTGCAGATGGGGCAACAGCAGGCGGCCCCCCTACATCGTGCTAGCAGGGGGCGACGGCGACCTCCATTGCGGTGAGCTTCTTCCTCTTCTTAGGTACTTTCCTCTCTGATTTCTAAAGCAGCGATGGGTCATCTTTTTCTTGCTATTCTTCATCTTATTTAATCAGTTTTTCCTATGAGCTCTTCATCTCGAGGGTCATTTCGTTTGTGGTGGTTGTGTAGATCTTGCTCTTGGGGCCTCTCTGCCATGATTAATTATTGAAGATTTAACGATACCTATTGGACAAACTAGATGGTGAACACATTAACGTCACATTTTTGTAGGCTTATTGTACAACTAGCTGGTGCCCCGCGCGTTGCCGCGGGAGGAATGAAAAGTCCTCAGAGAATCGTGATCCAGAGTTCACATGTTCATGCTTCAACTAATAATTCAAAAAGAGTCGGACATTAATTCATCCAATAGAAATGTACTTCATTGTTACTTTAAGAAAATTCTATCATCATTACATAGAAGGTATGACCTAAATTGAATGGAAACAACTCTGTGTTTTGAGCTGTCTAAAGGCGCCAACATCCAATTTGTTTCCAGCTATCTTACACAGGTAGTCAAATGGAAATGGCAATATTATGGCCTATGAAAGAAATACATCTTTACTCTCTGTAAGGCAATAATCAACGCGGCGTACAATAGTCAGCAAATAATAGCAAAAATTCCTTCTAATGAACCTTTAGCTTGTATTGAAAAGATGGTAGAGAGACCACATGGAAGGACCGACAAAAGCCTTTGTATTTGGTTGCCTGGAGTCCTCGGCGACTTCATTAGATACTCCTGGCCACCTGCAAATCAGGTACCGAAAGTATGTTCAAGGTGAAAATTAAGCATAGAAAAATTGGAGTTAACTGAGCAATAATGCTTTCACCCTCTAAAGTCGCGGCTAAGGCACATGTATTAATTGTTGGAGGTTAGAAACGCCACATACACATTGCATCATAGTTTCTGGTGCATAATTTTTAACTTCACACATGCATTTTTTATGATCATTTATAAAATGACATGCATATATCAGCTCAACTTAAAAGGGAAAATGCAACGTGAAAGGACAATCAAATTATTGATACGTGAAAAAGGAAACATAGAAAAGAAAGGAAAGTTGAATGCACCTTTTCTTTGGCTGAAAAAGAGGAGTCTGTTTTCAGACCATATTTCGCAGATGTGTGCCTGTGTCCATGCCTGCATTTCATGAGAACCAAAATAGAAGATTAGAAAACAGGTAGTCAGCAAAGAAGATGTTAGCTTTTAACACATAGCAAAGAGAGCATGTTTGTGAGGCTGCTCTGAATGAAACATGAGGAACCAAATGAGATAACTTTTCACCTAACCAAGCAGTAAAGAACAATCCACATAACAAAAAAAAAAATCACAGAATCATTTGGTACTCAAGCTCCTCAAGTATGGAAACACATGTATCTGTATTCAATTAGATAAAAATGGAGTATGGTACAAATCGTTGACCTGTGAACAAAATTGGCAGCTTGTTGCCTATAGGAATTTCAGGACAGCTACTGATCCTCACACTATTTATCAAAAAGTTTCATTGCAAAATAGACAATTAGATGGGCCATCTTAGATTGGAGAACGCTGAGCTAAATCGAGAGCATGCTGGGGGCAATGCAATACCTGATCATTTCGATGAAGATACGCTGCAGTCAAGCAAAGTCCTGACAGTGAGCCTACATCATAGTCAAAGGATTAGCCAGCAATATGCATTTTCAGAAAAAGCATTTTTGTCATCTCAATTGATTAACAATACACCAAGTTAGCAGGAAGAGACATATGTGCCAATTAGAAATGTATTAACATGAGCATCTCATATGTTACATTTTGGAACCCAATTACAAATACATTAACGTGAGCATCTCATATGTTACTTTTTGAAACAATTAGTACTGAATTGCTACAGCTGCAAAGAGATGGACAAAGAATCTAACTTGAGTCATTCCTGACATCTCAGTACAATTTCATGGACTGGAATTTTTGCAAGGTTTGTTCACTCTACAAAACGTAAAGAACAAATTAGAGCAAGCAGTGTCATATCAGAAATTCACACAGAGGTCGAATCAAGGAGCAGATACTCTTATGAACTTTTTGCAGGTGTAAATCAAGGAATAGATAGTTTTATGAACTTTTTGCACGTGTAAATCAAGGAGCAGATACTAACAAACTGCAAACTCTGAAATCACCACGTGGGTGCTCATCTTGTTTTTGTGCCTTGCCCTTCTGTGCTGAGTTTTTGTGAAGAAGCAAAAAGCTGCATTCATAAAGAGAAAAAAATTGATCAAGCAGGTTAGCAGAAATACATGCAGACATTCACTCTAACATATCTGAAGGCTTACACATGGCATGTGATATAAATTTTCAGTGAACCAATCACTTGAAAACAATTCTGATGAAAAGAGAAGCTTACCTCATGGAATAATTAGTTTGCCCAGGCAGCATATGTACTTGGTTGCCATGAGAAAGGATTTGATCCTGTTAATACTCTCAATCGTTTGAGTCATATTCTAACTACAGAATGTGTTATATCATTAAGTAATCTTGAAAATAACAATGCAATGTGGAACAGTGAATTGCTAGGAGTCAGACCATGGCAAATAGATGACAACAGTGCTAGGAACAATACTTTTCGAGATTGATGGCCGGTGGACTAAAGCTTGCACATCATAACGCTTTACCTTTAACCATATTGTTTTTTGTCAAATTCAAATCAAAAGAATGTTTTGATATCTCGGTGAAGGAGCAGACGTAATGCTTGATCAGTCGAAATATGGAGGAGCGCAGACGTACCACAAACGTATTAGCAGTCACCAGGCCGGCATCATCTTCAGCAATGGCCTGCATGTGGAGACCCGCAGACCTGTTTCAAGAATGCCGGCAGGGGATCAGCTGGACGCAGAGTGGACAGCAGAAGTAGTGAAGAGCCCGATTTGGTGATGCGGACATGCTACATAGCACAAATCACGCCGTTCTGTTTCAAGCCTGCAGAACCATCTTCTACAGCTGAAGCGGCTGGATTGAGGGAAAAAAGAAAGACAAATACAGTGTAGCTCATACCTTGTGATGGACCACTAAAGTTCTGTGTGCCGTGCGAATCGAAGAGTGCTTCCTGTGCTAATCGAAGAGAGGAGAGATCTCGACGACCGGATGCCGGGCGGATGCGAAGACCGATGCTGCTGTGGGGGCATGGGATCCGGCGAGGCAGCACGTGCACGGGAGATGGAGGAGGCGCGGCTGGCTACCGGACGGGGCGAGCAGGGCGGGACGGGCGTCGGCGGCAGCGGCGGCGGCGGCGGCCGGCGGGGAATGGATAAGGGCCACAAGCGCGATGGGAATGGATCGAGGGGAGGGGGAGCGACGGGTGAGTTGGAAGAGGACGTCCCTGGATGATTCGAGAGCTGGTGGTGCGTGGCCTTCATCCGA